>JAYRCH010000162.1:0-1201175 GCA_037179445.1 Phengaris alcon alcon | reverse complement strand
TCTGGCCGACGGGTATGGTCTACCGAACGTTCCGAAGGAGACTCCGGAACGAAGCGCGCATCACGTCGCCGACAACACTTGATAAAGTGTAGTTAAAGTATATAATAATTATAATATGTATGTTAGTCTGTAAGGTATTTATAATATGAGCCTATGCCGCCCGAAATAAACGTTATTTAATTTAATTAATAAAAATAAAGTATCGTTGTTGTGTATTATAATACGAGTACATATATAATAGATATTTGCCCACGCGGCTTACTACTCCACGAAGAGTGGTCTTTGCCAAGTTGCTAATTAGTTAAAACAGTCAGATTTTGACTTGAAATATTTCTGAATTATGAAAAGAAGTAGTTATGTACTATAGCAGAGATCTGCCTTCGGCGCTACTGTCATACCTAAACAACTTCTTCTTTTACTTAAGGGCTTGGCCCTTATCGATGGAGCTTTCGCAATTTTTCTGTGTGTAGAACTAGAACCTTCAGCTCCCTATATGACATGTACTTATATAAATAAGTCGTCTGTATGAATGATTCAATAACAAGTGAAAATAATTAGTAAAGCGACATCAATTCGGGAACTAACGATGGTATTAAACATTCAAATCCGCCATTACGAATCGGGTTCTTTGACAAGTCGTTGCGTTAACAAATCGGAAACTTTTTAACTTAATATAAATTAAAATTTTAAATGGCATCAATTATGTATGCGCCATAAAAATTTACTTTCTGCTTTCATTTGTGAAGGGGATGAAACTTCGGTGGATAATCTGAAAGTACCTTACCTTATTTCTATTATTATAATATAGGTACCGTGCTTCTACTCACGGGCATGGGAAGGTATATTTTTGAAGCGATTATTTCAAAACTAATAAGTACGTAAAGGGTTTTTTCGCCTTCGCCCAACGTTCCGTGCGTGGCGCCTTGGTTGCGCCCAATTTATGTCGTTTCTAAAAATAATTTATTAGTTTAGTTTTTATGAACCAATGGGTTTTATGGAAATAATAAAATGGACACTCGTTATAAAAGCTCAATAAAAAGTTTTTTTACGCATAAAAATAATAACACTCTTTCAGAAGCCGCGAGTACTCGGCTATTAAAACTTTAAGCGCGACACGTCATATTTTTTATATTTGGTGGATTTGCGTGAAGCATATCTTCTACTTAACATGGCAAATTCACGCTTCGGCACGAATAGGCCGAAGATATTCCATTATTATTTGCCACGCGTAAGGAAAATGCTAACCGTCAGGTGATCCGCCTGCTAGTTTGCCGGTATTATAAAAGTGTATTTTTTTTAATTCTTAATGGCATTTAAAACTTATAAGCAAACGGACAGCTGCAACAATAGAGGACTCACAAGTGTAGTGACGACCTTTTCAAAGAATCCCCTGCAGTACCCACACTGAGAAACAACGGTAATTTACGCCAGTCTTTGACACCGTAACATTTGTACGAGCTAGCCCATTCGCGCCGTAGCATGGGTGTACAAATGACGTTAATTCTCATCATCCCACATTCAATTTAGCTAAACGCGATTGATGGCCATTATAATATATTTTCATCAAAATCTAAACAGGATTTCTGTGTGTGTATATAAAATAGAGGGGAGCCTGTTGTACCTCAGCCTGTTTCTAGTTATCCGTTATTTATTCCAATTCCACTTACTGTACAATGTACTATCGACAGAGTTTCCGCTCGACCAGGCATAAGGCTTAAATCGCTTGGCAGCCATGAATCATGATGACACGACTCATCACACATACCTACATACTCACGCGCACAAACCGGCTTCAAAGACGTTTGCAATCGATGCAATAGTAATTATATTTTGTATTTTTAATTACTCATACATTCATATTTTGAAAATAATATTATTATTATTATAATTAATATAATATACTATTACCTAGTCACTAACCATCCTACTATCCTACTTCCTACAAATATTATAAATGTGAAAGTTTGTGAGGATGGATGAATGGATGATGTTTATTACTTTTTCACGCAAAAAACTACTGAACGGATTTCGATGAAATTTGGTATGGTAGTAGTTTAAGCTCTGAATTAAAACATAGGATATTTTTATACATTAAAAGTACAGTTTTCCTGTGGGATACTGTATTAACGCGGGCGCAGCCGCGGGCAACAGTTAGTCAATTATGTATTACCGTATTTTTTTATTGAATAAAATAGTATGACTTACCGTGGCATTCAATTCCCGTGATATGTTTGCGATGCTGTGCCCTTGTTGGTGCGCGACAGTAATTTGGACGCGTTCCTCCCTGGTGAGGTTTCTGTTCGTGATGAATAATAGGAGTCCAGTTCACACGCACGAGCAGTAAAGCAATCAGAAGTCCAATAATACTCAGCGCATATAATTTCGGCAAGTTTGGTATCAAAAGCCAGGGTGAGAAGTAGGAAAGCAGAAAAAAGTATGCGCGTCGTCAATCTGCAGATTGTGGGTGGGCCTAGCAGGAACATTTGACAGCGGTGTAAACGTAAATGTAATATCGCGAAAATGGCGGTAGCTTCGGCCGTGCTCACTGGTATATTTTTTAGCGCATGCACTGTCAAATAACAAATAAAAACGTTCATTTTTTGTTACCTGGCAATTTCTAAACAAATTTGAAATTTGCTTATAAATTGATAGGTAACCTTTGATAATAATTAGTACTAAGTTTTGATGATGGCACAGCGCATGCGCCAAAAAGTACGCCGACGAACACGACCTTACAACTCATCATTTTTACGGTCGAGCACACGACGATGTGTGCGTTAACCCACGCTGTTATTTCCTATGTGATTAAGAATTTTTGAGGCGTCCCCGTGCAAAGGAAAATTATCAGAAACTGGTCGAGCAGCAACTTTGCGGATAGTACATAAGCCATATTTGCATATTTTGTAAGGTCAGTAATTATTTGGTTATACTCTCCAAAATATGAGAAATATACGTAATACATTATTATATTTAAGACATTCAAGAAAAATCTAAAAGTGGCCAAGATGAAACATATCTGATGTACCTAGCTGGAACCAAAAACATTAATTATCACCTACAAAAATTGCACGTTCGATAAAATCAAAAACTGGCTTAAACTAGACTTAGTTAGAATAATTAGGCGTAATTATTGTTACCCAGGCGTGCAATGTCTCTACGACTTTTGCATGGGGCGTTTTCACAAGACTCACAAAGGTGCTTCAAACAATCCGCCATTTCCTTAAAATTATTGATTTTAATTATACTATTATTCCTTTTGCGAACTTTCTTATTTTTCAGAGAATATACCTGTGCTATGTAATAAAAAATTACAGGCAATTGCTAATATTTACCCGACATCTTTATATTCAACTCCTCGTCGGGTACTACTTAGTTAAATAAAATTACAAATATATTATTTATTACCTACCTAATTACCTATAGGCGAAACACAACCTATATTGCGCATAAGCAAATATCTTCTCCGTCAAATGAAATTCTATTTAAATTCCCTCCATTTTCAGTGTTAAGTAACTCAAACAGTTCGTAAAGGAGCTGAGGACATGTTAACAATAATGTACGCGTTGTGGCCTGATTTACCCCACTAAAAGGAACCTTAAGGCCATGGTGTAGTGTCTAAATTGGTGCACGTGCGCAAAGTCAAATCATAAATGTAAGGCGTAGGGTTGTGACAAGGGTCCGATAGGGATGATCTATTGATCGGAGTATATTCGATTATATCGCTCGGACCATTCACGCCCTTTTTATAAATTGTCCAGTTTCCCCCAAAGTGTTGCCATATCCGGATCCGTGTCATTTACCATGATAATGGGGAAAACTAATATGTGGATGGATGGATGAATGGATGTTTGGTATTATATTATATTATTTTTAGATGTGTCTCATTACAAAACTACACATATCTTATTACTATTATTATTACATTTACCAAATAATCATATCTCAATATTTCTTAATAATTATGTATTTAATTAAACGAAATATTTTACTCCGTGGTCAAGATCCCTGTTAGTCAAATGAGGTATTGGCCAGCTGCAATCTCCAAATGCAGTTCATTTCGGACACACGAATACTCAGAATAACGCTCCTAACTGTACGGTTTTCGTATCGGTATCGGTTTTTAACATCATAAAAAAAAATACATTTTAGGGGTGGCTCTCCATACATGTAAAATATTTTTTCATCCTACCTCGTCGTTTGGGGTATAGTTGAATAGGTCTTTTAAAATAAAGGCCAGGGTTTAATACATGACTTGTTCACAAAGTCAATGCATTTTCGAGTGATATTCGATCTTCAAAGTGGTTATATAGTAGAGTAGTCATTACAAAGTGGAAGTGTATAAGTTGGTCCCCTGGCATTTCTATGAGACTTAGAAACTTGCAATTTTTCGTCCTAATAGATAATGCTAAATACTCTTTGGGAAAATTATTTTGAACAAAATCGGACAGTAACTTTTGAAGTAATTTGAAAAAACCTTTTACCCGTTTATAGTTACGGAACCCTCCTTAGACATGTCCTGTCATGCTCTTCATTAGGTTATATATTATATGTAGATAACCAAACGAGGGAGAGAAAAGCGCTTTACGTTTTTTGTATTTTGTATAATATCTAATATATTTGTAATATAAGACATTTGTACATAATAAAGCTACCAATTTTAATGTCACTTATTTACCGTGCCATAAAAATTTGGTTGTTTTTTTTTGTTCATAAAACTGATTAAATCTGTATCTGAACAATAGCTGATGTATATAATACCTGGGCTGATTGATAACTGGCCGAAACGACGAACTTAAAAAAATGATACGCAAAAAAGGAATATTACATTATATTCTGGCATCTTTTTGGAAATAGAACGCCAAATTTTAATTTAATCGAAATGATGGAATTTGTTGAGAGGACGTAGAACTTTCTCTGTCGTAAATTTTCTTAACAATGGAAACAAACGAAATTCGTACGGTGATAAAGTTTTACGTTTTAAAAGAGAAAACAGCAACCCAGATTAAAACCAAGCTAGACAGTGTTTTAGGTAATTCTGCTCCTGCATTGAGTACAATTCACACCTGGGTAACTGATTTTAAACGTGGGAGACAGAGCTGCGAAGACGCCCACAGGTCTGGCCGTCCAAATGAAGTCACAAAACCGGACATGATCAAAAAAATTCACAAAATTGTATTGAATGATCGTCGCTTAAAGTTGCGAGAGATAGCAGAGATGGTGAGCATTTCATCTGAACACGTTTTTAATATTTTGCACCAACATTTGGGAATGAAAAAGCTTTGCGCGCGACAGTGGCGTGCACAGGATTATGACACTGGGCATGCGGCGAAGTACTCGGTCACAAAAACTTTTTCGTTTATAGATTTTTAGCATAGCTACAGCCAAGCGCCGTCGCTATCTATTTCTAAGTCGAAACCATGCCAACAGAGCAAGTCTTAGATGTACTACTATTCATGTACATATTCTACGGCAACGCTGACAAAACAGCGATCGATCGTCGCGGCGGAAGAAATTCTAATAAGTAAAATAATAAGCATATTTTAAAATATTATAACTACTCACCAGTCAGCTTCAATTTTCACATATTAAAGGTTCCGGTTACTTGAGATTACTATATCCCGATGTAAATTACTAAATAATATGCAACGAAAACAATATAATTTAATCTTGTGTACACAACCACACAGCCAGCTATACGTTTCATAACTTTTAACATGAAATTTTCGAGTTACATTATTTTTTTGCTGGTTTAATTGTTGTAACTCGGGTATACACCTACCTTTAGACAGAATTTGAATCTTTTCACTGATTGACAATTGTGAGAACTTGTTATTTTTAATTTTTAATAAACACACATTTTCAAATCCTCACAGTCAAATAACATTGTAAAAAAATCGACTAAATCACTAGTAAAAACTAATCACTACAATTATTATAGAAACACAGTAATAAACTGTTAAATGTATACACTTTCAAATGTTAAAATGAAAAATCTTTTAAGAAAACTATAAATAAAGGAGCGATTAAATTGTAAACAATGCTTATCACATGAAATATGCAATATGGCCCCCGCGAAACACAAAACGTTTCTTTTATTTAAACAAATAATACCTTACTAAACAAAAATGCATATTGTGCGTACATGATTCATTAGATTCGCGTCGTATTGTTTTTACTGGGATTATAGGCAACGAATAATTTCCAACAAGCCAGTTCGGCGGTTTTCGGAAGCGATCGGATAGCCGAACCATGTCTGGTCAGTTTCATACATTGGAAAATGAAGTACATGCTCAGTACGTAAAGATGTCACTATGAGTAAGCATTGTGAACCATGGAGAAGTAAATCACATTAAAAGCACAATTAAACCGCCATGTAACTTGTTTTGTTTTACGTCAGTGATTTATTTAGTTTTATTCTTCAAAATTTTCAATGACTACTGAATAAAATATGAATTTATAACAATATTTTATTCATACAACGCCCCTCTTTTTTAAAAACTGAATTGATAAAGTACATCGGCACTACGGGACTCTTCAAATTAAATATCGTCAATTCACGATAGATAGCGGCCTAGTTAAAACGACGACGCAACGCGCAGGCGGCGCTATGGGCGCTTATTTAACAATTTTGTTACGGGTAATATTAAATAAAAGATGTGTTACCAACGTGACAAATTTATTCAAATTAAAGGTCGTGGGCAGAAGACCGTATGTATCTGGTTTAGCCTCTAGTGTCTTTAGAGATTGGTGGGGCTTTTAAACCACACGGCACTTAGCTGGATCTGTCGACGGTAAGGTATGACAACACGTAGCGCTTTCGGGTCCTGTGTTGTCATACCTTACCGTCGACAGATCCAGCTAAGTGCCGTGTGGTTTAAAAGCCCCACCAATCTCTAAAGACACTAGAGGCTAAACCAGATACATACGGCCTTCTGCCCACGACCTCTTAATTTGAATAAATTTGTCACGTTGGTAACACATCTTTTATTTAATATTACCCGTAACAATTGGCGCCCATAAACGTGGTTTAGTCTGGTTTGGCATCTGGTGTCTTTTCCCGGGTTTGTGTGTCCAGTATTTGGTGTTTGTCTTGTGCCGTCTTTAATATCCAACTCTCTCAGTACTCTAACCCGTCTGGGCCCGGGGTAGAATTGGTTCAGGTTACGTAACGGACACGTGTAAGAGGCAGGTAACGTTACAGCACACACCCGCTGTTTTTTTTTAGGGTTCCGTGATACATAAGGAACCCTGTGTTTTTTTCACAGTGGACATAATATTAAATTTATAAAATCGATTAAATTTATTCTTTATTATTAAATATATTTATTATTATTCTTTTTTTTGTCCTGTCCTTCCTTTTTGGCAGGATATTAGTATTTTTTTTTGTGTAATTTTTGGGTTATCTATTGTAAATTATTTATTTAATCATACATACTATTTATTTTACACATACCCACACACTATACATGCACACACATCAGCATCATCTTCAATGATGTTTATGTGATTTTTGGCTTTAACTTTGTTTTATTTTATTATAATTTAACTTTTACTTATTTAACATTATTTAATTACAAATAATTACATATAACTTTAAATGCGTATTCTAAATTATTTTGCTATTAACTTATCACTTTAACTTTAACTTAACTTTATTTTAATATTAACTTACTATGAGCGTTGGATATACTTAGTGTAGTAACTAGTACCTTATTGTAGTAGTGTAAAGTTTTAAAATTGTTAATAAACTTTATACTGTTGTTTTTTTTTTTCATATTGTTGTATATGGTCTGTACCATATTATAGTCTGTAGAACTTGTTTTTGTAGTTAGTTATCTTATATAGCACTGATTACAAATTATATTTCTTTTGTGTATTATTTTTTAGACAATACATCTGATTACTTTTGTATTTTCTCAACACAGATATACTCACCGTTAGGATTGTGAATATTTTTCTTGAATTTACTTGGTAATTTAACTTTTAAAATTGAATTTAACTTCTGATAAATTCATTAATTGATTTATTTTGGAAAAACGTGATATCTTTTTAAACTTTAGAATTTACTTAGTTACTTAACTTCTTAATAAATTTTACTTTTGACAACTTACTTAACTTACTTAAAAATCTTTAATTTTTTAAAATTTATTTCTCAATGTCTGGAAAAATAAAATTTGTTTCACTTAAAATGACTGAATTGGAGTATGGAGTTTTGATTAGGAATATTATACCAGCTCTCACTGTTGATGAGTTGTGTAGGTGTATACTTTAGTTAGGCAGCACTTTATCCATCACGGGATATTTTTTTGGATTCTTTTTATTATAAAGGGTCTTTCTTTTGCTGCCAATACTATTTTTGCTACTTTAGATTAGCTGCTCTCTATCCACCTAGGATATTTTTTTTGGATTCTTTTCTATAATAAAGGGTCTTTCTTATGCAGCCAATACTATTAATGTGGTATGTTACTTTGTTGGAAGGCTAGTAGTTTCGCGTTTTTTTTTGCTGTTCGTTATCTCTAATAACGTTTAGCTTCGACATATGTTGTTCTACCTCTGTTACGGAGAACAATACTCATCTGTTAGGGCGTCTCGAGTCACACTGATTATGACCAGATGCATTATAAAAGTTGAAGTATGTATGTGATGTGCAATTTGTATGTATGATGAAGTATGAATATATGTGAATGTGGTATGGTGTGAAAGGGTTGTCGGTTTTATGCGTGTAAACACTAGACTAGCACTATCTTCCAGTTCTAAATTTTTTTTTATTTTCCTAATTCTTCATTTTGATAATTTGGTGAATTTTATTTTTCCAAAGGCCTAAAGTATTTTTTTATATAACTTAATAGCTGTTTCAGGATTTTCCCTTAGAGCACTCAAAATCCTTCGGTAACAGGGGGGGATATGTAGCATAGCTACATTTTTTAAAGTATCGTTATAACTAATAACGATGCGTATAGCGTCATCTATTAGCAGTTGTCGATATTAATAATAGCTAATATGTGCTAGACAACGCCATCTATTGGCAAATGCTTCTAACTAGAGCTTCATCTCTAATATTTCTTTATTGTGGCATTTGTATTACGCATTACCGCTAATTGTCGGTTAAAAAAAAAACAACAAATGTCAGTAGGGGTATAAAAGGGTTGTCGCGACAGGACAACGCCCTTTTTCACTGCCGAATTTTTGTTGTTCAACTTCTTCAAGATGTAGTCGTTTATAATAATTATAATATTATAACCCCGTGTTCACGGTGAGTAATTTGAAATATCTGTGTTGTGAATGTTTGCTAAATCACGCTTGTAATTAAAACACATTATTTTTTCCTGTGAATTAGCACCATTGTAGAATTTGTTGGCAAACCTTTTGATTGGCCACGTGCTCAATTTGTAGTTTCATTTTTCCGATCTTGCATTGTTAGATATTATCAGGATGTTTGTATCAAATTAATTGTCCTTAATATCATTTTATCTTTTTATCTTTTTTTGCTTATCCCTTATTTTGTGATGGACACACAGCCCATGGTTCGGATCGTTAGGGGCTAGAACCATGGCTGCTGTGGTCCACACTCTTCACACGCTGGTATGAATGTTTCCAGGGAACTACGGTACGGGTACAAGCACCGCTATCTACATCCTCGGTACAGCACTGCTTGGCTTACTCTTCGCCCTTAGAGTCCTACGCTATAGACGGATGACTATCTGGCCTGTGCCACGGACTGTCCGCTCCTAGGCGACCACGTCGTTACGAGTTCCTGACCCGAACACAGGACCCGAAAGCGCCACGTGTTGTCATACCTTACCGTCGACAGATCCAGCTAAGTGCCGTGTGGTTTAAAAGCCCCACCAATCTCTAAAGACACTAGAGGCTAAACCAGATACATACGGCCTTCTGCCCACGACCTCTTAATTTGAATAAATTTGTCACGTTGGTAACACATCTTTTATTTAATATTACCCGTAACAATTTATCTTTAGAGCACAGAGATAATAATATACTACGTTAGTACGTAGATAATAATATACTTAGTTATGTTTGGTTATGTTCGTTCTCTGAAAATAGTGTCATTTATAATTTCCACCTAAAGTGCCATCTAGTAAGTTTTCTTAGTAAATAACATTATACTGACAATCATAGAACTCGTTGTAGTACCAATCTCGCGCCACGGGCGCCCGAAGCCGAAGGCCATCTAATGCCGCATGAGTTACGCCTATTTAAACATGTCGATATTCATGGGTTGTTCCGGGGGAAATTAAAATAAAAGAGATTTCCCGTGACAATGTGTTTATTAAAGAAATAGAGGTCGTGGGCAGAAGGCCGTACGGTCTGGTCTAGCCTCTTGGTGTCTGAAGGGTATCGTAGGGGGTCTAAACCACGTGGGGACTTAGCTCAGGGATCCAGGTCTTGAGTCCAGGGGTCTGGCACGTGGCAAGAAGGCAAGAAGTTGGCGGTGCTAGTGCCCGTACGTCGTTGGCGGTGCTCGAGCCCGTATCAAAGTGGGCGGTTTTTGTGGCCGCAACGTAGTCGTCAGTGCTCGTGCCCGTAACAAAGCTGTCAGTGCTTGGGCCCGTAACAAAGTTCCCTGGAAACATTCATACCAGCGTGTGAAGAGTGTGGACCACAGCAGCCATGGTTCTAGCCCCTAACGATCCAAACAATGGGCTGTGTGTCCATCACAAAATAAGGGATAAGCAAAAAAGAGATAAAAAGATAAAATGATATTAAGGACAATTTATTTGATACAAACATCCTGATAATATCTAATAATGCAAGATCGGAAAATGAAACTACAAATTGAGCACGTGGCCAATCAAAAATTTACAGGAAAAAATAATGTGTTTAAATTACCAGCGTGATTTAGCAAACATTCACAACACAGATATTTCAAATTACTCACCGTGAACACGGGGTTATAATATTATAATTAATATAAACTTGTATCTAGATGAAGTTGAACAACCAAAATTCGGCAGGGAAAAAGGGCGTTGTCCTGTCGCGACAACCCTTTTATACCTCTACTGACATTTGTTTTTTTTAACCGACAATTAGCGGTAATGCGTAATACAAATGCCACAATAAAGAAATATTAGAGATGAAGCTCTAGTTAGAAGCATTTGCCAATAGATGGCGTTGTCTAGCACATATTAGCTATTATTAATATCGACAACTGCTAATAGATGACGCTATACGCATCGTTATTAGTTATAACGATACGTTAAAAATGTAGCTATGCTACAGGGTGTGTGCGTTTGCGAAGTATGAAAATTACACATACATGTGATGATTTGTCCTGCACAAAGCTACTGCATGAGTTGCTATTTTTAAAATATTAGGCGTTTTAAAGTTATTATATTTTTTTAATTAATTTATTTACTATTAATTAAAGTCATCTAAAACGTACGAACGTTTTATTAATATATCTGTGAATGACAAGTAAAGCACTGCATTTCTGCCTATATGGAGCGCACGCCCCTGGCGCGCGATGGGTGCCGCGTTTGCTCACTGTAGACCAAAAGCAACGTCGAGTGGACGATTCATCGGAGTGTTTGGCGCTGTTTAACCGAGATCCTAATGAGTTTTTGCGGCGTTTTGTTACAGTCGATGAAACCTGGATACATCATTATACTTCCGAGACAAAAGAACAATCTAAGCAGTGGACTGAGAGCGGAAAACCTGCGCCGAAGAAAGCAAAAACGGTTTTGTCGGCCGGCAAAGTGATGGTGACTGTTTTTTGGGATGCTCGAGGGATTATTTTAGTGGATTATCTGCAAAAAGGAAAAACAATAAATGGAGAGTACTACGCAAGCTTGCTGCAAAAATTAAGTGAAGAAATCCAGAAGAAACGACCACATTTGGCCAAGAAAAAAATTTTGTTCCACCATGACAACGCACCTGCACACACGTCAATGGTTGCAGTCGCCAAACTCCATGAATTGCGGTTCGAATTGCTACCGCATCCACCCTATTCCCCGGATCTGGCCCCGTGCGACTTCCACTTATTCCCAAACCTGAAGAAATGGTTAGGTGGCCAGAGATTTTCATCAAATGAAGAAGTCATTGTTGCCGTGGACGAGTATTTTGAGGGGTTGGAGAAAACATTTTATCAAACTGGTGTAACGGCATTGGAGAAGCGCTGGACTAAATGCATCGAGGTAGAAGGAAACTACGTTGAGAAATAAATTTATTTTAAATAGATTTTTGAAGTTTTTCTTTGTCGTTTCGGAAACTTATCAATTAGCCCTCGTATAACAACATAAACAATTTCAATTACAGCACATTTATTGTAAAAATGCACGTTAAAGTGCATTATGCTCCGTCGCATGTGTAAACGTAGCCTATCACCGAGTTTCGCTCTTGCCTTATTGCTAGCTCTAAAGGTTCCAGGAATCGCTTCGTCTGTACACTATAAGGGTCAATACTAGCGCAGAATGGCAGCGAAGCAAAAGAAGTGAAGAAATTCTGCAATTTGATACAGCAAATTCATCCTTATGTCCACGCAGCGTTGCACACTTTCAACACGCGCATCCACGCACAACCAAAGCCTCTTTTTTTTTAACTCAAAAAGAATATATTGTGTCTTACGGTATGGACATAAGACCGATGCTACTATATTATGTTTCAGAATTTCGCTTCGCTGCGCTTCAACTCGGTGTTAGTATTAATTGGCCCTAATATCAATTATTATATAAGATTAAAAAACATAGAACCAAGTGTGAACAGAGCCTCAATTCTCGTATTTAAAGTAGACTTTCACTTTACTTTGATTGTATTACAAGTGAAGCGATATGCTGTTGTAAACAGATTTTATGTAGTTTCGACCAATCAGATCGCGTTTCTCGCTGGTTTAACGTTTACGAGAACACCGGTTTGACAGTTTTAGCGTGTTGGGACTTGATTGTAATTATATTATTCCATGTTTTATTTAGCAGAGTTGGCCCTCTGTCATATTCTCTGTTATGTCTGTTATGTTATCGACAAGTACCAGTTTCTCAAAATATTTCAACACAAAGGAAGTTACCGCAACGAGTGCAGACTTGAATGAACAACGTGAGTATGTGTGGTGCGCGTGCGCACGATTCAACGGCGCTTTTAAGCGATTTTTATCTTATGCCTGGTCGAACGCCAACTTGTTCGATAGTACCCACATGTGAATAGCCAACAAAATGACCTCAGCAGCGTCCCAAGTTGTCCTCAATTCTCTATGGAAGTTATTTTATAGAGGCAGTTACGTCACCCGAGGCGACACTCTCTACACATGACAGCTCGAGCACCGGCGAATGTCAGCCATGTTGACGTAAGCCTAAAGTCGTATCTCCTGCTCATGTTTTTTCGAAACATTACACAGAAAACATGAAACAAAAACATTTGTTTTCATACACAAGCTGTCTCCTGCTATACAAAATGTCTTTGATTGAAACAAAACATTTTGTGTCGACAAGATCATGAGTTCCGATGAGGAAGACGTAATCACTCACAGTTTTAGCGATTGCAGATGCAGAATCTAGGAGAAAACACAGGGGTCTAAAAAGGCCCTAGGTGTTTTTCTTTATATATTTTTTTAACTAATATTATGTGCGCCATTTTACGCATTTCTATTGAAAACTGTCAAAATTATATTTTTAAATATGATGAAATTAGATGAATCAATAGCCATTTTTACCATTTCACGATTTTATATGGAAAAAAATATATGAAACATCTAAAACGGTGTTTTTAGACCCCAAGATTTCGAGTAAGGCCATATTTACTGACCCGTAATTTTAGTATTTATCTGGAGTTACGAATAGAAGACTGATTTGGATATGATAAATAATTTCTTCCGTATTTCTATGTTTAATAGTCATGTGAGTGGTGTAACAGTTGTTAAGAAATAAAACATTCCTTCCCCTCTCTACCCGCGCGTGGAATGTTTTCCGTCCGTCTCGGAAGACAAAAACATTGTATATTCCTACACAAATATGGATAGCCACGCCCCAATGTTTCGAAGTTTTGTTTAATATTTCGAAAAAAACACGCGCAGGAGACGCGCCTGGTTGAACACCGAAATAATTTTAAACGTCGCGTCAGAGAAATCTATTATAAATATTATGAAATTATATTGTCAATTATGTTAAAGCACGAAAGCAGCAGCCAGCTCCGTGAACGAAAGTCCTGGCTTGAAAAAACTACGCACGCCTAGCTGCAAGCTGTCATTCGTGTAAGTCTATTGAATGACGCAGACGGTTCTTTACTTTTGTCATTCATGGTTTCGTCAAAAGCAAAGATTGTAAAAGAGGGAAGGCACTTTACATTTTCAATACAACACTTATTAAAACAACACGTGCAGAAGGAAATTACTTTTCATATTAACAACAACATTAGCCGCGAACGAACAAGTACAGACTTTGGCAAATGAGCTGAGGGACTAACGATCTCGCGGGACGACGCGACCCCGAGTCGGTTGCTTTGTATTTAGGACAATACTTCAAACTACATTAACTTTCTGTTTGACAAGTTCTGCTGCATAAATTCAATTTCATTACAAGAACTCACGTCAATTATGATTTAAGAATTGCAATATTAATTTTAAATTCTCAAGAATCGCGGCATACACAGAAGGTGTAGGTGTAATGTATTCGCCCGCGCTGACCGACAAGGAGCCATTATTCTTTTTTCTTTTTTCGGCAACAGATGCACACGCTCTCGGTTATTTTTCTAAGTTTAGCGATAAAGTGTAATACAACATTATAATTATGGCAAAAAGAAAAAAAATTAATACAGGAAGATTTGCCGAAAGTAAAGGTCGCTAAATTCGTGTTATTTCGTCACATTCTTCTGAACCGGATGAAAATGCAGATTAGTTTTTTCAATCTACCCTCAAAAAACATAATATATTATAATTATTATTCGATATAATATTCTTAATTTCCTAGTGTGGCCGAGTGTTACTACTAGGTATTTTTATGGCCGTGTGTCATTTACATTTAACATTTAAGAAATAATTTCTAGATTGGCCGCGTGTCATTTCTATGAAATAATATTGGCCGAGTGTCAAAATGTATTTCTACAATAGAGATTAATGTAATCTTTATTGTTGTAGATCCGAATACTATACCTAACGATGAACAATAACACCCCGAAGACTTAAACGATATGTTGTTAGCGTCGCCGTGTGCGCCACCACAATCGCAAAATTCGTCGAATTCAGATAAAGACGATGTCACCGATATTACGCAAAGGCTTAGACAGTGACTTATAAACAAAACTTATGTCGGAATACAAAATACCTACGCCAACAACAAATCCAGAAATATTCATAGCAATTACTGAATCGCCTAAAGCTCGAGATGAAAAGTTGGAAACAGCGCAACACAAGCTAGGATTAGGTATTACAGCTATGAATAAAGCAATAACATTGTTACCTACCGGCGATGACAAAATACAAACAATTAAACTATTATCTGATTCTTGTCGTATTCTGACCGACTTACACTATTTTCGGACAGATAACAGAATAAATCTCTTGACTAGGAGTCAAGAGATTTATTTAGCTCAAAGCTAGCTTAGACAAATCTTTTCTTGATATTGTTGAAGACAAGGAAAGAGACGAAACTCTCTTCGGCAAAGATTTGAGCGATAAAATAAAGACCGCAAAAGCGATCGAAAAACAAGGGCTGCAAATCAAGAAATGTGACGAAACGACAGTATCGTCAAGGTCTACCCAATTCATCCCAATTGCCGAAAATACCTACGATTTCAATTTATTGACGATAACTGAACAGGTTTGACCGTGGCACCGGGAATTTTTTGTAAAATTATTAATACAAACGTTTTACCTGAAAATAAAACGTGAATTAAATTACTTACCTAAATTTGAAGCCTAATATTTATATATGAGAGAGAGGCCACTGTTCCGTCCCTTTTTTCGCACGTTTCGTCGTCCAATCGTATCGATTCTCCCCTCCATCCATCTCTCTACCTCCACCACCACCGCCAGCTGCAAGATCGCTTGCGCCTGACGTTTGACTCGTTGATGTCGTTGTAAAACCAGGCAGAAATTAAAACTATTAGGCTTCAAATTTAGGTAAGTAATTTAATTCACGTTTTATTTTCAGGTAAAACGTTTGTATTAAATAACTTGACCGTAAAT
Organism: Phengaris alcon alcon; assembly: GCA_037179445.1. NCBI lineage: Eukaryota > Metazoa > Arthropoda > Insecta > Lepidoptera > Lycaenidae > Phengaris > Phengaris alcon. Next base: position 1,185,046 of record JAYRCH010000162.1, on the reverse strand, counting down.
TTGAAGCCTAATATTTATATATGAGAGACGTGTTTGGTATCGCCTGGTGGTGGTGGAGACGTCAATGTGATAAATAAATAAATAGTTAGATCACATGACCTGCAAAGGATATTTCCTAAGCAAAAAAGTAATAGATGATTAGTATGCATTTATTACATTTAAATTGGCGCATAACAAATATGTGCAGTAAAAAACAAATATTTAAATTATTTCACATAATTCAGAATCATCTACTAAAAGCAAATAATTGTGCTAAGAATCGATCAAACAGTATTGAAAAATTTTGTAACTGAGTTGTGACTATTCTGTTCTCTTATTTATTTACAGTAAAATCGTTTAAATGTATTGCTAGATCGCCAGTTTCCTCTTTTAAGAATATCGTCTAGAGAGCAGTTTTCTCCCCAGCTTTTCGACGCTACGGCAGACCGACAGCTGCCAGCTGAAGCCTCAATGCCTGCCTATTTTAATAGTTTTTTAACCCAACCTGAAATGACACTACGCGAGGCTGGTCGAGGATTTCCACAAATAGTTATAAATAAATTATCACAATCAGCTTTCATTCTTCTATCCTTACCAATTGAAATCAATTTCTTAACCCAATTAACTGGATCTAAAGACTGATTATTTTTGTTTGAAAATAATTTCCATCCGGATTGACAATAATCAGCAGAATCAGTTTTTGAGCCGAACTTTGGCCAAAATATTATGAAATCATCATTAACTTCGCAATTATTACTATTAGTGCTTAATAACGTCAGGTCGTGTGCACGACGGCCAGAACATAAAAGTAACAAGGATGCGGTATATTTTGATACCTCAAAAAGATTTCGTAAGTCGTGATTTTGACAACCTATGAAGGATATAACTTGATCAACATTCCAAATCGGCGGTTTTGGCGAGTTTAAGGCAATAGATTTTAGTATACGCTTAACAAGCGGATGTCCACTGAGCCGATCCACAGAATCCGGGCTACACGGGGTAGAGACAACAGCTTTATGACACAAAATTGTATTATAGGAGAGCCTTTCGTTTTGATGGAGGTCCGCCAAAAACCGCGCTAAATCAGAACCAGTAGGTTCAGATATCGATACCTGATGATGGCTGGTCCATTTAATCCATCGCAACCATATATATAAGTTCTATAAGTTTTCAGGGTAGAAGTGCGCCAGCTTGTCATGAGAAGACCTTTTTGTTTCTGGGACCAGTTCATGAGTTTTTTATTCCACCCCCACATCTCCAAGCCTCCATGGTCATTTCTCCGACATTCTGTGGAGGTTGGCTCGAGGATACATCTATCAGTACTTCGTGCAGGTTCCTGATTGTCCATGGAGGACTTAACGCTCGATTTTTCAAATCCGATCTCCAAAATACTTGGTTCCATTTCGGTGCAACTATCAGATATATTCCTCGGCATTTGTTGAGGTGCTGAAGAACTTTTGGCATTAGAAAAGGAGGTGGAAACACCCAAGCCAGCTGGTCGTCCCAGGTCGAGATGAAAGCGTCGTGAAAAACTGCGGCTCGATCTTGGAGATCCAGTGTGCAATAGCCTGGGACTACATGAGCGCGACAAGATGCGAATAAGTCTACTTGGGGAGTTCCCCATTTTTTGAAGATCTGTTCTGTCACTTGTGGGAGTAGATGCCATTCTGGTAGGTTCCGAAGCCTCGACAATCTGTCGTCTTCTACGTTGTAAATACCCGGAATGTGGTGAATCGTAAATTGAATTTTGTAAGTGTCGACAACATTTAGAATTTTGTGTGTCATATCCAGAAGTGGTAGGGATATTGTCCCGCCTTCGTTTCTCAAGTACGAAACTACGGTTTTGCTGTCGCTTTGAATGTGTAGAACAGCGTTGAATAGGTTCCAGGAGCAATGCTGAACTGCTTTTAAGATGGCAAGCATTTCTTTCTGATTGCAATGTAGCAATCGTTCTGCCTCTGTCCATGTCCCTGAAATATAAACGTTGTTTATTTGAGCGCCCCAAGCTCTGTCGGAAGCGTCGGTCACTATGTATACTGTTGGACAAGGCATGTGAATATCGGATTTTATCCCGAGGTGGTCTATCCACCATTTTAAATCTTTCAGAGCTTCTGCGGAGACTGGTTGAAGAATGTTCGGCTTCACGTGTAACCTGCTGATACATAGCCTTTGTAAATGACAATAATTTAACCTCCCGCGTGGAATAATGAAACTTGAAAAGTTCATCATTCCTATTATACTCTGAAGATCTTTGAGGGAAGCAGTCTGTTTCGTCACGATGGTAGTGAGCCGCTCTTTTAGTTTTAGAATCTTCTTTACGGGAAGATGTTTTTGATTTGTTGCAGTATTCCAACAGATTCCGAGATAATCTATTATTTGACTTGGGTGTAAAATTGATTTTTTGGTATTTATTGTCCATCCCAGATATCTGAGTAGGTTCACTGTTATCTCGATGTGACGGATCAACTCGTGGATATCCTGATTTGCTAACAAATAATCGTCCAGGTAAACCATCACCCGTATTCCGCGCTCTCGTAATTTTTGTGCGATCCAATTGCTTAGGGATGCAAAGGTTCTTGGTGCTGAACTGAGCCCGAAGGGCAGGCAGTTCATTTGCATTAGTTGGCCTCTGTATACGAGGCGTAAGAAGATTCTGTGTGATTTTGCTACTGGAAGGTGGAAATACGCTTGCGAAATGTCAATTTTTGCCATCCAATCGTGGCGTTGGAGAAATTTTGGAATCGTGAACATGTTTATTAGTCTGAAAGTAGAGTTCTCCACGAATCGGTTGAGAGCTTTCAAATTGAATATAGGACGAAGCTTTCCGTCGGATTTGGGTATCACAAACATAGGGGAGATAAAATTCCGCCCTAACGGTACCACAGTTAATACTTTTTCTGTCACCATTTTGTGAATTATTTGGTCCATCTCCAGAGAAGGAGTAGATTGACCTTCGTTGCCCAGAATTGGGGTATGTAGCGGCGGTTTTCGCATAAATGGAATCCGGTAACCCGAAACTATGGACAAAACGTATTTTGGTGCGCTCATTTTCTGCCATCGGTCGTAAAAGTTTTTTAGTTGACCTGCACAAAACTGATTCGGCGAGTCAATACCTTTTAGGGTTATCTCTCCTATCCCGGTGGGATGAGGGAGAACGTTTTCGTTGATAACCACGGGGGTAGTTAATGGTTTTTCGAGCGTTTGACTGCTTGCCACCTCGCCCCCGAAAGGGCTTGCTGTTAACGGTATTATGAGAATAAGTATTGTTGGATCTAGAAGATTGTCCCATAGGTTTATAAGTTTTGTGGCTTGGAAGTAATAACCTTCGATGAGACATAGAACTATTTGGATCGGACTGCGGTGCAGAAGCTCGATCTCTGTTATATTGTCCACGTAGCCAGAATACTTTATTTACACCCCCAAATTTGTCCAACGTGGAGCTAAATTTCTCCGCCTCAAATAAGTTGTGGCAGGACGGGGGTATCTTTCTTAAAATACTTTTGTTAACGGTGTCCTTAACTGCCGATAAAATGGTTTCCCTTCTTTGCTGGATGCATTCCGCCCTATGACCACAAACCATTTGCAATGCATCGCTTGATATTTTTGCATAGTCACCATTAACAAAAATTTTGGAAATTTGTTCACTTATAGAATCAGCATTTAAATCATTAGTTTCTCGAGTCCAATTTAAAAAGGAGCGTAGCTCAGATTGTAATGTTTCTTTCTGATTTATAAGTGCAAAAGTTATTGAGGCAAATGCCTTTTCAGTATTAGCTAACGACCGTGGTGCGTCGTAACGTTTAACCTCTTCATTTACTTCTAAGTCAGTAAAACCGGGGGCACGCTTATATAATTTCTGGACATCAGCGTACCTAACATTTGTCCAATCAGCGTCGTTAAAGCGTTGTAGACTATTAAGAATCTCTAAGTAATCAGCAGGAGTTTTTAAGGTTTCAGGATCCTTAATCTTAGTGCAAAGAGAAAGGGAAAATTCAGGCTCCTGGTTCTCTGACTCACGGTTATTATACTCTGCTAAGGGATTATCAAAGTACAGCTCTCTACTGACATCATCATCAACGCTATCACCGGAATATGACCTACGGTCTAATTCAATAACCCGTGGTTCTAGCTTTTTCTTTAAGTCAGCTACGTCATTAGCTAATTTTTCTAATATACGATTATGGTCCCGTTTGCGCTTAGAACGACGTGAACGCTTACGATTACATGAGCTATCGGAGTCACTTGATTGACTACTTGAAGATGAAGAACTAGAGTCGCATTTACGTTTCCTTTTTCTAGTAGGATTCACCTGGGTTTGATTCGGTTCGCTTGTGCCAGCATGTAAGATATTCTGATCACTCATTATCTTGAAAATAAACATGTATACTTTAATATAATTTAGACCACGAACGGTAGCACCGTTAACAGTCTAGTAATAAATTAACGTAAATACTAATAATTTGCAACCTTTTTTATAATTAACAATAAATATCTTATGCGAATTAAAAACGATTGACGAGATTTTGTAGGATTCATAAAAACATGGCGGATAACCATGCCATTTATATAATATCTATTTTACTTATTTAAAATATTTAAATACTTGAAATAATACATTTAGGCACTTCACCTGGTCTATTTCATTGTAAAAAACCATAAATAGTAATGGAAAGCTAACTGATTAACATGATGCAACACGATTTAAAAACAGAATTTTTATTTTTATTTTTTGGAAAAACGTGCAAGTGTAAAGCTTGAAATCACTTCAAAATGAGTTGTACTCGTATTGTACAGAAATAGAAAATGGTACATACCAATTGCTTCTGCTTTTTTAAAAATTTTTATCACTTTCCCTAAGGTAACAAGTTGACAGGACGGGAACAACGACGTCAATGAGTCTAACGTCAGGCGCAAGCGATCTTGCAGCTGGCGGTGGTGGTGGTTTCATCTCATCCCGAAACCTAGTGAACGCGAACGCGTGTGCGCATATTTATTTGTGCTCGTTAATATAATACCAAATTCGCCGGCGAACCGCGATAAATCTATCGATAATCCGCTCAACAGCTGTGTAGTGTAGTGAGAAGAAACCTCCGCCCAGATCCAGAACCACCAGCTCAACAATAAGGTCAGTCCCAAATTTCTCCAGCCCTCACATTAACCTATATACCTACTTCCCTCAGTTCAAAGTCGCATGTGTAAGTTCCTAGCTTACACATTTCTTGGTCCTTCGAGCCGGAGCACTGTAGGTGCTGGTTCTAATGAAGCCCTTCCCCCTATTACCGGCGTTGGGCCTCATTAGAACCAGCACCTACAGTTCCACTCCGCCCAATTCTGCACATAAAATCAGCTCGATTATTTATATTTTGTCCCATTAATTCTGCCCAGGGGGCCGCCCCGCCATTTTAAAACCAAGTTACAGTCCATTCCCATTATCAATTCGGCACATTTAACATTAAACCCCTATTCTGTACATTGATATTAACCTATATGTTAATTAATTAAATTATTTTGTGCATATTTCGGCCCATAAATTCATAGGAAAAACCCAAAAAAAAAAAAACTGGGTAGGTTGTCGGTTTATAGTCGAACAAAGAACTCGAACATTCCAGAACTTCCCTAAGTACCTAATACATAATTTGTGCCAATAATATCTCATATAATTTTCTCAGCTCTTAATTACTTACAAAATATTTTAATGTTTGATTTGCATATAAAATAAGTAATAACTAGTGAGTATTGTGAATGACGTTCGGCTCATAACAGAATTGTAAATCGTCATTGCATTACTAAGTTTGAATTATTTTATCTATATATAACGTTTATATCTTTATATTCTCAAATTTTAAAACACAATATTAATTAACTTAGCATTATTTTAATAGTTACGGGTTGCATAACATCTCAAGTGCCCATACAAACATCGTCGGCTCGCTTCGGTACAGAGAACTTGATTTGTGTGCATTCTGTAGGTAATACGTACCTACACGGCGCCCGTGCGTAAACAACAGCTGTTACATTAATTCTCAATTAGGTATTCTTCATAGAATAAATAGTGACCTTCACATTGAATTCTTATCTAAGTTATGTGTCTATACAAAAATATTATTAGGTGTTACGTTACAGCTGTTTTAAATAAGTCGGCACACTATTGAGATTGAACCTGCTCATACCTACTTACATTGTTTTCATTACGTTATTTTGTTTCTAACGCGCCCGCTAAGATTTGTTTATATTCAAACTTCAGGGCATTAAAATAATATTACAGACGACTTCTAACGCATTAATCTCCGCTCATCAAACATACACTAATACTTTATTAGCATCAGGCGATCGGTCAGCTCATTTGTTAATTAACTCGTACACATTTTATGATTAAATTGTATACATTGTCGGCACATTATTAAAATCTATTTTCTGCGTTTTAATTATTTGCGCACGTATTTTCCGCTCATTACTTTTAAATATTTAACTTAGTTACACGCATATATTTTTAAACATGCCTACAAAATCGCAAGCGGCCATATTTAGGCAAACTATAAAATCTATTAGTCGGCTCAGAGAGATCGCATTGGCATTACACAAAAGTGACTCAAAATCTAACAAATCGGAGTTTAATTCGCGTTTTAAAGACCTACAAAACTTGAAACAAAAATTAGAAAATTTATACTGCGAAATTTTAGACGACGGCAGTCTTACAGAAGAAATTGAAAAATTTTATACAGCCGGTTACGAAAACGCGCTATCCGAATATTATGATATTTTAACTGCAGCGGAAAATATAAGTTCTACTTCACAGTCAAGTCAGCTCACTTCTGCCGTTCTGCCCAAAATTGAACTACCAAAATTCAGCTCACGCATTGAGGACTGGCCATCGTTTATTACGATTTTTAGGAGTCTTACAGACGACATGACGTCACTTACAGATGCAGTTAAGCTGCACTATCTTTTGTCTTGCCTATCGGGGGAGGCGCTCAGCATGATTGCGCATTTAAAAATCACAAATGATAATTACAGCGTCGCGCTCGATATTCTCACACGTAGGTATGAAAACCGCCGTGTTTTGATAGATGGGTTTGTTGATATAATACTCGGCCTACCTAATATTCATATTCGATCAAGCATACGCGCGACGTTTTTAACTCCGCTCATCTCCGCACAAAGCGCATTAAATAATCTGCGTTTATCTATGGATAGTAATTACATATTTGTGTCTATTGTAGTTAGAAAATTACGAGGCGAGCTCCGCACCCTGTTCGAAAGAAGATACGGCATCTCGGACACTCTGCCCACCTTAGGTGATTTGATTTCTTTTTTAGAGGAGCACGCGCGCTGTATCGAAACCGAATACTCTAATGCAACGCGCGGTATTATCTACTCACCACAAACTGGGCCCTCTCGTCAACACACACCCCCCGCAAACTCTCCGCGCAGTCCACGCTTTAGACCAATTAGTCCCGCGTATCCTCGTAATACTCAGCGCTCGCCATCGGCTCACACTTTAAGTAGCTATCACGTCAGCCCAGTTCCTCATTACCCTCAACGCTACTGGCCCCCCTCCCCCCGGACAGAGCGGCGCGAGTACTCAGCCCGGGATACAGATAAACACAAGCGATTCTACTGCCCCTATTGTAGGAATACAGAACACAAACTTATCGCGTGTCCGAAATATAATCATCAGCCCACTCAAGGTCGTTGGGATTTCATAGAAGCCAACGACAGATGTCGTAAATGTCTAGGTCCGCATTTTGAAAGTGAATTAGTTCGACAAACTCATGCAAAGAGTGTGGAAGTGCAAATCACCACACCTCGCTTCATCGTCACGGAACTCCAAATTCTCCGGTGATGTCAGCGCATTTGCTTCCTCCTCATTTACGTGCACAGCCCCGCCGGCATGCTCAAGACAAGCCACATACCTACACGACCTACACACAACATACGCGTGCCCATCAATCATCATCATCAGACCCCAACCAATCGTCTGATCATGCACCGTCTACAACTCATCAATCTCAAAACAAAAACCAATGACTACCTACAATCACGGAGCACATAGAATTAGAAGATCAGCCAAATAATTTAAAATGTCATTCAGCTCATAGTATACCTGAATCACATTCAGCTCATAAAATATCTAAATCTAGTTCAGCCCAATATTCTGTAGAATCAGCCCAAGTAAATTCAACTCAGCACATAGAAAACCCATTAAAAACTCCAGTGTTACTTCCCACAGTCGTTTTAAATATATCTGATAAATGCGGAGAATATCACAAAGCTCGGGCTTTATTGGACTGTGGTAGCATGATAACGCTCATAACTCAGCGCATGACTAGAAATCTTAATTTGCAACCAAAACTATGTTCATTAAAAATTACAGGTGTAGGTGATCAGCACATACAAAATTCTAAAAGTTGTGTCACAATAACATTTCGGCCCACACACCGTGACACGCCATCTATTACTACTACCGCTCATATTCTCAAAGACGTTACAGGTTATTTACCTTTGCAAAAAATACCAGATGTTATACAAGTCAGCTCATCAGACCATTCCATTGGCGGATCAAGCTTATCATACTCCTGCGCCCATTGATCTCATTTTAGGCTCAGACGTTTTGGGTCACGTTTTGGATGGTACTAAGATTACTTTGGGCCCGGGGAAGCCCATAGCCTTCGGCACGATTTTTGATTTTGCACTCTGTGGATTTAAACTTAGTAAATGGACATCAAACACACCTCAGCTCTTGCAAAGATTTCCAGACGATCAATGCGAAATGCCTAAAGACTTTGACATCAGCGCAGAGTCTCCATCAATTAAGATTTCTCGATACCCGGTGTCGATAGTGATCTGCTCACTCGCTTCAGCTCTTTAGAAAAACTAACTGGTGTCACTGCCTACATGAGGCGATTCATTCGTAACTGTAAACTAAATTCAAATCGCGACAACTAGGCCCTCTAACTGTAAGTGAACGTAGAGAAGCATTACTCTTCTGGATCCGCTCTGTACAGCAGAATGCATTCGCAGAAGATGTTCACCGCCTGCAAGCCGATAGAATCTGCACAGTACGACTACAACGTCTGTCGCCTTTTACGCAGGACGGTCTCCTCAGAGTAGGAGGTAGACTCACTCGTTCGGAACTCACATACGATGCTCAACACCCATTCATTTTGCCTAGTTCTAGTCCGCTCGTAGACCTCATAATAGATCACTATCATCGCATACACTGCCACCCTGGCACGGACACGCTACATGCTATTTTACGTCAGCAATTTTGGATATTATCTGCCCGCCGCATTATAAGGCACAGAACGTTTAAATGCATAAGATGTTTCCGTTGCCGCGCTCAGCCCGAAGTACCTGTCATGGCTGACCTGCCAGCTGATAGAGTCATACCTCAGCCCGTATTTAGTCACGTATCAACGGATTTCGCCGGACCGTTTCTGCTCAAATCAAGTCAATTACGTAATGCTAAGTTAATTAAGGGATATTTTTGCAAATTTTTTTGCCTCACTACAAAGGCGGTTCACTTAGAACCAGTCTCATCGCTCACTGCCGAAGCGTTTATTGCAATATTACAAAGGTTCTGCTAACGTCGCGGACTTCCGGTATTGATACGTTCAGATTGTGGCACAAATTAAGTAGGAGCTAGGAATCATCTACTAGAGGTACAACAATTTCTCAATGACAATAACGACGCCATTTCTCATAAACTCTCTACTCAAAATATCACTTGGTTACTCAATCCGCCTAAAGCCCCATGGATGGGAGGTATCCATGAGATTAATGTTAAATCCACAAAGCAACTTCTATACCGTGTTATCGGTGAACAACACCTCACTTTCGAGGAATTCTTAACTCTGCTCACTAGAATCGAAGCTGTGTTAAACTCTCGACCCATCAGCCCACTTTCGTCCGATCCCACGGACTATCAGCCCCTTACTGCCGGCCACTTTCTCATTGGCCGTCCGCTCACAGCTCTCCCTGAGTTGACTCTAGATGAAAGAGTAATATCTCCGCTCAAACGCATTCAGCGCATTCAATCACTCTCTCAGCGCTTTTGGAACCTTTGGACCAAGTCCTACCTCCATACCCTTCAAATCCGCTCCAAATGGCTTTCCTCTTCCTCTCCACCCAAAATTGGAGAACTGGTTCTGCTCAAGGAGGACAATTTGCCTCCTCTACAATGGAAGATGGGAAGAATCTCACGTCTGCTACCTGGGAAGGATGGAGTCATCAGAGTTGTGGACTTGGACACCACTCAAGGCCAGCTGCGGAGGCCTGTCGGCAAGATTGCCCGGCTCCCACTGGATTCTGCTCAAGATGGGGCCCAGCTCGCCGCTTGTGCGGGCCCCCCAGGATGTTCGCGCCAACACTAGCGCGACGTTTAGAATAAACACAAAGGACATTCAATTCGGCCAATCACAACGCAAGTATGGCCGACCGACTCAGGGGCGCTGTCAGAGAGTGACGTACACTTGCAATTAGAACCCCTTCCGCGCTGGATGCATTTTCAGCTCATCCCAAAACCTAGTGAACGCGAACGCGTGTGCGCATATTTATTTGTGCTCGTTAATATAATACCAAATTCGCCGGCGAACCGCGATAAATCTATCGATAATCCGCTCAACAGCTGTGTAGTGTAGTGAGAAACAACCTCCGCCCAGATCCATAACCACCAGCTCAACAATAAGGTCAGTCCCAGATTTCTCCAGCCCTCACATTAACCTACTTTCCTCAGCTCAAAGTCGCATGTGTAAGTTCCTAGCTTACACAATTATGGTGGGAAAATATTATATTTAAAACCCGCACTTATTTACGTGTACCTGAATATAGGCTAGAGATTTTTACCGATGCATCTCGGACAGGTTAGGATGCGTTTTGCAATGGCAAACGTGCAAATGGTTGTGGAAAACAGGATGAACTTGAATATCACATAAATTACTTAGAATTGATGGCAATTTTTATGGGTTTAAAATCTTTTGTGAAAGATCTTTGTAACTGTGCTATTCTGCTAAGAGTAGATAATGTAACAGCTATAAGCTACATAAACCATATGGGCGGTGTCCAGTTTTTACATTTAAACCAATTGGCCAGGGACATTTGGCAGTGGTGTGAAGCTCGTGAACTTTGGTTATTTGCGTCATATATAAACACCAAAGATAATTTTGAAGTCGACTTTGAATGGAGAAACCCAGATACTGAATTTGAATTAACCCAAACTGCATTTGAAATAGTAACTAAACAATTAGGCATACCTACAATTGATTTGTTTGCTTCTCGCACCACGGCCAAATGTCGACAATACGTATTCTATAGCGGTAGACGCATTTACTATTAATTTACTATTACTCAAGGCACACCAAATAGTGATTACAGATAAATCTACTGGAATATCTATATTTCCCTACTGGCCAGCCCAACCATGGTTCCCACTTATTAAAAAACTATTAATATCAAAGATCATAATACTAACCATCAACCGCCGCCAGCTTCCCTGGCTGCCGTGATTGTCTCCAGATAGCCTTCTCTCACAGAGATGTCCCGGACTCGGCAGTAGATTTATTAATATCCTCGTTATCAGTTAACACTCTACGCCAATATGGAGTTACCTATGGTGGGGCTTTTGCCACAAAAATAATATTGATTTATTTAATTGTTCAATAAAATTAGTGTTATCTTTCCGCTGACCGCTGAACCGCTTTAATAAAAATGATTCATACGGTTCTCTGAATAATCACCGTGCAGCTCTTTCTATTTTATTAGATAAAAGTATTGGTCAAAATGATTTAATTTCGAGATTTTTTAAATGTGTTTATAAATTACGTCCTAATAACCTTAAATATTCATGTACTTGGGATCCGCAAATTGTTATTGATACTATCGCACAGTGGTATCCAAACTTGGAACTGTCTTTAGAAGTTTTAACTAAAAAAGTTGTTATATTACTGGCCTTGCGTACAGCACATAGGGTGCAAACACGCTCCCTTATAAAGCTTTCAAACGTTAAAATATATTCCAATGAAATCAGAATAAATATAATTGACATAATCAAAATTCCATAAGCTGGTTACGAGCAACCTATATTATGTCTCCCATATTTTAATAAGAATCCCAAAATATGCCCTGCTAAAACATTAGAGGATTATATGTCTGCTACTTGGAGTATTAGACCTGATAACGTTGATTCTCTTTTGTTGACTTATAAACATCCTCACAAAGCTCCCACTGCTCAGTCGATCGGTCGTTGAATAAAGAGTTGTACTTCGCGAGAGCGGCGTGGACGTAGCGATGTTCAGCGCGCACGCACAAAACTAACTTTGGAAAATAATACCTACTTTATCATTTATTCAACAAAACTTTACTTAAAATAATCAAATTAATCAACCATAGATTAATCGATTAAGGTTGTAAAACTGCCTTTGCAAAGCTTCCACTATCAGCGAGAGGACGATGATAAAATTTAGCAAAGGTCCGCGGCGCGCGCCCACGGGGCCAGGCTCGACCTCATCAGGCTGTTGGACGCCTCAGTCGCAGACCTTCCCTAAATTCTATCATCGTCCTCTCGCTGATAGTGGAAGCTTTGCAAAGGCAGTTTTACAACCTTAATCGATTAATCTATGGTTGATTAATTTGATTATTTTAAGTAAAGTAAATTTGTTGCATAAATGATAAAGTAGGTATTATTTTCCAAAGTTAGTTTATTTCACATAATATAATCCTTTTGGATTTATTATATTCCATATATAATTGGCTCTAAACATCTACCTGGTTATATTTTATATCTAGAATGAAGCAACAAAATATAATTAATGATAAAACGAACTTCTTGAAGTGAAGTTCGATCGATAATAAATGAGTTGCTTCATTCGAAGATACAAAAACCCGTCCATCCCATAGGTCTATAAAATAAACTAATGGTTGATGGTCTCTAAATAATGATGGCGCCTTGTCGGTCAGCGCGGGCGAATACAAAACCAGATTTAAAAAAAAGTTCTTTTTGGTGCGGATGCTGCCAATAAGAAAAATGGACTACCTGGTTATATTTTATATCTTCGAATGAGGCAACTCATATCATATAGATCGAACTTCACTTTAAGAAATTCGTTTGATCATCAATAATTAATTATTATTAAGACTTTTATAATGAAAAGATTATGATCTGAAAAATATTTAAAAATTAAAAATATTTTTTCCATGAAGAAAAACCTTTATATCTGCTTCTTGAGTTAATGAATAATAGCTCAAGAAGCAGATAATACAAAGGTTTTTTTTATTATTAATTATTAAGTTTTAAAACGAAAACTCGTGGACATGTGTCTTCTGCCTGTCCTAACCTACGGTGCGCAGTCTTGGTCCTTGACCGCGTCACAAAAATCTAAGCTCGGGGTCTGTCAACGTGCCATGGAGCATAGAATTTTAGGTGTCAAGAGGATTGACAGAATACGAAACACCACACTGCGCTCCAAAACGGGACTGACTGACGTGGGAAAGAAATCTATCAGCTTAAAATGATGGGCACATCTTACTTCGGAGTGGCTATCGACTGGTCGGCGGAACAGAGGCAGACCCAAAAAAAGGTGGCGCGACGAATTATATGCCTTTGATAAGGACTGGCCGACCATAGCGAAGGATCGCGATTTATGGAGGAAAAGAGGGGAGACCTTTGCCCAGCAGTGGGACACAACAGGCTAGCATAATAATTATTATTATTAAGTAGGCACGCATAGCTAACTCAAAATATATTATATTATATGAGTTACTCATATAATATATTATATTATATTATATGAGTTGTTTTAATGTAAATAATAACAAACAACAACATGAGTTAAAAAACTCTTTTAAACCGACTTACAAAACGGACGCGGTTTTATATATTCGACGCTTGGATAACTTTTATTTATTGTTTAGGGTTTACCTCAAAGTTGCTTCTTTTGATACTTTGGTGTACAACTGATGTTGGGAGGCCAATAGACTATGAGGAATCGAGAGAACTCCTCGAAATTTATCAACAAGTAACAGCTTACTCGCTTAGTAGTTTTAATGTGAAAGACCACGGCTTCATAGAAAATTAGCATGGAGTCTTTTGCTGTTTCACGCCAATTTGTTTTGCGGAGTTATGAGTGAGAATACCAGATGGCTAAGGACCTGGTTTCAAAGACCGGGAAATACTTGTAACTACTGTGGTAGTCTCCACAGCAGTATGAATAATAATTCCTACCTGCAACTGACAGTTTATTACAGTGTGACCTAAGTCAGTGGGGCGACTTTTTTGAAGAAATAAAAAGGTCTCACAGAAAACCAGCGTGAAATTACGAGTGCGTTCTTCTTGCAATTTTGTTTTGCCTGAGAATTTTAATCTGAGAGGGATTCGGTTTCGAGACAGGAAATGCACTTGTAGTATAAGTTGTAACCGTTCTGGTGTTTAGATTAATCGCTTTCCGTCAGGCGAGCCGATCTCTCGTTTTGTGTATTTTTTTGTCACAAATTAAGTGATTAAAATTAAGTTTGATAAATGACAATCACGAAGAAAATAAATTGTTTTTGTTTTAAATAAATCTTGTCGTTTTGTCTCTAACAAGCGAAAAAAACATTTTATTAACCAAAAAATATGCCTACGGGCAGCTCAAAACATTTGCAGAAATTGAAAAAATAATTATTAATTTAAACACCCAACTGAGTACCTACATCGAAATACAAACAATTGTCTATGCTTCCGTCTTGTCTATGACAGACGGAAGCGGAAAGGGCGCGAGGACGCGCCCGTGCCGTCTGCCGGCAAGGCGGACGGCCATTATTATTATATCGCCAACTACGTGTACAAGGTTAGCAATCTTTTATTTAAGTAAATACGGCAAGTAATTAAATTAAATATCACAAATTGTGCATTTCGGCGTGGACACAATATTTTATAAAAAATCACATTTTAGTTGGCTTGTACAGACTTACTGACTTCAAATTTCAAAAATATGAAGATTGAGTAAAGAAATAGTAAAATTGTATCTCAATTTAAAAACGAAAAATTTAAATGTTTCAAGAATTAGAAATATTTCATACTTTTTCGTGAATTACTTTTAACTTTATTGTTTTTTTTAATTACTAAACTACTAATTACTTTGAGAGTCGGTTTGCATTGCTTAGCTTAGGAATAATAATTCACATGACGAAACACATTTAAATATTTCGAATGTGTTAACTTTGCGGTATTTTTCAAAGTGAACTTTTCTGGACTCGCTGCCGGAACTCCGCAGACCAGCGGCCGGATGAGCACAAAAAAAAGTCCTCATCATCATCATCACAACGGTTCTGAGTATTAAAAGTAGATAATATTATCTACCAAAATAATAATATCTTAATCAAAATAATAATATACTTTTTCGTGGCACAATCGAGTAAAACAAATGCTTAGCAAATACCTATTCCTACTTTTTTTAGGGTTCCTTACCCAAAGGTCTAAGTCTACCTAGACTGGGTGCGGTTGTAACAATTTTTCTTTAATCGCTCACAGCTAAGCTATTACAGTTGTATGCAACGATCAAAGCTTTTGGGATGAAAGCATAGTCATTTATATTAACATCAAAATCAGTAGCTTAGGTAAAACAGTTTGATAACAAAATGACTTTTTATTGAGTGTGTGCGATTGTTACAACCGACCCCATGTGGGGGCAGTTGTAACACCAATGGTGATGGGCTGTAACACTCGAAATTAAACAAAAATTAGGGTTTTTAAATAAATTTTACTAATTTAAAATACCAAAATGTTAGTAAAACAAATCAACAATATTAATCACATATTTAAATTTATTTTTATATATATTCAAACAAAAAAAAAACATAACAATACTTTTTTTTCGAGTTCTCTTAAAGTCAATCAGACTCGACAAACAAAAACTATATTTAAGTAATCACTAATCAATAAAATCTGAAGTTACACAAAATATGTTTTCAATATAAATAATCGGACTCAATTATGGCATATATAATATCTATTCCCATCAGTACAGGCTATGTGAGATTTTGAAATCAGTCAGATTCGACTTACAAAAATAATCTTTAAGTCATCATCATCATCATATTCAGTAATCATTAATCAAAACTAATCAACAAAACTGAGGTTACACGAAATATGTTTTCTTTTAAGATTAATCAGACTCATCGCAATTATGACATAATATATAATATCTACTCCCGTCAGTACAGGCTATGTGAGACCATTGCTTACAACCTCCTTGACACTGAATCCAAGTGTTTCCGGGCCGACTCGTTGAATACGTCTCTAGGCAAAGAAGGTAATAATATTCATCTTCTTCTGATGATTCTAGTGATGTATTAATCTTCTTGTTCTTTGCTTTACCTTTCCCTTTTCCTTTGTTTGTCTTTCCAGTAGATGGTAGTACTTTTTTTTTCGTTTCCTTATTTTTCAACATTTTCTGTCGCTCTTAATACCTCTTCTTTTCTAACAGCTTCCTTTTCAGGACTATATGTGTAGATCGTAGACGTTTTTGGTTTTTCGACCTCTGTTACCTACTTTTCTGCGAGGCGCTTTAGGGTGGGGCCGTAATACCTCAGGCACAACACAGCCTGGTTGCTTATAGATGGAAGTGGTTCTGATTGCTGACGCAAAAAGCAACACTAGGAGAGATGTCCGGTTCCAGATTCAATTTAATAGCTTGCGACTCTTGGTTATCTTCTAGAGCTTTTTGTTGTTGTTGTAGCTAGAGGTTGTCGCCTTCACATCTAGAGGTCTTTCTTATGCGTTTTCTAGTCATCTGCAATACAAAAATATTATGAAATTGTCGTACCTTTTTTCATCATGAAGGCAAATTTTTTACACGGAACGTGCCCTGATCTGAGCGTGTGCGCAATTACAACTAACCGACGGCTTAAATTGCAATTCATGATCCAGGGCGCACGGAGAGGCTGAATGAACGACTATTAAAATACTCCTTCCAAAGATCAAAGCAAATATTTTTAAATTTAGGTAAAAACTCCAAAAAATTGACGTTACAACCGTCAGCAGCCCACCCCACCCCCACCCTCCCTATTTCGGTAATGAGACTGTCACTAGCGCAGGGTAACATAACTTATACAAAAGTAAAAGGGTTTATTATAATCTATAAAATATAACGATTACATAAGCAAACTTTGAAATACGATAATTATATCAATATTTAAGATATTTTACAAAGAATTTCACCAAAAATACTTACTTTTGGTTGAAATATTCAATAGGCTTCTCTATAATCGTTATTACTGCGCGAAAAGTGACGCAATAATGGGAATCGTCTTAGGACTTGTCGGCCGCATGCCCCTGCCCTTGTACCCCTCACCGTGCGTAGTTTCGATAATATTTGAGTTGTTACAACCGGACTTTGTTACAACCGTACCCAGTCTCCCTGAGACATCGCTGTCTATTCGTCTGTCTGTCACCATCTCCTTAACCGTAACAGCTAGACACTTGAAATTTTCACAGATGTATTTCTGTTGCCGCTATAACAACAAATACTAAAAACATAATAAAATAAATATATAAATGAATACAACAATCGTGAATTTTTGCCGATTTATATGGATCCCTTCGTGCTGTTACATCCCTATGCTGTTCCTAGAATTGCTGACGGGAGTGCTGATACATCATCACTACTCTGTCATCTTAGTTAGTAGGTTTGAGCTGCGAGTCAGTTCAGAGCTAGACACGGGCCACCACGGACGCATATCTAATCTCCTAATGTATGGTTTAATCCAGTTAAATAAATTTGTGTTGTGAATCTTTTCCAGCTCAATAAATTTTCTTTTTTAAAAAGTCTTTTAAAAAATCCGTTCTAACATTGGTGGCAGCGGTGGGATACGTAAATCCCTAAAATACCCAATACGGTATCCGAAGATATTTTTGTGTAAAAAAGTGAAAAGTGACATAATTAAAATTTTCGTGAAAAAAAAAATATATATATAAAAAGTGCATCGATAGAGTAGTATACTCTTTGTATTGTGGTCTCGTGATCTGAACTCACTAAAACTCATATTCTGTAAATTCCATCAAACTAAAAGTATATAAATATTATAATAAATACAAATCAATCTCAAGTGTGTTCCTGTCGTGTTACATCATTATCCCTTGTGCCCACTGTGACATAAGTGGTACCCAGCTGCGGGCCGAGTCAGCCCGAAAGCAGTATCCAGCACCGGCCAGGCGAGGTGAAGAGTCCTGACATCCGTGACGAAAAACTATAATCCAAAAAGTGCAAAGTGCTAAAATTCAAAATAATATTATTCCGTGTGATCCCGATGAGTTATCCCATCCAGCGAGCATGCAACGAGTCGCCGAGCTTATCTCTAACGCCCACGTATTGATTATACTGTAAGTCTTAAGCTATTGTTTATATTAGGTCTATTAGGTTACTAAGATATTTTAGGATTCAGTGGAATAATCCGAATCAAGAATTAAATTTTAGAACTTTAATATTTAAATTTTAAATATGCCGAAAAGCGACAAAATTTCAGAAGGCCTAACTATAAATATTCCAATGTTGAATTCCGATGCCGGTTCGTCCAGGGAAATAAATCCTCCAGCTAGTTCTCCTAAGGGGACGACCCGAAAGGGAACTACTCCAGGTGCAGACAGGGTCGAGTTAGATCTCAATACTCTATTTAAATTCATTAAGCCATTTGATGGCTCAAGAGAAAGCGTAAATTCATTCATCATAAATTGCAATAATGCATACGATTTAGCAACAGAAATACAGAAACATATTTTATTCCGCTATATATATAGTCAGCTACAGGGCAAAGCTGAAATAGCTTGCTCTATTAAAGAATTTAAGAATTGGGTACAACTTAAAGAATTCCTACTGAACCAATTCTGTGAGCGCAAACATTATGCGCATATACTAATGGACCTACAGGAGTGCAAGCAGAGTTCAAATGAAAATGTAACCGAATACTCATTGCGTGTCGAAACTTATCTTTCTCAACTTCTAACGGAAATAACGTTATCTAATTGTACACTTCGTGAACTCCCCGGCCGTTCAGCGGCCATGGAAGATTTAGCATTACATCACTTCCTTATGGGTTTACATCCCCGTATTTCAAATATAGTGCGCTGTAGGGACCTACGGAACTTAAATCAAGCTATCAATATCGCTATTTCTGAATAACGAATACAGCAAAGCCTATATAAGCGACCTCAATTAGCAAATAATTATAATACTTATTCGAATGGTCAAAAATCATCATCATCACAATCCTTCCGACCATCTGAATCATCTCGTAGAATTCCAAATAGAAATGAGTCGAATTTTAAACCACAAGCAAGACCTTATTATATTAATCAGAATCCTAGTTCATCATCATCAAGAGATGCACCATTTTGCCGTTACTGTAAGAAATCAGGGCATGTGTTAGAAAATTGTAGCCTTCGAGAATATAATAACAGTAGGAGGTCGCAAAATCAATCATTTACTCCGATTAATCCACGTCCAAGAGTAAATTTTACTGAAATAGATAATAACGATCAAGGCGTCGATGAGACTGACAGCAATCAAAATTTAAACTAGCTTCTGTCCCGTTAAGGTATCGCGCGGGGCAAGTCCCTCTTGTTCAAGTCGATACGAAATATAAAATAAAAAATAGTAATAGGACCAATGGACAGGGTAACCAGCCCCAAAGTCACGGTCATTCCCTAAATAGTAATAGGACCAATGGACAGGGTAACCAGCCCCAAACTCACGGTCTTTCCGAAAAAAGTAATAGGACCAATGGACAAGGCAACCAGCCCCAAACTCACGGTCATTCCCTAAATAGTAATAGGACCAATGGACAGGGTAACCAGCCCCAAACTCACGGTCTTTCCGTAAAAAGTAATAGGACCAATGGACAGGGTAACCAGCCCCAAACTCAAGGTCTCTCCTTTAATATTCAAAAGATCAATGGACAGGGTAGCCAGCCCCAAACTCACGATCTATCTAACCTAGAAAATAAAATCTGTAAAAAAGAGATTAATAAAATGTATGAAATCCTTAGTAATAAAAGATATTTACCTTATATTAAACTTAAAACATCAATAAATGAAAAAGAACTTACCTTTCTTATAGATTCTGGAGCATCATTATGTATAGTGAAAAACAGCTCTATAACTCGCAAGCCTAATATATGCAGCGAAGATAATATCACAGTCAAAGGAATTGACTCAAAAAATAATTCATTAAAAAGTATAGGTCATTTCATTTTGCAATTACAATTTAATCCGAATACAAATGTTTCACATACATTCCATATTTTCGATAGCATTGATCTTCCATACGATGGTATAATAGGTAATGATCTGTTTTTAAAATACAATTGTAAAATTAACTATAAATCACATTCATTAGAAATAAATAATTTTAACACAGAATTATCATTCGATGAACCCTCTTATATTATTGAACCAAGATCCGAAAAAGTAATCGAATGCTCAGTTGATAATCCAGAAAGCATAAAAGAAGGAATGATATGTGATCAACATCTTTCTAATTCACTTTTAATATCAAATTGCCTGGTTAAAGTGAAAAATAATAATAGAGTAAATTTAACAGTCCTTAATACATCTGATAAATCTGTCACGATAAAATCTAATCTGCTATTAAAAATTTATAATATTGATAGTGAAAATCAAATGCATAAGTTTAATAAAAACCAAAGTAGTATCGAAAGAAAACAACAGTTATTAGATTACTTACGAACTGATCATTTAAATTCAGAAGAAACAAATTACATACATGATATCTGTAGTCAATATTCAGATATATTCTATTTACCAGGTGACCAATTAACCAGTACAAATATAGTTCAACATGAAATCCGCACGTCCTCAGATCAACCAATTAATGTAAAATCATATCGTTTCCCTGAAATACATAAACAAGAAGTCCAAACACAAATAAACAAAATGTTAAATGAAAATATTATAAAACCATCTAAATCACCCTGGTCCTCCCCTATTTGGGTCGTACCAAAAAAACTTGATGCATCTGGAAATAGAAAATGGAGAATAGTAATTGATTACCTAAAGCTCAATGATATTACTATAGGTGAAACCTATCCAATTCCACAAATAAATGAAATATTAGACCAATTAGGACAAAGTAAATATTTCTCAACCCTTGACCTTGCATCAGGATTCCACCAGATTAAAATGAGCCCTGATGATGCGCAAAAAACAGCTTTCAGTGTTCCGCAAGGACACTTCGAATTTAATCGAATGCCTTTCGGCCTAAAAAACGCACCTGCAACTTTTCAAAGAACAACGAATACGGTCTTATCTTGCAGGGATTACACTGCTTCGTTTACCTAGATGACATTGTAATTTATTCACACTCTTTAGAAAGTCACATAGATAAACTATCTATTGTTTTTGACAGACTTGGAAATTTCCAACTAAAATTAGAACCCGACAAATGCGAATTCCTCCGTAAAGAAGTAAGTTACTTAGGTCATATTATTAGCGATGATGGCGTAAAACCTAATCCTGAGAAAGTAAAGGCAGTAGTCGACTTTCCAACTCCCCAATGTCCCAAAGACATTAAAAGCTTTCTCCGATTAGCTTCCTACTATCGTCGTTTTATACCAGATTTCTCAAAATTCGCAAAATCCCTTACAAATTTACTTAAAAAGGATATACCCTTTGTATGGACTAATACACAGCAATTGGCCTTTGAGCAATTAAAATCCAAATTAGTAACCGCTCCTGTCCTAATCTATCCTGATTTTACAAAACCTTTCTTTTTGACATGTGATGCTTCGAACTACGCTATTTCTGCTATTCTATCACAAGGCGATGTAGGCAAAGATAGGCCAATAGCATATTCCTCAAGAACATTAAATAAAGCAGAAACTAATTACACAGTAACCGAAAAAGAATGTCTCGCAATAGTCTATGGAACAAAAGTGTTTCGCCCCTACTTATTTGGTCGCCGTTTTAAAATAATAACAGACCACAAACCATTGAATTGGCTATTTAACTGCAAAGATCCAGGTTCCAGACTAGTCCGTTGGAGACTAAAACTTGAGGAATACGACTATGAAATCCAGTATAAAAAGGGCAAAATAAATACGAATGCCGATGCTCTTTCCCGCTATCCTGTAAATTTAACCCAATCCGATAACCTAATTAATGTCCTTGGTGATAACGAAACACAGGAAGCTCCTCCTATTGTAGTTCAACCTGAAAATGTACCCTTACCAGAAAGTCCCGGTTTACCAGAACTTCCAGAATTACCTGAATTTTTTGATTTACCTGAAGAATATTTTGAAAATCCTGAAGTGCCGAGTGAAATAGTACTTACACCTGCATCTGATGAATCTTTAAGTCATAGAGACACGTACTCCGAATACCTGAAAAAAACAAATAATATATCATCTACATCTAACGTTAAGATCCTAGAATATAATGAACACTTATTAAAAACCAAAGTAATAAAACAATAATTATACCTACCTCTATAGATATTGACGAGTCAAATGCTTACGTCGATGAAATCCTTAATAATACACCAAACTCTGCTGCAATCCGAGATCGTGAAAGAACTTTACATTCATTTTTAAAGTTCACTAGTAATAATGTAAATTATTATTTCCTATTTGTTAAACTTTATCATTACGATAAAAACACTTACGAGGATATTTTTATGAGTCTCCAAAATCTTAGAAATGAATTAGTGGTCGAAGGTGTAAAGGAACTTAGTATTACCGACTTTAAAAATCCTTTCGATAGTCATAGTTTTACTAAAATTTATAATATATTAATGTACCTTTTCAATAATAGCGACATAACTATTCATATATATAAAAACATCCTTATTTACCCCACAATGAGTGAAATTCCTAAAATATTGAAAGAAAATCATAATATTCCTATTTCTGGTCATTTAGGCTCTAATAGGATGCTAAAACGTATTCAAGAAAAATATTATTGGCGAAATATGCGTAGTGACGTTGAAAATTATGTTCGTAAATGTGAATTATGCCAAAGTAATAAGGCTCTTCGTAAGTGTAATCGTGCTCCCATGCAAATTACTACTACGTCAACTCAACCATTTGAAAGAATAGCATTAGACATAGTAGGTCCACTTCCTGAAGCTGGTAGCGCTAAGTTAAAATATATTCTCACCCTTCAGGATGATTTAACTAAGTACTCAGCTGCTTATCCAATCTATAATACTACAGCCGAAGATACATCAGAATGTCTTATTCATTTTATTTCTCAGTTTGGTATTCCAAAATCTATTTTAACCGATCAAGGCACAAATTTCACTGCTGAATTGTTTAAGCAAACCTGTAATTTTCTAAAAATTAAGC
This sequence comes from Phengaris alcon alcon, assembly GCA_037179445.1. NCBI lineage: Eukaryota > Metazoa > Arthropoda > Insecta > Lepidoptera > Lycaenidae > Phengaris > Phengaris alcon. Next base: position 1,161,736 of record JAYRCH010000162.1, on the reverse strand, counting down.
AATTATGGTCAACACCATATCCCCCTTAAACTCAAGGCGCCCTTGAAAGGAGCCACTCCACTCTGAAAGAGTACTTAAAATCCTTTATTAATGAGAACCAAAACAATTGGCATAGATATGTTTATACAGCAATGTTAACTTATAACACTACAGTTCATTCAACAACTAATTTCACTCCGTATGAACTCGTATTTGGTCATAAAGCGATTATTTTAACCTCCATATTTGAATCTTCATTAGAACCAACTTATAATTCTTACGTCAGAGTCCTTCAACAAAGGTTAAAACTTTCTAGAGAAAAAGCTATAGAAAATATCCTAAAACCTAAAAACATTTCCAAAACTTACTATGATAAACATTCTAGACCGGTTAAATATAAAGCGGGTGACATGGTTTATGTTAAAAATCATCTTCGTCTCCGTAAAGCATTGTCGGCAATTTGGAAAGGTCCTTACAAAGTTATAAAAATAAACGGTAATAATACACTTACCTTACTTGTAAATAGACGACACGTAAAATATCATTACGATGAAGTCAAATTGGCCGAAACCGATACTGAGTAGATTAAGATAGTATTCTAGTTAACCTTAAATCATAATTTTATTTAGTTTTAAATAAAAAAAAATAAAAAATTATATTCCAGGCTTGGTGCAACAAGCGTCTGCGTTTTCTCATTGGATATGATACAACCTATAAATAAAAGTATTGGAATATATCTCGATCCTGTCGGAACAGTCAAGGTCTCTGATGATCAACTACATGTCTTAGTCCCTGTAGATATTAGCTACATAAAACCTCATATTGAAAATATTAAAAACTATTTAGATTCCACTGAAACTTTTTGTAATTTGAATTATAACTTTAATTTCACTAATTGTAATAACCATTTAAAACCATTGATAGTTCGCTATGATGGTATTCTGAGAGACTATAACGCCATTTCTCATTTAACTTCTGATAGAAGTAAAAGATCAGCATGGTTTGCTGGAGTTGGTACTGTATTTAAACAGATAATTGGAACTATGGATGAAAATGACGCAATCCGATACAATAACGCCATTCAAACCCTGCATTCCTCAAATAAAAAACTTGCATCTTTATTAAAAGATAATATTTTAATTACTAGTTCAGCTTTAGAAAATTATAATAAAACATTAAAGTTAATTAAAGAAAATGAAATCCGTTTGAATAGCGCTATTGACTCTATAAGTAAAAATATGTTAAATATCGAATTAGAAACGAAATTTAATGAACTTTACGAATAAATTTCATCTAGTATATTTACATTGTCGTTCAGAATTGAAAGTTTAATCAATTCTATTATGTTAGTAAAAAGTCATTCAATCCATCCATTTGTTTTAACTCCTAAACAAATATATACGGAACTTGGAAAGAATATAAAAAATTTACCGAAAAGTCAAGAACTACCATTAAACTTAAATTTAAACAATATACATAGCATTATTGATATGGCGCAATTGTCCTGTTATTATGTAGAAAATAAGATTGTATTTGTTATTAAAATTCCTTTAGTTTTAAGAATAGAGTATAACTTATACAAACCTTTCTCACTACCTGTATCACATGATTATGTGGATCCTCAATCATATGCTATGATTGTACCTACTTGTAGCTATATAGCTGTAAGTAAAGATAAGAATTCTTATATCTGTCTAAATAATATTAATAACTGTGTGAAAACTATTAATTCTAATTATATTTGTAGTCTAATGGACGTAAATTCAATTGAAAGTACTCCTATTTGTGAAACTGAATTATTATGTAAAATATTCAAAACTCTCCCAAAACAATGTGAAACCAGGCTTATTTATGGACAAATAGATATTTGGCAAGAACTTACAAATAGTAAATGGTTATTTGTTGAAACTCAACCCATAAAAATCGATATAGAATGTCCTTCAGAAGTGTCTCAACATAGATTAATTGGTACTGGAATATTAAACTTACAGGCAAACTGCAAAGCTTATTATAAAAACAAAATATTTTCATATAAATCCAGTTCTAATTTAACTATTAAATCAATTGCACCTGACTTTAATCTTATTGATGATCCGTGTTGCAACTCTGAAAAATTAAATAAATTAAAATCAAAATCAGCTCCTTTAAAACTATTAGATATAAACTTAGAAAAACTTTCTGATATAGCTAATAAGCAAATAATTACCGATGTTAATAAAATCATAAATAAGCCTGACCCACTCTTAGAATATAATTCCCATTTTCCTATTCTAACATATTGTATTATTGTTATAATTTTAATCTTTACTATTTTTAAATTATGGAAGAGATTAAATAAGCGTCCACTCTTGACTAGAACTCAAGATTTAAATTCAAGTACACAAACCGAACCTCCTGGTAATAAACCAGTTGTAGAGGACACTCCTTTACCCCAACTTAGAAGAGTTCTATAAAAACTTACCCTTTACCGGTAAGTTTTATTTTACGCAGGGGGCTGTTACATCCCTATGCTGTTCCTAGAATTGCTGACGGGAGTGCTGATACATCATCACTACTCTGTCATCTTAGTTAGTAGGTTTGAGCTGCGAGTCAGTTCAGAGCTAGACACGGGCCACCACGGACGCATATCTAATCTCCTAATGTATGGTTTAATCCAGTTAAATAAATTTGTGTTGTGAATCTTTTCCAGCTCAATAAATTTTCTTTTTTAAAAAGTCTTTTAAAAAGTCCGTTCTAACAGTGCGCTAATCCGACTCGCACTTGTTCGGTTTTTATTATGAAATTAAACAGGAAACGAACGACAGAGCTTGATAGTAAGCGATTACCGTCGCCCATGGACACTCGTACTCAATGGGCGACTAGAACAGTTTCAAGTGCGTTCCCAGTCCTTGAAATCCCTAACCCCTCTTCGGCATCCGGTAACTTCACTCACTCGGCGAAACACAAGTCACAACTCAAACGTTATTTCATGCCACTTTTCTGTGTTCGTTTCCCGCAACTGTACATTTGTATTAAAAAATCTGGGGCATACATTCTCCAAGTAATTACAAAATATTATGTAACAACTAGCTGGCCCCCGCCACTTCGTTTGCGGTACTAACGGTAACGGAACCCTATTTTTAAACCGAACCCTAAGATGTTAAACCTTGTAACATGGGCTATCTTTGCGATTGAAAAGGAAGCCCGACTACGATCTGTGTCCTGTTTCATTCGTCAAGCGTATCTTAAGAGAGGATACGATTGAGGAATAGGACAGGAGATACGAAGTAGGAGGGACGGCCGGAGTTACGAAGCTCTTCTTCCCAAGCGCTGCTGCTGCATACAAGATCGTTAAAAAGATAGACATAACACACCACACCACACAGATCCTGACCGGACACGGCGGATTCGCCTTCTACTTGGACAGATTCAAGCTGAAGGAGGATCCGTCGTGTTCGTGTCAACCGGGAGTTGAGGAGACGGTTCCTCATTTGTTACTGGAGTGCATAATTTTTGCTAGCAATAGATATGATATTGAGCAGAAGTTGGGCACATCTATGACGGGTGAGAATCTGCCTTCCATCCTGGGGGAAAAAAGAGGGATATCTTCCTGGCTTTTTGCAAGAAGATAGTGGGAGTAGTAAATAAGAAAAACTGTGATAAACTTGTGTGATATTAGTGTAGGCTCTAGACGTAGGATTAGACTGTTATAGTAGGGTTAAATTGAATGTGTGTGCCGTAGTTTTATCTTTTTAGTATATTTTATCAGTGACATATTGAATTATATAATTTTAGTAAATTTTTATTGGATATTATTGTATTTTATTGGATTTTTATTGAAATTTTATTGGTTTTTAAACAATTGCTTTGTATATCTCTGATTTTTTACATATTGCTCTTTATATTGTTGACATGTACCTACATGTACTTCACTACAAAGAATGTATATAATGAGATAAGAAAAATTGTAAAAGTAGATGTAAGACTATTAAAAAAGAAAATAGAAAAAGAATTAAAAAGAGAAAAAGACTAAAAAATAAAATAACAAGCCCTGATAATGTTAGGGGGACGGAAAAAAAAATAAAAAAAACATGGGCTATCTGTCAGTGAAAGTCCCGGGAAAATCGGTTCAGCCGTTTCAAAGATTAGCCAGAAAAAACAGACAGACAAAAATTTTAAAACTTGATTTTTTATTGTAATTACCTTATAAACTTTCATATTATGCATTACGTGAAAAGCTGTTAATCTAAAATTACAAAAAAACACTTCAATTTTTATTTATTTGTATATATAAGTATACATGGGGACGATCAAACTGCTAAACATTTATATTCCTCTGCTGTACTTTTAAACTGTTCATTTTACAATCTGGCTCCTAGCATTTAATTTAAAACCATGTAAACAGCGGAAATAGTTTAAAATAATGTGTGATTTACGGCGAGGAAATTAAAAACTTCCGCTCCGAAGTTTTAACAGTTTGGGGTAAACTAGTGCTCGGTACTTACCAACTTAACTGGGAACTGTAGTGTATTGATACTTATAATAATAAATATAATCATGCACACTTGTGGGGCGTGGTATCGGTGGTGTTGTGGTGGTGGTGGTAAGCCAGGAGTGGGGAGATCAAGCACCTACTGGTCACTGCCATTCCAATACGAACCTCCGAACGAGTGGGTCTGTTATACAGCAGTCTAGAAGTGTTTCTGTTACCCATCCCAATCCTACAGGAACCCTTCTGAATTTTAACCAGTTGACTTAAGTGCAGTTTTGCATTGACTAACGAGTAGTAAGTTGGTCAAAGCCAACTTGTGGACTAGGACGAAAGTTCGGAACAGTGGCGATTGTAGAAATTCGTGTAAATAATACTGTTAGTAGGAAATAGGAACGCACCTCATTAATGGAAATCAGAAAAATAAATGTTTTTTACATTATTTTAAAGTGTTTTAATAAAATAGAACTGTCCACTATCAGCCTGGCTACTGCTTAGTTTCCTATAATTATATTTTATGAAATAATAATAATAATATCCATGAACGCTTTCACACCACGTCAATTTGGACCCATGGTAATTTCTCGAAGAACTTCTGTAACAGGTAGTGACTGGTATATTTTTACTCAGGACCACAAAAACATTTTTGTTCCCTGGCGGGATTCGAACCCGCGACCTCCAGCTTGAGCTCCAACGCGCTAACCACTGAGCCACGGAGCTTGTCGAATAATCAAGAACTTTGTAGATATATAACAAAACATCAAACTCCCCACCCTAAAATAAAATTGTGTTCACTATCTAGGTAGTCATATCAAAATCTAGAAAACCATACACCATATTAATGTAGATATAAGTTTATAAAATGCTAGGGATTATACGTAGATATATTAAAATAATTATTATGTATTATTTCTCTAATCATAATTTTAAAAAATCTCTTAAATTTCCTATGCGATTTTCAAGTTTGAAAAACCGCCATCTATGATCCGCCCCCGGAACTAAAACAACGGCAACTTGAAATTCGCATCACGATTCAGTGGTTTGTAAAGTTCACAGGCGTACCGCGTGAAATTGTTTTAGATGTTTGTACATGTTGGATCTCTTGTGAACATTGTTTTAGAAACTTCTGAAAACAGTTGGCTAGTGGTAGCTCCAACAGTCCAACACAAAGTTTTGAAAAATAAAAGGCACTTAGATCATAGATGTGCTGATTTAGCGCAAATCGTTAGCGATTATAGGTTTTGAACGATTATAGACGTATTCGTTGATGACGTTGCGATTTGCGAACACTGGCAGCCCAAACATAACGTTCAGATGCTCAATTCTATACAATTATACAAGGTAAAGGCGTTACAATATATTATACACCGACGGCGAAGATACTAAGTATAATATTTTATGTTAAGATAAAATATAGCTTGCTAGACAGTTTGTATGAACACAGGCGGCTAAGATCAAAGATTTCAAACTAAGGATGGGCTACGACGTACATTTGACAGAAAAAATCTTCACTGAAGAAAAAGTTACGCCATCTTGATTTCATAAAACTGATTATACTGCGGAAAGCAAATTTCAAAATGTTAAGATGACAAATGTCAAACCGAAATGGTTCCAAACAACCCCATGTAACCCCCATTTAGGTGTAGACACTTTTTGGCTCGACATGTCTCGTCTATAATATATACGTCTATTGTGGCTAAGATATAGAGTTGGTATATCTAAGATATAGAGTATCTTCATATTACGTAATACGTACTGTAATTTAAAACATATCCAGGTATCTCAAGATAAAATATTATAGTAGGTATCCCCGCCGTCTGTGACGCCCTTAAACTGTCTAGTGTGTTATTAGTTGTTACCACAAACTGCCTCAAAGTCGCTGTTCTTCTATATCACGCCTGACGTTTGTACCTACTGCCTACAGCATTTGTTTGACATAATATATGAGATTACCATTTTGCTGTTAAATGACATCGAGACTATATCGAAACTGCATTATTGTAAGATTGAAATAGCAGAAACAAGAGTCAGTGATAATTATTTTACCTCTGACAGGACCATCATCATTTATGCCTTGAAAAAAGAATATACATGGAAGGAACACTAAGATCGTCAAAATTATATAGGCATTTATACTTCAGTTGTAATTTTGGTTGTAATGTTAGTAAGACGTGCGAATTGAGACATTATTGAAATAGAAATAAATGACATTTTAAATTGATAGCAATACAAGTGACAGCACTTGCGGAATACAATGCGGAAAGCTTCAACAAAACAATGAACCCTTGAAAAATTTGGCATATTATGGCTATTAGACATCAGCTCTTTCTTCATCATTAGCATCTGTCGTAAGAAATAAGGAACTATACATGTCTCCTCCTCCTGCTGATACCCGGGTATATATGTTATTAATAGATATTAATCTGAGCTTTATGCCGACGATATAAGGATCAGTCTCCTAGAAACTCCCAGGTAAAATAACTCTAACTAGGGAGAATTCAAAGTTTCTTCAAGTAAGTGCCGACTGTCGAGTTGACACATCTCTACGTCGACACACACCTACAGTAACGCGTTCACAAACTTATAACCTTGTTTAACTTTGAACTTACTTGGCGTTGAGTTTGTAGTAAGACATTAGTGCAAATGTCAAAATTAACCAATGACGCTGTAGCCGTGTTTAGTGTTTACATACACCAATTGAAGTATGCCGTTAAATCAGTAATTCAGTACGGACGCATCATTGGTCAATTTTGACATTTGTGATTTGAGCTAATGGCTCACATGTCAAAATCGATTGATTTGAATAAATGATGTGTCGATAGGTTTGTAATAATAGCCCGGGTAGCTAAAGCTATTTAATTTACGTTACGTCGGGTTAAAGTTTTTATAAAAAGTTATAGTTATAGATTTATAACTATAATTAATAAAAAAATGATTATATATTAATAAAAAGTATATATTTTGAGTTTTGCTGTGGATACTGGCTAGGCTAAAAGACAAAACATATTAAACATATTTGTATACAAAATACCTGAATCAAAATTCTCGTAATTAACTTACACTTTCATTGTACTTTTTTTTTTATTTATATATGGCATCGGCTTATAACCATTTGCCAGTGTCAATTTAAAAAGACGGGAAATAGAACTTTCGTTTAAATTTTCAACACCGTATTCCTACATCGTCAAATCTAAAGTCTAGTCAAAGCTCAAATATATAGTCAGTACAGTCCATGAGTCATGTCAGTCGATTCAGTAAAGTGGTAGAAGCTTTACTGAAAGTTCCTAGGGAGTTTTAGCGGGAAACACAAAATAGCACATTTTAGAAGTTGTACCACTTGACCAGACAACTCGTTAACGAATATTTAATGGTTAATATTCTACCAATATTACACATTAAGAACCGAAATAACACAAATTTGTGAGGAAATACGAATTCCACAACGTCACCCATTAAACTCCCCGGCAAAACTTTCATTGATTATAAATGAATTGACTGGATATCACAAACTGTTTATTGGAGTTTGGACTAATTGAAACGGGTTTGACGTTGATTTGACGTTTATTTATTTTATTTTATTTATTTATAACCACACACATACCTATCATTACAGGTAATGTAATACAATAGATAAATGAAACTTACAATGAGAATACCATTTTGCAGTTTTAACATATCAGGAATGGATCGTAATTGCAGGATTTAATTACCAAAATCGATATTCTGTGTCGTTGTAATCACTGATTGGTGAAGTAAATGCAGGTACAAAAACACAACACTGTGTCACACTTTAACATCTTTTCGTAACGTTATACGAATATTTTGAAGTCGGTGAAAAAGGTCCCCAAGTTATTGAACTACGCTTCGCACGACTGGAACATAATATAGTTTATTTGAGCCCACCAGAGCCCAAATGACCCTTAAGATTATGTTTAATAGCCGGTGTTTTAGTCTTATGAACACCCGGATAACCGGGTCTCTGAGCCCACTTACGAAAGGCCTGGATCAACCAAAAACAAATGGGCTCTCGCAAATCCGGATATTATTGTTATTGCTGTCCCAGTTCCAAATTTGTTGTTACGTAAAAAATGTATGATGTATGAACTTAACGGCCAAAAGGCCAAGTTTTCTTTGTGCTTATAATTTATTAGTTGTTAGCTCGTTCGCGCGAAATATCCGGATAGCGTGAATGATAAATTGATAAATTGAATTTTAGTTTCTTACGGAAATTCCTCTGCAAAAATATGGCGGAGTAAGGGTTATTTTCAGGAGTGTCTTAAATAGGTTAATTATAGTTGTAGTTATATGTAAGTAGAATGTTGTAAGCTACATGTTTTAAGCTTTTAACGCAGCGGAAATTCAATTTCCGTTTATGATCGGCACAAAGCCCACATACCATATTGCACTTGTGCGGTGTCCATGGGCGCCGGTAATCGCTTAACATCAGGCGATCCGCCGCGTCGTTTTCCGCTTAAAAACAGAAAACCCGACAAAATTGTAAGGTCTATAAAAATACACCTATATTTTTTTATTCTAGCTATAACCCGACTACGTAAATTATATAGTATAACCCGACGACGTCGGCATCACCAATGTGAGAATATGGTGGCAAGCCCCAAAGGGAGATCTCCGACCTAGGTGGAATGCTCGGTCAGGCTGAAACCCACTTGTACGCATTTCGCATGTTGTATATATAACCCGAACTACAGAAACTTCGATAGCGCGATTCAAGATTGTGGCGCTAATTGGTCCGCCACAGGCTATAAAAAACAAAGAGGGAATAGAACCCGTTTCTAACCCGGCCTATTATTATGAATCTATTGACACCTCATTCAAAAAAATCGGATGAGTAGTTTAGGCGCTACGGTGGAACATAGGTACATTCATAATATATACAATACCAAAATCATTACCCTGCTTTTGGATTCACCGTAGTCGGTTAAAAGGCACGTGTGACGCACCTTAAATCTATTTTTGACAGTTTCCGCTTGCGCCGGTCCCGTATTATTGATTGCGTTTGACAGTGGCAGGTGAGCAACAGGCGATTGCAGAATGCACTCGGCGGCCGCGCGGTGCGGTGTACCGTACGCATACCGTACGCATACCGTACGCATACCGTACGCATACCGTACGCAACCGAAACCGAAACCGAAACCGAAACCGGAAGTGAAACCGCACCCGTTGTTAACGTAACCGTTATTGTCTCCGGGTTCTTTACGCGCTCGCGAAAACTAAGCCGGCTTTGTATAATAACAAACAGATATTTTGGTAAGTGGTTTGTTTTTTTCCCTCTTTGTTTGTTTAAAGAGTTCTAGATATTATTTCGCAATAAAAGTTATTGGAAGATTCAAAATGTTAAATAAAAAGGTAAATGATCTAATATTCGGTGGGCATACATAGTGGATTTTATTCTCAAACCTGTTGCCCACTGGTGGGACAAGAGTCGGACTGAGACAAAGGACGACTACATACGATACGTAACCTTATTTATTTAAACGTTATAGTTTATGTAATTAAAAGTTATACTTAATTACCTTATTGGCTTTTCAAAGACTTCCCATATTTTTTTAATTTTTAGGAAATTGTATAATTTGACTAAATACCTATTAAAAATAATTATATTGTTAAAACTATATATCTGTATTTTTAACCCCCGACGCAAAAAGAGGGGTGTCATAAGTTTGACCTGTCTGTCTGTGTGTGTCTGTGCGTGGCATCGTAGCTCCTAACAGAAAAGTCCGATTTAGATTTTTGTTTCAAAGCTGACATGACATGATCGAGAGTGTTCTTAGCTATAATTCACCATCAGCAGCTCGCTCGCTGCTTGACGATTCGGAGGCTACCTAAAAAAAAAAATTTTGTTTATGGTTACAGAATTGAAATGATACACTCTCCATAGTTGGTCACAGAATTGTACACCAGCGTCAACGGTTTGGTATACAGGCTACAAATATGTTCCAGTCCGTAAGTAGATACATGAGAAGTGAGAACATAACTACTTCCCAGTTTCAATTTACATCTTAATACGGTCAATAAGAACGCACAAAGGCCTTTGGCTATGTGGTTGTGTTTTTATAGCGTAAATCTTTGTATTTAATGTAATGTCTTATTTTGTCGAATAAATGTTTTATTATTATTATTAGTGTGCGAATACTCTTTTCAAAGGCCATGTGCATTATTTTCAGCCGGGTTTAAAGGCTCCAGTTGTTCTCCAGGTCTGGCGCGGTGACCACGCTGAGGGCGGCCTGAAGAACCTACACACTGTGGCCTAGACATTAAAGTTCAATTTGCTACTAATGAAACCAGGTGCTCGGTCTTCGTGCACTCACCACGAGGAAGCGGCGTGGTCACCGCGCGGTCATATAAACGCGTAGAGAAAAATAATTTCGGCACAATACCAGTAACTATTTAGTTATATGTGACCCTTAATCACCCGGTGATACACAATGCAAGCGTTATGTAACAACGGTTTTCCGTGAGGCCAGCGCCCGAGCTGATCATCATATCATACTAGCTTTTGCCCGCGGCTCCGCCCGCGTTAATACAGTATCCCATGGGAGCACTGATCTTAAACTACCATACTATCATACTAAATTAATTCATCAAAATCCGTTCAGGAGTTTTTGCGTGAAAGACTAACAAACACCCATCTATCCATACATCCATCCATCCATCCTCACAAACGTTGACATTTATAATAGTAGTAGGATTTAACAATCATGGCGATATAATTTTTAATAATGTACACTTCGTTTTATTACAGGTGTGCAACGTCCCAGATCCCCACGCGTCCTTGCTGACGCTGTCCAGAACCAACGCGATCGGAGTCACAGCCAGCAGTGGGGAGATCAAGCATGACGCTCATGACCGATGGGACTGCTCCGATGATGATGATGGTGACTGTTCAAACCTTATGTAATGCATCTCAAGAATAAAGTAATATGTTCTTCACCTCCTAAATCTATAATAATCATACAATATTTAGTATTGTTTAATTAAAATATTGTGTTAATTTTAATATAGATAAATTAAATAATAAAATAATAAAAATTAAATAATATTTGCTTGCGAACGTTGCATACACTTGTTCTTAGTAAGGTATCATCATCATATATATATTTCGTGAAGCAAAAACTTTGAGTGGTACAGTTTTACGACAACTATGCTGAGGGTGGAGTATGAAATTTGGTCGGTAAATTAAAGTTTATCAGGGTTTATGCGATTTTTCAAACAATGCTTAGAAATACATAAAATTAATCAAAATAACAACAACACACTACCTCAGGTTATTAACACACACTACCGTGCGTTTGATAGATCTAAGAGGCAAAAGAACCCTCGTAAAGTCCAAACACAAAATTATATGTTCAATTGTTATGGGCGCATTTCGACCACGGGGCGACCTCTATTATTTTAGATGATATGTCTGCTTGCGTTAGGTACGCGATTGTGCTGGCAAATTTTAGTTTTTTTGCATTATCTACCCCTTTAAAATTAATTATTTTATATCAACGCCATCTGTCGGGGAAAGAAAAAACATATCCGTAAAACAATTCTTACAAGTGAAGCTGCAGTCAAATGGTCATAATTAATCATTTTATATTTGGGCACCTGAGGTCCCTTCCCTAAGGGTATTTCGTAACAGTGCTCGCTGTCTGTACTGTGATTGACGTCAAAAAGTGTTTTTTGGGTGTGCACTGTATACCCATTTGGAATGAAAAATTTCTGACAGATTTTGATATTTCAGAATACGTTGAACGTCTCGTGATCGACGTGGACGCGAGTCTGTGTAACGAGCGGGAGTACTCCAACATCAGCTCGGCCTCAGAAGACCGTGGGTCATCGCACCTCGAGGAGATATTCCAAACTGGAGTATACACAGGTAGAGAGAAACAATAATTTTGAACATTGTTCGCAATACTTTGATTTTTAGTTTGTAGGAAAGAGAAATGGATCGATAATATATATTACTTGACATCAGTGGCGTGGGCTTCCTATAACTCCATTCTATCGGCTTCACTTACCACTTACATTTTGAAGACCCTCTTCCCACTCTCTATATATAAGACAGGTTTCCCTGTGAAGGAGAACCAGCCTTCGCCACTTCTTAATATCAATATTATTTATTAAGATTTACATATACAAACAGTTCTTTTGATTTCCAGGACGCTATGAACATGTATTCAAACAAAACACGGGCGAATCAAAAGTTAAAAAGGAACGCGTATCGCTATCAGTCGACCAAATACAAAAGACTCTGAACACGCGCGCAGACGAATACATGAGGAACAACTTCATGCAGTACCAAGCGGAGAACGTAGGGAACTTCAAGTCGGAAGGCAAACTGAGTTGCGACTTGTGCGATAGAACTTTCAAGTTCAAGAGCAACTTGAGCCGGCACAAGAAGCACGCGCACACCGACGCCAAGCCGCACCGCTGCAACGTCTGCTACCGCAGGTTCCTGCAGCACAGCAGCCTGGTCGCGCACGCCAAGATACACACGGACGACAAGCCCTTCGGCTGCGACCTGTGCCCGCGCCGGTTCGCCTACAGGAGCAATCTCGCCGCTCACGCGAGGGTGCACGCGGGCTACAAGCCGTACACGTGCGACATTTGCGACGCGAAGTTCACGAGGAAATTTATCCTGACCGCGCACCAGCGCACGCACACCGGCGAGAAACCCTTCGCCTGTCACGTCTGCGAGCGCAGGTACACCAACAAGACGAACCTGCAGAACCACATGAGGAGCCACGACGAGAAAGTGTACGCCTGCAAAATCTGCAACACGCAGTTCGGCCGCAAGCTAGCTCTGGCCAGGCACGAGAGAACGCACGCCGCCTCCAAGCCGTTCGCTTGCCAGGTCTGCGGCAAGGGCTTCACGAGAAACTTCAGTCTGAAGGTGCACACGCGAACGCACACGGGCGACAAACCGTTCACGTGCTCCATCTGCTTGGGCACGTTCTCGTGCTACCAGTACCTGAAGGCGCACCGGAGGAGGCATCAGCCTGACGCGACCGACGGGTACCTAGATACATACAAAGGAGTACTGGAGAGGACTCTGAAAAAAAAACAAAATGGTGCATACGAACGATTAACAGGAAGATTACCCGCCGAGCGAGAATAATTGACTCCCATGCGAATGTTTTAGAAACATTTTACTTTTGAAAAATGAACAAATGATATACAATATTATGTGTAGATTGTTTCTATGTGGATTCTAAAATTGTATGTACTACTGTCTTCAATAGTAATAAGTTATTTTAATATAATATTAAAGTTAGTTAATATAATATTGATTGTTAATATTTTTTACAATAAATGTTTAATTAACAGTAAAAATAAAGACTAAATTTGTGAGCTGTATTTCTTATAAAAAATTACTTAAAAAGAAAAAAGGTAAATGTGTGCAATAGATGAAATAAATGTTCTCTTCGAAATGTTAGTTAGTAGAAAAAAGATAAAATATCTATAATTATATGCTATATAATATTTACATAAACATTAGAAATTAAAATATATGGAAAATTTATGTGAGAGAGAAACTAATTACTAAATTAAAGAATAAAGAAAATAAATGTTATATTATGTGGTATAGTTGATGTCGTTTCAATCGCGAAAGAACCCTGCCAGACTACAAACACCCACTTCCATTTGTCGGGCTCAGTTAATACAAGCGCGAAATTAAAATGAAGTACCAATAAGTAGTTAAAAATGTATTTGTATTTTAAATTCAATAGCCAAATAAACCTATGAAAAATATATTCATGTAAAACTTCTACAAATATTATGCACATATTTACAGTTATCTAACATTAAGCATTAGTTCTACGGGTTAAGATGGTCACATTGCACATTATATCGACGATAAAAATAAATAATTCACTTATCTGTCTACTTACAACTATATACTGGCACTTACAATATGGGACTATAAAATATTATGTTCTTTCGTACGTCCAACTTTGCGACGATTCTTGAAATAATAACGATCGCGAAAATGCGAGAGAGTAAAGCGCTTTGACGAAGTGCGATACAATACTACGGGCCTGTTTCACAATCTACTGATACGAGTTTAGATAGCTTCTTATTCGCCTGTTTTGTCTCTGTCGCTCAGTACAATGTAAGCAGCGACATAACTCCCTAATAAGATATTCGATACTTATTTAACATTTTTTTTGACATTGTGAAATAGACCATAAGCATAATATAACTCAACTGGGTCGCTTTTTGACACCTTCTCCTTATCGTATATCGCGAGGAACAATTCCTGGCGACTTCAAGGGAGAGGCGGGACCACGTTTTTTTCAAGTATCGACTCAAAGCCAAACGAGTTGCAATGTCGATTTATCGATTAAATAGATGTTGTACTACGCACTCGATTACTTAATACTGCCGGCGAGCTCGTCCCAGATACCTCGCATGTTTACCGTCCCGAATATTATTATTATAATCGAAAGGAATAAAATCGAAAAAAATACAAGCTTATATGTAAATTAAAAACTTTGTTAACAATTATTGGCATTAAAATTAAAAATAAAATGCAAAGCCAATAAACAATCGCATACCCAAAATTTACAATCAAAACTCACTTACTGTAATAGGAATGAACAAAACATGGCAGTGAAATAAAATTTTTAAGGCAGTTTTGAAAATATGGCAGTGGCTGCGGACCAAATTGTTCCTTCCTACAGCCAGTACGGAGACAAACTCAACCAGAAGTATAAAAACGTGATAAAGGTCATTGACGGCCCGTTTCAGTAACCTATCTACCAGTAACCATTTGTTAGAAACGTCAAATTTGTATCGCAAAAACCCGCCAAATTATTGAATGGCCACGTTTTTAACAAATAGTATCGGTAGTTAGGTTATTAAAACCGGCCATTAGCCTATATTTTAGTAGGTTCAAGGAACTTTAGCACGTTCTTAGGCTGGGACTAAATTGTGATCCGAAATCCAGCGGGCCCGGGAAAATTCAGAGCACTGAAAATAGAACTCCGCGCTAATAAAATAGAGTTGAAAATCGAAGTGTCGAGTGTCGACCTGTCATATATGACATTTGACTCGACACTTGTGTGTTCGATTTTCAGCTCTGTTGTATAAGCACAGAGTTCTATTTTCAATTCTACGAATTTTCTCCGGCGTTGCGGATTCTGTATCATATAGTCCCAACCTTAAGGCACAAATATATTTCAATAACAAATTATGTGAGAGTTCACGCAATATGCCAACACGATTGAACTATACAATAGAATCTTTTCGGACCCGATTCGGAAATTTCCCGAATCAGCCCGCATTCGGTCCGATTCGTACCGACACGTAGAGCCGTAGTGGTGCCGGAATATTTATAGGAAGGGCCCGCCTCCTCCTCCTACTGGAGGCGGGGGTCACGAACCTCGCCTCTAACTCCAACTGCCTCTCCAGAACTTCCTTCTGCTTCAAATGCTTTCGTAACCGGAGTGCCCAGGTACCGTCCCGCTTGTTGAGGACGAAGCTCTTGTCGGGGTCTCCATAGGCGATCCTGTAGTGAGGCTTGCCGTCGCCTTCGGCTGGTATAAGTCGTAGGAGCGGCACTCGGCCCCAGGTCTGTTTCGGTGTCGCTGTTATTACTATCAACTCTGCCTCTGGCTCCAACAGCGAACGACGTCCTGGAAAAAAATATTATTTCGAATGAAAAAAAAATTTTCGTAGTCCCTATAATTAGCTTTAATTATAGGGATTACGAAAAAATGCGTTTAAGTAGTAAATCCTTTCTAATTCCTACATCGCATGTACTTCGGCCTTTTCATCCGTTATTGGATGATTTATACAGTATACAGTAATCTCCGAGCGAAGTAACCACTCTTGAAGTACTGTAGTGCCTGGGACAGTCGGTTTTCGGTTTTCGGTCCGTATGGTTACCCAAGCACACACGGTGTTCTCACTACATAGTCAGCCTAGTCCAGAGGAATGACTGGTCAATACGTCTGGGGCCAACCATGTGCGTGTTTCCTCACGATGTTTTCCTTCACCGTTAGAGCGTGCGTATAATGTACTCGAGATCTGAAAAAGTCTCACGGTACACGCCACAACCTGGGAATCGAACCTGCACTCACTCGAGTGCAAATAAAACGGTCTACCCTCTAGCCCACAGAGTGCGTGTACTACTACTTAGATAAAAAATCGAATCGAGTATCAATTAAGTTCACCTCACTTTCCTTTCTTTTCGTCATTTTACTAGCTGAGATTAAAAAACAGAGCATAAGAACTTACGTCTGCTACGCCTCCTACTTCTCCGCACGACCGTAGTTCCGTTCGCGTACACGATGCCTTCTTCCGGAGCCCGCCTTCTGCGCCCGTTCACCTGGACAGTCGCATTCAATATTTATTCACATGTAATGGAACTTTTGTCAATCAAGTTTATGATGAAGTGGCGAAACTGTTTTTTTTAAATAGATACAAATGTTGCGAACCCCTAAATTTTTGTTTACATGTTCTGTTCGTAAACTCGACTTTATTAATCAACTTATTTTGAATCAAGTCTGTTTTAATTATAATTTGTTGCTACTATCATTATATTATGTAATTTGTGTCCAAATAATGTTTGTGTAATTGTGTCCAAATAATTACGAAAAACAAACAGCTACTGAGGCAAACCAAGTCACTACATAATATCATTAATTGACGTGTTGTAAGTAGACTTCATTTGTCTTAGTTCCTCTATTTATAAGTTGTGCAATGATTTCGTCAGTAATAGGAGTTCTCTCTCACCTTGCAGCTGAAGCAGCCCTCGGTGGATATCAGATCATCTCCGACTTTGTACTGATCTCGGAGCGGGAACACCGGCGCGTCGCCAATATCACCTGGCGGGAGCGCGCCGTCCAGGGCCGATAGACAGTGGCCGGTGCCGACCAATCTGTAGCCGGTGGGGCAGCCGCATTCGACGGAGTCCCCGAGGGCCCGGCAGCCGAACAGGCAGCTAGCGGTCGCGCACCCCCCGCCCAGCTGGAGGCAGACGGCGTGCGAGGCGTCCCAGCCGTAGCCAGGCGGGCAGCCGCAGCGGTAGGTCCCGGCGAGCGGGAAGCACGCGCTCGCGCCGCACGGGGCGTCCGCGCACGCGTCCGCGGGCACGCAGCCGCCCGTCGTGCCGCCCGCGCGGACTGTGCCTGATGAATTAATACATTATATTAAATATTGTATTAATGTTAATATGTTGAATAAATAATAGTCAGTAAAATTACGACCACAAACCGAAATACTATTAGATTGTACGATTGGAAATTACCAGTTATAAAAATATAAAAACACGCTATATAAATAACATCTGAATATAAAGACTATTACAATGTGAATTTATCAATTTCAGTGACACACACTAACAGTTAAGTTATATCCCATTACCAATCAGATGGTATTTTATTTATTAAATAGAATATTTTAATACTGTTAAATTAGTTCAGTGCATTAGAATTCAACAAAGTTTAATAAGATGACACCTGGCGGGCAGTCGCAGCGGTAGCCGCCGGCGTAGTTGCGGCACGGCGACTGGCAGCGGCCGTCGTCACACTCGTCGCGGTCGCGGCAGCGCGCGCCGGTCAAGTCGAGGCGGAAGCCGCGCGGGCACACGCAGCGGTACGAGCCCAGCAGGTTCACGCACTTGCCCGGCGACGGGCACACCTCGGGGTCCGCGCACTCGTTGATGTCTGTTAAATCACAATTATTAATTTCAACTGGATAATATTATAAAATAAGTAAGAACTACGTGTATAATTACAGGCAATATAAGAGCAGTGCCGAACGTGAGTTAAACTGACCTAAGTCTAACTGAACAAACAAAAATCTTAAAAAATCTTTAAGAGATCTTTAAAAAATTTTAAGAGATTTTAAATGGTTCTGAAAAAATACATTTCAATAACTTACCGACACAAGCATCTCCCCGTTTCTCGTACCCCTCTTCACAACCGCATTCAAACGATCCCTCTGTGTTCGTACACGTCTGCTGACACGTGTGCGTGCCGCGCTCGCACTCGTCGACGTCGCGGCAGTCCGCGCCGTCCTCGTCTAACTCGTAGCCAGTGCGGCACAGACACTCGTACGACCCGTCGGTGTTGCGGCACAGCTGCTCGCACACGCCACGCCCGGCGCACTCGTCTATGTCGACACACGTATCGCCGGCCGGCTTGTAGCCGCGACCGCACACGCAGCGGAAACTAAAATAATATTATACAAATAAGGCATTGTAATTTAAAATCAGTAAAAGATTATATACATTTATTTATTCATGCACCCAGCTAAAAACTGTAAGTAAGCTAGGTTTTGTTTAGTCTTTTAACCTAGATACAATTAAAACGTGTACTGATGTAAAACTGTTTCAATATATTTATTTATTGCTGTCACTACTCACTTTAGAATATCATTAGTGTTTACAAGTAATTCAGTCAGTAGGGAACTATTGTGTGCGACTCAAGACTTCATTTTCTCGTGGTAACATACCTGCCGATAGTATTAACGCATCGTCCCGGCGCACACAGCCCCGGCATGGCTGCGCACTCGTCCACATCGCCGAACACGTCGGGCGTGAGCGCGCCCCCGGGTATGACGCCGCCGGGCAGTCCCGGTATGAGGCCGCTGGTGAGCAGGGTCGAGCAGAGCTCTGCGCGCTCCGGCGACCCCGGCGCCGGGCAGATCTCGCACTCCGCGCCCCACGCCGCACCTAAAGTGCAGCAGCAGGCGGCCCTAGAAACGTCCGAGGAAGCAATCATTTTAATATCTTTTTTATTTTTATAGTACGAATAGACTTCATTTGTCTCAGTGTATTTTAAACGAATTATATAGTATTTACCATGCATATATAATACGCACATGTCAAAGAATATAATTAGGTTCTTAATTTATCTATGTGCTCAAGAAATTGCAGTTACTTTTTGAAGAGGCGTTTTCGAACATTGTTATTCAGTATGAACTGCAGCGGTTGTAAAAAGGTTTTGAATACCAATGAACTTTTCAATTGCCGACTGTGCATTGGCTGTTGCATGCCTTTACAAAAGAATTTTTGTCAACTTGGATTTGCCCTGGCTGTAGTAATGTCACCAGACGACCCCTTAGTAGTGACAACACGCCTGTGCGTCAGAACATCTTACAACTACATTCCAATGACTCTCTCAATATGTCTTGTGACATATCTGATCAATCGGTAGTATCTCCGCCTCCGGCACAGGATTTGGCTCTTGACGATTTAGTAACAATGGGAAAAATCAGCACGCTCCTAGATGAAAAACTACATAATACTTTATCAGTTTTTATGGCTGATTTCCGTGTGGCCCTAAGAGAGGACGAAATTACTGGTCAAGAATGAATTGAACGGCGGCTTTTACACGCTACGGCTTTTAAAGTTCTTAAGGACGACTTTACGGCTACCACCGACTACATTTGTGGGGAGCAGTCTTCACTTCGCGCGGACATTGATAAAAGCGAAAAAATTATTAAGACTTTGGAAACTGAAAATGCAAAAATCCATACTGAAATTATTAAATTGAATTCTTTCTTGCCTTGCCAGCTTTGAGAAGATCTCCCGCAGTTGCAATATCGAGATACAAGCTGTGCCAGAACGAAAAAATGAGAACTGATTTAGCTATTTAAGAAACTATGCGATGTAATAAAGTTTCCTGTTGAAGATGGACACATTAACGCATGTCGCAGGGTGGCGAAACAAAATTCTGCTTCTAAGAGGCCGCGAAACATCACTGTAACTTTCAACACTACTCGTGTGAGATACTCGGTTTTATCGGCTTGCTACAGGTACAAAAAGCTAATTCAGGACTTGGCCTAACATCCTCTGATCTCAATATACCGGGTAAAGGTGAGGGTTCCAGGATTTTTGTTACCGAACATTTGTCTCCAGAGCAGAAGGCGCTTCATGCAGCAGCAAGGCAAGCAGCTAAAGAACTCTTTTACAAATATGTGTGCATCAAATATGGTCAAATCTATGTTCGCAAGGACGATTCTATTAGTGCGATACTTATTAAAAATCTGGACACTATAAATAAGTTACGTTAATCACTTATGATTTACACACAGCATGGCTCTGTAAAAAACAGATCCAGTCTTACTAACCTGATGGAATACAAAAATTACCTTTGTCAAGTATTTGCCTCGAGTGGTTAGGCCGATTCAATCTACCTTAATTTTAGTAAAGCCTTTGATAAGGTTGACCACTCACTGCTTGTCTACAAAAATTCATATTATGGCATTCATGGTAACTTATTAAGGTGGATGACTTCATATCTTTGCAATCGCAGCCAAATGTTTACCGTGAAGGGTTTCTCTTTCTACCCCCTCTCAGTTCCTTCCGGGGTCCCCCAGGGGTCTAACCACGGCACTCTGATTTTCGTCATATTTATCAATGACTTAATTGATCGTCTGTCTTGTCCCGCACATTTGTACGCCGACGATCTAAAAATCTTCTCGGAGGTAACTAATGAGAATCAGTTTACTGCGTTGCAAAATTATCTAAATGTCATCTCGGACTGGTGTGCGTTTAACAACATGAGGCTCAGCGTTGACAAGTGTTGTGTTATATCTTTCACACGAAAGAAGAACATGCACAGCCGTTCCTATTATGTGCAGGGAAAACACTTGTCTAGAAAGCAGATCGTTAAAGACCTCGGTGTCATATTTGATGAACAACTATCTTTTCGTCCGTACTATGAGCATACTCTAAAAAAAAGTAACAAACTCTTAGGTTTTGTCATACGTTCCACAAAGCACTTTAGGGAACCACATGGTGTACTAGTACTATTTTTCAGTTTAGTTAGGAGTGCACTAGAGTATTGCTGTTCCATTTGGTCCTCTTTTTACTAAATCCATATCGATAATATTGAAAAGGTTCGAAAACTGTGCTTGCAATACCTCACACGAAAATGTAATCTCGGTCGTACGGTAAAGGACTACGCCACCCGACTGTCTAAATTTAGTGTGGTATCATTAAGTGCTCGTCGTGAGAGATACGATTTGCTCTACCTGCGTAAAGTCTTGCACTCGTCTATTGATGTTCCAAATCTTCTATCTCAAGTATCAATGAATACTTTCTACAGAACGCGAAATCCAAAAATGTATATTCGTGTATTCAAAAACAATACGTCCTATTACAATCCACTGGTTAGAATGTGTCGTACCTATAACGATTTAACAATTTCAAATTCGCACATAGATATTTTCTGTAAATTTTCTCAGTACAAGAAAACAATCACGGAAATAATGAAAGCCAAGTATTCACCATATCCCGTGTCCGATAATTTTTTTAAAAAAATTGGTACTAAATCATTAATTTTATTTAATAAATAAAATTAATAGTTTAAATTTAATTTTATTTATTATATCATTCCTTTTTTTACTAGATAGTTGCATTAAGCCGTAGATATGCCCTTCTACTATTAATGTAAGTAGCTTTTTGTTACTTTATTTTTATTTGTATCAACAACCCGAAAATTAATTAAGTTAGGTATACTTTTTTGGGTTGCTGTCTAGTTTAGCCATTAAGCTTAAGTTTAACTTATCATGCAAAGATTGTAACCTGTTTGTGTACTAAATATAAATAAATAAATATAAAAAATGACTGAATAGTTTGAAATGAAATTTAGCAAACACTTTGGCACACAATACAATAACATAGCATAAAGGACATTGGCGATTTTTCCATTCTAAATAAAATTGACGTTCTGTGCGACAAAAGTTACGAAAAGGCTAGTTTTAAATATCATAATATCATCAAACAGTACTTACTTGGTCACTTGTGTCGCGGTCGTCGGTGTGGAGGCGACAGATCTTGGCCACGGCTCCGGCACGCACTTGCCCGCCACCAGCGAGCGATGACACGTGCCCGTACGACGATCTGCGGAAGGGTTCAACTGGTTTTAGCGAAATTCATTTTTGTTAAAATATTTATTTTTTTTGTAACACAAAATGTATAAATAATTTGAATGTCAAACTAGACCGCTCTACTACATAGCGCGGCGACGCTCTTGCAATAAATCATGTATCTTTTTGTGTACCGAATAAAGTTCAGTTCAATCGTCTCGTTTTGGTGTGACCTGACCCTAATGTTCACCAATTTTTCCGCCGCCCGCAATCGTCAATGCTGATGTCGTCATTTGTATCTTCGGCCGTTAGTCACCCATTACTCCGGTACTTAGGTGACTTATTCTCAAAATGGTGAGTGGGTTAACTTAATATACTTACCAATACACTTATGTCCATCCTCGCTGGGTTCCCATCCGGCGTCGCAGTCGCAGCTGAAGCCGCCGTCGGTGTTGATACACACGCCAGGCGCACATTTCTCCGCCGTAGCACACTCATCGATATCTTCGCAAGCATCCTCAGCGTCATGCGGCGCGGACGTGCGTCGGTAGCCTGAAATTAGGATAAATAAGGTGTAAAGGTCTGATAGTCAAGACAAGGAAAGTCAGTACTTTGACGGCGTTTTAAAACTACAATATTGTACTACGTTCACATCCAATTTAATCTAAATATCCAATCCAATTTAATCTTTTCGTCTATTTCTGGCAGAGCGTTTCCCTTCTTACTTTCTGTTTCTGAGGAAACATCTCTCATCGGAGACGAGGCTCCCAAGCGGAAGGGACGTTGATCTTCAGGTACCTACTCACTCGGCAATATAAAGAAAAAGTTCAAGGCCGCCAGAGATTCAGATCTCTTATTAAGGCTGACGTTTTATCTTTAGGCCCTTGAATGAATAGACAGGTGGTGATGACCACCACACGTGTCTTTTGATATAGAATGAGAGAGACATGGTTAGGCTTTATCTTAAGGCAATTGAATCAACAGGTATCTTCTCAGAGACTTGAATCAATAGACATAATATGTAGGTATACGTAACATATTTACCTTCAGGGCACTTGCAGACGAACGAGCCGACGACGTTCTCGCAGGCGTGCGGGCACGGGCTGGAGTCTGCGCACTCGTCCACGTCGCGGCAGTGCTCGCCGTCAGCCGCGAGCGTGTAGCCGAAGGGGCACGTGCAGCGGAACGAGCCCGCCGTGTTGTGGCAGCGGAACGAGCAGCGCGCGCCCTCCGCGCACTCGTCCACGTCTATGCAAGTCTGGGGAAGAATATTAGGTTAAATAAGACTAAGGGATTCTAGATCATATAGTCCCACTATATGATCCAGAATCCGGCGAACCCGGAAAAATTCAGAGCACTTGAAAACAGAACTCTGCGCTTAAAAAATAGAGTTGAAAATTGAAATATCAAGTGTCGAGCTGTCACATATACATATGACGTTGACAGTTGACTCGCCACTTGTGTGTTCGATTTTCAGCTCTATTGTATTAGCGCAGAGTTCTATTTTCAATGCTCTCAATTTTCCCCTCCCCGGATTTCCGGATTCCGATTCATATAGACAAAAAGACAAAGTCCCTGCCTAAGACAAAAAATAATTGATTGAGATAAAACTTGATAAAAGGTTCACATAGTCACTAGCGGGACTACAAATAGTACACATCTAAGTATTTCTAGTTCCGCTAATACCTAGTATTATATACCTAGGTATATATACTTTCAGTTTAACAAATAATGAGGAAGTGATAATATAATAAAATACTGTTATTGTATACATTTAACTGTTACTGACCGATCTATGAATTCATATCGCAGTCATTATGACGTTTTCTTCCGTAAGTAACAGGTTTTCTATAAGATCGAAACGACAGTTCAAAGTTGTGAGTCAAAAAATGTGCCTCGTTAGTTACTTGATCAGGTCCCTGGGTGAAGCCATAGTTGCATCTACACTCGTATCCTCCAGGAGTGTTAGTGCAGGTCCCGTTGCCGCAAATCCGCGGGTCCATGGCACACTCGTCCGCATCGACGCACACGAGCCCCGAGCCGTCGAGTGTATAGCCGGCCGAGCACGAGCAGCGGAACGAGCCGTCCGTGTTGATGCAGTGACCGCCTTTGCACACGTCGGGACGCACTTTGCATTCGTCTAAATCCTGTAAAATATAATATGGGGAAAACCATTGGTTCAATTATGATTGATGGGTTTATAATCTAGCGAATAACTTTTTATTGGAGTTGAAGTATGAAAATCAGACCTCCATCTTAACGCCGATATGTAGGGTAAAACTTAGAAATACAGATTATATTAGCAACCTGTGTTAAATTCGGTCGACCCATTCCACCGACGCATATCCTCAAGAACTCTGGGGAGTTTGGCGTCGGACACTTCTCGCAGTATCTACCCCAGGCAGCACCTGTGTACGAAAATACGGGAACATATAACATTTTTCAATCAACTTCTAAAATATCAGGCTATAATATGTTTAGTTGTATAACTCGTTAACATAAAGACAGGGACTGAGATAATTAATAACGATCACATATTATATAGTCACATTTGTCTCCGTCCTTGTCTATATTTAATTATTACGTCATAAGACTAAAGCAAATTGGCACAATGTCTGAAAATGATATAATTCCCGTGGTCAAAGCTGATGAGGAACAAGAGGAGAATTAATTAGAACTACAAACCTTGTGTTTTTATTTTAACAATAAAGTTATATATTTATTTAAAGGAAGGAAGAAGCCTTTACCCTCGGAGCAGCAGCACTCGGGGCGGCCCAGCTGCAGCGGGCGCGCCTTGTGGCAGCGGCCCGCGTCCCAGTCGTCGTAGCACAGCTCGCGCCGCTCGTCCACGCACAGCGCCGCCTCCGCGTCGAACCGCCAGCCCGCCGGGCAGTCGCACCGGTATCTGTAATTTCAGACAAACGCCGTGAACGTAAATGTATTCGCTGCTGCGAATGGAAGACTACAAAAGTCTTAATGGTTTCAACAATATTTGTAGCAAATTTAGTGTTCCACGTGGCTCTTACATCACCGATGTGCAAAACATTTTCCATGTTATGCACCTGCAAAAAGCGCCTCTTACTTGGGCTATTCTTCATATTAAGCCCTTAGCCTCCGGAATATTTTTGAATCAGTCATAAGCTGCCTTATTCTTTTCGTCAGTTTTGTTACTGATTTTTCTTTATCTTTTTACCTTACTTTGTTTTGTGTTATCTATACGTTAACTGACCCGCCGTTGAAGTTGTGGCACTCGCCGCCGGCACACACGTACTGCGTGTCCTTGCACTCGTCGCGGTCCACACAGCGCCGTCCCACCAGCTTCCAGCCCACGCCGCACGAGCACTCGTACCTTAAAATAAGGATAATATTACTTATGGACTTCATTCAAATAAATACTGTTTTCCATCAAGAACTTAGTAGGCATAGGCCTCCGACACAGGAAGTTTTTGGCAGAAGCCGAAATGGCCTGCGCCACAGTTGGCATTATGTTTGCCCCTTTAGATTAATTTGGATAGAACTGACAAACACTTGTGACATGAAATGTTATGAGTGTAATTACGACTTTAAACGTGCTGTTATGGGGAATTTTGAAAATCAATTTAAAAAGAAAACTTTTATTACACTGAAAAGTTAATTGAATACAAGATAAAAGTTTACTGGCAGAAGGCAAATGTCGGGCGCGGATTACTCGAAACTGAGGAATTGTCTCAATGAGGACTGGAGATGAACTAACTGGCAGGGCCGATTACAGGGATTATATATCAGTAGGAAAGGCTGACTCTAGGCACTATTATATACAGGACTAGTATATAACAGCCCCCGGGGTTGGAAATAAACTTATCCCATATGGGTTAAGTTTATGGGAGAGTAGAGCGGAATTTAGGAAGTGGAATTTCATTTATAGTTTCGAGTGGGATTTCAATATGGGATTCAGGTAGGATTTTAGAACATTCTTCAGTTTTATTTATTTTAATATTACGCTTATTTAAAATTAATCGACATGTGCCTGGCCTTACAAGCTTACGATATATAATAATTAAAATTAAAATTATTATAAGGAAAATTGTTACAATTGTCGAATAGGAGTAATACTGCCGATATAAAACAAAATGGGGTTTTTCAATTATTTTATTTAAATTGTTTATAATATCATGATTTCTTTCTATATTTTTATGTGTTTTAATTAAGTTAATATTAACATTAGTTAGGTTTAATGTGAGGACAAATGCTTTTACTTTATTTAACATTTCTGAGTTACAACAGGTATCATTTAACAAACTAGTCGATAATTATTGGTTGTATTTTAATTGTTTGAGAATTTTTTGGTATTAATTTAAGGTCTCTTATAAAGGCTACACAGTTTTCCGGTAAATTGAATATGCCTGTTCCAAATAAAATGATTTCGGAAGTAACAGAATCTTTGCAATCTATGGATAATTTTATTGGATTTGTATTGACATATAAAAATTTATTATTCGATAAACGGTGAAAGATGTCTAGAAAACCCACAAAATACTTTGTTTCACAGAAAGAGGGCACGGACTTTAAAGGTTTTACAGTGCTTTCCGAATCGCACATGGGGGATGTTGAGCTAGAATAAACATCAACATCGTTACAGATATACTTTGAGTCATACAGAGACTTACAGCTACTTAAACTATCCAGCTTACAATAAAAAATCCTATCTCTACTTAGTGCTATGTATTTAGTGGTTGGTACTATTGTACTATATGTATCGTTAGCCACTACTACAGGGTAGGGTATGATATAGATTATAGATAATAGTTCCTTAAATTCACAAGCGGTATACTTAACACAAATACTATCTTATTATTACTGTAGTGAGAAGCAATTTCGCATATACTTTACAATGTATATATATTTTCTATAGATAGGGTTACAGGGAGCTGATGGTAGTCAGCTAAAAATCTGTAATTTTCGACAAGTTTACGGAAAAAAAAAAATTGTTTACGGAAACAATTGAGTCGGAGTTATTATGGAGGGATACAAAACATTTGATTTACTAAACATAATTGCGTTAATAATATATTGTAACTTAAATGATAATGTTAACATACTACTCTCTAAAGTATTTAGTAGTTGATTAAAATTAGACTTTACTACAAAATTATTTGACACAGTTGTTAAGTTTTGTTGAGCAAGAGTGAGAACCTGAACAACCCTACTTATATGCTGTTCGTTGACGCTTATTTTCTTTATAACGTCGTTTAAAGATGAAAGGGTTGAGGTAGTGATCAAAATATTTTGTTTTACTAATTGAGATAATCTGGTTTGATCGCGTTCAATAATTTGAATAGCTGTATTATAACGAAGAGCATCGACTTCGTCCATGGTACCGAATAAGTGTTTGAATACTGTGCCAATTCCGCCAAACAACGCGGATCTTTTAGATCTAATTTCTATTAAATGAGAAATTGAATCAAAGTCGCGAATTATATCGTTTAGTCTAACAGACAACGGTTCTAGTAAATTATGATATTCAATATCTGCATAGAGAGTACTTTGTTTACATAACGTCATTGAGCTACCTATTACACCGTTCAAGTTTTTAATATGTGGCTGTGTGAAGGAAATATCTATGGGTATCACAACGTTAAGATATCCATCTATAATTCTGAGGGACCCGATTGGATCAAAATATATCCCAGAAGAATTCATTGAGGTATCGATGAACGTCTCTTGTGCAGAGCTTTTGAAACTGTAAAGAACAAGTAATAATACCGTAAATATCTAAATCTTATCATTTACTTAACATTTAATATAAACTTAACTAAGAATCGCCACGACGGGCTAACTTAACTTCATCAAAATAATGAGTGACGTGTCTTCTATTTATTAATAAGGTAAGACTATTTTTACCATTTATTTTAATTACTTTGTACGGGCCCTTCCAAATAGGCGAGAGGGATTTGCGCATACGGAGATTGTTTTTCAAATGTACATAATCACCAGTATGTTTACACGGCATCCCTATAGTTATCATACTGGTGATAGGCCGAGAGTGCGAGTCGTAATAATTTTTTGAAGATTCTTTAGATTTATTTATATGTTCAATAGCTTTGTCTCGCGTGACTTTCAGGCAGTGCTGAAGCATTCTAATATAATCAAATAAAAATAAAAAAAATGTAACGTTTGGCGCCGGTTCATAGAGGGAATTAGGAAGGACAGCTTTATGGCCAAAAACTCATAAGGAGTATAATTTGTTGTTCAGTGTGTAGCTGTGTTATATACCAGCATTTCCATGTACACATACTTAGACCAGTTGTCTTGCGTTTCAGATATATAAGATTTTACATATTCTTTTAATGTTGAATGGCTTCTTTCTAATGCCCCTTGTGTTTGTGGGTGGTATGGAGAAGACCACAGCTGTTTAATTTTAAGGAATATACAAGTCTCTTTAAACATATCTGATGTGAAATTGGTTCCCTGATGAGTCAATATGGTTTTTGGGATACCAAATAAATAATTAAAGTTAATGAGGCAATCACTGGTCTCTTCAGCGGCAGTACTGCGAATAGGATAAGCTGCTGAATATTTGGTTAGATCATCTTGGAGGGTAAGTATGTATTTAAGGTTAGCTGTACCGGATTCAGGGAGAGGACCTACTATATCCAAGGATAGTCTTTCAAAGGGGGAAGTGGAGGTTGAAGTTATTTGCATTAGAGTTCGGTTAATTTTTCTAAGAGCTTTGTTTGTTTGACAAGACGTACAATTCTTTACATAATTTTCAATTTCACTCCGCATATTTTTTCAATAGTATAACTCACGGATCTTATTATACATTCCATAAGAACCAAGATGTCCGGCTATTGGTATATCATGGTTTTCACGAAGAATTTTCAGGACTTCAGAAGGACATAATAATGGGATAATATATTTTATTACGATAAATGTTAATCTGGATACCGCTGTTATGAAACAGATGAGCTAGCATTGTATTATTTTTTATGTATGTGTGTTTGTCAAAAGGATTCTTAAAATCCGTAACACTTATTTTGTCGATATGTTCATCCCTAGATGTTAAATGATT
The DNA here is from genome assembly GCA_037179445.1 of Phengaris alcon alcon. Lineage (NCBI taxonomy): Eukaryota > Metazoa > Arthropoda > Insecta > Lepidoptera > Lycaenidae > Phengaris > Phengaris alcon. Next base: position 1,132,406 of record JAYRCH010000162.1, on the reverse strand, counting down.
TCGAAGATTGCATAAGGATTCGAAAATGTCTTTATAGGAGCATGTATCAAAGTGGTGAACTTTATAAAATAAGAAGTAGTATGTTTAGTTGGTTAGATTAATGGATTTATAAGTGAATAATTCTTTCTCTGAATTTATGAATGTTTCAGAGTCTGCGTAATTTGAAAGGATTTCTTCTACATACGGGTTAGCTTCGTCGAGATCGAGTAACGTAGGTATTATTATTATTTTATGTTGACTTTTAATTATACTATCATTATGTTCAATTATATCAGTATAATATTTTATAGATGACGGAGTTTTTAAGAATTTGGCGTAAGTATCAGTTGAAGGTGTATTGTTATCATTTATAATATCATTGTTTTCTGTTTCAGATTCACGGGGTGCCGGTGGAGACTCAACCAACACGGGAGGAGTTGTAACCATGCCATCATTGGAAGGTACAGGGACATATATATTTTACCAACTTGTCGATGGCTAGCTCTTCATCAGGTAAGGATTCGGTAAGTAAAGGATCTGCCTAACTAAATTGCAAGTCATCTAGATTTATAAGTTCATCAGAATGAAAGGAAGGAGGAGATATGAGAAGATCCATTAAGTCTTTATCTAGGTTATCTGGATCGATTTTGGTAGGATTCGGATGCAATGAGTTAGCGTTTTCGGGTTGAACGGGATTTACAGGATACCTGGATAATGCGTATGCTGCTGAATTTAATTTTCCCTTTCGATATATAATATCATACTCGTATTCTAGGAGTTGGAGACGCCAACGTTGCAATTTGCTGCTCGGACCACTATGATTAAACAACCACTTTAAAGGACGGTGATCGGTTATGATGGTGAATTTCCGACCGAACAAATATGGTCTGAAAGTTTTGCAACCCCAGACTATAGCCAACAATTCTTTTTCTGTTGTGCTATAATTAGTTTCACATTTACTCAGAGTCCTCGAGGAGTAGACTGATTTGAATGGTTTTGTAAAATCTGGATATATAAGAACAGGAGCAGTTCAAAGTTTGTTTTTCTATGTTTCAAGGGATAACTGATGTTCGTTGGTTCATTCAAATGGATTTTCCTTTTTTAGAAGTGATGTAAGGGGTTTTAAAGTTTTAGAAAAATCGGGAATAAAGCGTCTATAGTAGGAAATAAGTCCTAAAAAGGATTTAATATCTTTTGGACATTTAGGAATTGGAAATTCTTGTACAGATTTTACTTTATTAGGATCAGGTTTCAGACCATTTTCGGTGATGATGTGTAAAAACCCGAACCCTTAATACCCGACTTACTTATTCAGGAATTCACAGTTGAACATTCACAAATTGAAAGCCGGACACAGCCGGACGGCTGTGTCAGGCTTTCAACCTGAGGTTGAAAGTGCGGAGTCTTTCGAAAATGGAGGTTAAATTTTGTATGTGAGTGGGTAGATCGCGGGGATAGATGACGATTTCATCAAGGTAAACAAAACAACGTTCTCCCAGGAGGCCAGTAAGGACGTTATTCATTAGTCTTTGGAAGGTTGCCGGTGCACTTTTTAAGCCGAATGGCATTCTGGTGAACTCGAAATGCCCTTGTGGGACGCTGAAGGTTGTTTTGCACGCGTCTTTGGGCGACATATTGATTTGGTGGAAACCAGACGCTAGGTCAAGGGTAGAGAAATATTTTGAGTTTCCTAGTTGGTCAAGGATTTCGACTATATTAGGGATAGGGTAGGTTTCTCCTATTGTGAAGTCATTAAGGCGCCGACAATCGATTACAATTCTCCATTTTTTCTGATCTGAAGCATCAGTTTTCTTTGGAACTATCCATATTGGTGAGGACCATGGGGAAAGTGAAGGTTGGATAATTTTCTGGTCAAGCATTTTGTTGATTTGGGAATTTACTTCTTGTTTGTGCACTTCAATTTAACATTAATAGTTGGTCAGAAGAAGTTCGTATCATGCTTGATGGCATCGGTTGAGGTAAGTATGTCATTGGGTAAGTGGAAAATATCAGAGTATTTGGAGCACGTGTCATGTGAGACTCGGAATTTTTTCTCGGAATCTTTGTTTTGGTTGTGGTTGTGGTCACGGTTGTGATTGCAGTGAGGCCATTTTTCAGATAGTTACTAGATAATTACAAAATTAAATGTTATAAATTAATGTTTCGGTGTAACAGGCGGCCACAGTGCAGCGAACGCGATATGCTTCTTGGCTAATTCTAAGAATTATCTTAAAGCGATAACAACACTACACACTTACAGAGTAACTTAACTAAACTTAATCGTTACACGCACTTTAATTTTATATTCAGGATTTCGTATTTTCACTCACACTCGCGGTCGCCAACAAAGGATGATTATAGTTATTATTTTCTAGGACTTACAGCAACTTGCAGGATAATAACAGGAACAAGAACAGGAACATCACTGGATCACTATCGATGACTTTAACTAAGCACAATTTAACACAGGATAGCACTGAATATTATATATAATTCCACTTAATTTGTAATTTAGAATACACAAAGAAACACTGGATACGGAGACGTTTTCCAATAATACCTTTCTCGGTATCCCACCACGCTGCCACCAATTTTTTATGTGGAATTTTGTAAATCACTTTTTAAAAAAAGTACTTTTATTACACTGAAAAGTTAATTGAATACAAGATAAAATTTTACTGGCAGAAGGCAAATGTCGTGCGCGGATTACTCAAAACTGAGGAATTGTCTCAATGAGGACTGGAGATGAACTAACTGGCAGGGGCCAGGGCCGATTACAGGGATTATATATCAGTAGGAAAGGCTGACTCTAGGCACTATTATATACAGGACTAGTATGTAACAGTGCGGTACCTTATCTACGTTACTAATCTATTATTTTATGTCAGTTATCTAAGCTTCCTTTACTCACCCGCCATTAGTATTAGTACAGGATGGCGAGCCGTCCCGACCGCACGGGCTCGGCAGCTCGTCGCACTCGTCGACGTCGCGGCAGTTGCGGCCGTCGGGCGTGAGCGCGTAGCCCGGCGCGCACTCGCAGCGGAACGAGCCGACCGTGTTGCGGCACCGCCCGTTGCGGCACACCATGCCGCCCTCGCGACACTCGTTTATGTCTGTCGAGTTTATTATTATTAATGTAATTGGGTATTCCCGTTTTAAATGATAAATAAATAAATCGTTTTGACTAAGTTCCTCTAACGCACACAGTTTTAGGGAGTACGACATTTGTGGTTGTTAGGCCAATTATCCCTCAATGAAAGGATTATAGCGGACTAATAAATTTTGGAATTATTTTGAATGTCGAAAATAATATAAATCATGAGAAGAAGTTTAATCATTTGATATAATGCGGACCTATCACAATATGATGACGCTGTCTAGCTATACCTAGTCTGGGTACAAACCTATACAGTCGTTATTAGCTCCCGGTCGGAAGCCGGCGTCGCAGCGGCAGGCGTAGGAGCCGGGCAGGTTCTCGCACGTACCGTTGCGGCACATCGGCCGCGGCCGCGCGCACTCGTCGACGTCGCGGCACACGTTGTCGCGCAGCGTGTAGCCCGGCGCGCACTCGCAACTGTTTAACAAAAACACGTGATTTATATAAATTATATAAAAAGGTCTGGTTGGCTTGTAGGTTAGTTTTAGAGAGTTTATTTCAGTGGAATTACAAAATTGCTATTCAATAGCATGTGTCTTACTAAATTTTAATTGACCTGAAGTCATTACTAACCGGTATGACCCTATCGTGTTGCGGCACTCGCCGTGATCGCAGAGCCGCTCGTCGGAGCACTCGTCGACGTCCTCGCACTCGTCCAGCGACGCGGACAGCCGGTAGCCGCGCGGGCAGCGGCACTCGTACCCGCCGGGCAGGTTCACGCACTGCGCGAGCCCGTGGCACGGCCGCTGCAGCGCGCACTCGTCCACGTCGCGGCAGATGTGCGACGTGTTGTCGTGTTCGTAACTGTTAACGCACGCGTAATTATGTAGCTGCGGGCCGAGTGTCTCCCAAATTTTTGCAGGTATTTGAGAAAAATAAAGAATAATTCCTTCGGGAAGATAGTACGAGCTACGCCAAACTAGTCTAACTACTCGACACTTCGATTTTGAACTCTATTGTATTAGCGCAGAGTTCTATTTTCAGTGCTCTGAATTTTCCACGGCCTTACGGATTCCGGACAATATAGCTCCAGCCTAATTGAGACTTGGACCAAATCAACTACGCATAGTATTGACATTTCTGTTCGGATTTGTCAGCACATAAAATTCAACAGGTGAGTGGCAAGGATTTTTTATAAACACAATTTTGACCATTTCATAAAGTTCACTAGGTGGTGACATTAAAATATGAATAATCAATGCACATACCCGTGATCGCATCCACACTGGAATCCTGAAGGTGTATCATGACAGGATCCAGGTTTGCACAGCTGCGGCATGATATCACACTCATTGATACTCTGTGGCCCTTTAGTCATAGGATTGATGTATTCCCCTGGTTTTTCGCCACATAGCGCCACGTGTTCCGGTGACCCCTTATCGGGGCATGCCTCGCAAGGTGCGCCCCATGCGTGGCCCACGGAGCAGCAACACAGGTACTTGGTCTGGGGCACGCCGACCGCACCCGAGCACCGCCCCGTGTCCTCCTCCCACTCCATGTAGCATTGCCGCTGGCGGACGTCCACGCACTCCTCTGGTCCAAACATTTTAATTTTAATATAACTTTTACTATTACTTGAAGCTTCTGTTGGCATCTAGTATCTACTAAACTCCAATTGAAATATCTTTCTTGCTTCTACAGTTTATACTTAAACTAAAGAGAAACTAGTACTTTGACTTGTCAATATTCTTCATTGGAATACATACGTTAGTTTGTACAGTAAAACCATGTTGCAATGGCGTCGGCAATCTTCGTGTTTCCATGGAAATGACAGACGTTGTATGAAGAACGACGATTGCCGAAACACATCGAGGTCGTGGTAATACTGTAACTCTCTTTTCCAATAGCTTCAGAACTAAATGCGATGCTACAACCCAAGCTGAGTCACTGATTTGTAATAAGTGATGAAATTAATGACAGTTTTGCTGATCTTTTGAGACTTTTTATATATTAATAAGTATTTAAAGACAATTATACCGTGCCTATATTTAAACATATACTCCGCGAAGAAACCATTTCTACTCATTACATCGTTATCAACAGAATTGGGCGATCTTTCACAAGAGAAATGAGCCTTTAATAATAATACTCACTGCCGTTAGGCATGGCGACGTAGCCCTCGGGGCACAGGCACACGTAGGAGCCGGGCAGGTTGCGGCACACGCCGGGCCCGCACACGCCCGACACGCACTCGTCCACGTCCTCGCAGCGGCGCTCGTCCACCAGCGTCCAGCCGTCGCCGCACGCGCACACGTACGAGCCGAACGTGTTCGTGCACGTGCCGTGCGCGCACAGGCCCGGGTGCGCGGCGCACTCGTCGATGTCGGCTAGTGTCACCACGTAGGATGGCTTGAAGTAAATAAAGGCAACTTTTATTGTCTACCACGAACAGTTGAACATATTTAACGTAGTAACAAAAGAAAAAATCTTTTGAGATAGAAACTAACTACTACAAGACGCGAATGAATTTAAAGCATAAGTTCTTAGCGCATTATCGTCTTATTTCAGCAGATACACAATATACATCGGGAATATACGAGTATAATAGAGGTTCACGGTACTCACGGGCTCCAATATCGGTTGGTATCCGGGTCCGCCGGGACACAGCTGTCTGTACGCCTCAGAGCCGGGCTCCGGACACATGTCGCAGTAGTTGCCCCAAGCGGCACCTGGAAAACGATAATAAATCAATGTACATCATATAAAAAGTTATCACTGTCACTATCACTAAGCACTTAAAACCGTTGCTGTCACAGTTAATTTCTTTAACTTTAACAGCAAAAAAATTTATCAATTTCGTCATGAGTTTCGTCTACTTTTTTCCATTCGCCCAATACCAATACCCATTACAGAATGTCATTGATTATAATATGGAAGTGTACAGTGAATAAACTCTAAATTGTCAACTTGCTTATCCGAACAAATAATATTACCGACTGAGCAACAGCAAGCAGCCATGGTTCCGTCTTCAGATAACTCGTCGCTGTCCTGACAGTGCTCGGTGCCGGAGCGTAGATCTACTTTTCCGTAGCAACGCGCTTTTCTTGAGTCTGAAAATTTTGAATAACATAAATCCAACAGTAAAATCGTAGCCACCCAAAATAATGTATTCGAGTTTTCCGTGAACATAAGGTCTTCCATAACTTTTACAATAACCCAACATGGCTCACCAAAGCAGGCGGTGCCGTCAGACACCAGCTCATAGTTGGGCGGACAGCGGCACACGTAGGAGCCCTGCGTATTGATGCACTCGCCGTACTGGCACGACTGTGGCGACTTGCACTCGTCCACGTCCGTGCAGTTGAAGCCTGGCATCACTAGACGAAAAAAAGAAGACAGGTTGAATCAAGCGATACGATGGGTAGATACTAAATATGAGACAAAGGAATGGATAACGTTGAAACCAAGAAACACTACATACAAGAACAAAGAAACTAGAAGCATGGAATTAAACGATATGAAGGGTAAGAGATCTGGTAAAGAGAAGATTAGAAAAGAAGGATTAGGATAAAGGCCTTTTTGTTTTTTGCTCATCCGATGCATGAAGAAACATTTTTGCTATCCAGTATCCCGCAACCTTTTACTGGGTGTAGTTTTAACCAGACGTCGAAATACCATTGTATTTCCATTGTTCCAGCCACTGGACACAATAATAAATGACAATAGGACCTACTTACAACAGAAAAATAATTTTAAAAAATTGATCCACGAACGGCAGAGTAATCGTTGAACGAAAAAAATCCCACAATCGAATATAATATAACCTCCTCCATTTTGAAAGTCGGTTGAATACTAGTATTTAAGCAGATCTTACAGTCATCGATGCTGTCGGATTGGTAGCCCTTGTCGCAGATACACTTGAACATGCCGTAGGTGTTGACGCAGCGCCCGAACACGCACACGTTGTCGAACGTCGCGCACTCGTCCATGTCTGCAACATCATCGATTTAAATAACCATTAATGTACACATTCCAATCTTATTAAAAACAAAAAAAATTAACGGTTGGGATTTGCTTAATTAGTTTTAGTTAGGGATCCCTCATGATAAGCGATTTCCGCGCTCGAATGCAGCCGCATCACTAGAAGACTTTAAAGTTTGTTGTTGACCTTTGCTTCCTTCAACTAAGATATTTCTTTAAGCCCTTAAAGAAATATCATAGTTAGACTGTTCCACAGTCGCCTAATAAGTGACAAATAGCTTTTCCGGAAGTTTTGTCTCTATCGCACAGTACTATAAAGTACGTAAGGCTGGGATTATCTGATACGGAATTCGGAAGCCCGGAGAAAATTCAGAGCGCTGAAAATAGAACTCTGCGCTAATACAATAGCGTTGAACACACAAGTGTCGAGTCAAATGTCAATGTCATATATGACAGCTCGAAACTCGACTAATCGATTTTCAACTCTATTGTATTACACAGACTTATATTTTCAGTGCTCTGAATTTTAACAGACCCCCCGGATTCCGGATCATATTATAGTCCCAGCCTAAGCAGCGACAAAACTTCCGAATAAGCTATTCGTCACTTATTAGGCGAGTGTAAAACAGGCCCTAAGGCTTTTCATTTATCGGGGATACATATGTAATTATAGCATCTACTCACCGAGACAGGACTTCCCATCAGGTGATCGCGTGAAGCCGACGTCGCAGTCGCACTCGTATCCGCCGGGCGTGTTGGTGCAGTGGCCGTTCTCGCACAGCGTCGGGTCGTTCGCGCACTCGTCTATGTCCACACACGAGTACCTGAAACATCATAATTGATTATTATATTTCAAATTCCAAATCCAATACCCAAAAAAAAATATCATTGAGTATATGGAATATATTATGAGACTAATGGATTTGTACGACTTTGGGAATAGCAGTGCACAGTTTTGCACTTCCGGAAACTTTGATACAGTTCTATCTACGGCTGAGCGGTGCAGCCGAATGAATGTCGGGAGATACGTCTTTATTTAAAATTCCACGCGCGACAAAAGTCTTGTTTGTGTACAGTTAGCAATAAAAGTGCGACGCATTTTTTTATTTTTACGAATTTATTTTAAAGAAGAAATAATTTTAGGTTAGATTATTTAAAGTTCTTTTAATTAAATAAAATTGTTAATTATGCATAAATAGAATACCATGTACGTGCAACTTTACAATGTCATTGCATGTTTCCAATTTCGGTTAAATGCGGCGTGCTAATTCTCTCTTCAGTACCGGTCAGAGTACGGAACTCCATATAAAAGAAAAGAAAGATAATATGGATATGCAAGGATGGAGAAATGTTCCCCCTCGCATTCGCCTCGCCTCACCCATCTCCCTTGTATCCGGTCTCGCAGAGGCAGGAGAAGGAGCCGTCGGTGTTGCGGCAGACAGCTCGTGGGTGGCAGCCGCCGTTGTTGGTGACGCACTCGTCCACGTCCTCGCACTCCGCGCCGTCGCCGCGCCACCCGTCACGGCAGCGGCATTGGAAGGAGCCCTGTAATAATTACACACATATACATTACACACGATAGAGACATCAAGGTATAATTGATAGTGAAGACTGAAGACACTTAAAAAATAGTATGAAAGTTCTCTTGCTTAATTTTTCACACACGTCTAAAACTAGCCATATACGTAAGGGTGAGAGGGTAACCTTGTGTAACTAACAGGTCTTCAGGTCTAACTTGTGTAACTTACTGTCAGGTAAGCTTGAGCTGATACTGTATGGGAACCTGCGCAGCTGTGCAACATACACGCTCCGGTTTACCTGTACAGGCAAACCTGTCAGGTATACCGTACCCCTAAAGCTAGCTAGCGTCTAGCCACAGCTCACCTAGCAGGTCTTAGGATTCGTACTCATGCTGGGTAATCAAAATATTATGTTAATTTTCTGAGATAATGTGAGCGGACCTCGTCTTGACGTAGTTTAACCTACGTACATGCTACATATTATTTACCGGCAGGTTGATGCAGTCGGCGGCGGGATGACAGTCGCACGTGCCGAGCTCGCATTCATCGTCATCAGAGCAGGCCGGACCCAGCTCCGGCTTCACGCTGTAGCCGTCCGGGCAGCGGCACACGAAGCTGCCGATCGTGTTGCGGCACTCACCCGCGCCGCACAGGTCGGGGATCTGTGGAACAGAAAGTTGTGCTGGTAAAATATCATAGTGGTTAGGTCACTAAGAGGATCTCTTATAAATGTTTCTTAGACGAGACACTCTGTAATGCATTTGTTCGCGCTACTGATCAGGGCGCTTAGTTTAAATTTTCCTATTTTTCAATTAATATATTGTGTATGCAATTGTCATTATTCGTCGCACTAGACAGTCTGCGCTAAGCATCTGTGAAGGGCGGATTCATATCGCTCATATATATGGTTGTCGGCCTCTTCAACTGCGACACCCTGGATTGTGCGCCCCCGTCGTGCATCCAAAGACTCTCCAATCAATCGAAGTATTGAATGTTTTAGTATCTAGTGATTGTTAAACCGGTCGATAACATCAAGCTGAGAAAGTGCTGCAAGAAGAATCCAGAACGAGCACGAGGAAGCCCAACTCGAGGTTAGTCGTAGTTTCGTTTAGTGCAGCATATTCTAGGCTACTGACTCGTCTAGAGTCCTAGGTACTCCTTTAGACCTTCGATTGGTCCTTCAACCAGCGCAATTCTTTCCCCCAGTGACCGCGCTTGGTCATAACTCATATAGCTTGGCTGCCGCGGTCTAATAATTGTTTAATCCGTTCGAGCCGGATTAATATCTCTTTTATATCTCTACCATTCCCGGTCATCTAGACCACATATTTCTTAGGCATATTAAACACCGCCTTGGTATACCATTTCTCATTTCCCGCGATCTTCGTACGGCTAGCACCGTCTGACGTGCGCTCCGGGAAAAAAATTTTTTTCAGTGGTTTAAAATCAACATATACGTGCTGAGTGTGTGTAATAAGCTAGGTAAAGGTGTGAGCAACGTTTACTGTAAGTTTTTGAAACACATTTGTCCGTAGTTTGTTGGAATTAATTCGGTAAGTTGATTTCCTTGTTCACTTTTATTGTTGTCAACAAGTAGGTAGGCAAAATTTTTTTACTGTCGGTAGCTCTCGCGCAGCGCCGGCCGCTCTGTTCGAACAGCTGTTAGTTATTTACCTATTCAATCTTTATTTTGGCCATTGTTTTTCTATTGCATATTGAAGTGTAGTATTTAAATCTTTTTAGTATCTTTTTCCGGTGGCATATTATGACTCGACATTCTGGCTAGGTACTTAGCCAGAATGTCGAGTCATAATATATATACGATACGTAATTATCGTCCAATAGACCTAGTCCCTGTCTACGTGCATAATTAATTTTCCGTCTGGCTCTCCTAAACTCCCGACGCAAGTTATATAAATTATCGTGCCACCAATTACACTTATTTTCTGTTTTAAGCGGCCTTCGGCCCAGGGCGGTGTCGGCACAGTAGACAAAGGTGTTGGTCATTATTTCCGCACTATCATTTGAGTTCAAGTCTGGACGAGTGAAATCTCTGGAATGAGCGAACATAAGAGACCGGAATAAATTCCAATTACCATTTTTAACATTATATTTATAATCTTTCGACTCAATCAAGGGACAACTCGAGGGTGCGCGAATAAACTCAAAGACAATTAAACGATGGTCGCTGCATGACGCATCAGGAATGACGCGCCAATTTATTATATTGTTATTATGGACGTACGCGCTGGAAAGCGTGACGTCGATGGAAGATTCACCTGAGGGGCTGCTAAATGTCACCTACATTTAGCAGCCCATTTGCATTTAGCACCATTTGCATTGGGAGTGTTATGAATTTGCAGGTTGAACTCTGCTATGAAGTCTTCCACTGAGCTACGACGGTCGCGGTCAGTGTATCTAAGTTCCCCATGCCATAAGGGCGAAGAAGCATTTACGTCGGCACCAATAACAATTTTATTCCCCGCAAGACATTGTAAGACATTTCGTAGTTGGTGTAAGTGAGGACCTACAGGATCGGAGTATTGAAAATAACAACTAACTACGTACAATCTAAAGTGAAGACACGAAACCTCCGCTACCGCACGGTGAGACGTTGACAGATTTGTAAGGGCCGTAATTGAAAATTTAGACTGAGGTGTGTAAATGCCGGCGCGCGCTAGGTTGTTAACTTGTACGACTTTCGACCTTAGCGACGCGGATTGATATTGCTCTTGTATGAGAACTAAGTCTAAATTATAATCCGACACCAATTTTTCTAATTCAATCGTCGCGTGCTTATTGTTATGTTGGTTCAACTGTCCTATAACTAACTTATCCATAGCGAGTTGTTAAAATTAATTGCTCCATTTTTGCCTTGTATGTTGGGCAGTCAGGGGAACCCGTGGGGTGGGCGTTAGGTTTCTTGTACCGGGTGCAGCTTCCGCAAACCGGTTTGAAATCTCATAAGTCTTTTTTGGGACAGTTAATTGAGGTATGTTTATCGGCGCAGTGACAACAGCACGGGTCTGAATCGCGGCAGAATTTAGCAATGTGACCGTATTGTTGACAATTAGCGCAGCGTACAAGTTCGACGTCATCGATGAACCGATGTGGCCCCGACGATACGTGCAATTATTACGAGCTAGTTCGCGAGGCCTCTTCATACTTATCTAAAATAAATGAGTTCGCTAACGACACAGTATCTCGTCGCAATAACTTCGCTAACAAAGCAGAAATAATGAACATGACACAAAAATTAACGGCCATCGTCTCACTCCTGGCACTTAAAAATTCGTCATTAGAAACTAAAGTCGCTAATTTGGAAAAGGATTTGCTGACCGCCAAAACTACTGCTCAGGTTGATCAACCGGCCGCCTCAGCGCCGCCATTTTCTTATTCTGACGCGCTTAAACTCAGACTCGCGAAGTCGGTGCCACCTATTGAAACGCGTAGACCGCTCCCGTGCGTAATAGCTTATCCGACGCAAGACAAATCGGCGGAATTAAAATCCTCAGACGAGACCAAACAGGCATTAATGAAAGCGATCAATCCATCTGACGGCTTTCAAATCCACGGCGTCAAAAAGACAGCTAATTCGGGCGTGATCCTGCGCTTAACAAGCGAGTCACAAGTCAGGAGATTAAAATCAGTTGAAGGTTTAAAATCAGCCGGTCTGCGTCTAGAAACACCGAGTTGGCGTAACCCGCGTATTCTAATTAAAGATGTCCCGCAAAATATTACGGACGAAAATTTCTTTTATCGCTTTATAACCAAAATATTAAGGGCGAAATTAAAGTGACACAAGAACAATTTATGAACTCGACAAAAATTATTAGACGGCGCATAAATAATAACTACAATCGAAAATGGATGGGCCTAGAGTTAGACCCAAAGATTCGGAAACATCTCATTGAAACTAAACAAAAACTTTTTATTGACTGGGCAATGTGTCGGTTCATCGATGACGTCGAACTTGTACGCTGCGCTAATTGTCAACAATACGGTCACATTGCTAAATTCTGCCGCGATTCAGACCCGTGCTATTGTCACTGCGCCGATAAACATACCTCAATTAACTGTCCCAAAAAAGACTTATGAGATTTCAAACCGGTTTGCGGAAGCTGCACCCGGTACAAGAAACCTACCGCCCACCCCACGGGTTCCCCTGACTGCCCAACATACAAGGCAAAAATGGAGCAATTAATTTTAACAGCTCGCTATGGATAAGTTAGTTATAGGACAGTTGAACCTACATAACAATAAGCACGCGACGATTGAATTAGAAAAATTGGTGTCGGATTATAATTTAGACTTAGTTCTCATACAAGAGCAATATCAATCCGCGTCGCTAAGGTCGAAAGTCGTACAAGTTAACAACCTAGCGCGCGCCGGCATTTACACACCTCAGTCTAAATTTTCAATTACGGCCTTTACAAATCTGTCAACGTCTCACCGTGCGGTAGCGGAGGTTTCGTGTCTTCACTTTAGATTGTACGTAGTTAGTTGTTATTTTCAATACTCCGATCCTGTAGGTCCTCACTTACACCAACTACGTCATGTCTTACAATGTCTTGCGGGGAATAAAATTGTTATTGGTGCCGACGTAAATGCTTCTTCGCCCTTATGGCATGGGGAACTTAGATACACTGACCGCGACCGTCGTAGCTCAGTGGAAGACTTCATAGCAGAGTTCAACCTGCAAATTCATAACACTCCCAATGCAAATGGTGCTAAATGCAAATGGGCTGCTAAATGTAGGTGACATTTAGCAGCCCCTCAGGTGAATCTTCCATCGACGTCACGCTTTCCAGCGCGTACGTCCATAATAACAATATAATAAATTGGCGCGTCATTCCTAATGCGTCATGCAGCGACCATCGTTTAATTGTCTTTGAGTTTATTCGGGCACCCTCGAGTTGTCCCTTGATTGAGTCGAAAGATTATAAATATAATGTTAAAAATGGTAATTGGAATTTATTCCGGTCTCTTATGTTCGCTCATTCCAGAGATTTCACTCGTCCAGACTTGAACTCAAATGATAGTGCGGAAATAATGACCAACACCTTTGTCTACTGTGCCGACACCGCCCTGGGCCGAAGGCCGCTTAAAACAGAAAATAAGTGTAATTGGTGGCACGATAATTTATATAACTTGCGTCGGGAGTTTAGGAGAGCCAGACGGAAAATTAATTATGCACGTAGACAGGGACTCGGTCTATTGGACGATAATTACGTATCGTACCTAACTGACCTTAGGGCTTCAAGGTCGCGTTATCGCGCCGCCGTCACCTTAGCAAAAAATAATATGTTGAGAAATGCAGCCGTTAGACTGGATAAGGAGGGACCATGGTCTTCTTTATACCATGAACTCAAACCAAATAATACCACTGCTCCACAGTATTTTTCAAATATCAAGATTAATAATTTGTATACTCATAGTTTAAGAGACACGGCGAAGGCGTACCTCGACGTACTAATTCCAGACGACAAGCCGGACTTGGACAATGATTTCCACCGCGAGATAAGGTTCAGAATGTTAGACCCCATCAATACGCCGGTATCTGACTTACCTACACTTGATGAGTTCACTTCAATAGTTAATTTGTTACCTACGAAAAAGTCAGCAGGCGAGGATAAAATATCTAATATTATGATTAAGCAGGCGTGTCTAGCGGTAGGCTCATCTATATTACAGGTTTTTAATAAATGTATTGCAGAAGGCACTTTTCCAAAAATCTTGCGAATCGGCACAATAAAATTAATTCCAAAAGCCTGTGATAAACCACCAGACGATCCGAAATCCTACCGTCGTACGCTATTATCATGCTTAGGTAAATTATTAGAACGTCTTATTGTTCCCCGCTTGCTACCCGGTGGCCCGAAATTTAATAATCAGCAATTTGGATTTACCGCCGGGAAGTCTAGTGGATGCAGCAATCGAGGTCAGAAAAACAGTAAATCTATCGGAGTGTAAATATGTAGTAGGTATATCTCTGGATATCGCGGGTGCCTTCGATAATGGTGGCCAATGCTACTACTAAAGTTAAGAAACAGAGGCTGCTATCGTAATATTTATTATTTAATTTACACGTATTTTTGCAACGGCGTAACAAAACTCCAACTCGGCCATTACACACATTCCAAAAACTTAACGCGCGGCTGCCCTCAAGGATCAGTACTATCGCCGCACTTGTGGAATATAAGATTTGATGATTTATTATGTGTTCCCTTGCCTCCTCTGTGCTCTCTGATAGGTTATGCTGACGATGGTTTTCTTATTATTCAAGCCAATTCGCGATCTGAAATTGAAAACAAGGCCAACAAGTGCCTCAACGTAATATCGAGTTGGGGCCACAGAAATCGATTAGAATTTGCAGCACATAAAACCTTTCAAGTACTTTTAAAAGGTTCATTAATATCAACTCCTTGCATTAAACTGAACAACATCAATGTGAAACGTAAACAGTCACTTTGTTACCTAGGCCTTATTTTAGAAAATAAATTTACATTCCTGGAACATATAATACAGACCGGTGAGAAAGCTAACCTAAAAGGAATTTCTATTGTTTCACAAAAATATCAATGTCGACATGGGGCCTTTCATTTAAAACATTAAAAATAATTTATAATGCGACGTACCTCGGCAGCATATGCTATGGCGCACCGGCGTGGGCAGATAGGGCTACAATAGGAGCGGCCCGTCGTAAACTTTTGCAAAGCCAACGTCTAGCCTTAATATTTTTATGTAAGGCATACCGTACCGTAAGTACTGAAGCACTCCCAGTCTTAGCCGGAGTCCTACCAGTAGATTTAGAGATACAGCGTCGTGCAGCACTATATTATAAAAAAAAAAATGACTAACCCTGAGTTTTTAAGCGCGAAAGAGAGTAATAAGATAACTAGATTATTCGAGCCATTAGATATTTCTACACAGAACCTAATTTCTGAGTGGCAGGAACGGTGGGACAACACTATCAAAGGGCGTCACCTATATAATTTCTTCCCTTCGGTACGCGATCGACTCTCGAAGCAATGGATAGAAATAGACCACTACGTCGCTCAATTTTTGACAGGACACGGAAACTTTAAAGCGAAACTATTTGGATTTACATTAGTCTCGTCTCCGCTATGCGAGTGTTCGACCGAAGGTAGCCCTTATGAACAAACTGCTCATCACATACTCTGGGAGTGTGATCTCTGGTATGACGAAAGAATCGAAATGTTGAAAGGCGTCCATTGTGTTTCTAGGGTTGTGTACTATGAAGATCTCGTGGGCTGTGCGAAGAACTTCCGAGCTTTCAAACGTTTTTGTCATAAGTACTATTGGAAACAATGCAACACTTTTTTGTCATTATAAATGCATTGTAATCAACTGTCATATTATAAATTAAAACATTTAATTACATTCTGTCTTGTAGTCATAAAAAAAAAAACATGTTATTCCCGTGGTGCTTCCCCTTTAATTCTGACTTTTTGTCATCACAATTTTTGCTGTCTCCCGCTTTTCTTGGGGAGGGAAACTGGAATACTTCCTACTCCTCCTACAATCTTCTGATTAATTTCGATGCGGGTTCCAAGACAGATTTAGAATGTCCCCCGGGCACCCCTGAGATCATATCAAAGGGTTTTTGCGGTTGGTTACCACTGTCGATCCTGGCTACACAGGAGTTGCAGTGGTGGGTAAGTGTGGTGGGCCAATTGCCCGTTTAAATTTCTCATTTCCCTTTCTTTTTCTCTTTATACGTAATATACTTACGTTACAAATATAATTATTTCATTCTTTATGCGATTGCTATAAACAAAAATAAATAAAACTTTATAATTGGTGTTCGCAATATTTCTCGTTGAAGCTGTTTGTAACGTTCTCATTACCTACTCGAGCCTACCTACACGTGCTCGCACCGTGCACGTGTGTGTTGCAGGCAGGAATTTTGACTTTTCGTAAATTTCCGTTTTGAATTCATTTCGTATTAAAATGTCTGAACCTAAAGAAAAGATTAAAGAGGCTAGTTCCTTAAATAGGTTAGAAATTAAATATATTAAATTGTTTGGTGTTGTTAGTTTTTGTAAGTCGGTGGTGTTAGGTTAAATTGTAGATTAGACGTGATGTAATATTTTCCAGATTGCAGATTATTTATGATTAATCTTTAAAGGATTTCAATAATGTTTCTAAAGGTTTATAATATTTATGTAGTATTTTTTTTTTATCTTTATTTAAAGACTCTTCAACATATGATTTTGTCAGCCTTAATTTAACAATGGTAACAATTAACTAAAATCTAATTCACTTAAATGAATTCCATAACTTAGAAATATATCACTAATTTCTATTTTAAAATTTGACGATGTACTAAAAAATACAAGTTGGTAGATTTAGTATGTTGAACATATCCACGACTTTCGTTCCTCTCGCATTCCATAAGCACGTGATACAGGTCCTCGTATCGGTCACAAATGGTGCAATTGGGATTATCTCTTTTGCCCATAAGGAAAGTAAAATTATTTAACGGAATGTGATTGGAACGGATACGGGAGCAGCGAGTTAAATCTCTCTTACTGAGGTTGGTATCTGCAAACCAAGGACGTTTTGGTGGTTTGTCTACTAAAGTGCTATACCAATTACCCGAGTTTACAGATTTTTGTTGAAAATACTGATCCCACATAACAAAACAAATTTTTCTAAACAGTTAAATAAGGAGTTATATTAGTAGATGTACCTTCCGATCGTGCTGCACATGCCGAAGCGTCAACAGTCTCATTCCCTGGAATACCTACATGAGAAGGCACCCACTGTAGGCGAATGTTAAGTTACGTATTAGACTATAAATACATTTAATAACGAGCAAAGCCTCAGTCCTACCCATGTTACCTTTACTACAAGACGTTAAGTGTAACAAGTCCACTTTTAGAATCAGTAATGATGACAACATTTTGATAATCAGTGGATTCTATGTATTCTAGTGCTTTAAATATACCTATAAATACTCATAATTGGGATGTCATTATTATCAATTAAAAATTGCGATTTAGTCTTAGATTGAGAATCATAAAATGCACATCCCCGAGACCAGTACTTTGAATCGTCCGTGTAAATATGTACATAATTAAAATACTTACTACAAAGCAGTTCGACGCTAGCTGTTTTATGGTATCACAAAATTATGTATATTAAGTTCATATGAAGGCCAAATATCATATTTTGAAATTATTAGCTGCTTAAGACTTTTGTAACTATCAAATATTATAGGAAAACCATGTTTGTTCCAGTAAGGTACATCTGAATTCATTATATAATCGAAGTTAATAATAAGCTTAATTAAACTATCATCACATCGCGAAAAACATTTTATAAAAAATTTGTCTGATAAGAATTTACTTCGAATTTTTAATGGAGGCATGCAAAGCTCATTTTCTAAAATATGTACCGGGTTCGATTTAACACAACCACCACATAGCCTTAAAGTATGGTTTTGAATTAAATCCAATTTACTAAGAATGTTTTGACTGGCATTGGCAAATACAGCAGACCCGTATTCCAATCTACTCCTGATAAGGCTTATATATAATTTTCTTAGGTTTATGGGATGAACCCTTCACTTGTAGCTACTGACACAACATAAAATATTGAAACATTTTTGGTGCGTTTCATTAATATGTTTTTTCCAATTTAATCTTTGGTCAAACCAAACACCTAAAAATTTTACAAATTTTATAATTTCTAAGGTAACATTATGCAAGTTAATTTTGACTGATGTGTCCCCATACGATATTTCCTGGTTAAAATGCATAATTTCATTTTATTAAGGGATAACTGTAAACCAATTTCGTGTAAAAGTTTTTCAAAATTATTGAGAGTTTCCTACATGAGTAATGTACATTTGCTTATATCTTTATTACTGCAATAAAATATAAAATGATCGGCATATTGAATTATTTTTAAAGTAGTTTTGCATAGACAATTAATAAGTGCTATCGGACGATACTTCAATTCGGAGCCATTACGCTTAGGTATAGCAATAACTTTAATATTTCGCCGTTGATGAGGCGTTGTTGAAGTGGTGTAGATCATATTATAAACTTTTAACAACATATTTCTAGCGTTTAATGGTAGGTCATAGAATATGATAGAATAAAAGATACCATCTAGACCGGCAGAAGTATCTTTATGCTTGATTACGGAAATTAACTCGGCCATTGTAATATGAGAAAACATTTCACCTTGGGAATTATTCAAACTAAGCGGTGGAGAAGCAACACTATCAGGAGTTAGATTTCTTACGAACTGTTGGCCTCCTCCTCTGTTAATGTATCTGATCTACTGGGATATCCTTCAATCCGTCGAAGTTTTCGCCACATCTCGGTGCAAGTAGATTTATAATATACGCTATGACAAATTTTTTGCCATGAATCTAATTTGGCTTGCCGTATTAGCTTGCGAGCTGCAACTACCTTATATTTAAAAGCCAAATAATTTTCTGTCGTACGATTTTTACGAAGTGTCTTAAGAGCGAGCCTCCTTTCTGCTACTGCTCTCGATAAATTTTGATTCGACCGGGGTTTAGGTTTGAATTTAGCCAAAGGACCTCTATTAATTCGTGTAAGGGAAATGAAATTATCTGCTGCGATATTAATAAAATTCAAAAAGTTATCATGATTTTACTGAACATTATTACTAAGCAAAAATGTGTTACATTTAGATTCAATATTTGATTTATACCCTTCCCAATCTGCTTTTATAACATTGCATGTTGTATAATTTCCACATAACGAGTGATTTTTAATTTTTATCTCAATAATTAAATGGTAAAAAAATCTTGGTAGCGATCTACCAAGATTTTCGTTAGTAACAGCCCACGAATACGAAAGCACCAAATCAGAACTGGCAAATGTTATATCGGGAGAAGAGCGAACTATCCTATCTTGTAATTTTGAAATACGAGTTGGGCAACCATCGTTTAAAAAGGAAAAACTATGATCCGAGCAACTTTCCGCGATCAAGCGACCTCTGCCATCAGTAGTATAAGACCAGGAGATATGGTGAGCATTGATGTCACCTCCTATCAGAGTTTTGCTGCTAAAAAGTGAAAACAAATCATCAAAATCACGTTTACTTGTACCAATATTACTAGGCGAATAAATACCTAACACATATTTAAGTGAGGATTGATTAAATAATTCTATACAAAAAATATCTAATCTATTTAAAGGTAAATTTACATGAAGTAAAATAATCAAACCACCAAATCCATCATTTCGATCTTTTCTGAAACAGCAGTAGCCCGATATATTAAAAGTTCTATCTTTAGAAAGCCATGTTTCTGAACAAATACAGGGTGTCCCGTAAATCGACGTCAAGCTGTAAGCCCGTGATAGGCCAAGTTACAATAGTTATCAGAAAATAAAAATAAAATCCGAGTAATGTGTCTCAAAAAATACAAAGCTTTTAAAAAAATCGAAATATCGACATCTTGTGGTGGTTTTTTAGTTCCCGGCACTACAAATTTCTACTTTTTTTGTATTTTTTTGTATGTAATCCTGAATAATGCTTTAGTAAACTGGTGCCTAAAATTTAAATGAGGCTTTTTGCCCAAAACAATGATTCGAATTTAATAGTTTGCTCGACTTTAACTGACTGTACTGGAAAAAAAATGTACTACGCTTGTTTGGCAGGTAATTTTAAAAGTTGGCGCAGTTCATAAGGATTCCAAAATGGTATGACACTTGTTAGATTGTTTCTTAAATTTTGGACAATATTGATTTTTGTAAAGGAAGTCAGTTTTCGACAATTTTTTCTTACTTACTTAAAATGATTCAAGTGTACCCAGAACTTTCTTCTAAGTGATATTCTGATTTGAATGAGACGGAGAGAAACATTTAATGAGTGTTAGAGAGACAAAATCCAAGAAGTAAAAAAATATCACGGGCCACGGGGGCCATAGTGTCTCATTACTTTTAACTTTAGGAAAGGTGTTTTTAGGAAGCTTTTAAGTGAAACAAATTTTTGGAGTCTAAAATATTTTATTACATTATAACAAATGTTCAAACTGCCTCCCACCAGCATAAATGCAAGCTCGACATCTTTTTTAAAAAGATCGCTTTGTCAGACGGGCAAATCTGCCGTTATTAAATAATTCAGCTGCTTGCGTTAATTGTCGTCGTAGTTCAACTACATTTTCAATTGGCTTTGTATACACTTTTTCTTTCACAGCTCCCCAGTAAAAAAAATCTAGGGGATTTAAATCAGGTGAACGGGCTGGCCACGAAATGGTACCAGACCGCCCTATCCACCTTTCTGGATATTCATTATCTAAATAATCTCGCATTGAACGGGCATAGTGCGCCGGGCAGCCGTCTTGCTGGAACCACATGTCTCTGTAAATGTGCAGAGGTACGTCTTCCAATAAATTTGGTAAATGATTTCTTAAAAAGTCCAAATAAATGTCGCCATTCAAGGTCTCTGGCAGTTCAAAAGGTCTGATGATTCTCCCGTTTAGAATCCCGGTCCACATGTTTATTTTGAATCGATACTGGGATCTATCCTCTCTCATCAAATGTGGATTATCTACATGCCACTCGTGTAAGTTGTGTAGATTCATGTACCCATCTTTTTTAAAAGTGGACACAGTGTCTATGAATCGTGGATCTTCCCGGTGTCTTTGTAACATCGTTTCACAAAACGTAACTCTTGGGAGATAGTCCCGGGGTAGTAAAGTTTGTACTCGCGTGACGTGGTATGGGTGGAGCTCATGACTTTTCATGATTCGTTGGGCTACACTTTTGGGCACTCCTGTGCTTTCTTCGATTTGTCGTACTGAAGTACTTGGATCTTCTGCGACTGCTTGTAGTACGATGTCATCGTAAGGCAAGCGAATTCTTCCTTCACTGTGTACTTGGCTTGGGAATCGTCCCTCTGAGAGTGAACGGTGCACATTCACAAAAACTCGATGATCGGGATGACGAGCAGCGTTTGGGTACCTTTGGCGGTAAAGCACTAGCATTGTATCGGCATTCACCATAAATGAAATGCATGTTGGCATATTCCTGTGCGGTGTACACCGACATGGTGGTACTACACAATCACACGATCAACGATAGTCCAGGAGAAAGCAAAGGTCGTTGAAAGAGAAACTAAACAGTCCAAATCCAAATCACAATCAATCGAGTCCAATAAACAAAGGAAAAAGTGGTATGTACGAAATCAAGACGAACGAATACGGTGTGCGCAGTAAACGAAGTAGAGTAACGTACTGATCTATTATATTTTGTGTGCTGTACGTCGGGAACATGGACAATAGCGGCATTGTCTCGCTCACACTAGTAGCATTGTGTCTACCCGTCTCGCGTACTTGTGGCGTCAATATCTGTCTCTCTTACACTCATTGAATGTTTCTCTCCGTCTCATCCAAATCAGAATATCACTTAGAAGAAAGTTCTGGGTACACTTGAATCATTTTAAGTAAGTAAGAAAAAATTGTCGAAAACTGACTTCCTTTACAAAAATCAATATTGTCCAAAATTTAAGAAACAATCTAGCAAGTGTCATACCATTTTGGAATCCTTATTAACTGCGCCAACTTTTAAAATTACCTGCCAAACAAGCGTAGTACATTTTTTTTTCCAGTACAGTCAGTTAAAGTCGATCAAACTATTAAATTCGAATCATTGTTTTGGGCAAAAAGCCTCATTTTCTTTCAAGGCGGAGCCGTTTGATTTAAATCTTAGGCACCAGTTTACTAAAGCATTATTCAGGATTACATACAAAAAAAATTTACAAAAAAAGTAGAAATTTCTAGTGCCGGGAACTAAAAAACCACCACATATTGTCGATTTTTCGATTTTTTTAAAAGCTTTGTATTTTTTGAGACACATTACTTGGATTTTTTTTTTTTTTTTTTCTGATAACTATTGTAACTTGGTCTATCACGGGTTTGCGGCTTGACGTCGATTTACGGGACACCCTATACAAATATGAACACTTTCCCTGTTTAGAAACGTTACTAATTCAACTTTCTTCGGTATAATACTGCGGCTGTTCCATTGAATAATTTTTAATTCCATTATTAATATGTACTAAGTTTTTTGATCATACGAGCTAAGCTATTTTTAATTTTCTTGACGAAATTTCTTGTATTACTTCTTTTAAAAATCTTCTGTGTAGGTGAGACTTATTTGTAGAATATTTTCTTTACCGTAAGGAAGCTAATTAAATATTTAATTGTCATTGGGTAATCACTACTGTACAAAATCTTTTCAATCTCTTTTATTTCCCAGGGTTGAAATTCAAGTGAAGGAGCTGTTTTTTGTTTTTTGACCATTTTTTTAGCCGATCTAGAGTTGTCTACGGAAATTTCGAGTCGGACTCACTCATAGCCTCGTCATCCGATATTTCAGCGGAACATGAACGCTTTGCGATGAGTCGGTCGTAGTAGGCGGGTGCGGTTTCATTTTAAATGAAATTGGCCGTCGAAAATCTGCTATTTCTATAATCTCACAGACAGACTTGGAATTTGGATTGTACTTCAAATTAACAGGACACTTATTAGCCACGTGATCTTCTATTTTGCATAGGAAGCAGGTCATTGAATCGCGAGAAACGTAAATCCAATAAGAAACACCATAAAATTCTATTTGTATTATTAGCTTGTCGACGAAAACTAAGAATATGACTAAATCCAGGCTCGGTTATACCGGCGCTAATAAAAGGCACCGGCGAAACTAATTTAATCTTCAATTCTGCTAACTTCGTTTCTATAAGATTATGTGGTATTATCGGACAGACATTAGATAGAATAATACGTTTGTTTTTCGTTATAAGTGGTCGAATAGGTACTTACTATTGTTCAAAACAATGCACTGGTGAGCATCAGTCAACTCTTCAGCCACTTCTTTCGTTGACACATAAACAAAGTAGGTTGTTGGACATTCTGCTTAAAAACCTAATCTTTGAGGGGTCAATAATTTTTCCAAAAGCGTAGGCATAATTTTTAATTTGCATATCATCCACCGCATCTACAACGACTGCTTGATCTTTAGTGGGAAATGAAAACGTTTGGGTAACGGACGAATAACTTTATTTTGGTTCCATCGTCCCCGTAGTCAGAAACGGTGATGAGCCGAGCGAGTAAACACTCGAACCGATAAACGCGGGCCCCGCGTGGCACACTCGTTACACACACATTAACCATTGATCCATCATATAAAGTAAATTATAAAAACGTTCAACTCTATTGAATATTTGTATTGTCGCTGTATATTTACTCACGAAAAGCTAGCCAACTCAAATGGCCAACGTTCTGATTTCTTACCGCAACATAGGAATGTTCAATTGCCTGAACTTAATATTATGATGTTTAATGGTGAACTTATATTGTGGCCCATATTCTATGAATCGTTTAAACGGACAATTCATGAAAACCTCGATCTTACCGATCATGATCACGTACTCAGGTAAAGCTCTTTCGGTTTGTTCTGGAATCTAGAATAAAGTACCAACGTGCTCAAAACTTCCTTCTACTACGCAGAGAATCTACTGCTACGTTTTTTTTTGTCATATTCTATGCTCCAAAAAGGCTCATTGCAAATGGATAGATTCGCAACTGGAGGGTTTCCCAACTAGACAAATTCGCAATTGAACAGAAGTATAGTAGAGAAGTACCTAAGCATCTATAATAATACTTACATCAGCGCACTCGTCGATATCGAGGCAGGTGGGTTTGGCGTCCGGCGGCGCCGGCAGCAGCCCCTCGCCGCACGTGCAGCGGTACGAGCCGGGCGTGTTGCGGCACTCCCCGCCGCCACACACGCGCGCGCCGCCCGCGCACTCGTCCACGTCGCGGCACGTGCGCCCGTCGGCGCGCAGGTGCCAGCCCTCCCTGGTGAAAAATATTAATGATCCTGTCAGGGCTTGTACTTACGTACCTGATTACCTTAAATAGGCTAAAAATTTGGCTAATGAACAAGAATTGGTTAGAATTAAATCGCTTCCAGTTGGAGCGTGTGTGGAAACTTTTCGAACTAAACATTTGGAAAAATAGTGTAAACGTATTCGCTAATTAAATTTGAACAATTATTTAATTAGTTATTTCCGAAATGTGCTGTTTCATTTAGAGGGAATTAAATTAAGGATATATAAACCTAACCAAGAGCATGTCAGGACATGTCTAAGAAGGGTTCCGTAACTATAACCGCGTAAAAGGTTTTTTTCCAAATTACTTCAAAAGTTACTGTTCGATATCGTTCAAAATAATTTTCCTAAAGAGTTTAGCATGATCTATGAGCATGGAAAATTGCAAGTTCCTAAGTCTCATAGTTTAGAAATGCCAGGGGGGACCAACTTATAGACCACTTTGGAAGCCGATTACTCGTAAATGGTTGACTTTGTAAAAAAATCATGCATGAAATCTTGCCTTCATTTTAAAATACCTATTCAACGTTACCCCACACGATGGGGTAGGATGAAAAAATATTTTTCATCCCCACTTCACATGTATGGGGAGCCACCCCTTAAATATAAAATTATTATTATTTTATGATGCAAAACCGAGATCTTACACAATCTATAACTATACTAAATTTCATCAATTTATACTCATAATTACAGAAGATAGAAGCGCGGACAGACAGACAGACAGACGGACGGACAGAGCAAAACTATAAAGGTTACTTATGCATTATGGAACCCTAAAAACGGTGTCCGTAATGACTACAATTTAATGCAATCGAAATGAAATATGTATACAAAACCTGCCAACATACCTGCACGTACAGTGGTAGGAACCCGGCGTATTGACGCAGTCATGCTGGCAGCGCGTCGGGTCCTCGGTGCACTCGTCGATGTCGTCGCAGTGGGACTTGACGGACGTCTGCGCGTAGCCCTCATCGCACACGCACTGGTAGGTGCCCATGAGGTTCTCGCACGCGCCGTTACTGCAAATGCCTGAAAATACGATTTAGTAAATAGAGGATTGCAGACAAAAAAAATATTCTAGCTTGCATATGTCACCGTGAAATTGTAAAAACCGTAAGATTGTAATATAACTAGCGCAATTGTAAAAATATGTCGAAAGATTATTTGCGATGTATTATTTTATATATACCTAACCTAGTCTTGCCATAAATACTGAAACAAAGAAAAAAAAATCTATTGCAAATAACATTTATTACTTTTACAGTGTGTTAGTTTAAATTACGATTAAGTAAATATAAAACAATTTAAAATATAAAAAGCTTATTCGAAGTGGTCTCCATTGGCTGCAATATAGTCCTTTAAACGTTGAGGCCAGTTATCAATAGAAGCAACCACTCTTTCCATGGGAAAATTCTTCACTGCCAATCGTACGGATTGTTATAGGGACTCCAAATTGTCATGACGTTTAGAGCAAGCCGTATTCTCTAAAACTAACCATAAATCATAATCCAGCGGATTAAGATCGGAACTAGACGAAGGCCAGTCTTCAGCTCTGATGAAGTCCGAAACGTTTGTTTCCAATCAAGACTGCGTAGACCGAGCTTTATGACCCAGGCCGAGTCTTGCTGGAAGGACCATTCTTGGTTATTGGACATGGTGTTGTTAAGGGGTTTCACTACCTTCTCTACTACTACTAATGGTATCTTATTTATTTATTTATTTATTTATTTATAGGGTTTGCCAACAATTGTGAACACTATTACTAAGCACATACAACACTTCTTCTTCTTCTCTTAATCTTGATACACTTGTGCCGATGTTTTCATACCTTTTTCACAAAAGTATGGCTCAGTCACTCCTTCATAGCTACTCGTAATACCCCACCAAACCATCACTGAAGTCGGATAGTGCCCACTTTGCACTCTGTCGACTGATTGGGAAGCTTCCTTAAGAGCTTTGAGCATAAATACGGTCTATATGGTATGTATACGGTATTTTGTTTGTTAAAATGTTGCTCAATTGTAAAAAAATCTCTTCATAAACAACTCATAAACAAAATTTTTCCCTCCCTTTTCGTACCGCTTCAGTAGTTGTTTCGATTTTACCACCCTATTCTTTATTAAATTATGAGTTAAGTAATGACCAGTACGTCTTTTATAGGCTGCAAGTCCTAAGTCATCTTTTAAAATACGCGACATGGTTCTAGGTGCTATCTTCATCTCCCGAGATAAAATCTTTTGCTTTCGGACAGGATTTCTTCGATTTCTTTCCCTTACTGCTTTGACCACCTTTTTCGTACGAACACTACGTGGACGGCCAGATCTTTTTCTGTCACAAACAGAGGTGGTCTCATTGAACCTATTAATAGCCCGGTACACAAACATTTTACTAGTACCAAGCGTATGGAAAGTTTTAACAATTGCATTTGGTTCCATACCTACTTTGTGTAATGCAATCACAGCGATTTGGTTCTCTTTATCACCCCACTCCATTTTAAAAATATTGTACAATGTATTGGCGCCAAAATGAGAAAACACAATGAACAATCATATAAAAATAACAGATTCCAAATTCAAATGTAATATTTTGTTTATTTTTAATTGTAACAGTATTTATGGCCAGACTAAGTATGTATGGTTCGCAATCTACCGCCCGCTAGTTAAATTACAATCACGGTTTTCACAATTTTACAGTGACATAAACATTACAATAATTATTTAGTATGTATTTAGTTTCAACAAGCTAGTAGTGAAATAAACATCTCGTACGTGAGATACGTTGTGCATGTTTGACAAACGAGATGATTATGTCTAAACTCAATTTCGCTGAAAGACTAAAGAGATAGACATACTCTATAGAATCTTGTAGACTACTTAAACACATCCTGACCCTAAGGTTTGGGTGAAATTCTATAGCATACTAAATGACATTCTTCAAAAATTGTTTACCTGAGGTGATAGAGCACTCATCCACGTCCTTGCACGACAGCCTGTCAGGCGCGAGCTCCATGCCGGGCGCGCACTCGCAGCGGAACGAGCCGGGCGTGTTCACGCACCGCCCGCCGCGGCACAGCAGGCTGTTCTCGGCGCATTCGTCAACATCTGTGGAACAGATAATGTTGTAAATAAACTGGTGAATATTAATCTAATAACATCGAAGTAAAACATGTTCTCTGGTCGATGATGCTGATGAACTCACTGGCGGAAACTTTGTTGAGGTCGTTCGTGGTATATCCGGCTTAGTAGACTAAAGTATAGACTAATGTTCAGTGGCGCAGCGATTCTTACAGGGGGCCCGTATAAAAAATTGTTGTCTTCAAAAAATTCAAAATTTTATTTTATTTTTGGAAGGCTCGAAACTTTTGAAAACTGGCCATGAAATCAACAGTGGAGTAAAGCACATGATAATCCTTAAGGCTGACCCCACATTAGGCGTGCGCGTTCCACGCCTGATGTGAGGGACTTCTAAGTTTTGTGTTTTTCTTAAGTTTCTGTGGTCGTGGGCTTTATTATTGTATTTTTTTTTTAAGTTTTTAAGTTTAAGTGAGATTGTGTAATGGGTGGATAACATTTTACGATATTTTAACACTTTCAGAGGCCCCTGTAGCCCGGCGAATCTGTATAATTGATAAGGCTGAAACAGCGGTTTCTACGCCCCTGCTAATGTTACTCATATTAAAGAGGCACTCTGTGACCTAGATTCGTGATAATGTTGGTTTTAATTATGATGACCATGATGAAGATTAAGATGATAATTAAACTTATCATAACGACGTACTCACCGACACACACTTTGCTGAGGTCGTCGGTGGTGTATCCGGGGCGGCAGTGGCAGGAGAAGGAGCCGGGGCTGTTGCGGCACTCGCCCGCGCCGCACACGCCCCGCCACGATCGCGCACTCGTCCACGTCCACGCACGTGTGGTTACTCGAATCCTGCAGATGGCAGAGAATATAATACACACATACATACAAGTAACTAATGCAAGTAAATATGGAACCATAGTCCATAATTAATGATCATAATTAAAAATACTTTTTTTTTCATGTATGAAATCTATAAACAGACGCCAGATTAGTTTTATGTGATATTACTGTTTTTATGTCCAAGTATAATATAAAGTTTCATTTTTAATATTTTGACCATAATAGTAATTCATGTTATCAGAGCCTTCTGGCCTAAATCAGATTTAATCATTTAAAATACCTTTTCATAGCCAGAATAGCAGTCACACGTGAACGTCCCAGGCATGTTCCTGCATCTGCCGTGTCCGCAGAGTCCCGGGAAGGCAGAACATTCGTTCACATCCATCTGTCCAGGGATAACTCCAGGTATCATCCCCGGGTGATGCCCATGACCACTTCCACCTCCCCAGGTATCGTTGCTCCCCCAGTCAGAGCCATGGCCGAACCCTCCGTCCGGAGGAATTTGACCCCATATTGAAGTCCCGTTTGGACCACCCGGGAGAGTTTGGTCCAAGAGCCGCCAGGTCAGTAAAATCCGATAAGCAGAGGTTGCGGAAGGCGTCGGTACCTTCGAAGGAAATCGTCGGGTTTAACTAGATTTTGAAATACTTTAAGTACATTTTGCTTAGGATTTTATTTATAAAAAAAGTAAATCATTCATCCCATTGAATCGCATATTTTGCGATTCTAGACCATCAAGTATATTTGTGTGAAATTATATTCAATCTCATTTAGCAGATTTTGCGTAAGAGGGAAAAAAACACACAACCAGTCATCCACACATCTCCACAAATATTTTTTCACATAAGTGAGATGAAATTTTGATTATCATCTTTACTTAAAACTGTATAGAATACCTTTCTTGGGACACGCTTCACATCTATTATCTCCCCAGGCCTTGCCAAGTGATGAGCAGCAGCAGACCGCCTTGTACACCTCAACCTGAAGTGGATTCTGGCATCTACCTCCAACGTAGTCTGTGTAGCAATACTCTCTACGCGTATCCACGCAACGGTTGCCTGAAATATAGAACATAACCAAAATACATAAAAATCATTAAAATTCCCCATCATTAAGGATAACTTATAGTTATGCTTATGTCGTTAATGCCCGTTATTAAATGCCAATTCCTGCTACACAATCCTACTATTTGCAATTTGCAACACCTGCGTAGCCAATATCGACAACGGTAACAACCAACGCCAGGAATTAAAGGCAAGTAACGCATTTGTGACTTTTCTGTTGTACGATTGTCTACGGGCGAAATTAATAGATTACCGTCAGGCGAACCCTCCGCCTGTTTAAAGATTAAAATATTACCTGCGGAATCTAGAGTGAGCCCAGGCGGACAGTCGCAGCGGTAGGAGCCGTCAGTGTTGACGCAAGTTCCGCCAGCACAGAGTTCTGGCGCCAGCGCACACTCGTCAACATCGCGGCAGGTCGCGCCGTCCAGCTGACAAATTACACAATCGTG
This sequence comes from Phengaris alcon alcon, assembly GCA_037179445.1. Classification (NCBI taxonomy): domain Eukaryota; kingdom Metazoa; phylum Arthropoda; class Insecta; order Lepidoptera; family Lycaenidae; genus Phengaris; species Phengaris alcon. Next base: position 1,102,486 of record JAYRCH010000162.1, on the reverse strand, counting down.
TATCATTTTACACTGATAATTGAATTTGTTGTTGGTGAGACAATCATTAAAAAACTGCTTGTGCTGCCCTCAACTTAGTTCCAATAAAATTGATGGACGATTTTTAGTATATTGAGAGGTGTCATATTCCGACAAAAAATATCCCTTATTTTTTGTCGGAATATGACACCTTTATTTGTTTATTTATTTACCTTAGCAAATCCCTTCGGACACGGACAGTGCTCGGGCTCGCAAGGCTCGCACGGGGAGCCCCAGGCCAGGCCGAGAGCGCAGCAGCACTCCGCGCGCAGCAGCGGCCGCGCCGCCGCCGCCTCGCACTGACCGTCCACCACGCGCCGCCAGCACGAGCCGCGACGGTTGTCTGTGGAAGTAGTTTAAAATAAGGAGAGGAACTCAAAAGATGCCGATGAAAAGAAAACAGATTTAGAAGTTCACATATAAGTCATAACAGACTACAAAATACAATAAGTCTACTATCCGCATGATTTTAGGACTGAAATTACTTTCAATATGAACGCAGGAAAATGTTTACACCGGACCAAGGTAACCAAACTGTTAAAAAGTCAACACAGAACCCAAGTAAATTTAAGGAATGCCAACAACAAAAAGATTTAGAACCAAATCAAAATCAAAATATTTATTCAAATAAACAAGTTGTGCATTACAATGGATTATTTAGAATACCTAATGACTATCTTATGGACTAACAAGACGTATGTATCTGCCTGAACCAGGTTGACCTGTGCTGCAGGCTATCATCATCAAAACAACAGGTAAACAGGTTATCATCATCACTGATGCGACTAAAGCTAGCTTATACTTGAAATAAATAGTATTAACTTAGGAAGAGACAGCAATTAATTGACAACTATCTAAACATTTAAATACAGTTAAAATACTTAGCACTAACCAATGTGTTTCTTTATAAACTAATAATAAAATCTCAGTGTCATCATAAGACATACACTGTAAAGTGTCTGTTAGAGTATTTTTGCAATTGTTATGATTTTGAGAGTAAATATTTGTTAACGCATTAATTCTATTATACAGAAGCGGTCCTAAAAACACGTAGAATTTTGATGGGAAAGCGTATTTGGTTACTACGTTGTACCGACAAGCTAGATATCATTTCGTTTTTTATTTTCATTGTCAGGGTAATAAGGAAGAGACGAGTGTTGTTTTAATACTATATTCAAAACAAATACCTGTCGGACTGTGAGCACTTTGCATGCGGAGAAAAGCTGGTTAGTGGGATACAGGAAAATGAGGAAAGGCAAGAGAATAAAGGTGTAAGAGAATCTCTCACCAACGCAGTGCTGAGCAGTGGGGTCCAGCACGAAGCCGTGTTCGCACTCACACTCGTAGCTGCCATGAGTGTTGATGCACCGCCCGTTGTCGCAGGGGTTCGAGTGCTCTGAAATTTGTAGTCGTCATTCATGCCATGGTCGTGCATCGCTTGTCATGAAAAATATATTATTATTTCCGACCAAAATCTATAAAATTCGACAAGTGTGTAGGTACAGACGTAAGAATTATCAAACAACGGACAAATCATAGCTGAAAACAAAATTAAATAAATATAGAATGCATTGATCTAAAGAAACTTCTTTTGGTAGTTAAAAAATTTCAAGAGGGTAGTTGTCAAATATTTCTTTTTATTTTAAGCGAAGGGTTTTGTCTCATTAATTATATCGGTTGTAAGTTTATAAAGCTGTGTATTGTTAACGATCTGCGTGACATGAGTAAATGTTATGGTCTGCGTTGAGCAAATAGATTCTGGAGACAATCGGCGGGCTCCAGTACATATTTGGCAGATTTGATTACAGGCTTTCTTTATTCCTAAGAGTATAGTTTTATGTTACGCATTCATTTTTATTAAGAATAAATGTAAAAAATAAAGGTTTTTAGCAAATGAAATGTATGTCTATACGTCTCAGAAACTACAGCTATTAAGGTTCAATGGGATCAAATTTTATGAGGCATTATTTTGAAATCATAAAGATTACAGCGTTTTCTTTATTTTTCAAAGCCTCAGTTCACACCGAGACGTGACGCGGCACTTTTTAAGATTTTTAAGATTCGAGCTGACCCTAAATGTTGGGTATTATTTTGAAATTATAGAGTACAGTACTGAGAAGTTTAATGGTTATGTTTATTATGATCAGAGCAGGCATATCAAAAATATGTATATATATTTATTCGTGAGACTGTTTTGTAATCGTAAGTAATTACAGCGTGGAAAATTGAAATGTTTCATATAATGTGAATGGGATCAGAGCAGGCATTATCGGGCAGCCAGTAATTCACAATAACCTGCTAGTGGGATCAGGGGAGGGATGTCCCCGCGGTCATAGTCGACGTAAATCTCACCGTCGCACTCGTCGATGTCGCGGCACAGCTGCTCGTCGGGCTCGTAGCGCGTGCCGCTCGGGCACACGCACGTGAAGCTGCCGGCCGTGTTGCGGCACTGCCCGCCCGTGCAGTACTGCAAGGGGGAATAACTTGGCTACTAACAGTAGGAACCCGTGAAGAAAACACCAAGTGGACTTGTAAACATCTATATTCACCTCCATACAATACAGAGCTATACTGCAGCTCTTCACATTTCTTGTATAAGTGACAATGTCTGTCACGGTCTCATAACTAGGTTCGACATCCCGTAAATTGTTAAACAGTAAGTAGAAAATTAATTTTTATGAGGCTATGACTTATAACTGAAAACAGCAATGAAAATAAACAGATTTACCCATAGAATTGAATAAATCGGATGAACCATATTTAATGGTATCTGTTAATGAATAATTAATTTAGAAATGGCAATCTTCACATGACTATTATGCAGTTGAATATTATATGAATATGTTGAACGTTTAATGTAATAGTATCTGGGTAAACGAGCTTTTCTCGGAGTTATGATAAATTTTACACAATGAAAAAAGTGACAAAATATTTATCAGATCGGGATTCGCACCCACCACATTACAAATTTTTGGAACAACGCAAACTTTATCCATAGGTACGCATACCAAACTGCCAATCGGACTGACATGAGAGTCGAAATTATTGATATATTGTTGCACGACGAAAGAAAAAACATATATAGCTTAAAAATGTGCAGTTTCCCAGGGATAAAACCTAGCTAGATTGCTTTTCCCCCAAAATACTTGCATCCGTTTTCGAGAAGCCGATTATATAAATACAAGATTGTCTCGTTTAAAGTAGATACTTTAAAATTCTGTTTCAAGTAATAAAACACTTACCGACTGATGCATGTCACATTCATCGATATCCTTGCAGATGCCATCAGCATCAGGATGGTATCCAGGATCGCAGATACACTTGTACCCCGGCTCCAGATTCTCGCAGGTGCCATGGGGGCATATCCCAGGGATCATGTTGCACTCGTTGATGTCTGCTCCACCGTTGTCCTTGCTCTGTCCTTCGGGGCAGAGAATTTCGTACTCCTTCGATCCTTGGGCTGGGCATGCCTTACACGATACTCCCCATCCGAGGTGTAAGCCTAAAAAAATATTCCTTTACTTACTATCATTAAAGGTAGCATTTTCTAGGCCCTAGGGATACCTACCTGTGACCTTTCCCCAACTTCGTTTATGTCTTAATATTCAAGTATAACTTCTTTTTTTTTATCATTATCTGTACCTTTGCTAGAACTGCAGCAGCACTGTGACCTGGTGACTGGGGTAGTACCGGGTCCAGAGCAGTGGCCCTCCTCGTATGTCTCGTAACATAAGTCTTGAACTTCGTCTAAAAATATAATTAAAAATAAGAATATTATTTTTGTGCTACGGATGGAGGCATTCGCCGAAAAAAGAACTTTTGTCACTCCTGACCCAGCAACTAAGATAAAAGTACTGGTGATAATACCGCAGAGTCTGAAGACTATGATTATTTTATCATATTTACGTACAGTGCAAAATCCATATTGGCACATGTTGCCTATTGGAAGGTAATCTTTTATGTATTCTTAACAACAGGTTCCCATACAATGCTTAATATATGTTTAAAAACCTGTAAAGCTATTTTTAACCCCCAACGAAAACAGAGGTGTGTTACAAGTTTGAAGAGTCTGTGTGTGTGTCTCTCCGTAGCATCGTAGCTCCCAAGCGGATGGACTGATTTTGATCTAGTTTCTTTTGTTTGATAGCTGACATGTTAATCGACTCAAGACATGAGTGTTATAGTATATATAATACTATAATTTATCATCATCATCTCGCTCACTGCTTGACAATTTGAGGGTTAATTAAATTTTTTATTTTGTTTATTAATCCTTCGCATGTATATATAGGCCGTTTGAATCGCTTCCTGTCTGCTCGTTTTCCTGTACTACGGTCAAGCTCTCACCGAGGCACGTCCGTCCATCAGCGCTCAGCGTGAAGCCGGGCAGACATTCGCAGCGGAACGAGCCGGGCGAGTTGTGACAGCGGCCGTTGCGGCACACGCGCAGCTCGCTGCACTCGTCCACGTCGACGCACGCGCTGCGCGACGCCGCGCGGTACCCCGCCTCGCACACGCACACGAACGAGCCCTCGCTGTTCACGCAGCGGCCGCCCTGGAACAAATCAAAAAATGGTACTTGTTGCATTGATAAATGAAAAATTCCTGAAATTCCCCATTCTCCAGTATTGCAAATAAGCACCGCAATCTGCACGGCTAATCGAGCACCTGTATTAGCGCACAAACTGTAGGGTGAGCTTAATTCATGGTTATTTTTAACGTTTTTCTATTTGCAAATACTTACTTGAGGGTTGACGCTAATACTTTGGTTTAAACGAGATTCAATTGGTGATACATTTTACCTCATACTTTTGTCCAGCTTAGAAGAAAACACACAGTATACAGTATATACTCGTACTTGTGCTGCAGGCAAGTTTGTAGCCAATGTTACCTGGCATCATCTGCAGCGGTAGGTACCTGGCAGAGCGAGCGGTCGGCGCACTCGTCGATGTCGGCGCAGTAGCCGGCGGCCGTGCGCGTGAAGCCGGGCTCGCACGCGCACTCGTACCCGCCGGCCGTGTTGCGGCAGCGCCCGCGCCGGCACACGCGCGGGTTGTCGGCGCACTCGTCCACGTCGCGGCACGCGTGACCCGTCTCCGTGGACTCGTAGCCGGGGTTGCAGGTGCACACGTATCTAAACCATAGCAAGTAGCAACAATCTCGGTTCTAAAACAATCTAGAGACAAAGATTCTTATAAGACTGTTTTGAAATCGGTAGCCAGATAATAAGAATATAATTCTTATTATACAATATACATATACTTAGCTTAAATGATTGTATATTATGTTAGGGTTAAGAATACATTGAGTCATCAGTGCAAATGTCAAAATGACTTACTTTAATTGGTTTATGTAAACACGGCAAGCTGCATTCTTAACGCAAATATCGTCCAGTCCATAACAATACAGTATTAGATTTGCACTTATTTATAGCGATTGAGAAATATAGTTATATAAATAGTTAGGTCAATTTGTCATTAATCATTAAATTATGTAACTTACCCTCCATCAGTATAAGTACAGACGCCGTTGGTACACATTCCTCCGTTGGTCATCTCGCACTCGTTCTTGTCGCTGCATCGGAGTCCGTTCTCCACGGGGTCGAAACCCGGTGGACATCTGAAATAGAATTAGACATTTACTACAACAGCTGTCTCAAATTGACAAGATAGAGATGGGAGAAGAGATAATTTAAAAAAATTGCCAAATAAGGTGAAGAGAAAGTATAGTCGGTCATGATGATGATGATGATACACAAGAACATGAGGACAATGACGCACAAAGTCAAATCTCACCTGCACTCGAAGCCTCCCGGCTTGTTGACACACTCCCCGCCGCGACAGTACTGCAGCGCGCACTCGTCAATGTCGATACACGTCGGGTTTCCATCCTGTTCTGCCGCCTCCGCACCGTCCCAGCACTGGCATTGGTATCTGAGTGTAAACAGATCATGTAATCACAATATATTAGCCTTTAATTTGTCTTGACTTTCAGTTCGAAGCTTGTCATTTGTCTGCATGAGTGATCGAAGCAAATGAAACTATTTAAGTATTCATTAACCAGGAGGAGGAAAGAACCCCATGTAAAAACAATGAAATCAATCAAAGAATATCTGTTTAAAGTCATGACTGACAGATTCCATAGAACAAACCCAATATTCATCACAACCCTGGTTACAGTACTAAGAACATACCCGATATCCTTATCAATGCAATTCCCCAGCCCGCAGATGCCGTTTCGGAGCATGCACTCGTTGATCTTGGCGATGGGTTGCGCCGGCTCCAGCCCGCCGCCGTAGTCCTCGTGCCCGCTCGAGTCGTTGCGCCGCCAGTTCGGGGGAATACTGCCGCCGCCGCAAAGGTGCGTCCATTCCGCTGTTGCGGATAACAGAACAAAGGTGAAAGGTGAAAACTATTTCGTTCGAGAATATTTAAATTGCAAAATTCTTTTTTTATTACGACTACTGACATGAAAAATCATATCAGTACAAATGTCAAAATTTTACAAGTAAGCCATTTTGGCGCTTGATTTACTGCATTCGTAATACGAACAGGCTAAAGTTATTCGGAAGGTTGGAGTCTGTCCCATGTAGAAAATACTGGTCCGCTGGCACTGGACATTTAGTTCTAGCATACAGTCTTTTGACTGGATCCACACATCTCTTAAATACTTCTAGCCTCCTGGTAAGTCTCACCTGCGCCGCGCGGCGGGCACGGCGCGCAGTCGTCGCCCCAGGCGCGGCCCATGTTGTACCCGCAGCAGCAGTCGCGGTTGGACAGCGGCATGGGCAGCCGGTCGCCGCACTCGCCGCTCTCGCCCACGTACGTGAAGCAGCTGCTCACGCGACCGTCTGACAGCACCAAAAGGTGTAAGGTCAACAAAAGATAGTGTACGATTGGTATATAACAGTAAATATGGTCAACAAAATATCTTCAAGATTAAGACAGTAGATTTGCTTAATCTCATCGTAATATTATTATTAGCAAGTTACATTAATTTGTCATAGCAGTCAGATCAACGTATGAAATATTGTAATATAATACGTAGTAAATATTACCAATACAAAACTTCTTGTCAGGACTGGGAATAAAATGAGGATTGCACAAGCAGTAGTAATCGCCTTCTGTGTTCACGCATTTTCCATTCTGAAAAAGAAACCCAGACGTCATTCCAAGCGACAAGCTTCGCATAATGCTCGCTCTAATGGCCCGTTTCAATAACCTATCTACCAATAACTATTTATTAGAAACGTCAAATTTGTATCGTAAAAACCGTTAAATGATTGAATGGCGACGTTTTTAACAAATAGTTATAGATAGATGGGTTATTGAAACGGCCCGTAACACTAGTTACCTAAAACGATCTATTTACTTAAAAACCCTAGCAAAAATAGGCCCAACCATAACTTACCGAAAGAATGCCTATCAACCCTTTGGCAGACTTTTCCAGAAAACAAATATTAAGTTAACAGCAAAAGTTAACAGCAGAACAATTGTGGCAAATACAAATTATCTTATTCACTCAAAATAGTAAATAATTTCCATGAAGGAATCTCTTATAAAGTTTCAAAAGAAATTACAAGTTAAGTTTCTAAAAGATAAAAGATTGCATTTTGTACTCAACGATTCGTACGGTAAAGTTTTGGTCACAAGCGGTCGACCACGTGTCCACTGGGTAACTCGGAAGGTTACACATACCGGGCAGATGTCAGGGTCCTCGCACTCGTCGATATCCTCGCAGTTGTTCGTCAGCCGGTGTCGGCGCTGGCCCGGCGGACACTCGCAGGAGAAGGAGCCGATGGAGTTCACGCAGCGACCGCCCTCGCATAACCCGGGGACTGCCAGACACTCGTCTATGTCCTGAGTATAGATGCGATGATGAAGTATAGATGATGATAGTGAATACCATTATCGAACACACAATATAACTGATTTGAGTTTTGTATTAAGTCAAATTAAAAATACCAGAAAACTTTCACGCCGGCTTTTTTTGTAAGGCCGTGGTAGTTCTTCTGTCATCCCGGCCCACTATTGCCGAATATAAATAGGATGGAAGATAATATAGACACAAAGAGATTCAATTCAGAAACTTTAGGCACATTTACTGCTTATCAAAGACATCGGGGCAGAATAAAAATTCGGAACTATTATATTTTACTTATCTGTATTATTTCAAATAATATGATATAATTTATATACCCGTAGGAGAGTAATTTCTGTGATTGATTTTTCACGTTATATTCACCTGGCACTCCTTAGTGGCCAAGTTCCGCAGGTGTCCCGTGGGGCAGTCGAGGTCGCCACAGCGCTCGCACGGGTGTCCCCAGGCCACGCCCACCGTCGCGCAGCACAGCTGCTTCGTGCACACCACGCCCTCCAGCGCGCCCGTGCAGAGTGCGCCGCGCGTGTCCGTGTAGCATGGTCCTGCGTGTAATTAATGAAAATATTCAAGAAAAATATATCAAATGAAGTTTAAAAATTATTTCATGCTGTCTAATGACGTAAATAATACGCTCTGTGTAAGCTAGGAACTTACACATGCGACTATGAGCTGAGGGAAGTAGGTATATAGGTTAATGTAAGGGCTGGAGAAATCTGGGACTGACCTTATTGTTGAGCTGGTGGTTCTGGATCTGGGCGGAGGTTTCTTCTCACTACACTACACAGCTGTTGAGCGGATTATCGATAGATTTATCGCGGTTCGCCGGCGAATTTGGTATTATATTAACGAGCACAAATAAATATGCGCACACGCGTTCGCGTTCACTAGGTTTCGGGATGAGCTGAAAATGCATCCGGCGCGGAAGGGGATCTAATTGCAAGTGTTCGTCACTCTCTGACAGCGCCCCTTTCGGTCGGCCATACATCACGTAGTGATGTCCTTTGTGTTTATTCTAAACGTCGCGCTAGTGTTGGCGCGAACACGCTCTAAACTCTAAAGGCCCAAAACTCTTGACCCCAGTAAAATAGTGGCAGCATTTTTGCTTTCGTCGAGTGTCGACAGTATTTTACAAGTCAATGAGTATCCTACAATTAATACAGCTGCTATAATTTTATTGGAATTCTACAATACTACACCCAAAACTCTCGAAGTTGTATTTTGTTACCTGTTCGTCGGTCTATCTCGCATCTCGTGCCGGAGAGACCGTGGAAGCACACGCAGCGGTCCGGAGCGATACACCGGCCGCCGTGCAGACATGGCTCGCGACAGATAGCTGCAAATAATACGAAAACAGGATAATATATAAGAACAGTAGCGTTCAGTAAAAAAGCAAGCCTCTATATAGGTTCCTCAAAAATGCTGGGCTAGCTGACACCTCAGGCCTACTCTTCTGATATTATTTCACATGATGAAGCTAGCTGGGCTGGAGACAGTCTCAGCCGGTAGATAGACTCACGCTCGGTGCAGAACTCGCCGCTCCAGCCGGGCGCGCAGGTGCAGGTGCCGTTGGTGCACGTGCCGCCGTTCATGCAGATGCGCCGGCAGCTGCCGCGTGGACGAGCTGGAACAGGGGGACACAGGTGTAACGTTTTGCAAAATAAATTACGAAAACTATGTATGTAAATACGAGTACGTAAGGCAGACGTTTAGACAGAAATATAATTATATAAATGGAATAAAAAAAATTACATTGTTCTCTCTACAACACTAAAGTCATTGACCTCACAGCTGATTTCAAAATATTTTTATATCATTTCAACCAATTGAAATCAGCTGTGTGACCTTGTAAGCCTTTAATGCAGTTTTATTTCCAGTGTGCGCATATGGTCGTCTTAAGACTCGTGGCTCAAGTGAGCGCTCATCCTTACTTTAAAACTCTATTATGTGCTGGAAGTTTGAACCCACCTGGATATGGATATAGACCGCCGCTACCGCACGAGGGCGCCTCGACGCCGCTGGCGCATCGGCACATGTTGGGCGCCACGCACGAGCCCGGCGAGCCGCAGTCCGGACGACATATCGCTGGAAATTGTTGATGGTGAATTATCTATCTTATGAATACCTTCTGAAATCCCACTAAAAGTATAGATTAAGTCTGTCGTCGGTAAAACAACACTTTTTTAAGCTTTGAATATTGTGATGATGAGGATGAACACAGTAATTTAATATCCAATATAAGCAATCAAAACAATATTTGAACTACGTTTTAAAATAATAGCTTTCCAAACCTCGCTCACTAGGACACCAGACACCAGTGGTAGTACAATGTAAGGATGGTTCGCCTGGTGTCCGCTGGCGTCGCCACCAATCTGACATTCCACCATTCACAATTCACAAACACTGTGCCCTAGTGGGCCCGTTTCACATATGTCGGATAGCTTATTGGGATGTTTTATTCTACTTACTTTATGTCGAGCAACAAGTCTTGTCTAGACATGCAAATAATCTGACACTTATCAGTAGATTGCGGAACAGGTCTTTAGCGTAATATTCAAAATCGTTGTAAGTGTAACCATAGGTACTTCTTGTTAGCGTTACAATAATTACTAACTTACCAAAATAGTACGTTGCTTATAGGTCCAGCCATAACATTACGTTGTGGGTATATGGTACTTCTGACCTAACCTAGCGAACTTCCTACCAAGAATACCTTGGTATATTCAGGTCAGGGAGCGTGGCCAAAGAACCTGATTCGCTGATTTGTTAGTCGCGGGTCGCCGTCTCGCGTCGCGGTCGCATAGATCGGAAGGCTACCTTTAGGACCTTGGATATGATGGATCAGTACTTAGTACAGATGCAACGCGGATGCAACCAATTCCAGCCTCATTACACTACACTAATGAGCGATCTTAGCTGGAAGCGGATCTACGAATAATAAAAGCAAGTATAACATGTAGTGTGTGAAGTAAGAAACAAAATGAACTCCAATGTAACTGGATTTCAACTTCAATGTCTCCCATTTTATAAAAATCGAGCAATATCAGGCAGGTACCTATTATTTTACAAAGTTGTAATCTATTTGGATAGAGAAGTTAATAGAGAGTAAATGGTCAAGTGTTCGATTAATGAATGGTCAATATCTTAGTAAGCTTATTTTGAAATATGTTTGTTACATAACAAATGAATAATACCTAACTAATTACCGTAACTAATTGTCGTGAATTGATTACTTTGTACATTACATGTACATTGATACACTTTGAAAATTAAAACATTGAAAATTTTCTAAAATTAACTTCTAACATTGGCTACATCGGTTAGTATCCGTTTGTATGGACTATGGACTAACAGCCGGTTTCAGTATCCTATCTACCAGTAATTATTTGTAAAAACGTCATTTGCCGGTTTTTTGCGAAACAAATTTGACTGTTTCTAACAAATAGTTACTGGTAGATAGGTTACTGAAACGGGCCGTAGGAGGTTTAAAGTTGAGTAGATACTTACGAACTACACAAAGCATAGAATTCGGTCTAGAAGTCCATCCCGGACAGCAATGCGTGCTGTTGCGACTTCGGCAGACGTGTGGTCTGAAAAACAAGTTAATCACGGTATAATCTCCCGCCAAGAAGGCTACATAACTTGACTAATCACTAAGGTGTAGAGTTTGTGAAGTTAGGCTTGTAGAGTTAACGCGTGTAGAGGCGTGTAGAGTGTGAACTATATTATTATAATTACGAAACATACAAATCGTTACGTGCGAAAAAACGGGAGCGGAGTGCAAGTGCAGTGTGAAAAGAGTTAAATTTGTGTTCTAAAATTTAAATTAGGCTTGGTGTGTCGACCAATCAGGGCGCTGCGCGTGGCTCGGTAATTTTTTATACGTACGTGCCAGACGGCGATGGTTTATATGCGTATACAGCCAGAAATGTCTAAACATCATTAATTAATTTTAATTTGAAAAATTTGGTAGAATTTTATTGGATTATGAAAAGTTTTAATGTAATTAAAACTACAATAAATAATGTATTCATGTCATAGTTATGAGCTTGCTATGTCCTTATGAGGTTCCCAGGGTAAGTAGCGTGTAATTCCATAATGAATTGAGGGCCGTGTAAAAGTATTAGCTATGCTACTTAACGTGACCCATTAACAACGTCCTTACTCCAATTTTGGGCAACTGTGACAGTTATTCGCGTTACAGTTTGCTACATCAACCCTAATTCAATTATTAGTAGGATTACATACACCAATTATTACAAAAAAACCGGTCAGCTGCGAGTCGGACTTTTTTTTATCCGCATAAAAATTCACATTAGTTGTATGGAAGCCCCACTAAAATATTTAAATTTTTCTGTTTTTCGTATTTGTTGTTATAGCGGCAACAGAATTACACCTTCTGTGAAAATTTCAACTCTAGCTATCACGGCTCATGAGATACATCCCGGTGACGGACAGACGGATGGTCGGACGGACAGACAGCCAGAGAAGTCTCCACAATAGGGTCCCTTTTTGTACCCTTTGGGTACGGAACCCTAAACAGGTTTTGTAAAATATATTTTTAAATTTATTTATTGCGCAGTGCAGCATTCCATAATAATTATCTACCGAAAAACGAGCAGACGGATCGCTGAATGTAAGCAATTACCGGCGCCCATGGACACACCACTCCAGCGGTTACAAGTGCGTTGCCAGTCTTTAAAACCCCCAACATCCAACACGTTATTTTTATTTCCTCAAATATATTTTTTATTAAACAAGACTCTTCCTGAAACAGTGACTTCTGTATGTCCTCGAATAACAACGTAAGGTGATACGTTTGAGTTTTGTTTTCACGGGCCGCGTATTTTGAGAGATAAACCCATGACAATAGTGAAGAGGTCAAAGCCACTAGTTATTTGAAGGCTATATACGGTAACGCTTAAAAATAATACTACAAAACTTCAACACAATGCTTTGTACCCTTTGATTCATAAAAAATATACAGATACGTATATTTACAAAAGAAGCGGAAATATTGAGTCGCAGCGCCCATTTACAGGGTTCCGTAATACTCGAGGAACCCCTTTAGTTTCGCTCTGTCCGTCAGTCTGTTTGTCTGTCTGTCTGTCTGTCTGTCCGCCCTTCTAGCTTCTGTAATTATTATGATTATAAATATATGAAATTTAGTAAAGTCATATAATGTGTATACATCTTGGTTTTGGCTATAAAATTAGTTTTATATTTGGTGGCTCTTCATACATGTGTTCTCCATACAGGGGATGAAAAATATTTATTCTACCCCATCGGGCGGGGTATTGTTGAATAGGTCTTTTAAAATCTAGGCAAGGTTTCTTACATGATTATGGTTCATAAAATCCCCAACCCACCTCGTGCCTGGTTAGTGGTTATCTACCTCAGTCAGAGTAACCATTAACCTCACTTACTCGACGAAACACAACACGAGCGTAATATCACGCCGGTTTTCTGTGAGGCCGTGTTATACATCCGGTATAGCCGGCCTATTCCCCACATTAAAAGCGACCTTCCTGCAATATCGCCAAACACAAAAGGTAACACAAATGTATTTATATTATTAATCATTAGATACTATAACAGAAGGTCAATTCTGCTGAATAAAACCTGCAATAATACAATAGGGATGTTGCCTAGTGTGGAATATCACATTTTTATGAATTAAATTTTAAAATTGTCTTATAAAGATACATAAATCTAAAAGAAATAGGTATTTAAATTGACGCGATTAAAAATCAGGTGGTGCAACTCGTGACGTCACAGGCCGTTATAACGCTCTCTTTCATATTATAAATTTAAATTGTTTCTATCTTCGTTATTTTTTAAGATAAAAGAAAATAGGTTCTAGATTTTTTATTAACATGTTGTCTAACATCGAATAGACGAAAGAAACGTTTTTAGGCAACATGTATATCACAATCAAGTCCCGATACGCTAAAACTGCCAAACGGAATTCTCGTCAACGTTAAACCAACGTGAAGCGCTTTCTGATTGGTCCAAATGTCACAAAATCAGTTTATGATAACAAGTCGCTTCACTTGTAATACAATCAAAGTAGAATGAAAGTCTACTTTAAATACAATATTCTAATGTGAGTTGTAACTTGCGCCTTGCCAAATAGACAACGAAGCTATGCATAGCCACTAGACACTAGGATGTAATCTCCTCCTCAATATTCATCTCACAGCTCGATGGCGGCGACATGTATACTTATGGCTCCGGATTCTTCCACGCACTGTCGCTGGTGTAGGTAATAATTACAAAGCAATACACTGGCACACGAATATATTGCTATCGCGCTCCTATCGCGTACCTGTGTAAACGATCGCGACACAAGTAGCCATATGTCAATGTACGAAATTCTACCTGCTCCGTGACCGCACTTTAGCTTGTTTCGTTTTCCATTACGAATGTATTATATTTGTATTTATATGACAAATATATATATATGACATACGACTATAAATATATATATGACGAACGACTAAGAAGAAGAATGTCATATATATGACATATGACATTCTTCTTCTTAGTCGTTCACTCTTGGCAGAGTGGTCGTGGTCACATCTCCGCCGTACGCGTCGCCGTTTTCGTAATGCCCCGCCATAGAGCTCTATGTTTGGCGGAGTGAGAGCAGTTGTTTATTGAGGAGTGCGTTACAGATTTAATTAGGTCTGTCCATCGTGTTGGAGAGCGCCCACGTGATCTTTTTCCTTCCACTTTTCCTTGCACCACCAATCGTTCCATTGAGTCCTCGTTACGCGTAATATGAACAAAGAACTTGAGGATTCGCGATTGCACGGAGGATGATAATCTTTCTTGAATGTTAAGTTCTTTCAGGATGGAAACGTTGGTTCGGTGCGCGGTCCATGGGATTCGGAGCATGCGTGTCCAACACCACATTTCCAGAGCGTCAATCTTACGACGGTCTTGCATCCTCAGCGTCCACGTCTCAGCTCCATATAAAAAGGTAGGAAAGACCAGACACCGCATCAGTCTAACCTTTGTGTTTTTGGTTATTCTACGGTCTTTCCAAATCTTTGTGAGCTTTTCCACTGATTATCTAGTCACAGCGCAACGTTTTCGTATTTCATCTTCGCAGCCTCCAGTGTTGGTGATAGTGGAGCCCAGATATACGTAGCTCTCAACTACTTCGCATCCTCCTATGGTCTGGACGTCTGGTTGGTTGTTGCCAGCACGATCGACAATCATCATTTTGGTCTTGTCGCGATTGATTGTAAGTCCAAAATCCAACGCTGTGGTTTCTAGCAGTTGAAGGAGAGTCACGATATCGTCTCTGGTTGACGCTAGGAGGGTAGTATCGTCTGCGTATCGTAGGTTTGATATTTTTCGACCTCCCACAGACATTCCCTTGTTCCAATCTTCGAGAACTAATCGCATGATGTGCTCTGTGTATATATTAAACAGCAGGGGAGACAATATACAGCTTTGTCTAATGCCGGCTTGTATTTTAAAGAGTTCGGAGTCAATACCGTCAATACAAACAGCGGCTGTGCCATCTACGTAAAGCCGTCTAATGAGAGGTGTACAAGGTGTTGTGGTACACCCATTTCGGTCAGGACCAGCCAGAGTTTCCACCACTTGACGGTATCAAATGCTTTCCTGAAGTCCACAAAGCACACATAGAGGGTGATGTTGAACTCTCTAGCCTTCTCCACAAGTTGTCGCATTATGAGAAGTTATTCTCTTGTTCCTCGACCCCTGACAAAACCAGTTTGCTCGGAGGCTATCTCCCAGGACAAAAAAGCCTGTAGCCTCGTGTTGACTATGTGTAGCATAACCTTACTGGCGAGGGATATGAGGGAGATTAGTCTATAGTTGCTGCACTTTTTTGTTGATCCTTTTTTATGTATTGGGATGAATAAAGAGTGTAACCAATCGCTCGGCCAAGCTACAGTGACCCATATTCTACAACAGATGGTATGCAATATGTCTACTCCGATTTCCCCCATGGCTTTGATTGTCTCAATCGGGATCTCATCGAAACCTACAGCCTTGTTCAGCTTAAGATATTTGATGGCTGCGCGCACTTCATCTTTCAGCGGCATTGGCTCTTGCTCTGAGGTTTCATTGTTAGTCAATGCGATGTCTGTTGCTGTGTCAGCAAACAGAGATTTACAGCAATCTTTCTAGACGCTAACAATCTCCTTTATCTCTGTGACGGTGGTCCCTGAAGCATTCTCAATGGCCCAAGTCTTCGGTTTGAACTGACGGGTTATAAGTCTGATTTTAGTGTGTAGATCTTTTGTCTCAAACTTCTAAGAATGCTGCTCAAGTTCCTCACATATTGATTGTAGTCTCGACGGCAAGCAGCTTGTATAGCGGAACTCAGGGAGTTTAGTTCTTGTATCGTGGCGCCGTTGGCTTTCCGGTCTCTACGATTCTCGATCAAGTCCCAGGTGTCAGTCGACATCCAGTGCTGTCTCTTTTTAGGTCTCACGTCGAGTTTTGATACGTCCACGGCATCTTTTATAAGTTGCACGGTGGATCTCCATAGGTGGTCGACGTTTTCTTCTTTGCTACACTGTTCGTGCCAACACTGCTGTCTGTCTTGAAGTGAATGGATAAACGAGGCTTTGTCGAGGACTTCGACGCGCCCGGTAATTTTCCTGACTGTGGGTCTGTGCAGCCTGATCCTTAAATTACATACTACTAGTTGGTGGTCGGACATGACGTCGGCTCCCGGTAGCGTATGTGCGTTGGTTACAGAGCTCCTCCATCTGGTTCTGATCAGTATGTAATCTATTTGGTTGCGGTGGTCTCCACTTGGGGAGGTCCAGGTATACAGTCTTCTGGGATGGTGTTTGAAGACTGTATTCATTATGGTAAAGTTGTTATCTGCTGCAAACTGGATTAAGCGCTCTGGTCTGCTATTTCTACAGCCAAGACCGTAATGGCTCAAGATATTTCGCAGGCCCACATCCAGGACTGTAGTTCCCACCTTCGCGTTGAAGTCGCCCACAACCATCATAGTCTCTCTTCTTGGGATGTTGTTGATGCAAGTCTCAAGTTGGTTATAAAAGTCCTCGATTTTTTCTTCGGAAGCGCCACTTGTGGGGGCATACACTTGAATGATATTAAGTGCACACGGAGAAGCGTCGAGTTTTATGGTAATGATCCTCTCGTTGACAGGGTTATAACCTAGGACAGACCCAGCCAAAAGTGTGGGTATTGCAATAGCCACCCCAGCGAAACTGGATGACTCATTTCGTGAGAAGATGGTGTGATTCTCCAATTTTATGTGTCCACTCTCTTTCCAGTGCGTCTCACTTAATCCTGTGATAATAGTGTTACATCGCGCCAGTTCATGGTCTAATACATGGAGCTTTCCTTCATTCTTGAGGCCTCTTACATTCCATGTTCCGATGCGGATATCATGACGAAGTTGTAGTTTCGTTCTTCCAGTGGCATTGTTTCCATGGGGTGCCTGGTCGCCTACTACCTCATGGCCGGTAACTAATTTCACACCCATATTTTTTTACCCTTACCCATTACCATTTTTTAACATTTCATATTTTTTTACCCCATTCATTTCATGCACATTTATGACATATATATGTATATATATAATATGCATATCGAGGACAAAAGTGCCCACATTTAAACTGCCCAGTGCCCTACTTTTGGGGTTGTTTGCAGTCGAGGTTTGACATCTATCATTTTGACATTTTAATATTTGCCGTCAAATGTACGTCATAGACCATCCTTAGTTTTTAAATCATTGGCATTGACATCTTGGCAAACAGAATCCGTGGCGGTGGAGTTACTCGAAGAACATTGAGAAAAGGTTTGATTGCTTCATGCTTGGGCCTAGAGTTAAAATCTATCTGCTAAAAGTTCTCACCCTACGAACTGCGTCTGCTGGCGATCCGCGAGAGTCCGCGTGCCCCGCGGCCAGTGTCGCGGACGCGGCGTCGGCTGCCGCGGGTCGCCCGCGGCCGCCGCCACCAGCGCGAGCGCGACCAGCAGCTTCATCGCGCCACCATCACCCTGAAACACGACACCATGGATCACGCTGTAAGAGCGCCATCACCATAAGACCTTTTCCAGAAAGGGCGAATTCACCGCGGTATCACCGATAAACGGTACGCGTGTGACTCTGCGCTTGTCGAGGTACAAGGCTGTCAATCTCCATACACTGCGTTTGATGTTACGCGCGTATTCGCCACGACTTACATGCATAATTTTCCCTTTCTGAAGAAGGTCTTAACAGGGGGTCTAAAAAGGCCACTTTAGGTATTTTATATTATGTTTCTTATATTTTTTTCAACTCATATTATGTGCGCCATTTTACGCATTTCTATTGAAAACTCAAAATTGATGTTTTCTCATATTATGATGAAATCAGATGAATCATGTAGCCATTTTACCATTTCACGATTTTTGTATGAAAAAAAATAATTAAACATGATATGAAACACCTGAAGTGGCATTTTTAGACCCACAGATCATCCCATTCCGTGAAGTGACTGCCTGCCAAAAACTATAACTTTTTTTTATCTATTCTACCATTTATAGTCTGAAATCAATCTCCAATCACGTATGATTCAAATTCTAATTCAATATGAGTGTCTATTTTTTACTCCTCTAGACATTCGATATAACACAAATTGAAAAATTAGCATATTTTGGGGGTGAAAATAATTTAGCGTTGTTGAGAGTTAAATTTCAAGGTCGCGTCACGTCACGACCAGCTTCACGACACGATTTTGGATATAACGCCAGCATCTGTCGAAAGCTACTTAATACTTATACTTGTTACATAACAATAAATAACAACTTAACTTTCGAAAGTACGACTCAATACACAGATGTACTTTAGGCACGATGTGAGTATTTTTGGATATTAAATGATGAATGAAGTTTCACTACTGTCATGTGTACTGTGTACACGTCATGTTTTTTTATATTATATGTATTTTTAATATTATATTGTATATAACCTACTGCTATAGTTAACTTGCCCGACTTTTTGCTGCGATGAGCACAAGTGAGTAACAATGTGTCAACTGTCAAGTGCGTCCTTTCAAACCTTCTTTAATCTCGCGCGCTTATCGCAGCGAATTTCACTGAGGGCCTGGTGGTTTAATGGTTAATATCGTCCAGTTTCAGTGCATTGATCGTGTCCGGCAGCACGGTATCACGCTCAGGTCAAGGAATCCGTGCCGAAATGATAACAGGGCTGTTGACCCTATACTGCTGCACCACATACTGCACCAACGCAGGGCGAGAGACAAAATACGGCTTTCACCTCCAATTCAATCCAATACCCGCCGTGTTGGAAATGTAAATTAAGTTTCTGATCTCCTAACCATATAAGACCGGTGTAAAGACCCGGCCAAGTACGAGTCGGACTGGCGCACGTAGGTCTCCGTACCATTATACCAATATTTTTCATTTTTACTTATTATTTCCTAAGAAGTTTTCCAAGTAAGCACATTTTACAAGTTTGATCTCTAAAACTCCTGAACTAAAAAAGTTGTATAAGCCGGTATAGTTTTCCTTCAAAGTTCACCACATGGACGACTACCACCATGGGTGCATTATTTTAACAAAAAAATACGCTTTAATGTTGAATATTTCACAAACGGATACCTAAATCAAAAAATCGTCTTAGGTTAACCTCTCAATGTTTATAAAAGACCTATCTAATGATACCCACACTATGGGGTAGACGTGAGAAAAATCATCTCCACTATACGTGTAGGGGAAAATATTTTTCGTTATTTTATTTTAGCACTGTCCGCGTGGTAAATACACATTTCCATGCGAAGTTTCATCTTTCTAGCACTTAACGTATAGACGGACATGACTAAACCATAAGGGTTTCGAGAATTAAACTACGGAACCCTAAATCCAATAATATTATAGCTTGTGCACAGACAGACCCCTAGATAGTCACCTACTTGATTAGAATTTGAAATTCAAAGTTTGAAGTTCAAAAAGTCAAGCTTTGAATTAGATATATTAATGAAACATGGTCGATATTGAGAGATTTTGAATTTTGATCTACCGATTATATTTAAGTCGAATACTTTCGTTACTTATTGCTAAGTGCTAGATGATTTGAGTATAAACCAGGTGAGAGCTTAGCTCCCAGTAGCCCTGGTACATGTTATAGTAAGTATAGTATATTAAACAATTGATTATGAAATCCGTACTTATGATGTGAGTCAGAGCGACCACGCCGCCCACCGCTCTTCCTTACTGCTATGTACTTATTAATAAATAATTTGTGGACTCCACGACTGTATTGTACATAATATTATGTACTTCCATATTATTCCAGCAGGATCCAGATTGATCGTTAAAATAAATGTAGCTCAGTAAAAGTACTCAAGTTTAAAATTGTGAAAATAAAAATAATACATTTACCTAATTCGCGGCGAAAATACTCCTATTTGTTTTAAAAACTTGATACAATACACACATACAGCTAGATAAATGTTGTGCTAGGAGAAAAACTTTAACTTCATTAGCTATTTGAATAAAATTCTATTGTTGAAATTCGAAAATAGTTACAAGTTTACGACGATACTCCTCAGCCGCAAACGTCCGTCACTAACATGGTATATTTTTCTAACGATCTCAAAGGGGGCCTTGCGGTCCTCGTCAGTGCCCACATAAAAGAGATTCCTGAGCAAACAGACCTGAATAGCAGCAAACGAACTTTCTCTACGCCATCACACTTAAATAAACATACAGTACGTCACAGGATCTATCGGGAATGCAACACAATTTCAACTCTACAACGAGGAGGTAGAACTTAAAATGAAAGTGATGGAAAAGACGTCCTGACTTATCAATAACTTTTTAGAACGCTCTTTGATTAAGCGTGAAATCGAAGTTTTGTGATTCATAAACCAAAGGTTAACAGATGATAAATTTATCTTTCGTGCATTAAAATGTATGTAAGCACCTTGTTCATTTATTATGATCAGAGCGTTTACTTTTTGTTACAATCAGTTCTAATTAAAAAATTAAGGCATTGTCTACATTACGTCTTTGCGAAGCGGAAATAAATATTCATTGAAAAAGAGAAACTGGAGAGAAACAAAAATTTATCAAACGAGAGAAAAGAAAACATGAGGAAACCTTTTAAAATGCAATAACAGCTGAATGATATTATGTAGTTCACTTGGACAAAAGGGATCTAGACAACTAAATAGAATCACCGTAGACTTATTTAAACGCTCAAATATAGAAAAACTAGATTCAGACTTCGGAAGTTAAAGGTCCTATCTACATAGGAAAGGACGTATTCAGAATTACAGAAATGATTGAAAACGCTCAATTTTTTCAGAAATCCCTACAATAGTAATGTGTAACATGCACGGACGTTGCGTGGGCCGAGTGCCGCGTGGCCCACATTCCGGGGGTCATCTCGTACGCGAATCTAATCGCGGGTCACTGTTACACTCAGTTATATCACCCGCGACCCGCCCAAAAACAATCTTAGTGTACTTTAATATCATGACTGAATAGATTATATGAGCAACGTTTTCTAACTGAAATACTTCCTACGCCTCCTACCTTTCTTCTGAATAATTTCGTTGCGGGTCCCAAGATAGATATAGCATGTACCTCGGGCGCTCCTAAGATCATATCAAAGGGTTTTTGTGGTTGGATACCGCTGTCGATGCTGGCTACACAGGAGTTGCAGTGGTGGGAATGTGTGGTGGGTCATTTGTCCGTAAAAAGAGAGCTACGATGTGTGAGTAGCTATTGCTGTGACACACAATCTATAGTCCAGTTTAGGAGACTAAATAAAAAGTAAACAAACATTCAGGGCTTATTTCACAATATTCTATTAAGTGTCGGACAGCTTATTCGAAAGCTTTGTCCCTGATTACTTTATATCGAGCGACAGAAACAAAACATGCAAATTATCTATGTGACATTTATCAGTAGATTGTGAAACAGCCCTTAGAGGTTCGCGACCTTAGGATCAAATTAAAAAAAAAACATTTATGTACTTTGTTATAGACTTGAATGACATATTTGTCCAATTTGCTTAAAATACTAACACTTATGGATGTACTTTATATCTGAAATAAATGTTTATCTATTTATTAAAATGGCACCGATGGTTGACTATACGGTATTTTCCTATATTTTTTATTACATAAATGAATAGTGCTCTGAAAAATAAGACAGTTTATAAAAGGAATAGTACACTAAAAATCAATATTTTCAAAGATATTGCGGATTGTTTGAAGCACTTTTCAAACAGGACACAACACACAGGACTTCTTGCACTTTTGTGAGTCTCGTGAAAGCGCCCATACAAAAGTCGTACTAGTAGGTGACCGTTACACGCCAGTAATGTTGCTACGAAATGTATGGGCCATATGCACAAAATTCTGATATCTCGTAATTTGGCGCGTTTGTGTTGATACATACCGTAGTAAATCTTTTTGTATTTGATGTAAGTAAACTAATCATGTAGGTTTTATACACTAATATTTTAAAAAATATTTCAACTTTTTTGTGACTTCGAAATACATATAACTACTAAACTTCACGTAAAATCCTAATTATTTTTACTTTTATCAAAGAAAGAAAGAAAGAAAGAAAATGAGATTTATTTGGTATAACAAAATATTTTACAAAATAAAGTGATTACAGTAAATAAATCAAGGTGATACCAAATTGGTTCCCATTCAGCATTATGTTGCGAACAGATCCGCAACGCTGGTTTTCAATGGGCACCAAACTAAACTAAAATAAATAATATATATTTTTCAACAAATTAGGACAGATGGTTAAGTCGCTTTATTATTATTAGAAACTGGAAGTGTCGTAAATTGTTTGCTGTATAAACAATTTGTTCTTAATTAAATCTAAGACAAGATAAATAATATATTCAAGTTAAATACAAAAAAAATATATAGTTAGTTATATAATTTAATATTTTAAATTAATTATTTTCAGAGAGCTATGTAACATTAAAATTAATCATAATAGATGCAACTCAAATCACATACGCTTAAAAATAATACAAAATGAATATACACCCTCCAGTCCAAACAAAACAAACCGAGTACCGACTGCTTCGTACACACAGAGACTTAATACCTTATGAAAAAAATAAAAATATCAAGTTGTAATATCTTTTATTTCTTAATTTATTTAAAAAAAAAACTATTTTTTTACATGTAGAAAAATACCCAATAATGTGTTATAATCCGACCAAGTGAAAATATTTATTAGCTTCGAATGGCACGTATTATGTTATTTTATATTAAAATTTAGAATTATAACTTTAATTTTGATATATAGATGATAATCGTTTGCATAAATTATATTACTCTCTCCCTGGCTTTTGGTATAGTATTGATGCGTCATAATTAATTTAATGTTTTTCTCGGAATTTCCGTACAAACATTGGGTACACGACAGCTGAGGGAGTAGGGGGTGAATTAATGTTTTTGTATGAATTCTTATGCTTCCTCAGAAGCCTAGTGCCTACGTCATAATATCCATCCTCTCCTCGAGTCGTATCCCTCATGGGAGTCGTGACTGTCCTCCTTATGATGGTGCGCCATCTTTTCCTAGAAATTAATATCTCAAGAAAACCCCTTCTACCTAATTACAATATAATATGTGCTAATATTTTACTATGTTCAGTGGTTTGAGGTTTTAGCTCTAACAGCCAAACATCCGTTTCTATCTCCGTTATAGAACATTCAAAAGATAAAACTTATAGTTGTTATGATCATTATGTCTAGTTCACACCGAGACGCGACGCGAAGCGATGCGGCGCTGCATTTTGAAGTTAGCGATTCAAAATTTTGTAACTATTCTAATTTCGAGCTGCACAGCGCTGCGTAGCGCGGCGTCGCTCTTGCAATGAAAAGTGTATATTCTTGTGTAGTAAATAAAGTTCAATTTTGAAAAATAAATAGAGCGCCTCGTCAAGTCCCGTCGCTTCGCGTCTCGGTGTGAACTGACCCTTACAAGTTACAACAGATCTTAATCTGTCGGCAACATGAAAAAACTTTGAAGCATCTAATAAATGAACGAGTGACACAACATAGTTGAGCCGGGAGCGGCGTCAGCTATCGCATGTGTCAGTTAGCTAGCGTCAGTCAGCTGTCAGCTCGCGTCAGTCAGTCGGCGTGCGACGTGTCACAATTCAAAAATTCAAAAAGCGCGTCCGCAAGCCGGGTGCAGTATCAATATCAAAGGTATGAATGTGATAATTGCAATTAATTTTGTTGCCATATATGGATGGTTCTTAAGATGCTCGCGACTCAGTTTGCGTAGAAGGATATGTCATATGATCTATTTGAAATCGTACATTTTCCCGGGATAAAATCTAACGGCCCTTCTCAATAACCTATATATCTGTAATCCTTGCTACTAAAGATAGTAAAATCTTTGCTTTTGTCTTTACTCACGTTTCAATAACCTACTGACAGTTGTCCTTTACTACCGAAGCGGCTCATCTATCGGCAGGAGGACGGATAGCCTACTGGAGATAGGGACGCTCATATAAATTTTAGCTAACTGCATTTCTATTTAAGTTTCAACTTACTCTACGATAGGCGGAGCTTACTTTAATGTCATTTGCTTATCTGTCCATGTCGGAATCTAACAAAATGGAGATTTGCCGAGGATATCAATGTGTGACGTTATTGTTTTTGTATGTCTTCCTTCCTTATTTTTGGGTTATTTTGGTTCTTAATCTGTAATATTGGTAGAATATTAACTATTAAATATTCGTTAACGTGCACAAGTGTGGGCCAGTGGTACGTACAACTTCAAAAAGCATGCTATGTGTTCCCCTCAAAACTCCCTAGGAAGTTTAAATAAAGCGTCTACCACTTTACTGATCCGATTGACTTGACTCATTAACTTCATTGATGATTTATTTGGACTTTGACTAGACTTTGGACTTGTCGTTTTGAAAAACGGTCTCGGAAGGTTAATACGAAAATTATTTTTCCCACCTTTTTAACTTGGCAATGGTATATTACCTTCCGCCATATATTTCAAAAAACACGTAGAATATTCCGAAAATTCGAGCATTAGTATTATTTTGATTTTATTTTCTAAATACATTGATTAAATAATGTATTACTGTAGTAGTGATGATAGTGATATTGAATTAATTCAAATGATCATAGATTGCAATGAAGACAGTGGTACCAATAATATCATACAAAAGAAATATAAACCACGTGTGAATTATATGTCGAAATTAAATGATTATTAATTTTCGTACAGATTTAGGCTGAATAAAAGTACTGTGAATCAATTACTTGTATTAATACAACCACATTTGATTGTAATTTCTAAAAGGTAATTAGATACAGTCCTTTTTATGAAAGAAGTCCTCTAGACGCGGCGCTGTGATCGCGCGACAAAATATTGGCAGCATTTTTTAAGGGTATTAAAATACCTTGATTCTGCTGTTCTGCTTTACAAAACTTCTATAACTTGAGGTATTTTATATAACAATTTACCAAATTTAGTTCCACTAATTGCCACGGGACATATTGACTTCTACTGGTTATTGACCACTGTCGTATTTATCAATTTGAACTTATCGTACTATTATCAATTTAACAATTGTCATTAATGTTACGTTCCCACGAGCGGTTTTTTGTGGTCGCGACAGAAAAAACTGCACTGTAAATAAAACTATGCGTTAGTAGTTAGTACATTGAAGCTGAAAATCGTAGTGTCAAATGTCATATTTGACAGCTGTCCACAATTTTCAGCTGTATTGTACTAACGCAGAGTTCTATTTAAAGTGCAGATTTTTCAGTCGCAACCACAAAAAAACGCTAGGAGAACGTAGCTTCACTTTTGTATTTTATTTTCTATAAAAGGCAATAAATATAATTGCATTAAAGTTGTTTTATTGTTCTAAATACCTTTTTAACCCAATAATTGGCCTTAAAATAAAAATCCATAATAATAACCTACGTATAGTTTTTGTATTTATTTTATTAGGTTTGAATATATTGCACTATTGACGATAATACGTAAAAAAGCTAAAATATAATTTTTTTATTCGGAGTGCCACCTCTTATTACGTAGTAGGTATGTTACATTCTCTTTGCTTCGAAAATTGATTTCATTTTAAATTTCACATTCCTTTTCACGCGACTCCTAGCGACAAACTGTTATGTTTCACTATTGAATTTGATAAAAAAAACACGATTACTATAGTTAAAAATTATCCCGAGATTTGATTCTCAATTTTAAGTACAATATTTACGATTTCAACTAATAAATACATTAATTGTAAATAAATATACAATTGTTTAAAACATTAATTGTTATGTAGTTAGCAACAAACGTTTCAAGAGGCTTAGATAGGCGAGAGGGAAGGATACTATCCTTCGTTGGACAAGAATAAATAGATCCTATCTTTGATTGTTAAAGATAGACAGCAGCTTTCTGTTTATCGGGGATAGCTATCTTTCTTTAATCTTAGATAAATGTTATTGAAAACGGCCGTAAGTGTATATATATAGGTTACAAACTATCTGTGTGCTAACTGCCAATTTTCCTACATTCTGTTAAATTTAGTAGTGGTGGAGCGCGATCGCGACAGTTGCTCGCCCGTTTGTGCCGAGCGAGAACAACAAGAAGGTCCATCACTAGTAGAGGTGTAATTATCAGCCTCTTCCCGCTCCGCCCATTAATCAGTGGCGTACTCAGCCCAATTAGTTATTAGCGTGCCTCTCCCGCGTCCGCTCCAGCAACGGAGTTGCTAGCTTAGAGGTTTCCTCCAAAAACTGTTGAAATTTTAACACATATATTTAGTACAACTACATACTATACTATCGAGCTTAATAATATAAATGCGAAAGTTTGTGAGGATGTGTCGATGTGTGTTTGTTATTTTACGCAGAAACTGACGTACGAATTTAAATTAAATTTAGTCAGACAGACAGTTTACAGCCTAGATTACTACAATGTCCACAGACTACTTATTGCGAAAAATGTTCCACAAGAAGTGAGAAAACATTACGTTAATACAAATAAAACTACGTTAACAAAGTCGCGGGCGCAATTAATTAATGATACCAGCGGTCGACCACAGTTCGACCGTTTAGTGTTTAAGTTTAAACTTTGTAAGGGTTCTTTTACCTCTTCGATTAAAAAAAATGTATCTAAATGTTGTGACAGATAGACATACGTCAGCGTGTGACGTTACCTACGTTATATCAATCGCATGGATTTATGAGTTATTAATCTGATGTCGTGTGTTTGTTGCTATATTTATTGGAACGAAGTTCCTTATCGCGCGTTGCGAAAGGGGGCTAGACGGAAAAAAATAAGACTAAAAGTTGTAACGACACTTTTTGCTATAGTTGTAAGCCGTGCGGCGTGCGCGTGTTTCTCTGTCTGTCTCTCTCTCTCTCTCTCTCTCTCAATTATTACTAAAATTGAGCCTACCGATTAAGTTTATATTATATTATATTTGTTCATAATAAAAAAAATATTATTGTAACTTTAAAAAAAAAATTATTACAGTTCCTTCACTAATTAATCGAAAGAAACTTCGTTCCATCCGGGTGTCCCTTGACACCTCTCAAGTTTTTATTAATTTAAAAAATTAGCTTTCTGCACACTTTCCTACACATGAACTTTAACTGTGCCATATTTCATACTCTTCGGCTTGTATAATTTTCGTAAAAGTGTACTCGAAAGTTTTTGCTTCACATTCTAATACTGACGCTGGCAACACTGAGCGCGGGCTAGTAATATCTCATATTAATATTTTATCATATATTTTATTTACTCTGTTATATCAATATTATTTATTACTTTATATTATGTATTCATAGCTCGATGACTTACAACGGCGATTACATTTTCATCTGAGCTGTTTATGGCGGGAAGTTCGGAGAATTAAAAATCATTTCATTAACTTTACATTACAATTAATGTTATTAAAGTTTCGATGGCCTTACATAATTATTAGAAATACATAATAATATATAGGTCATCTTTAAATAATTATCATCATTAATGTTGAGTCATTACCTGAAAAATACTGTATGTGTGTAATATTTGGGTATAAGTTGGACGTGGAGTCAGAAGGAGGCCAGAAGCTCTAGGTGTAAGTTTGTAAGGAATGAGGATGGATGGATGTTTATGACTCTTTCACGCAAAAACTACTGAACGGATTTTGATGAAATTTGGTATGGTAGTACTTAAAGCTCTGGATTAACGGATAAGATAGATAAAGAATATACTTTTCATCCCGGAAAAGAACAGTGTTCCCGTGGGACACTGTTTAACACGGGCGGAGCCGCGGGCTAAAAGTGGTATAGATGTAAATCTACCTACTAATTAAAGCTATTGCAAAAGGCGAACAAAAGCTCAATTTGTTTTACCTGTTCAGTGTTCACTGTTTCGTTAACATTATAATTAACAATATTTTATTTCCTTCATAACTTATAAAAAAGTTCAATAATAATAAAATGAAAAAGTATATTATTATGTAAGCTGTTCACAGAATCATTGGCTGTTCCACTGTCCACATAGGCTATATTTGTCGCAGATATAGTCAAATTTGAATTAATAAGTATGTATGTAGGTTGTAGCAATATAACAAATACGAAACGTTTAAAACAGCAATATAACAATAATAATATATCACAAGTCGATTTGCCTAAAGAGTCGCAATCATAAACTAAATAGACGATCAATAAATATTATATCTTTTTAGTGTTTGAAAGTTGCGTGGGACTGGCTGGTAGACGTGTGTAGTTCACGAATGAGTCATTCAATTGGACTAGTTCACTTGCGTCATTTCGATCATTCATTTTTAGTTACGATACAGACATATCTTTAGTTGAAGTCCATGGCCCATCCCCGAACGCTCGATAATGCACGAAGCGACATACGCTCACTCGACAGTGCACGAAGCCACATAAGCTCATTCGAAGCAAGTAACATTGTACAACTTGTTAAATAAACGAGAAAAATCAACAAAATCCAACTATTCTGAGGAAGGGAACAGCGAGATATGACTTGAGCCATTGGACAGTGCCCAGTGGGCAAATAATTGAACTACTGAACTAAAAGAGTGATAATATAGCTCACTTATCCTTTTCATAGTGACACATTTCGCGCACTGTAGTCTCTACTGGCTGGTACAGTCATCAGCTGTCCAAATAAAATAAGAACCCAAAATAAATACACCTACCACTGTTAAAAATTCCTAAATAAAAGAATACATTTGGAACATATTATACCACTAAAAACCGGCCAAGTCGAGTCGGGCTCGCGCACGAATGGTTACGTACAAAGGGCAAAAAATCACTTTTGTTGTATAACTTGTATGGAAATATTTATTTATATATTCTGTTTTAGTATTTGTAATTATAGCAACAGAAATACGTCATCTGTGAAAATTTCAACTGCAGATAGTTGAAATTTTCACAGATGACGTATTCACTATCTATCACGGTTCATGAGATACAGCCTGGTGACAGACAGACCGATAGCGACGTCTCAGTAATAGAGTCCCGTTTTTACCCTGTGGATACAGAATCATAATTAATATTTAATCCATACCGAATCCGATCATATTATTGTGTTAGCACTTTTCCATGTAGCAAGCTACACCAAATACAAATTTGAGCTAGGTACGCCCTGAGGATAATATCTTATTAAGACATTAGCATAACAAAGCGGCTGCGCCTTAATTGTTATCCTTTACATCGCCGCGCCGCCGCGCCGCCGCGCGCCGGGTCGTGGGTTCGATAGTGATTTATTGTTTCAATCGTAAACCAGAGCTTTATTTTTACATTTTATCAATCGTAGTTCAATAAAGTAAACTGGAGTTCGCCCTTAATAATTCATATATAATTTTTAAGTTTGACATTTATAAGGGTTCTTTTGCCTCCTACGTAGAAAATGCTGTGGCCTCAGGTTGTGGCAGATTGACTAAGGTCAACGTGTTACAAAATTGTATCCACGATTGTATGATTGTATCTGTGCAATGCACGGCAGGGTTGGGCTGTGTAGTGTGTGTTAATAATCTGAGGTAGTGTGTGTTGTGGTTACTTTTAGTGATTTTATGTACACTTTGACGCAATAAAAAATAGCCTAGGTCCTTTCCCGTGGTCTATTCTATTTATGTGCCAAATTTCATCAGAATCCGTCCAGTAGTTTCGGATTCTATACAATGCAAACAAAGAAACAAACACACAAATAAATCTTATCTCTTTATTATATTAGTCTATATTTGAAAACACAGACGGACAGGCGCCGCCTGATTGATAATCCGACACGCGCATCATCAGTCACGACACACGTGTAACTGTTCACGACACGTGGTAACACAGCTTTATTAGCTGTTGTGTTGTGACTTGTGATAGTTTGGGAATACATTGTTAAATTTGTGGACTGTGGTGTCGTAAGATAAGTAAAATTAGAAAACAAAACTAGTTTTATTCACACTAAATTGTACAGTCCTATCGGAGGATAATAAAAAAGATTAAAAAAAAAACTAATTTTTGTGACATGTTATGACTTACGGTCAGTTCTCACCGCGACGATATGCGGCGCTTCATTTTTAGGACAGCTATTTAAAATTGAACTTTATTCAGTACACTAAAAGGTACACGTTTCATATGACATCAGTCATAAACTGCACATGCGCTGTGCATCGCGGTGCAACCTGACATTCGAACTCTTACAACATGCAACGCCATGTCGCGTCACGTTACGTTTCGGTGTGATTGACCCTTAGGGTTCCGTTTATAAAAAAAGGAGTCCGTTTCCATGAATGGTTCCGCGCAAACGAAATTGCGGGCACCGAAAAAAATTTTGTAAATTGCAATAAAAGCAACATCCTAAGAAAGTTATAATTGATTGAGTGTACTGTTGGTTCTTGGTAGGAAATTCATCTTCATAATAATATCAATTTTTTTTTTATAAAAGTGGAAAAGTGTTTAAAAAAGTTGTGTAATATTATTATGAACATGGAGTTACATAACACGATAACCTCAACCTCATTACATCCTGCGACATCTTGGAGCACATCAGACTCCAGCCTCCCATCACAGCTCACAGGTAAACAAAACAGAGCAGCGATCCTGATTCTAATTATATTGGGCTAGGAAACTGGAACACTATACGCATTATGTTGATAATTATGTCTATGGACGCTTCCACACCACGACAAACAATATATATTACTAACGTAAAGAACCGTCATTCGATAGAGTTACACGATTGACAGATCGCAGCTATGTGTGAGCGGCTAAACGTATGCCGGGGGTGCGTGCGGCGAGCGGGGCGGTAGTTTTTTCCAGCCAGGTCTTTCGTTCACGGGGCTGGCCGCTGGTCGTTTCGTGCTTTGACATAATTAACAATATTATAATAATATTTATAACAGATTTGTCTGGAGCGACGTTTAAAATTATATCGGTATCAACTGTCAAACATAAGCTTACGTCAACATGGCTGACATTCGCCCGTGCTCGAGCTGTCATTTGTAGTAGAGTGTCACCCCGTGACCAGGTCAATCCCGTGCTAAGTTCTCGAGTATACGGTTTGACAATAGAGAACATGCATTTGTTTTAAATTAGCAAAATTGTTATATTTTCCGAAAGGCAAAGCAGATATTTATATATTTAGCGAATAATGCAAAAACTTCAGTAATCAGTTGCTTAATTAAAAAGTAACACGACTAAAAATGACTAAAAACGACGTTTTTTTTGCTATGATTGAAAAAAGGAAAATTACTGTTCAAATCCTCATGTTACTTGTGACATTTTTAACCGACTTCCAAAAATGGAGGTCGTTATATATTCGGCTGTATGTATATTTTATATATTTTATTGTATGTTCAAGGATAATTTGTTATCACAATGACATACATAAACGCAGTATTTAAGTTTGTACAATTTGTACAACTGCTGTAAAGTCACTCGTGCATAATTTTTTGTATATAGCGTTTTTAATGCTCTCCAACGATCTCACTTTTGTCATGACCGTATGTCGTCCGCGGTTGATCGTAGGAACGCTATTGCAATATTATGTGCTTTTCGAAAGCCTTTAAAAAAACTATCCATGTTACCCATTGCGTGGATTGCAATTTGCAATAAAACAAAAGCTCCAAAAAGTTGAGACAAAAGTAAACCGGTCAAGTGCGAGTCGGACTTACTTAGTCGCATGAAGCGTTCCGTAAAAAATTACAAAAAAATCTCGTTTGTTGTATGGGAGCACCACTTAAGTATTGAGTTTAGTTTATAATATATATTCAGAAATATTGAGGTAAGGAAAGGTAATATTAAATATTTTTACTACTTGATAAATTGAAAAACTATAATAATATTTTATGTGTGGTTTTGTAATGAGACACATTCTAATAATTACAAAAAAGTTTAAATTTTTTTTCCTATTTAGTTAGACTAGTCAAAAAACCTTCATCATTACTTAACTTACATCGAAATCGAATACATAAGGTATAAATGCACAAATTTAGGAGATATTAGCAATCATATTTCTACGAGCCCTTAACCCCTATGGCTCCCCATCATTTCCGATATTTTCGTCTGAGAAACTAAAACACTAAAATAAATATTATGCAAAATTATGAGTTTTAAGACTTTTATTAAAATTGTCGATTTTTTCTCTCATGTTAACTTTTTTTTAATTTGTGCTTTCAATTAATTCCTTTTTATAATTTTTATGTGGCTGGTGAGCTGTTTTATTATTCTCATTATAATTATTTGCGCTAACTATAAAAAATTAAAATTGATCTACTAAAATACCTACTTACATATAAAATAAGCCGGAACCCGTTAACAATAAAACTATTTACACCACGGATATGTTGCTGTCTTTTTCTGATATGTTGGAAAAGCCACTAGACAGACAATACAATAACACTTTTTTGCACACCAAAAAAAAAAAAAACAAAATTAAACTAATTTTACAATGAATTACACAAAAATTATGTACAAAAGGCGAACTTATTGCTAGCAATGTCTACCAGCCAACCCTTTGTTTATGAAATTGGTCATGGGAAATTAAGAAGATCCTGCTAGTGTACAAACTGAGAAAGCTTCGTTAACTTTTAACATAATAAAAAGAATTAAGAATAACAATAACGACAAGAACGTAATTAACAAATATTTTTATTATAAGGTGGCTAGAATCTACGTACGTATGTAGTTTTTCGCAGTTGTTCGTTTATCATCGAGTGCACAAGTGGACTATGTAAATGAACAGTCCGGAGACGCGGCGGCCGGCGGGTTCCGACTGGACTAATTACCGATTTTACCGATTTTCGGTATTGTAAGGATTCAACAGTCGGCTCTGACACACTTTTGGTCGCACGTTCAACTTATTTAGATTAACGTGTGTGTGTCAGTTCACGTAACTGTTCGCCACGACTGAGACCCACCGAACCCAATTCTCCGATGCCTAATTTAATAACAAAAATAATTTAGTATCATTCAAAACATTCCAGAAGAAACGATTAATTGTATGAGTGTTGAGTACATACAAGTTTTGAAAGATTCAATTAAACCAATATACGTATTAGTTTCAAGCTTCCTTAACAATAATGCAAGCCTACATAAAAGGTATCATTAGCTGACATCAATAAATGAACTCCGTAGCCCTGGTAACTTGGTAAGTTATAAAAATAAACCCAATATTTAAAAAGCGCGTAACATTCTATAAAAAGGTTGGACACGAGTAAATATTACACTTGACATAAGTATCAAATTCGTATTGTCAGTGTAAATTAAGGCTAATGAGATGAAATGAGATATTCAAACACTCTTTGTGACAAGTGTACGAACTAATATATAACATATTATAATATATATATATATATATAATATATATATATATATATATATATATATATATATATATATATATATATATATATATATATATATATATATATATATATATATATATATATATATATATATATATATATATATATATATATATATACATATTATAATATATGTTTTTTCCCTCTATTTTTTTAAACTAATTGTAGGCGCTATTCAATTTTGTTGGTTTTACATAAAATGCCAACAAATAATATGAAAATATTATCCTCCCTTTTTCGACAGTTGGGTAAATCTAGTCTTTATTTAGCTACGCCCGTACTCCTGTCTAAACTACGGAACGGATTAAAATGGGATTCCGCATAAAATAGTTTTTAGTCTGGATATTATAGTCTACCCAATTCAGAAAAATCATAATTTTACTTTTAACGATGGATCGTCTTGATATCATACTCAGATTTTTGTAGTTTGGACCAATCAAAACACGTTAAACGTTGGTTTGACATTTATGAGAACACCATTTTGCTGTTTTATGATTCAATAATGATAAATATTATGAAATTATATTGTCAATTATGCCAAATCACGAAATGACCGGCGGCCAGCCCCGTGTAAGTTTATCGAATGACGGTTCTGTACGTTAGTAAAATATATTCTTTGCTACTAGGAAAAACTTTTCACGCGGGTTGCTTTTCTCTTAATTAGCCGGCAAACTCTAGTCTTATTGTGTTCTGTTCAGAATTCAGATCTAATAAATATAAAGGTCAATCGACCAAACCTTGTGTCGTTGTATTTCTTTATTACACAGTAAATAAGTACTATTTACAGTGCATTCCGATTTTTGTGCTGTGTTCCAAGTCTCAAAAGTATTTCTCCCCAAACTTAAATAAACTGATAAATAAATAATAAAAAAAATATGTGCTGTAAATATTATTGTCCTTTATACATTAAAATATACCAAAAGTTTATTTTCTACAAGTTGATATTTCAAATCGATTCTTGTCGATGTCATATCGATCAAAAGCTTAATTTTATTTAAAAAATATAAACAAACCTCAAAAAAATAAAGGATTATCCCAATATTTGGCAACCGAATCCGTGGTCTGCATTCCGGACCAAATCCGTACGTGTGTTAGTAAAAAGTTATTGCAATTTAGTTTTTTTTAGTCAGTTTTGCAGGCCAGTATTAATAAGATACTGGCCTGCTTATGTTAAAAGAATATTTTTGTTTAAAAATACGTTGATTTTTTGTTAGTTAATAGGGAATAACTTCACATTTTAAAATTATTAAATATGCATGTCATACGAGGGCGGCACTGAAAATTTCGAGAATCAAGGAAGTGACACAACATTACTATTTAAAAATGTATTTATTGCTTTTCGAAGTATTCTCCGCAAAATTTGACACATTTTTCCATACGATGGAACCAATAATTGAAGCAACCATTCCATTCGGAAGTTGGGGTCTCCAAAATGGCCGTTTTGTAGGCGTCCACGGCTTCTTCAGGTGATGAGAATCTCTGACCACGCAATTTATTCTTTATTTTAGGGAAAGTATAGAAATCATTAGGGCTTAGGTCGGGGCTGTACGGCGGATGGTCTAATAATTCTATGATTTCTTGCTCTAAAAACTCTTTTGTTCTGTGCGCGGTGTGAGAACTTGCATTGTCGTGATGGAGGATGATGCGGCGGTTGCAGTTCTCTTAACGGAGTTCAGAAACGACCTGTGGCAAACAAATGTTAGCATACCATTCTGCATTAACCGTTCTTTGTCCCTCAAGAGGAATAGTCGCAACATGGCCGGTTTTGAGACAAACGTGGCCACCATTTTTTTTGCAACACTCCTTGAACGAACAACTTTTGTTGGCTTTAACTCATTTTCGAACACCCAAACTCGTGACTGGTTTTTTGTTTCGGGTTCGTACGCGTATATCCAGGATTCGTCACCTGATACGATGTTGTATACAGCATTTGAGGATCCTGCGTGGAATCTTTTGAGAGTTCTGACGCACCAAGTAACGCTAGCCGCTTTTTGCTCTTCACAGAGCAAATGCGGTATCCATCGGGAAAACAACTTTTTTACACCTAATTGTTCATGCAAGATTATTTGTATTTAACTCATGCCAATGTCTCAAGTTGCCTGAATTTCGCGGTATGTCACATGTCGATCTTCCTCAATCAGCTTACGCACAGCATCAACGTTTTCTTGGGTGACTGCAGTTTTTGGACGACCTTGACAGGGATCATCACTGAGCTTGACACGTCCACGTTGAAATTCAGCAAACCAGCGATAAATTGTGGTTTTGGATGGAGCTTCATCACCAAATGCAGAAATCATCCGGTCAACACACTGTTTTTGTGTTAAACCACTTCGAAAGTCATAATAAATCATCGCTCTAGAATTTTCTCGAGTCAAATCCATTTTCTCAACGACTAAACAAGTTTGACAAGACCTTGTGACAAGACCGAGAATCTTTTTTTAAATAAATAAACGGTATTCGATTTTTAAAACCAAGGAGTTTTAAATTAAAAAGATTTTAATATAACAGGAACAGTGGAAATATTCCATTCCCGATACTTTTAGTGCAGCCCTCGTATTAAGGCATTAATAAAATTAATAAATTAATAAAAGTAATATTACTTTTATTTATAATTTATTACCAATTTTCGTATTATCGAATATATTCGAAAAATGTATAGGCACTGTTCGAGTTATTCGAATTGTAAAATTTGTCCAATAATAACATACCCTAGTTCAGAACTTCAGATCTAATATGTCCATAAATTACGTGAGACGTTTCTGAAGATTTTTATATCCTGCCTCGAACCTTGGTGAGATATCGTGAGGTATCCCACGACCCCCTCCCTCCCCCTATAATCTCACGTAAGATTAAAAAAAATGTTGAGTGTAAATTGTGTTGATTTATTCCAAAAAACAAAATTGATTTAATACTTTTATTAAGAATAGTAAACACTACTATTTGAAATTAGTCTATCAAGCATGATGAGACGTGCACAATAAGATTTTCCAGACTTTTTAATTTAACCAAATTTTCTCGTATTCTGAAACTATTTTTTACCAGAAAAAAATTACGTAATATTTTTTGAGTCCCCCCTCTCCTCCAAGTGAGATTTGGTGAGATTTAGTTGGTCCCCCTCCCCCACCCTCCCTAAATACCTTACGTAATTTATGGACGCCTCCTTATTGGATCAGAGCAGAGTATAAATAAACGATTAATACATTAATCGCTAATGCATAGACCGGAATGCTCCAGTTATGCCAGTGTAAACCCGCAGACATAACGGGCAGTCTGTTCCACACATGAGGAAGCTCTCAGCCCTCAAAGGGCCGCTATTGCGAATTAATGTCGGCTGATATGCTCCAATGTACTTTACTATTACTTTTACTATGACTAAGTACTAAGTAAAAGTACTAACCGTTGTTCAATGTCTTATTTGATACTTGTGGTACCAGTCCAAAAATAATTATAGCAAAATAATTGTATTTCGTATGGATTTGTTATGCCTAGACATAACAAATCCATACAAAATACAATTTCACTGATCAGAGAATTGCTAAAGGATTAAATAGCTAATGACATGAGAGAGGAGTGAGGACTGTAAAGCTTTTCGGGTGATGGAAGGAAAATCGCTGCCATTTTGAGGTTGTTTGTGCATGTCCCGTACAACGCATTCAACCTGGTCGTGTCCATGACGCAGTTACATCCCATGACCATGTATTTACTTATTCTCTATATTATAAACTAGACGTTGCCCGCGACTTCTCTCGGGAACCGTACATATTCCGCGATAAAAGACAGCCATCCCCGTGGTCTACGGAATTTCCGAAATTCAATGGAAACAAGCAAATCTTTCCTCTTTATATTATTAAATTGGTACATAGATAAAGGACTTTTTATGGACTGAGATCCCAGGCCCGCCAGACTCCCCTTATATTCTTACTGATAAAATGTAATAGTATTAGTGTGTACAATGAACGTATGTATGTATACCCGCCAGATTGTGCCAATTTTTGGGTACAAGGCGCTAAAGTTGCGAAAAAGTAGTACTCACTTTACTTAGATTCTGATAAAATATGAATCTTATTTTTTGGATATAGAATAACGTAAGGAAAAAAACTTATTAAAGTAATTTTTTAAAAGTAAATTTTAGAGATTTAATGATTTTCATTTCTACGTGGATGATTTTCCATTTTTTTATTTTTATGAACACTACAACATAAGAATAAGCAATCCGTGTAAATGTCACTTGATAATACTCAAATGTGATTATTCTACAATAATATACGTTAGAATCGTTTCAAAGGCTGCAAGAAAAGTTAGTACAATTTTTTTGTACCTTTGGCGCCCTGTACCTGAGAATGAGATACCACTTACGCCCCCAGATGACGCTTGTGTGCGTTGGGTCTGCCCCCTAGCTGCAGAAAAAATATCAAACACCACAAAAAATATCATTCATTGTACACAATTAATACTTCTCTCGGTTTTGGCATCATACAAAAATAATTAAAAAACATCGAGCAATTGGCCTCCAAAGTGGTCTGTAAGTCCCCCCCCCCCCCACCCCCCTTCCTGGCATTTCTAAACTATAGGAGATAGAAAATTGTCAGTTTCCATGCTGATAGATCATGCTCCTATTTCGCTTAAAATAATTTTCCTAAAGAGTTTTGCCCTCAATAGGTTTTGAAGTAATTTAAAGAAAACCTATCGCGCATTGATAGTTACGGAATCCTCCTTAGACAATATGTTCTGACATGCTCTTGGTTAGGTTATTATTTAACTATTTTGTTACTCTTTTTCCACTTAAACCCGTGAAGTGTGTCAATACATAACAGTAACCTGCTGTCAATTGACGCTGGCAATAAACAAATGACAGCCAATCAATATTTATTATGTTATATTACATATAAAATATTGTTGATCAACATTTGTCATTGGAAATTGTGTTTTATAACGCAATACTAAGATTTGTATTTACGTGCCGCGACAGATAGAACAATGGCTGTTTTCAATTTCTCTGTTTCTCAACACTGTATGCTCGAAGCTTTCCGACTCGCATAAGAGCTTTTTGTTGTTCAAGTTATGAGCTTAAACTAAAACCTAACTTACCTAAAAGCTTTCGTTGTTTTGCTAAGTCCATTTGAAAAGCATTTTTCTAGGTCATCGTTTCTCATGGGTTTCTCATTCATTTTCGACCCTTGAGGGTGTC
Organism: Phengaris alcon alcon; assembly: GCA_037179445.1. Taxonomy (NCBI): domain Eukaryota; kingdom Metazoa; phylum Arthropoda; class Insecta; order Lepidoptera; family Lycaenidae; genus Phengaris; species Phengaris alcon. The sequence goes on along the minus strand of JAYRCH010000162.1, from coordinate 1,063,526 downwards.
GGTTTGTTTTTGTAGGGGATCGCAGTCTGTTGAAAAATAATAAATACATACTACATACACCTAGTTCGAAAAACGAATCTTTTGTATCGAACGTCGAAAAAATCGTTCAAACGTTCGAACCAGTGAAGGCTAACATAACGTATAGGTGATAAAAATAGCATAATATGTACATATTGTTATAATTTTACAGTGACGGGGTCGCAACACTTTTTACTTAACCTTTTGACTTTTTCGTGGGTCGCGACATAAAAATTGTTGAGAAACGATGTTCTAGGTTTCGAATGTCTAGGCAATATTTAATAGCATTTATGAGCTTATGAGTTAAGTATAACTTTTTTTACAAATTTCCACTCCTATCACATTTTGTAGACTTGCCAAATCCTACTTTAATTAAGGGGCTCTTAAATCATTTTGCCAACCAAAAACAGTGACAGTCTGTGATTTAAGGGTTCGACAATTTGTCATTTTCCTACTTGTAAAATTTAGTTTTATTACACATTCAGAAATAATTAGGTAAGTTGTTAAGAGTAAAAAGAATTAGGAATTTATTTGTAGTTTTGTAAAGATGCATTTTAAAGTCACAGAAAGTTGGAAATTTTTTTTTCAACATTAGTGTAAAAAACCCACTTAATTAGTTGACTTACATCAAATAAAAAAATATATACTGTGGTGTGTATCATCAACAATGTAACATAAACGCGCAAACTTCGGAGATATCAGAAATGTTGAGATATGGTCATGCATTTCGTAGCAACTGCCTGCTTGCACAAATTTTGTATAGGACGTTTTCACAAGACTCGCTAAAGTGCTTCAAACAATCCGCAGGTTCTTTGAAAACATTGATTTTTAGTATACTAAAGTAAGTAAAGAAAGTAAGACACTGAAAAATAAGAAAGCTTACGACAGGAATGTTGCAAACTTTCTTTTTTTTTCAGAGCACTATTCATTTATGTATAAAAAAACGAAAATTACTGTATTAGGCCGTTAGCTGCTTTATCTCCTAACATAATCACCGTATAAGTGTTAATTAGCAATACATATAACCGAGGCGACGAAACTCTTAATAAAAAAAACTATGCACAATCGTCATCAACTATAATCCTGTGAATGCAAGCGATGAGTCATGTACGTAACGAACTCACTAATTCCGCTAAGTAACGCTCGTTATAACTGTACGTGTGAAATGATAGCCAAAGGGCAATGAATTTAGAAGAAATTGAAAAAAAAAGCGCCATAGAATCTACCTACCCAGGATTTAATTTTTGTGGATTCACTAAATACTAAATACCTATTATACCACTGAAACTAAGAAGTTTCCGTAACTATTCATTAAACATGAAAAAATATTCAAACCATTTGTTAAAATTCATCGTAGAAGAGCCATGTTGACAGATTATCACGAATGGGTCGTCGACTGAACTGGAAGTATAACACGGCCTCGCATAAAACCGGCGTTTGGTCGTTCTATTTCAACGAGCAAAAAGATTGAAAGACCACACACACAAGACAAACACTTGCAAGTGGTTTGGGACTCCATAAGAGTACATCGCTAACCAATAAGTGATCCGTGTATTATTTGCCGATATTTTCCTACTATCTTTAACATTTATTATAGAAAAGATAAAGTTTCCATCAATTAGAAATGGATGGATTGATGGATAGATGGATGTTTGTTATTCTTTCACGCAAAAACGGATTTTGATGAAATTTAGTACGGTAGCAGTTTAAGCTTTGGAATAAAACTTAGGCTACTTTTAATCCCCAAATAGTACACTGTTCCCGTGGGATACTAACAAAAGCTAGCTCTATATAAAATATCTATTAAATATTATAATGGCATGTTATGTTACATGTGACATATTGTATGCGAGTGTACATTATGAGCACATTTCTCGTGGTCATTCCTGTCCACTGGCTTGATGAGATAAATCAGCGGTAGCATGTAACTAACAGGAGCCATACACTATACTGCCGGTAGCCATACACCATGGCTACCCTGACACTCTAGTTGTTACCCGATATTCATTTCCTCCTCTGGTCGCTTTAAGGAGAGACCAGATAGACATACAAACACATTTTCTAACTACTAAACCACCGAATACTGGAACGATAGTTAAATTAAGTCACATGCTGTCCTTGTAATTTCGGCTAGCATAGACAGGGACAGCCTGTGAATAGCCCTCTTAATTTTGAGTAGCTTTCCAGTATTCGGCCGAAAGTATCCGCCAACTAAAGTGCGGTCGCGGAGCACGTACAATTTCATTCATTGACTCATCGCTACTCGACTCTTTCACTCCCGCACAATAAACACAATATATATTTCTATCGCGTTTACACAGTTAAGCGATAGGAGCGCGATAACTATAATATTATATTCACACGCGAGAGAAAGAGACAAGTAGCGATGAGCCAATGTACGAAATTCTACGTGCTCTGCGACCGCACTTTAGTAATAAAAAAATATACATACTTATTAACGGGAATAAAGAATCTTCTATTACGCAATAGCGCGGCAATACGATACACGCAAATGTTGCTACGTCAATACTTATATATACTCATTTGTAAAGTTTGTGCACAGATTTGGGGATATTTTGGTACATTTTTGGACAATTTTCAAAGTTTCGACGAGTAGAAAAACGCAAGGTCCAATCCAGCAAGCGTAGCGTGACCATCGATTCCGTAGAAAGAAACCGTTTCTACCGTGGGCATGCTGCCCGTGCAGTATATCACGTTATGCACGAGCTTGTATTATGTATATATAACGTGGTTAGTGGTATATACGGTGATACATAGGATACAGGACGCGATACGCGCTTGCGCAAGTCAGCCTTCGCCCTAGCGATAAGGTAACCCTGGCACTATTACATGTAGGCGAAAAAATACAAGCATTAATCGAGTTTTCAGTGGGAATAAGTACCGCAGTAGACTAACGTGGTGAATAATAGATAGGTAGGTACGAGGTAGAGATGTTGGTATATCAATAGTACGAAAGGGATCTCAATACGAAGCTCTCCATAACATAAACGCGTGTGGAGAAAGACAAAAAAATTAGTAAGTTTTTGAATGGCCATGATACAAGCAATCCTTACCTAAATATTTTTCATGTGTTCCGTTATTTTAAATAATTATTGTTTGGCAATATATCTAAGCAATTAGCATCTTTAATCTATACCAGTCATAATTTTCAATTTAACAACTACAACCTAGAATATAATATTATTAATACGTGAAGTAAAGTGAAGCTACTTTGTATCCCTTTTTACGAAAATTATGCAAACGGAGGGGTACGAAATTTGGCACAGTTAAAGTTTATATTGACGAGTGAACTGTTTTTTTTTATAATAATGCTTTAAAAATACATAAAATTTATAACATTATGTTACAAACTCTCTGAGATTAATATCTCAGTGCCATGCCATTAATGCAATTTTGACACACTTTGACGATCTGTCTTTCACTTATAATAGACAACATTTATATTTTTAATTCGTATCTAAGAGCCAAAATAACACTTGTAAAATTCAAACTTAACAATTATAATATAATTTATGGGCGAATTGCGACCACCGGGCGACCACTTGTATAATATTATAAAATATAAATTAAAATTAAAAATCAGCACAAAAAGTGCAGAATGTACGAAGGACGTAACGCATAATATTTCAGTCATTTAACACCATTAATACTCGCGAATGTTTTATCTTAAATGTATATTAAGGAGTAATTTTATCAAAGAATTTTAAGCTGTATCTATTTTGATAAATGTTGAAAAAAAAGTAAAATTCAATGAAACTTGCTATAGAGCTTTTAAATTATCAGTCAAATGTAGAGTCAATTTTCCCCAATTTTCCCCCGCTACATTGTCATCAATCATGTTCTTTTTCTGACAAAATCATAATATTCAACTTCATCATTCATTAATTTATCCAATTAGAATCCGATTATCCAACATGTAATTTTATTTTATAAAAAAATATTGCACTTTTAAGCTAGCCACACACGTAACGGTTTACCTGACACGTTTGCCTGCACAGTTATACCTGTCGGGTAAGCTTGTGCAGATACTGTATGGAAACCTGCGCAGCTGTGCAACACACACGCTCCGGTTTACCTGTACAGGCAAACCTGTCGGGTAAGCTTGAGCTCATACTGTATGAAAACCTGGGCAGCTGTGCAACATACACGCCCCGGTTTACCTGTACAGGCAAACCTGTCGGGTAAACTTGAGTCGATACTGTATGGAAACCTGCGCAGCTGTGCAACACACACGCTCCGGTTTACCTGTACAGGCCAACCTGTCGGGTAAACTTGAGCTCATACTGTATGGAAACCTGGGCAGCTGTGCAACATACACGCCCCGGTTTACCTGTACAGGCAAACCTGTCGGGTAAACTTGAGTCGATACTGTATGGAAACCTGCGCAGCTGTGCAACACACACGCTCCGGTTTACCTGTACAGGCAAACGTTACGTGTATAACTATAGCCTAGTACGTAATATTTGTTATATTATGTAGAGTTTTTGGGTGTTTTATTTTTTGTTTACATATTTTTATACCAATAATTTTTATGATTATTTTATTAATATTTAGCAAATAAGTGGCAAGTTTAATAGTGATAAATTATAAAACAATTACTATAACAATTAAATTACTATTATTATAGGGATGTTGCCTAGTGTGGAATATCACATTTTTATAAATTAATTTTTAAATTTCTTGATTAGAGATACATAAATCTAAAAAAAGTAGGTATTTAGATTGACGCGATTAAAAATTATAATAAATAAAATTAAAATAATAATTAAAAAATATTGCTCATGTCCTCGCAAAACGATTTGTTATGTCACAAGTTGCTACCGCCATACATTTTGTAACGACAAATGTATTGCGGCGGTCACAGGCCGATACATCGCTCTCGTTCATATTGTAAATTTAAATAGTTTGTATCTTCGTTATTTTTAAGATATACGAAAATGGGTTCTAGATTGTTTATTAACATCTTGCCTAAAATCGAATAGACGAAAAAAAAATTTATTAGCCGACATGCCTACTGCCATCGCGATATCACCCGTACGACTCACTGTAACAAGAGTTCACTTCGATATTTTTTCATTCACTACTACTTTATATTTTATACTGTGGCACAATTGCGAATTACCTACTCATCATCATTATCATCATCATTGTCTACAGGTTTAATACCAAGCCCACTCCACGTGGTGTGTATTCTTCACTAGCTGTTGCTCGCTGCTCCGCCCGAGTAAATACAGTATCCTACGGGAACACTGTACATTTTCGGGATAAAAAGTAGCCTATGTTTTAATCCAGAACATGATCCTATTACTATACCAAATTTCATCTAAATCCGTTCAGTTCTTTTTGCGTGAAAGAGTAACAAACACCCATGCATCGATCCATCCTCACAAACTTTGACATTTATAATATAAGTAGGATTCTTACTACCCTACCCTACCCTATCCTATGTTAGGTATCCTATCCTTAGTATGTTCAGCGACAAAAGTTGCAGGCATCACTTACTACGATCTATAGCCCAAAGTCTTTAACGCTTGTTAAAATTAAGAGGCTCTCAAGTCACATGCTATCCTGGTCTTCTGCCAATCGAAGACAGTGTCAATCTGTAATTCAAGGAGCCCTTAACTTCACTAGGCGTTTGCAAATTAGGCCGTATGTCTTATGCTCAGTTCACACCGGGACGATACGCCACGCGACGTGGCGCTGCACTTTTAAGATAGCTATTCGAAATTTAACTTTATTCCCTACACAAAAAGAATACACGTTTCATATGACATCAGTTATACACTGCACATACGCTCTGCAGCGCGGTGCTACTTGACATTCGAACTCTTACAATGAAACGTGTGTATTCACGTGTAATGAATAAACTTTAATTTTAATAGCTATCGACCCTTAGTTATTATTTCTTTACTAGACAGTAGACACCACCTGGTGACATACTTGTTCATGAAATCCACCCGGATTCGAACCCAGATGTGGCGGCCGCAACACCAAGAACCGTTAGCGACAATACTGTTTTACCTGCATAGCCCTTACATGACCGATTCTTACTAATTTATAAACGCGAAAGTTTGTATGCATGTATGTGTGGATGTTTGTAACGGATTTTGACGAAATTTGGTATGGTAGTAGTTTAGACTCCGGAATCCGGATTAACACAGCAACATTTTTATTGCATCAAAATGTACGGTTCTCACGGGATGTCGCGGGCAACATCTAGTAACGAATCAATAAATGTCACTAATATAGAATCTGCGCTGAAACCATCAAACCAAGTACCAAGCTGATACCAAGTATTTGTAGTTTCGGTGGTAAACTTGAAATTTTGACATTTTGGAAAAGTAAATACAGACAAACGATTTGGCAACCCAACTTGTGAATGTCATAACTCAATCATTTTTACAATTATGATACTATCTGAATATACTAATAATAGACTCCGAAACTACTGAACTGGACTGATTGTGACGAAATTTGACGTAGATATAGAGTAGACCACGGGAAGGACATAGGCTACTTAATATTGCGGCAAAATGTACTGTTCCGGTGAAATTTTAACTACTAGAAATTATACCATGCAATAACTACTGAACTGATTTTGACGGAATTCGGTATGGTAGTAGCTTGGACTCCGGATTAACACTGCAAAATGTACGGTTTCTGCGAGAAAACTTTTCGTACAACATCTAGTATCAATATACATAGGGACTAGGGACCCGTAATGTTTAATTCAATACAAGATGGCACAAAAGTAGAACACGTTAAACATAAAGCAAACATTTCATTGCATAAAATAGGCGAGATTTGAGATAAGTTTTGATAAAACATTGTCTAACATTTGTTTACTATTACACTGAACGTTATAAAGTATACTCAGCAAGATATATTCGTCGGTTTTTGGGTCACACATCTAAGAGAATACTGGTTCGATTGGAAAAAAAGACGCTTTTTTGGATACACCATTAACTATTTGGGAGGGACACAGGCTACATAACATCACTCTATGAACATTTTCGTGTTACGCGAAAGAAGTAACGGACAATTATCTACACTAATATTATAAAGAAGAAAGATTTGAGTTTTTGTTTGCATTGAATAGGCTCCGAAACTACTGGCCTGATTTTGATGAAATTTTTCACAGATATAGACCTCCGGGATATGTCCAATATCCTACTTTTTATTGCGATAAAATGAACGGTGCCAGTGGGATCTCCTTTCAGTCGCACGAAGTCGCAGACAACATGTTGTTACAATATATTTTTTCAGAACTCTAAGATTTTCTGGTCCCTGAAACCCAATTAATTTTATCATTTATTATGAAAAAATTAGTATTAAAAGTTGATTTTTTGTGATGAACATGACTCATGATGATGATGATTTAAAATGATGTCAATCAAAGTTAAAAGCGTCCAACGCGATAGCGCTACCGCAGAATGAAATATTGTTGAGATAATAACATAACATCATGAGCGTTTTATGACTTGTTTTAGTTTGTTTGTCCATTTATGTAACGTTTAAACATTATCTATTAATTTGTTTTAATTTACAAAACTAAGATATCTTAGTAAGATCATAAATAAAAATATTAATAATAGCTCTATTATATTACATTTTATTGGATCATTTACCTATTTTCTATCTCGACTCTACAAAACATCCATCACTAGTACATAGGAAGACATTTTATTTTAATTATTAGGATCACAATAAACTATGTAGTTTAGAGTTTTTACTCCTTGAAATTTAAAAATGTCGCCATAAAAAGCAATTTATTTACATTAATAATAATAATAATAATTAATCATCACATTTACCGTCTGATTTCGTACATAAAGTCACAGCAGTAGAGTTCCTCTTAAGAAAATTTATAACTCTATTGTTTGTATAACATTTAATTACAATTCACAGCCAATATAGAGCACGTAATATCATGTCACCCCAGCACACTTCGCACTTTTTGGCGCAAGAGCTTTTAATAGTTATACAATTTCGAAATCTACCACACAATTTTTTCTGAGATATAATGATGACAATATTTATAGACTAGAATTTATAAACAAAATTTTGGTTTAGACTCTAAAATGGTCATAAATTTTAATATAGCAGTTTATTGGATCAAAATAAGCTTTTACATCCGTAACTCGTAAGCGATCAAACATGAAAAAACCAGAACATCCATCGTTATGGATAATAAAAGTAACGTAGGGTTATAACAAAAGTGACTTTACCATCTAAATGCAGAGTTCTGAAGCTGAAATAAAGTATCACAGTTACCATTGGAAGGGGCGCTCTAAGTAGAGAAATTACGACACACACGGCACGAGCGCTCTGCTCGGCGGCGCGCACTCAACTGACTGAAAACGCGCATGAAGCGGCGCACGCGCACTCAATGTTTGTTTATTAACCAAGTAGGTATTGTTTTGTATCTTTTTTTCGAAGCATTGGCATTGGATAAAAAATGTGAAGACTTTAGGAAGAAAACTAAGTCATTACATTTTTAGACCTGCACATTTTTTGTTTAATAATCAAATAGCTACCGTTGTGTATCTTTTTTAACTTTCGAAGCTTTAGATGAAAATGTAGATTCGATAGGTACATTTTCAGTATTAGTCAATGATTCTTTCGTAACATTCGTAACAAATTATTATTATTATTAAACCATTGTTTAAATAAAGCTTTTTTAAATCAAGCTTTCAAGAATTAAATTTAAGAGTATTTGTCGAATTTATGTTAGATTTCCAATTATGAACAAAAGCCTATGGATCGTCGGATTTCCGTATTTTCCAATGTTTGTTAACTATGCTATGAAACATTATATATTATATTATGTAGTTTTGTATATTTTTATCTTTCAATGCTTTCGTGGGATGAAATGTCGAGTCGACCTTTGTTTCTCAAACCAAAGTTAATTATTACAGGATATAATTTATATAATAAAATAATAGAGTTACGATACGCTCTACTAAAAGTGTTTACCACTTGCTGTAAAATAGTTTTGTAGTTCAATATTTATTATGAAAACACAAAACCCATAGCTGAGAAAAATATGAAGGAGTTAAATATAATACAAGAGACAATGTCAAACATAAAAACAATATCATTTCGAATATCACTAAAAACTATTTAACGCACTAAAAAGTACTCTCCTGGAGGCTGGACGGTTCTCAAAAAATCTGTTAGTTTCAGGGTTATAAATATTTCGATTTAAAAAACGCAAAATCAATATATTTGTACCTAACCGTAAAAATTAAGCAACTGTTAAAATTATAATGTGAAAAGTGAGAATGGATGGAGGGATGGATGGATTGATGGTTTGATTAATGGATTTATGGATGGATGGATGTTTGTTTCTCTTTCACGCTAAAAGTAATGAAATGATTTTCATATAAGTTGTTTTGTATTAACAAAGTTTTACAAAATATTACTTTGTAAACGATTAAAATTCGATTATTTCAGTCAGTCAGAGAATTAGTCAGAAGCCACACAGAAGTCAGATGCTAATGAGGATCCTATCTATCTAAATGCTATTTCATGTGTCTGAATTTAGTTACTGAACCATTCAGGACGCCTGAATTTAGTGAGGTAGAATACATGCTTTCTGAATTTTACTGCCATCTTACCGCCAGGGTAATAGCATGACCAATTTCATAATTATATCAATCTACTACAATATTCAATGATTTTTTTCTTCAAGAAATGCGCACTTGTCCACACTGAAGCGACCCTGAAGCAGCCTGTTCAGCCTTCTGTGGATTCCTGCTGAATGTGTAACAACTGGCACCTGCGTCAAGCTACTGTTTTTATTTTGCATTGTTTTTGGCAAATTTTTCAAAGAATAAGTAACAGTAGGTATATACAATTCGTTAATCGTTATGCCTGATCGTGATCATCTTTCGAGTCCATTCTGATTTTGTACCAGGAAGATTAATTACTTTTTTTATTAGACAACTTTTTTCATATTATTTATATGTCTTATTTGGGACTGGGTGTTGCCGGCGGCTCCGCCCGCGTAAATATAGTAAGCCTACGGGAACACCGTACTATTTCGGGATAAAAGGTGGAGTATGTCCTTCCCCGTGATCTACTCTGTATCTGTACCAAATTTCATCATAATTCGTCCTGTAGTTTCGTAGCCTATTCAATGCAAACAAACAAATCTTTCCTTTCTATAATATACTAGATTCTAGAGTAGACTAGGTGTTGCCTGTGACTTCGTGCGCGCAAAAGGTAATCTTGCGGAAACCGTACATTTTTCCGCGATATAAAGTATCCTATCTCCTTCCCCGTGGTCTACTCTACATCTCTGCCAAATTTCGAAAATCGATTCAGTAGTTTCGGAGCCTATTCAATGCAAGCAAACAAACTTTTCCTCTTTATTAGTAAGAAGTATAGAAGACTAGATGTTGCCCGCAAATTAATGCGCGCTAGGGGAAATCCCACGAGAACCGTAAATAGTGTTATGTGAGCCTCTACCACTCGCCCACTCTACCAACCCAACAGTGGGTCATATGTTCTGTGAGGACTGTGGACCCATATCGCTATCGACTCTATGTCACGGACGACAGGTGTTTCGACTTTCGCTGGTTAACTTGCGATAGTATCTCCAACAATTTTGGCAAGATTTACCTACGAATTATATTTTTTAATAAATATTCCTTTGTGGTCAAGGTTCTACTAATCCTTATAGGATAATAATAATATCTATGGACGGTTCACACCACGTCAATCTGGCCCCGTGCTGAGTATCCGAAGAACTTGTGTAACAGGTACCAGACAACGGGAAGTATATTTAATACTCTTATACTACACATATATTTAAGATTTTTATTATATTATACACATATTTAATACACATCCATGACCCAGGAACACAGAAAAACTTTTTGTTCCTTCGGCGGGATTCGAACCCGCGACCCCCGGCTTGAACACTAACGCGCTGAACCACTGAGCTACAGAGGTCGTCTCCTTACTTCCTACTATAATATTATAACCTAACAAAGATCAAGTCACAAGACCCTCCTTGGGTTCCGTAACTATCAAGCGCAATAGGTTTTCTTTGAATTACTTCAAAAGTTATTGTCCGATTTCGCTCAAAATAATTTTCCTAAACAGTTTTTAGCTTGACCTATCAGCATGGAAACTTACAAGTATATATTTCCTATAGTTTAGAAATGCAGGGGGTGGGGGGGGGTCAACTTATAAGCAACTATGGAGGCCGATTAGGTACTCAAAAATAGTCTACTTTGTATGGAGATCCACCCCTAAAATATAAAATTATTATTATATTATGATGCTAAAACTGAGATCTATACACAATCTATAACTATACCAAATTTCATCTACTTATATTTATAATTACAGAAGCTGGAAGCACGGACAGACAGACAGACAGACGGACGGACAGAGCGAAACTATAAGGATTCCTTATGTGTTACGGCACCCTAATAATGTATCGTATGTTTTAATCCAGATCTTAAACTACTACCATACCAAATTTCATCGAAATACGTTCAGTAGTTTTTGCGTGAGAGCGTAACAAACATCCATCCATCCATCCTCTACTTTTCGTATTTATAATATTAGTAGGTTTAGTATGGAAGTCGTTGTCGCCAAACAAAGAATTCGATTGATTAGTGATTAGTCGATTATATTTTAGTAGAAAATAGCATGTTTTGTCAGTGAATTTGAGAATACACATTAATATAAATTAATACATTAATACATTACGAATACATTAATATAAATCCCCCCCCCCCCCCCGCCGCCGCCTCAGGCCAACGATAAGGTTTATTTTGTTATGCTTCGAGTACTTACGACGATTTGAATTCTAAGCGAAATGAAATTTGACAAATCTTGGATGAAAACAAGTACGCGTAAGAACGCTTAGTCGTGGCGCGCGAACCGCGCCTACTTCGCAGTGCCACTTGTTTTCCTTTCCGTGAGTACATTAGTACTTTAGTGCCAACTACACAAACCCTGACATGACACGACATGACAATGTCAGCGCACGATACGGGGCCTCAGCAAACGTCGCGTAATTAAAGTATTAGGCGGGTCAACAAACTGAAATATTTTGCGCAATCAAATTTTTAACGCCTTCGTTTTTCATACAAATAATTTGTGAGTTTGGCCAATCTTGGCATCACTAACAAACACGAATAAGTTTTTTTTTATTATCTGACTGTAGTATAAAACTAAGCACTGAAAGCTCCCTAGGGTCTAAGCTATATTATAAGTTTTCAAAGGGAGAATGATAATAAGGTAAGTAAGAGTGATTAAAGAATAAAGTTTCTATACACGCGTACTTATTTAAATAGTAAAATGAAAAAGCTAGTTATATAGCAAACCCCGTTAAACCCCAACTATGACGACAATTGTAATTGGTACAATTCTGTTGATCATAGAGCCGTAGTCGTCAAACTACGGCCCGCGGCCGTGATTGGTGCGACCCGCGCAGCGGCATATTTACCCTAGAGTCAAAAGGGCCCGGGGTGGCGTGGCAGGCTGCGAAGGGCGGAAAAGATTTCTTTGGGCGTTGTTCTCCTTTTATCACTGACATTTAAAGTAAAAACAAATGAAGACATCAGTAGGTACCTAAATTTTGAGAGTTTTTACAGTTTAATGTAAAAAATGTAGTGCTTGATGAATAATCGGTTTCGTTCGACTATTTCCGTAGCTATTCGACTGACCCGGGGCCGTTTTAGATGAAAACGCTAGATGAACGACTCTGGTCTGTACCCTCGGTACAGAAAATAATTTTATTGTTTAAGAGAATAGTACCCCTCACTCTCCCCACAAAAAGTGTGCGAAGCGTGCGGTACAGTAATACTTCATATTGACGTATGTAGCCCTTGACGAGTGTACTGTGACAATCACTGTCGTAGAGTGTACACATTCCAGCATCGCATATGGCGGAGATAACTTTAGGAATGCGATAAGATTGCGAATATAGTTACTGTGCGTGTTAATAATTAACTTGTGAGTTGTGATGTTTTACACGTAACGTACCGTATATACCTCTGTGGCTCAGTGGTTCTGCGCGTTGGTGCTCAAGCCGGGGGTCGCGGGTTCGAATCCCGCCGAAGGAACAAAAAGTTTTTCTGAGTTCCTGGGTCATGGATGTGTATTAAATATGTGTATAATATAATAAAAATCTTAAATATATGTATAGTATAAAAGTATTAAATATACTTCCCGTTTTCTGGTACCTGTAACACAAGTTCTACGGATACTTAGCACGGGGCCAGATTAACGTGGTGTGAAGCGTCCATAGATATTTATTTATTATTATTATTTATTTATTATACGTAACGTACCGTATACACGTAGCGTACCGTATACACGTAACGTACCGTATACACGTAGCGTACCGTATACACGTAACGTACCGTATACACGTAACGTAGAATCCCAATTATCGTATTGACTTACACTTTCATTTTACATTTATCGAGCAATAAATAAATCGTCTTGGTACTTGGTAAATTGGTATCGATCATTAAATGATTTTTGGGATTTAGACCAATCAAAACAAGTTTGACATTTAGGATACCATTATGCAGTTGTAACATATCGGGATTCGGGACTGGATCCTATTAGTATTGTGGCAGGATTTAATTCGCAGAATCGAACTTCAGTGGTAACTTAGAAGTTTATTAGAAGTAGTTCAGTAGTATCAGTTTATTTCATATTATGTCATCTATACTTCTGTACTAATATTATAAAGAGGAAAAGTTTGTTTGTTTGTTTGCATTGAATAGGCTTCGAAACTACAGGACCGATTTTGATGAAATCTGGCTCAGATATAGAGTAGACCTCGGGGAATGACATAGGCTACTTTTTACTGGTCAACATCCAGTAAGTTATAAGTTCTCTATATCAAATATCTCTCGTGGCGGCTTCACCAGTAGACACGTGGATTGCTCTCGTGATGTCCTGATTGGTCAACATAGACATGGGTTCCTTAACTTATAAGATAACGGAACACCAAGCAAATTATTTTATGGAACCTCTATAGGGAGAAGGGGGTTCCCTGTGCTCCTGCGAAGATCTTAGCTACTTACATAAAAGTAATAAGGTCTTCACATCGCATATTTTGCGCTATTTCAAAATAGTATATTTTTTTGTTGCCGTGGTAGGTATTACAAAACAGTTAATAATAAATAATTATGGCGAGCCCTGATGACACTCTGGGAATCCCTTCTAGGACACCACGGTTTTCGATGGATGATTGCCGTTTGAAGCCCAAAACCTGAAAAACTGTATGTTATTGATTGTACTGTAGGTTCTTGGTTGAAATTCATATTTCACATGAATATGTACACTACTGTCTATTAACATAAGCACCTGGATAACCGAGCTTTGCTCGGAGCTCTAATAGATTTAACTGACGTTCGAACCCACCAAATTTTGAATTTCCGAACAACGCAAAAATTAACTAAACTGCCAATCGAACTGACATTATAAGAGTCGAAATTATTGAAAATGCGCAGTTCTTAGGGATGAAACCTAGCTAGACTGATTTTTCTCCCCCAAAACTCCCAACATACTAAATTACATATAAATACTTGCAGCCGTTGCCGAGATTACGATTATATATATACAAGAATGCCTCGTTTGAAGTATAAGATTATTATACTGAATTTCTTACTCATTTTCCATTATAGAACGTATTTTTTTTAGATTTATTATATTTAGATATTAAAAGTTGCCTACGTCCTTCCTCGTAGTCTGTGCCAAATTTCATCAAAATCCGTCCAATAGTTTCTGAGCCTATGCAATGCAAACAAACAAACAAACGACCGATTTCTACAGTCATCTTCAAGATTTCAAACATATCGAGATCAAAAGACATCTCCCTCGTGATGTCTCTATCGTTTTGTTCCTATATTTTATCTTGCTGTCTCCAGAATAACAAACATAATATTATGTCTCAATTTGCCTAAAATTTAAAAAGGTCCGAAAGAAAACGGAGATTAAGGACAATTGAAAAATTTCCTACTCTTTTATGCAAAGTTTCGAAATACTTTAGAGATGTGCGCAAGCGCATATCTAATCTGTGTTTGCCTGTGACCCGGTTGCGGCCCACTATCGCCTGTTAATTAATTATCACTGATAGCTAATTCGCAACCTCTGACAGATTACGGTTATCGTAAGATGAATGTCTTAATGTAGTTAATGTGGTAGATTTGTCGGTGGGGGAGGGTATTAGGCTTTTGGGTTTTTATCACGTGTAGCGTTTTCAATTATATTATTTATTGTATTGGCATGCAAAACTGCCCCGGGGCAGGACAGTCGAATGCATATATCAATGTCAATGTGTAAATCAATGATATTACATTGTCAAATATATAAGAAGATGGAAATGTAGTTCGTCCTGGATCATCGGTTTCGTTCGACTATTTCCGTAGCTATTCGACTGCCCCAGGGGAGATTTAGATGTCGAAAATACTAATAGTCAATTCCTTCCAGAAAAGTCTTGCGGAGCAGTAGGAAATAATATAGAAATATTGATAGTACTATTGCCATTATAAAGACGGTCGTACTTACCATTTTGGATTACGCTGTATAGCCATGCCGTATAGATATAAGATATGAAGTACTACTACTAGTGAGAAGTAGGAAGGCAGGGGAGGGGGTAAAAATGGTCGCGTAGTATGGGCAGATAATCAGGGAATCTAATTCATAAGCAGGTGGAGTGTTCTCATAATATATTGATATTTTAATGACGACATGTAGACACAATACAAAATCGGCTGAAATCAATTACATTCCGTGATAGTACATACCTACAGTATAGGAACACTTGCCTTTCAATTTCGATTATCGATTTTTGTCATGAGGTGCACACACCATGAGGTAAGTAGTGTAAAACGTATCATTGGATCTGCTTTGAATATAATTTTTAATTATACCATAAGCGGACGCGATGTCGGTACTAGGCTTCGCAGTAAGTAGTAACCCACTTGTGTGTTTGTTTGTCACACAAACCTATATCGTGCGTTGTGTATCGACCTTATCGCCAAAGATATTCTTCGCTGTTTGACAAAACAAATTTTCTTTCATCTTTAGTACGTTGGAAAATTCGATTCAAAGATTTTTATCCCCTCGCTCACTGAGTGAGACCTACACCGATTGAGAAAAAAAGTATATTGACAACTCTAGAATGGAACGCAGTGTTCAATCCATTCGATCGGAACACTGCATGCAGTTTATTTTCATTTCACCAAGGGCCGCCGTTGGAAATCTCTGGGCGGTGGTAATGCTAAAACCGGCACTGACTACCTTATGCCCAGTCGTTATTAATACGTCTATGATTATTATTGGTCCGAGTTCAATAATCATAGACGTATTACTAATTTGCTCAAATGATCTGGAATTGAACACAAAGGCTAACAAATAGCAAAAACCTTTCTATACCATTAAAATCAAACATTTATGTCGCGCCTCGCAACTCGCAAGTCGCAGCGCAAACATTACTTCAGCATGTTTGTCCAAGTGATTCTCTCGCGAGCGTTGAGTGGTAGCTACTAGCTAGGTATTATACAATTACTGTTTGTTAGCATTCTACAATAAATATTGTTTTACTTATAACAGAATTATATTAGAATTTACAAGTAATTGAGGGGCACATTTCACGCGAGATTTGATTGATGTCTGTGGTTTTACTCAAAAACTGTTCTAAAAGAACAGTTTTTCAGTGTGCCGGCCAAATTTTATTAAAAGATAGGCATCTGAACCCTAAGGATATCAGCCTTGAGGTACATATAAAGATAACCTAAACAAGTAAGCATTTTGTTATACTTATATAGGCAGAATAGATGTCTCATATGTGCCAGCAGAAATTTCAATGAAATTTCGTGTGATGACGATCTAGACTTATTTAATACCAGCGTTTCTAAAATTAAAAATTGTCTTGATACAAAATTATTTACATCATGATTGATATGTGTTTGCGTTTTTGGACCTTCTATTTTCACTTTAAGTTAACCACCGATTTCATCGTTGCTTTTATAGTTTTTCTATTTATCTGTGAAAAATTCTTCTTGTTTGACTAATTCTAATTGTTCTTGTATGTAGCCGTAAGTTTTCCGAATGTTATAAAATAAAATAATCAATTGTTCTATGTTTTTTTGTAATCTTAATTTAGATATTACCCAGTTGTCACTAATAACCGACGCGCGACATCCGACACTAACTAAGTACAAGCTGATTCAACTGGCAAGCTCATTTCAGCTGGTTCGTCTCCGCGTGGGATACAAGTTTTTGCATTCTTCGCATACGAAGTCGTTTACTTATTATTATAATATTTATAGTTAAGCCGATAACAGCATTCAGCTGCTTTTAAACGATGATGTGATGAGATGATTGTCCATGGCGGCGGTGGGCGACAATTGCCGCGATAAGCCAGCAGCCAGGTGTTCCGCGGGGGAGTTTCCTCTGCACGTGATGATGCACCATGTGAGGCTATTTGCGGAGTAGAGGTAATGAGAAGATATGGATTAGAATCGCTGCTAAATGCTCGGACGTAGCGGCTCTTGGTGACGCCATTATTCTATCAGTAGCCAGTACCTAATTTGAAAGACTAGGGCCTGTTGCACAATCTTCTAACAAGTGATATCTTATTCGTAAGTTTGTTTCTGCTTACGTTATATCGAACGACAGAGACAAAACATGTAAATAAGCTATCTGAGACGTATCAGTAGATTGTGAAACAGGCCCTACAACTTCTCCATAACTAGGTATAAGTTGTAACAACATTGCTCGATAAAGTATAGTTATAAATAGAGGTTCATACTACGAATAACAATACTGTTATTCGCAGAGCTCTTATATTCTATGATAGTTAAATGTAAATTATATTCTATGATCGACTTTTATTAAAAAATCTTAAATATACTTATGTATACTTAATAATTCGTAAAATATAGTCGGTATAAGAGTATTAAATATACAATTCCTGTTGTCTGGTCTCCGTAACACAAGTTCTTCGGATACTTAACACGGGGCCAGATTGACGTGGCGTGATGCGTCCATAGATATTATACAATATTATGTTTGTTATCTAAGGTGTATCTGATGTAGGTCGGTGAATGAAATAATGCTACACCGCGAACGCTCCATCTTCATTTGCAGTTCTGACATCATCATCAGCATCACACATGTAGGCCGCCGCCCGCCGCACATCACACGTGCAGTTCGTTAAGATTAGCTATTTTTACCACAATCGGCCAAGCAATTTTGTAGGTACCATAGCAGTTAATTTGTTAGTATATAGTTAGTATATATATATATATATATATAAGTTATAGCAGTTAATTATGTTTGAAGCGGGCGATGGCAACCGATTATTTTAATTTGATGGCGCAGTCACGTGATAGATGTAATACGTGAAAATGTGCTATTCAGGCAATATACAATATACATGCATCTCAATATTGGTCACTAATATACAGATACCTCTTCCTTCAGAGATCATCTTCAATCTTTTAGATTTGGACCGATTTTTACCGCAATTTCACCAACAGATAGCTGATGTTGTAAATGTTAGGCTACTTTCTTTATAAACTGTGCATAAGCAATTTAACGATAAGCAATTTAGTAAATAGATTCGGAAAATAAAAACAAAACGGAATGCCTTGGACACTTGTATTGCTGAAAACAATATTACATAATAAATAATATATACCTGTCGCCCATGGACACACGCAACACCAGAGAAGTCGTCGTCGCACCAAGTGCGTTGCTGGCCTTAAATTGAAGCTTTGTTCACTTTGCAACCTGCTCTGTAGGGCCAATCGCACACGCGCAGGGTCGGATTATAATGAAGCTCGAAAGGGCAGTCCCTGCAGACGGGCGGCAGGGTCGGACTTAGGCAGTAGTAGAAGAGGCGACAGTCGTCAGGGTGGGCCATCAAATAGTCGCTGGGACTCTTCATGTTGGCACACGAGGCTGGAGTGACCGTGTTGGCGAGACACCGCGCGCTCACGTTTCGAGCGGCATCGGCGTAGTTACTGAAACAAATTGAATATCAGACAAGTATATTATTGAAGTTTAGTTTGACATACTGCTACTGTCCAACCGATCCCAACAGACGACATTGTTCTCCCATGATAATATAAGAAGTATGGAATAAGTAAATCGAATAAATAAACAACGAAGTACCATCAGTTACACCTACAGTCTCTACATCAACAACTACTATCCCTAATATATCTGCAAAATTTCATAAAAATCGATCGAGCCGCTTCGGAGGAGTTCTGTGTGACGACTGACAAACAGTGTGACGACTGACATTTTATATGTAGAATAGAATAGAAAACTCTTTATTTGCACAAAAAACACACACACATAACAATCATTAAATAATGGAACTGTACAAAAAGGCGGTCTTAATGCTTCTAGCATTTTCTGCCAGACAATCAAATAAATTATGTATAATTAAAAATAAAAAAAAACTATATAAGATGAAAACACTACATACACGTTACATATACTTATAATAAATTTAAAATAAATATTAATAATTTTATATAAACTACGTAAACATAACACAAATATAATATTTGATAATAGGTACATTAATAGTAAATTATTAAGACAGATGAATATAATATTCCTTAACACGCTTTTTAAAAATATCAATTGATTTTGATTTTTGAACAAATTCAGGTAAATCATTCCATAGTCGTATATCAGAAATAGTGAAAGAGGATACTCCTCTTTAGGGTAGGCAGTTTTGTGTGAAGGAAAAGCAAGAGTTAGTTTCTTTGAGGAACGAAGAGTAGGATTTTTATGACCAAGAAAGGAAAAATAGTCTTTTAGATATTGAGGGGTTTTAGGATTAAAAATAATGTTATATAGTAGATGAAGTACGTGAGTATTCCGACGCATTTTGATAGGGAGCCACTTTAGTTTGGTCCGGTAGTCCGATATATGATCGTATTTCCGAAGGCCACATATGAACCGAATACGTAAGTTCTGCAGACGTTCGATAGAGGATAGAAGTTGTTCACTAAGGTCACAGTAGCTTACGTAAGCATAGTCTAAATTTGGAAGTAATAATGTTTGTGCAAGTGTGAATTTAGTTGGGATAGGAAGGAAATTAATTAGACGTATGTCTACCTACTGGGTGATTTTTCATTCTATTCCGAGAGAGACAGGGTACAATAGACACATATGACGTAACCCAGAATACTATGGCATACTGTTAACGTTGGATAGTTTACTTTCTACTCTACTACTCTACTCTACTAGATTCTCTAGAAACAGAATAAGAATATCTGATAGCGCGGCCGTGCTATCGCAAAGTACTTAGCGGCCGTACCTACCATCTTTTGTCGAAGCATTTCGCGGCTTTTTCGTACCCCCATAATTATAAGATTCCCTTAAAGCAAGCGATCGATGATGACACGGCGCGGCGTCTCGTCGTAACTCGTAAATCGTAATACGAACAACTGCAGCCATAAACATTGTTAGGCTACGTTCCCACGAGAGTTTTTAGTGGTCGCGAATAAAAAAACCACACTGTAAATAGAACTCTGCGTTAATACAATAAAGCTAAAAATCGAAGTGTCAAGTGTCAAATGTCACTTGTCAGATTTGATAACTCTACACGATATTCTGTGTGACCACAGTGATTGTGGTCTATGTAAAGCGGCTTTACATAGACCACAGTTACGGCTATAATATAATAGCATATAATACATAGCTCATAGCACAACAATATCGCGCACCAAACATTGTTATAGACACGTTCACACTGTACTGTACTGTATATTATTATATATTATACTCGTATTGCTATACGCTATAAAATTATGTGATGCGCTGAGTTCATGCTATAAGCGTAAGCGAAACGAGCCACACAACCATACTGAGCTTGCTATATACTATAAATGCTTGCGATAATATCGCGTAATGTGAACGCCATGCTATATAGTATAGCATTAGGTCCCTCTTTGCTATACTATATAGCACAATAGTATAGCATAGTCTGAAATTAGCTTAATAGTGTAAAGTACCACCATAATTTCATCCCTAATATTAGAACACGGTCTTGCAGTAGGTCCTAAGAGGTTCTAAAAGGTTTGGTTGGATAAGTAGGTAAGGTAAAACATTATAATCACTTACGAGATACCACGAAGATAACCAAGGTTGGCAGTATGAGTGCATTTGACCACAATAAACACAACAACTGGCAGGAGTAGGACGCCCAGATCATTCGAACGAGCCATCGTTATGATATCACTGCGAATGCCTAGTTTATAAACATTAAATTCAATAATGACCGCAGAAAACCATTCCTTTTAAACTCTTTTCAAGTGACCGGCAAGGCTTTCATGTATCTTTCACATATAGTCAAGTACCTACTTGTACTAACCTAGTAGGGTACGTAGTTAACAGTACACTCGAAAATGAATACCTACCGTCCATATATTCCATCCTTATTACAATAGGTATTGATTTAAAGTGCTTCCGGTACTATGATAATACATTTAATAAAAATTTTATCATAATAATATTAATATACTTTACTTAAAATAAATGCAAGTATGTATTTATTTTATTTATCGCGAAATATTTTGCTCCTAATAGTTCTTTTAATTTAATTCTTAGTAAAATTTAAAATGATTCGCATGTTACAATGGCAAGCGATTACGCTCTTCGCATAATATGAAGTGAAGCGATCCCTCTTATAGATGATATAAGTATTATTATTTTTAAACAAAAAATTAAATGACTTCCAAAGTAAAAATACACAAAAAAGTATGTAAATCCAATTTTCTAAATAATTCCCCTTCTAATTCGGCTAAAATTTAACTATTTCTCTATTCAATCTTCCTAATTTTAATTTATTAGCCCAAACAACACCTATAATATTTTATAGAACTCACGATCAAATTTGCTTTTTGTGCATTTTTACTTTTTGGATGCCGGTTTTAATTATTTGTTTAAAAATAATAATTTTTCTCTTTTTAGTTAAATTTATTATCTATATTATTATGAAGACATTGATATCGGTGCACAAAACTCTGATGAGTAGTAAGCACCTATGTCATCATAATGTTGGTGTTTCCTGTGAAGATGGTGATGATGATGATGATGATGATACTGCAAGCATATTCTTTAAACAACGCCGGAATCCCCAAACATGTATATATAAGGACTCAGGAGTTATGTTCAGTACTTTTGGATCCAGGGTATACCTTGGAACAAAATCTTAGTTTTTGGTAGCGTATGCTTATAATACTTCAGAAAAAGCCGAAATCAGTATATGTGACCATATAAATTTCGAAGAGTTCCCTCGACTTGTCATCCCCTCATCACGTCTCCACTTTGGTGACTAAGGGACAAATTTCGAGTTATATAAAACCTTTACAACAGCAAAACAATTTTGGAAATAGGTTCACATACGGCAAAGTAATGACTAATGTTCAAAGATATCCGTGTCGGTGTAAAACACTATGAGAAGTACCTATTATATCATCATAATGTGATGATGCATGGCGTGACGATGGAGTTGATGATAATGATTAGCGTAATTGACATAGTGGCACATGCTTGCAGTTTTTTAGTTTCGTGTCTTTCAGTTAAACAACGCCGGAATCTCCAAACATGTATCTTTATGGAGTCAGGAGTTCTGTTCAGTACTGTCGGGTCAAGGTTATATTATCTTGGTGCAAAATCTTACTTTTTGGTAGCATATGCTTAGACTACTTCAGAAAAAGATGAAATCACATCACTTCATCACTCATCATCACTTTATGTGTCCATATAAAATTTCGAGGAGTTCTCTCGATTCTTATGGCGAATTCAATGGGTGACGTTGTGGATTTTGCATGGCCTCATAAATTTGTGTTATTTCGGTTCTTAATGTATAATATTGGTAGAATATTAACCAATAAACATTCGTTAACGTGCACAAGGGTGGACAAGTGGTACAACTTCTAAAAACGTGCTATTTTGAGTTTCCTCCAAAACTGCCTTTCAATAAAGCTTCTATCACTTTATTGAATCGACTGACATGAGTCATGGACTTCACTGACTATTTATTTAGACTTTGGCTAGACTTTAGACTTGAATTTAGGAATTTATTCGATTTAGGAATACGGTTTTGAAAATTTAAACGAAAGTTCTATTTCCCGCCTTTTTTACTTGACACTGGCAAATGGTTATAACATGGAGAATAGAATTAAGGAGTACCATCTCCATACATGAAAAGTGTCCGTAAAATAGCGTTAAATAGGGGGCGCTACAGACGCAGACGGGAGTAAAGCGGCAAAATTTAAACGTATAATTAAATCTTAGCAGCTTCTTCGGTTTTATATATAAAAATATTTTCGACTATACGAGTAATTAGAATTTTCATGATTTACTGAATTAATTACTTTTAATCTACTAAAGTCGTCAAAATTTTTAAATAACTAAACTCAACTCACTTTACTTCATCTCTTATTGCTAACTTCATATCACACACCCTTGCCACTCTAGCGCCATTATGGCCAGTTTTGGAACTCTTATATAATTACTTTTGTCGGACACTTTTTAGCTTTTCTGCCTTAGAGAGATGGTTCTCCTTACCACAATTCTCCATGGGTTATAAGCCGATGTCTTAATTAAATAAAGAAAAAAAAAAGTGAAGTCGACAATGACAGCATGGAGAATAGAGGGAAGGAGTACCATCTCTCTAAGGGCTCACTGAATTTGGCCCCACTTTTTAGATTTTTGTTTTTTTTTTATTTTTAATTATTTGTTCGTCGTTTGTTCGTTATTGTTCAAATGTAAAAATTATTTGTTCGTTCTTTGTTTATTTATAATTAATTAAACAAATGTTTACCCTTAAGTTGGCCCTCCTCACTAGAGATCTTCATTTTTGTCGCTCAAATTAATTAATTTTGATTAATTATCGTTTGTTCAACCACTATTGATGATTGTTCGATCATAAAAACAATTAAATCCTTAATTATTAATTATTTTTAATTCAATAAACAGCCATCACACTACGACCGCGCATGC
The DNA here is from genome assembly GCA_037179445.1 of Phengaris alcon alcon. Classification (NCBI taxonomy): domain Eukaryota; kingdom Metazoa; phylum Arthropoda; class Insecta; order Lepidoptera; family Lycaenidae; genus Phengaris; species Phengaris alcon. The sequence continues at coordinate 1,039,469 of JAYRCH010000162.1, read as the reverse complement.
GCCTACAGTATAATGGAGGGACGTAGCGACATATTGTGCATATCGTGTGAAAAACTGTCAATATAAAAAAATGCTCCATTTTGAATATTATTTATTCTATTATTTGAATGAAGAATTTATTGAATAGTGTGAGTAAGTCGATTAAATATAACCTTATTTAATACAAATTATGAAGTATTGTAAGTAGTTACTGTGTGATACGCAATACTCTAATCTTATAACACATTCCGATAGTGGTAAATTTTATGGAGTGGTAATTCATTAGCATGATATTAATATAATTAACATCATATTTAAGTATACTGCTGGAAAGTATGAGCTAAAATCATCACTTGAATATTGAAGCAATGCTTCATAATTATATATTTTCTATTAAATAAAAAAAACACGAGCAAATATATTTTTTTTTATTCAAATGATTCCAAATTAACTCTTTATCATTACAGCATAATAGGTTTTATGGATTTGATTAGAGAGTCACAATCAACGATCTGATTATCGTCATTACTTACCAGAGAAAGAATTTAAAAATGGATCAAAGGACTCAAGTCGGTCGACAGCGACGACAACAAAAACAAAATTTTAGAAAAGCTATTGGAGAACCTTATATGCAAAATGTACAACTTCAGCAACATTTTGACATATAATGACTAAAAAATATTCTAACTTTTATTTCTATTCTTAAATTTTATTTAAACTATTAAATTTTTAATTTAATCAAAACCGTAGAAGTGATAGTGGTATGCCGCACTCCAGTGATGGAAAACGTGACTGTGATTCTCACGAGAATCAGAGGCATCCTCGAGAGTCTCAAGGTTTCAAAGGACGTCATAGCGGACGTGAACGTAGCTGTGGTGACGGGATTCGACAGTATTTTTCGTGGTTAATACCAGCACGTTTGGAGTACAGAGACTTGTGATCAACTTGTGGTCGTGGACGAGGAGAACGTTATGCTGACTCTCAAAATCAAGAAGATAATGCGGTTAGAATGCCCAAGACTAATCTGAAATTCAATCATGATTACAATGTTGAGCAAGCTAATACCGAATCAATTCGCAGGATTTAGATAAACTTTTATTTTCATTTCTAGAGTCAAGGAAACTTCAGAACACTAGCTATTTCAATTTAGCCATTGATTACTACACAAAGTTCTCGGATGATACTGAAATGTGTGATCTAACCCAAGGATTCAGCGAATGCACTAAACTCTCCGGTCACACGACTAGAAGTGTCAATATTTAATTTCATTTCACTCAAGCTGGATAGATCTATCCAGCCTCCGTGCGTGATTTATTAAGACCGCAATTATTTATTAAAACCGCCGTTAAAAAAAACCAGTAAATACGGCCATTGTAAGCTGACTGACACCACAAGCGCATGCGCAGAGCAGTCGTAGTGTGATGGCTGTTTATTGAATTAAAAATATATTCGAGGTTGTAGACTCCTGCATCATCGACTGTGACTGCGGTCTCTCCTATATAGGGCAAACTAAAAGATCCATCAACACCCGCGTAAAGGAACACATCGCAGATGTTAAACACTGTCGCAACAATAAATCTGCAATTTGCGAACACACACTGGATCAACCTCGCCATTACATAAGATTTGATAAGCCACAAGTACTGGCAAAGGAACACCGTTATCGCCCAAGAATGATACGCGAAACTATAGAAATTAAAAAGTACCCTAATTTTAACCGAGAAGATGGCTGGGTGCTGCCATCTGATTGGGATCCGATAATTAACAAAATAAAATGTAATTTAAAATCACCGCGGCTTCAAGATACTGTTTTATGTTTTATTGTATGTGTTGTATATATTTTGCGTGGATCGTAACACAAATAATAATTGAAGAATCTTCGGGTAGTTTGAACAACTTCAACAAATAGGACAATTGACACCTCAGTCCTCCCGTGACCACGGCTGCTGGAAAGTAGCCGAAACGTCGGGAAAAAGAAAAGTGCACCGCCACACAATCCGTAAGACGTGTTTAAAACAATGAACTAAAAATAATTAATAATTAAGGATTTAATTCTTCTTCTGTCATCGGTTGTCACTGGGAAAACATCGCGCTTACTAGCTCTCGCAAATTTATTCGTAAGCTCTTGTAAAAGTGATCAATCGAAGTGTTAATTACGTTACGTTTGAAGATTAGTGGTTTTGGAACATAGTGAACAATAAAGTCCAGCTTGAATTGTGTGGAAAATAACTTAAAACTGTGCCGAAAATTAGTGTTTGACATTAGTGCTTGGCCATAGTTTTCGAAGTACCCACTCGGGACAATTTTATTGCGGCCAATTTGAAATTGACATTTGTCAGTGATTGTCAAAAGTGCGAATCATAGACAATCGGTGTTGCCACTTCACTGTGCAAAAATTCCAACTATAATATACTCGGGATAATTTACAAAATATGGCTCAGTGCTTTAAATGTAAACTCCAAGTCCAAGATGACAAGGGATCAAAAATATTATGCAAGGGTTGTAACAGGGTAATATGTGTCAAGTGCTCTGGTTTGTCTGCAACCGAAATGCGTGTAATCGGTCTTCAGAACCCAAAACTGTCGTACCTATGCGAAGAATGTGAGGAAGGTCTAAGGCAAATTCCTCAGCTGCGAAAGCTTGTTACTGAACTTCAGCATCAGGTCCAAGGATTGAAAGAACAGGGGCTTGTGCTGTGAACTTGGATGCAGTAATTAATGAGATAGAAGATCGCAAGAGCCGTAGTCGTAATATTATCCTACATGGACTACCAGAATCAAAGTCAGCGGCCGTGGAGGATCGCAAAGCTCACGATAAAGACCTCGTTTCGGATACACTTGCTGCTCTCCCCATATCGAAACCTGAAATTTTGGCAACTATTCGTCTTGGTAAACCTGTAGATAATAATGGCAAGTCGCGTCCCCTGAAGGTGATTCTAAATAACAAGCAATGTGCAATAAATATATTAAAAAACAAAGGTAAGCTCACTAAAACAATAAAAGTGCAGTCAGATATGACGCCCTACCAGCGAGACCAGCTTAAAAAACTACGTGACGAATTGGCTACTAGAACTGATAATGGTGAGTCAAATTTAACCATCAAATACATTAATAAAATCCCAAGAATTATCAGCTCCAGCGCGCCACCTATAAAAAACTAACTGCGGCGGTTATTTCAGAATTGCGCATACTATACACGAACCTGGCATCGTTAACGGTAAAATTTGATCTTTTCCTTCTTGAAGTCAATATCCATAAACCTGCATTTGTTCTTATAACGGAATCCCACCTAAATTTTAAAATTAATAATAGTCTTATAAATATATCCGGGTACACACTATACCGCTTAGACAGAGACGACAGAAGAGGAGGTGGCGTTGTAATATATGTCGCAAACGAAGTAATATCTAAACCAAATAACATTTATCATAACGACAGTGTAGAGGGGCTCTGGCTTGATATCCAATATGGAGGATTACATTTTTTGTTAGCATGTATATACAGACCACCATCAAACAGTCTATCTAGTTCAGACGAGATATTGTTTAACACAATTTACAAGGCAGCTACTGAAACAAACAATCAAACAGTCCTTATTGCAGGTGACTTTAACTTACCAGGTCTAAAATGGCCCTCCCCAAGTCTGTAAAGATGTGACACCTTGCATAAAGCGTTTATAGAAATGTATACTAACAGCAACCTCCACCAACTAGTAACGCAAATTACAAGAAAGAGAAACCAAGAAGAATCATTGCTGGATCTTATCCTTTGTAAGGAAGAAAATTTATTATGCGACATTGAATATCACCCACCAATCGGTAAAAGTGATCACCTTGTATTAACAGCTACAATTCAAGTAAATATTACTAAGAACTTGACTAATATAAAACCGCAAAACTTTAAAGCTAACTTTGATGCGATAAGTAAAACTGTTGAGGAATACCTAGTTGAGACAGATAGTAGTATTAATAATATGTGGTTTTCTTTAAAAAATCAGGTGCAGTCTGCAATTACTATGTACACTCCAATAAAATACAAAAATGAAAAGATTAAGAACAAACCCTGGATAAATAAGGAAATACTAGAGTTGATTAAGAAAAAGAAACAACTATGGAATATATATAGAACAAATCCAAACGATATTGCATATAAACAATATAGAAAAATTAATGATAAAATAATTACAGTAAGTAGAATTAGAAGAGCAGCCTTTGAGTCATCAGTAATAGATAGCGGTTCTAAAACATTCTACAACTACATTAGAAAACAGCTTAATTCCAAAATTTGCATACCTAACATTATCAAAAATAAAACAAATGAAATTGTCACTACCCCTAATCAGATATCTGAAGCATTTGCTGATCAATTCGAACAAGCATTTGTCAAAGAACCTGAAGGACCATTGCCAAATATTAATCACCACAGGGTAATAAACTCTATAGATGATATCGATATTACAACAGATAAGGTACAGCGGGCTCTACTTAGTTTTGATGACACCACAGCTACTGGATTTACCTTCAATAGTATTAAAAAGGTGCTCAAAATCTCTAGTAAGGAACATTACCAGGTTAATGAAAAAATCGTTAGAGGATGGAGCACTACCAGCAGACTGGAAAATAGCTACTGTCGTTCCCATATACAAAAAAGGAAGCAAACTTGATCCATCTAACTACAGACCAATAAGTCTAACAAGTGTATTGTGCAAAACAATGGAAAAAGTGATTGCTAACGAAATAAGAAACTTCCTAACAAAGGAGCATATTATATTGGAAGCTGTTCTTCCAATTTAATATGCTCCTTTGTTAGTTTATGGATTCGTACCAGGTCGATCAGTATCTACAAACCTTCTGAGATGCCTGAATGATTGGACAAAAAACCTCGACGAAGGAAATCCTACCGATGTTATCTACTTAGATTACGAGAAGGCATTCGATCTGTTATGCGGGGCCTCGCGGATCGCGTTTTAAAAAAAGGTTTCTTTATTAACACACCTTACAATAATTATTTAGAAATAGGATTTAGAAATAAAAGAAATAGTACAACAAGAAGGTGCTCCGCAATAAGACTGAAGGAAGACTGACTGTCCGGCCGACGGGCGACCTAATATAATGTTAAGATATGCTGACTTGACTTAAGGTCTAGTCAGCCCAACTACTTACATTGATAAAGGTATAACAACCCCCCGGTTGAGTGTAAAGTTCGGGGTTAAAAATCGAACTTTACCAAATTTAATGAATTCTAATTCTAGGCGGGGTAGTAATTATTTCTCATCCAGTTCTATTTCGACTGGTGATTTTGGACCTTCCGTCTTCTTGCAAGAGTTAATAAATTTATTGATAAAAGTGTATCTACAGATCTTGTAAGATATAAAGCTACTAACTAAAACAATTAAAAATAGAGTTATACTAGAATAGTGTGTCCCGTATTTAATGATATGTGGCTGATCGATTATTTTGTCAGCTTTGTTAATTAAAAAATTTGAAATTTGATCATTTAAGTTTAAATCGTCTAAATCAGTGTTTATTAAAGATATAGGGGGCACATTATTCGACGATAGTAATTGTAAAATTTTGTTTACGTTACAACAACAGTCATTGATTAAATTGTAATCAGACGACATAGGGGTTATAGTTAAATTCACAAAATTATTACTATTAGGAATTAATCTAGTACTAGAAGTAAATGCGACACAATTGCCGGGAAGCGACTCAATCCCAGTACCCAGTAGGGTGACAACCTTTTCAGACTGATCTTGGCAATCTATGGATAATTGTGTCGGAGCAGAATGTATATAAATCCATTGATTATTAGCTAATGCTTTCCAAATTTTTAAGTGTCCATAAATGAACTTAGTTTCACACTGTGTGGGAGGTTTTCTCAAAACCTTTAATAATAGTTCACTTGCACAGGTTGGATATACACTTATAGAGTATATATTCATCACGTCACATATTAAGGTTTGGGGATCGATAGTGATACACTCGTCCAAGTCACTCAAGTTACAAAAATGTTGTTTGTCTTTAGTCACTGCGATATACTTAGTGCTAGGTATAATGGTAGTATAAGTGTCCGGATTTTCCGGGTCATAGGGTATCGGAAAAGCTATGCTATGATACAAATTAAATACGCCTGGAGCGACTAGAGGAATTCTGAGTACAAATATAATTTTCCTATTTATGTAATAGCAAAATACTTTTGAAATTTTCATTAGGTGATACATATAATCTAATTCTAAATTTACAGGAAACTCGACATCATTGTTCAGGTGAATATGATTCTCGGCAAGTTCTCGGTATAATTGACTCGGCGTTATAACCGATGGATGCAGGATGTTTTGACTACTGAATGCGATAGCGTTTGATAAGTCCTCTAAACGAAAAGACAAAGTTAAAAGCGTTGATTCTAAACTGTTAAGGATAGAGTTAATATTAGTTATAATAACTAAATGATTTGACACATTACTTAAATTACGGATGTTTACCGAGAGGTTGTCGATAGCATCATTTAAACGAGCTTCATTAATTTTCATTTCATGAAAAGTTTTATTATATGAATTTAATGTATACTTAGTAACTAAAATATTTTGTTTTATTAAGGAAGCCAGTTTTCCTTGGTTATTTTTTACAATTTCAATCGCCTGATCGTATTTAATTCCATCGTCCTCGTTTAAAGTTCCAAAAATATGTTTGAAAGCAGTTCCAATGCCACCAAACCAAGCTGACCGTTTGCTACCCTTAGACATAAGATGTGATATTGAATCATATTCCTTGACTATGTCGTAATACCGTGCTGTAATAGGTTCTAACATGTTATGACATTCGATATCATTTAACGCTTCATATTGTTTACATAAATATCTAACAGTTCCTATAATAGAGTTAGCGTTTTCAATGTGTGGCCCGATATAAGATGTGTCAACTGGTATCATGGTATCGAGGTAAGCTCTTCTTATTTTGAGTTGTCCTAAATAATCAAAATATATTCCGGGACTCGACGTAATTGCTTGGACATAATCCTGTTGCGCTAGTGCAATAACGCTGAAAAATAAATGTCGTATATAATATTTACTTTTATAAGGAATTAATTATAGTATATGTATGTTTAATAATTAGATGTAATTAATATTAGTAATGCCATCATAAGAACTATTCGATAACTTTTGTATATATTAAATTTAAATTATTTAATGTGTGGATTTATAAAGAATTAAGTTGATACTACTTCATTAGTGAATTATTTCTGTTATTGGGATATTTGCAGGTTTAACTTCGTCGAAGTGATGTTTCACATGCCTACGATTTATTAGTAAAGATAGTGTATTATAGCCATGTATTTTAACTATTTTGTAGGGACCTTTCCACTGGGGTGACAAAGCTTTTCTGAGTCTAAGGTGATTTTTAAGGTACACATAGTCACCTACTTTATACGTAATTGGTCGAGAACGGTTATCATAATAAGTTTTCGAGGTTTGTTTTGATTGGACTATGTTTTGGATTGCTTTATCGCGAGAGAGTTTTAATCTATGTTGGAGCATTTTAAGATATTCGGGATAGGTAGCGTCTTGAGGAGGATTATAAATCGAATCTGGGAGAAAAGGTTTATGTCCGAATAGAAGTTCATAAGGTGAGTATTTCGTTGTGCAATGTACATTAGTGTTGTAAGTGAGCATGGCTGTGTAGACGTAGCGAGGCCAATTATCTTGACTTTGATTAGTAAATGATTTTAGATATTCTTTTAAGGTCGAATGGCTGCGTTCTAGCGCTCCCTGAGTCTGCGGGTGATAGGGAGTTGACCAAATTTGTTTAATTTTTAAGAAACTACAAGTTTTCTTAAATAAGTCCGCTGTGAAATTAGTACCTTGATCTGATAAAATAGTTTTAGGGATGCCGAATAGAGAAATAAAATGGATCAAACAGTCGCTTGTTTCTTCCGCAGTTATTGATCGAATAGGATAAGCTGTTGAGAATTTCGTGAGATCGTCTTGGAAAGTCATAATGTATTTAAGTTTAGCAGTACCTGCCTCTGGTAAGGGACCTACGATGTCGATAGCTATTCGTTGAAAGGGAGCAGTGGACGTTGTACTTATCTGCATAGGTGCTCGATTAATTTGCCTAAATGCTTTATTCTCCTGGCACTGTGTACAATTCTTAACGTATATTTCAATGTCTGAACGCATTCCTTTCCAGTAATTTTTTTCCTTAATTCTATTCAGCATTCTGACGGAACCGAGGTGTCCAGAAACGGGTAAGTCATGATTTTCTTGTAATATAGTTTTAATTTCGCTAAGCGAGGGATACATTATATTATTATGATATATGTGAATAGCAATACTGGAGTCGTGAAATAGGTAAGTAATCATGTTATATATTTTACTAAATGCGTGTTTATCAAAAGGATTTCTAAAATCGGATATAGCAATTTCTGTTATGATAGACGAATTAACTAATACATTTTTTATTTTTTCCAGAGACTGAAAAATATCGCGGTATGAACTTTCTTCAAAGTGATGTACCTTAGTAAAGAGTAAGTAGTAATTCTTGGTATTATGTTCTATTTTCTTATACGAATGTAATTCTTTTTCACTCTGTAGTATTTCATCTTTATTAGGAAAGTACGATAAGATATCATTTATATAAGGATTAGCTTCATCGAGATCAATGGAAGTTGGAACAAGAATGTGTGAACAGAAGGTTTTAAGTAATGCTTCATTATGTTCAATAATATTAGTGTTAAAACTTATATTTTTATCCGCGATTATTTTCAGGAATTGAGAATATTTTTCGTTACTATTTATATTTACAGGTGGTGGTTGCGGTTCTTTCGAAGCCGTAGGTATAGAGATCCTGGTAGGTGAAGGTAAGGATATATTATCAAATTCTAAGTCTATATCAGAACTTCGTGGATTAGGACCTAAAGAACCGATGTACGAGAGATTATCGTTGGGTAATGGAATAATATTTTCGGGGTTAACGCCAGCATACGGAGGGTACGGAGATAGAATGTCTTCAAATGACAAATTAGGTATTGGTGATGTTGTAATTTGAGGTAACGTATTAGGATTTTTAGGGATGACGTTATTGTCGACATTATTATTATCTTGATGAGTAGTTTCGTTATGTATTTGTTCGGGATTCGGAGGGGTTGTACCTATTTTTTCTAATATATTATTTGGAGAAGGGACAGAGTCAAGAGGATCTTCAACAGGGTTCAGAGGTATTAGTTCAGGGAAGAATTGTGCATCATAGTCGTCAGGAAAGATAGGGTTGACTGGATAGCGCGATAGGGCATCGGCTGCCGAATTTAACCTACCCTTGCGGTAGACTATTTCATACTCGTACTCTTCTAGTTGTAAGCACCATCTTTGGAGTTTGCTATTATGATTAGAATGGTTAAAAAGCTATTTTAAGGGTTGGTGATCAGTGACTATTGTGAATTTCCGACCATATATATATGGGCGAAATGTTTTACAGCCAAATATTATTGCTAAAAGTTCTTTTTCTGTTACCGTGTAATGATTTTCACTTTTATTAAGTGTGCGTGAGGCAAATGCGACGGGACGATCCTTACCCACTTGACCCTGCGATAGTACAGCGCCAATGGCGTGATCGGAGGCATCGCAAGTAAGGATGAAAGGAAGGCTGAAGTCGGGGTAGCAGAGAACGGGAGCAGTGGTGAGTTTGTGTTTTAGTATATCGAAAGCTACTTGTTGTTGATTTTCCCATTTAAATATTACGTCCTTTTTTAACAGAAAGGTTAGAGGTTTTGCTGTCATTGAGAAATCGGGTATGAATCTGCGATAGTAAGAGACTAGACCTAGAAACGATTTTATGTTTTTAGGTGATTGTGGCGTAGGGAATTGAGTGACTGCTTCGATCTTATCCGGGTTAGGTTTTACACCATTCTCGGTTATAATGTGGCCAAGATAGGCGACTTCTCGTCGAAGAAATTCGCACTTATCTGGCTGTAATTTTAAATTGTATTTTCTGAGCCTATCAAATATTGCGGTTAAATTTTGGATTTGGGAGGTGAGGTCAGAGGAATATATTACTACGTCGTCAAGATATACAAAACAGCGCATGCCCTGAAGCCCAGAAAGTGCGGTGTTCATAAGACGTTGAAATGTTGAGGGCGCGTTCTTTAGCCCGAATGGCATGCGTTTAAATTGGTAGTGCCCTTGAGGGACGGAAAATGCGGTTTTGACTGAGTCTTCAGGGGAAACTTTAATTTGATGGAAGCCGGAAGCAAGGTCGAGGGTACTAAAATATCTACTTTTGCCTAATTGGTCTAGGATTTCGGTGATATTTAGGATGGGGTAGGAGTCTCCAATCGTGACATCATTCAATTTCCTATAGTCAATAACAACTCGCCATTTGCGGTTACCGGATGCGTCTAATTTTTTTGGGACTACCCATATGGGTGCCGACCATGGAGATGATGAAGGTTCTATAATTCCTTGTTGTAACATTTCGTTAATTTGTCTATTTACCTCCTCCTTATTCAGGTGAGATATTAGTAATTGATTTAAAACCTCTTGGGTGCGTCGAAAACTATTTGTGTATGATACAGTGTGAACAGAATTAACGGATATCGGAGAATTCTCATTATTAAGGTCATTAGGTTTATAAGGTAAAAGTATTAAGTTTAAATATGATTTGATATGTATTGGAGATTCAGAGATGTTTGCGACGGATAAATTTATTATTTTATTGGATTTCACTTTTACGAGGCAATTAGCAATTAATAAATCCTTAGATAATTTTTGGTCTACTATTAAACCCTCTTTCAGTTCAGGGTTGACAACAGAACATTCGATGATTGTCTCTGTACGAGCTGGGATAAGGTAAGTTGGTTCGTAAAAATTTAATTTAATTTCATATTTTTTTATTTTTAGGATATCGCGATTGTAGTCAATATTACAACGAAACAAATTCATGAGATCACTGCCAATAATGCTGTCATAAGGTAAGTCAATATGTTCTACTACATGGAATTTACTAGAAATAAATTGATTCGAATTGTCAGCTATGTATAAATTTAGATTGAAATGACCAAGTGTATGTGTTACTTCCTTTCCAGGATCTATGCCCTTTATTTTAATTTGTTCTGGTATGAGTTTTTGTGATTTCATTACAGCATTTTTCTTTAATAGGCTAATAGCAGAACCAGAGTCGACTAGGAGAGTTAGGGGGATGTCAGAGACTTGAGTATAAAGTAATACATGCGGCAGTGTTTTATTTGTATGGTTAGTATTAATCTCATATATTTCTAAGAGATCGGCTTCACTTATTTCGGGTTTGGTAGTTTCGGAATTTTTTGAAGATCCATCGGACTTGGTAATAAAGGACTTAGTAGATCTAGAATTTCCAAAAGATTCAGTGGGTTTTTAGCAGGGTTAGTAATTTTAATAGACGCAGTGGATATAGCATTATTTATAGATTCAGAGGGTATACTATGTTTAGTGGGCACAGTGGACTTAGAATTATTAATATTTAAAGACTCGGTGTTATTAGATTCAGTGGACTTAGTATTAAAGGATTCAGAGGATTTAGTATTAAAAGATTCAGAGGATATAGTATTTTTAAAAGATTCAGAGGATTTGGTATTTTCAAAAGATTTAATGGATTTAGTATTAAAAGATTCAGAGGATTTAGTATTTAATGATTTAGCAGAAATCAAAAATTTATTACGTTGGTCGGTGTCGATTTTAACACTTTTGTGTCTCACACGACGCCCAAATGAGACGTGATTTAGTTTTTTAAATTATCAACTTCGTCATAAGAGTTGTCTTGGATGATATTATTATCGTCAGTCCTGTGAGAATTAGTAAAATCTTGAGTAAAGTGAATTGGATTTGGTCTAGATGGCCTCGAATTATTGTTATAATTATTATTCCTCATCAGATTGTTATTATACTGACGTTTACTACAATTTTCAATAGTATGTCCTGGGTATTTACAATATCTACATACAGGTGTAGTAAAATTACTTGAATTATGACGCGGCGGGTATTGATCCTTCTTGTTATTATTATTAAACGAGTTCCGGGGTCGAAAGTTATTACTATTATTATTTATTTAAGTTAAGGTTTTTATTTAAGTTTGTATATGACCTCTTAGTAGCATGGTAAATCTTTTCTTCGGATATGGCTATATTTATAGCTTCATTTAAGTCATTGGGTTCGCGGCATCTAACAACTGTGGATATATTTGGATTTAATCCTGTTAAAAAAGTGTGAAGCGCCAAATCTTCCATTGCAGCAACTCGGCCAGTCAGTTCGCCTTTTTTCTTAGTAGGAATGGAGACATTAATTTCGGTGAGTAATTTACTAAGACAGTTTTCAACTCTGAGAGAGAACTGACTGACTGACTCACTAACACCCTGTTTACTGTTTTGGAGTTCGGTTAGGAGATGTGTATAATGCTTTCTTTCTCCAAACTGTGTTTTTAAAAACTCTTCTAATTGGTTCCAGTCGTCGAATTCTTTAATATTAGCGGCGGACTCTGCGCGACCTTCTAGCCGACTTAATATATATTTAAAAATGATTTTCTTTTGTTCATCGTTAGCTAACCCTAGTGCATTGTTGCAATTACTTAAAAAAGGATTTAATTTATCTCTACTCCCATCAAACTTTCCGATAAATTTAATTAAAATATTTAATTCTACAGCTGGCATTATTGGAAGATTAATAGGCTTAGCTGGTTTACTGGTTCCTGGTGTCGACATTAACGTTAGACGAGGAGGATTACAGTACAGTAATATCACTATAATAATATGCCTAATATAAAATAAAGTTTGGAAAACAGAGAACTTTTAATGTTTGAGAAACAGTGACTAAAGACTTACAGTGAACTGGCGATCACGGGGGTGAAGATAAGAAGCATGACGGACGTAGACTCAGCGACTCAGCGAAACACCGATGTAGTGTATATAATCTCTCTCGATATAGCACGTCTAACATCCGATTTCGAATGGGTTATTCGGAATGCCTTGTATATTATTTTCTGTATATTTAGATTTATTATGTTTTGGTAATGAGTTTATCCACTTAGCTGGCTGATGACTGCGATACAGGATACTGTGAGGACTGCGACAGGATATGGCGTTATTCTCGCCACAGGATTTATGCTTTCAGGAACTCACTTTTCCACTTTTACACAACACTTATTGTGAATTTTCACAGTTTTTCAGCTTTTATTCACAGATTTTACAGTTTACTACTTTTAAACAACACTTTTCATAGATTTTCACTAGTTTTTCACTGGTTTTAGCACATATCTTCACAGTTTTCACTAGTTTTTCGGAGACGGTACCGAGGATTTTCACTTTTAAAATCCCTTAAGCTGCCACCAATGTTATGCGGGGCCTCGCGGATCGCGTTTTAAAAAAAGGTTTCTTTATTAACACACCTTACAATAATTATTTAAAAATAGGATTTAGAAATAAAAGAAATAGTACAACAAGAAGGTGCTCCGCAATAAGACTGAAGGAAGACTGACTGTCCGGCCGACGGGCGACCTAATATAATGTTAAGATATGCTGACTTGACTTAAGGTCTAGTCAGCCCAACTACTTACATTGATAAAGGTATAACAGATCGTGTACCTATAAAACGGCTAATTCGTAAAATTGAACATTTGGGTATACGCGGAAAACTGTTAGCCTGGATAAGAGATTTTCTCACTAATAGGACTTTTCGGGTTAGGATCGGTGAAGCTTTATCTAAAACTAGGAAAGTACTCAGTGGCGTGCCACAGGGATCCGTTCTTGGACCAATACTCTTTATATTGTACTTAACTGACCTGAAAAGCGTTCTTGTACAGCCTTTCTCCTTGTTCGCTGATGACACTAAATTTTTCGGAAATCCATGTAGCCATTATCACCATATCCGAAACGATCTGAATGCTATATGCAAGTGGACCCAAGAATGGCTATTAACCCTAAATGTTGAAAAATGCACAGTGTTACACATTGGAAAGAACAACCCCCGTAGAAACTACTACCTTGGACCTAAATAATTGATGCATGTCGAGTCCCAAAAAGACCTAGGCGTAACAATAACTTCGGATCTAAAATGGGAAATGCATATAATGAATACGAGGGCTGCACTAAAAGTATCGGGAATGGAATATTTCCACTGTTCCTGTCATATTAAAATCTTTTTAATTTAAAACTCCTTGGTTTTAAAAATCGAATACCGTTTATTTATTTAAAAAAAGATTCTCGGTCTTGTCACAAGGTCTTGTCAAACTTGTTTAGTCGTTGAGAAAATGGAATTGACTCGAGAAAATTCTAGAGCGATGATTTATTATGACTTTCGAAGTGGTTTATGAAGCCCCATCCAAAACCATACTTTATCGCTGGTTTGTTGAATTTCAACGTGGACGTGTCAAGCTCAGTGATGATCCCCGTCAAGGTCGTCCAAAAACTGCAGTCACCCAAGAAAACGTTGATGCTGTGCGTAAGCTGATTGAGGAAGATCGACATGTGACATACCGCGAAATTCAGGCAACTTTAGACATTGGCATGAGTCAAATACAAATAATCTTGCATGAACAATTAGGTGTAAAAAAGTTGTTTTCCCGATGGATACCGCATTTGCTCTGTGAAGAGCAAAAAGCGGCTCGCGTTACTTGGTGCGTCAGAACTCTCGAAAGATTCCACGCAGGATCCTCAAATGCTGTATACAACATCGTATCAGGTGACGAATCCTGGATATATGCGTACGAACCCGAAACAAAAAACCAGTCACGAGTTTGGGTGTTCGAAAATGAGTTAAAGCCAACAAAAATTGTTCGTTCACGGAGTGTTGCAAAAAAAATGGTGGCCACGTTTGTCTCCAAAACCGGCCATGTTGCGACTATTCCTCTTGAGGGACAAAGAACGGTTAATGCAGAATGGTATGCTAACATTTGTTTGCCACAGGTCGTTTCTGAACTCCGTAAAGAGAACTGCAACCGCCGCATCATCCTCCATCACGACAATGCGAGTTCTCACACCGCGCACAGAACAAAAGAGTTTTTAGAGCAAGAAATCATAGAATTATTAGACCATCCGCCGTACAGCCCCGACCTAAGCCCTAATGATTTCTATACTTTCCCTAAAATAAAGAATAAATTGCGTGGTCAGAGATTTTCATCACCTGCAGAAGCTGTGGACGCCTACAAAACGGCTATTTTGGAGACCCCAACTTCCGAATGGAATGGTTGCTTCAATGATTGGTTCCATCGTATGGAAAAATGTATCAAATTTCGCGGAGAATACTTCGAAAAGTAATAAAAACATTTTTGAATAGTAATGTTGTGTCACTTCCTTGATTCCCGAAATTTTCAGTGCCGCCCTCGTATTGTCAAGAAAACAAACTCCATCCTTTATATCATTCGTAAAGCGTTTAAGTGTCTGACACCCAAAACATTCCTTCAATTGTACAAGGCTTATGTTAGACCACTTTTAGAGTATGCGTATGTAATATGGGATCCTTATTTTAAAAAAGACGTCAAGTTACTGGAAAATGTACAGAGAAAAGCTACAAAAATGATAAACACATTACGCAATAAGTCTTACGAACAGCGACTCGAAATCCTTGGCCTTACCTCACTCGAACAGCGTCGACAGAGGGGAAGTCTCATCGAGACTTATAAGATACTGCACGAAATTTATGATGTGCCTCGTCTCCGAGAACTATACACCCTGAATGCGAATAAGCACCTAAGAGGACATTCTTTAAAATTATGCCAAAATCCCAGCAAGAAGTTACCTAGAAGGCACTTTTTACCTAACCGAGTGGAAGTGGTCTGGAACAGACTTCCTGAAAGCGTTGTAATGGCAACCTCCGTGAACTGCTTTACAAACAAACTGGACCAATTGGGAGACGAAATCTTCAAACGATTTGACACACACGCATCAGCTTAATGGCTGCTAGTGTGGTTACACAAATAATAATAATAATAATAATTGTTTTTATGATCGAACAATCATCAATAGTGGTCGAACAAACGATAATTAATCAAAATTAATTAATTTGAGTGACAAAAATGAAGATCTCTAGTGAGGGGGGCCAACTTAAGGGTAAACATTTGTTTAATTAATTATAAATAAACAAAGAACGAACAAATAATTTTTACATTGGAACAATAACGAACAAACGACGAACAAATAATTAAAAATAAAAAAAATTCAAATATCAAAAAATTTGGGCCAAATTCAGTGAGCCCTCTCTAAGGCAAAAAAGCTAAAAAGTGTCCGAAAAAAGTAATTAAATAATAGTTCCAAAACTGGCCATAATGGCGCTAGAGTGGCAAGGGTGTGTGCTATGAAGTTAGAATTTTTGATGACTATGACTAGTTTTTAGTAGTTAATTTAGTAAATCATGAATATTCTAATTACTCGTATAGTCGAAAATATTTTTATATATAAAACCGAAGAAGATCCCAAGATTTAATTATCCGTTTAAATTTTGCCGCTTTACACCCTTGCGTCTGTAGCGCCCCCTATTTAACGCTATTTTACGGACACTTTTCATGTATGGAGATTGGAGATGGTACTCCTTACCTCTATTCTCCATGAATGACAGTAAGTTTTGATGTCATTTGACAACTAAAATAAAAAAATAAAAACATTCCAAGCTATTTATCTGTCGGCGACAGAAATTGAAATAGTAGTTTATTAGTTTTATTTGGAGGATTTTTGTATATTCAAAATGCTCACGCTTTGGAATTTATTCGAAGCCACATTATTGTGCTTAAATGCAGTATGTGTTTTACATGAAGAAAGGTTTATGCAAAAAAGTAAGTAGCCCTCAGTCAACGTATTTATAACCTTGTCCTCTCAGTTTTAAATTAATCTTTAGCTAATAAATGATTTAAAAAGTATCTTCTAAGTCTGGATCAGTAATAAAACATTAATGTTCATTTTACCTCGTATTAGAATTTAGTAATTTGTATTATAGCATGGAAAACCTGGAGAATGGATGGAGAAATTTGACACTAGTTTCATATTATTTTTTTTATTTTTTTTAGTGGGCTGGGGAGCACAAAGGGCTAATCAAGGCTATGAGGACCAGTCTTCAATCAAATTTCAAATCTTAAATTTAGTCAGATCAATTAGAACTGTTACAAGAAGTAAGTTTTTAAATATATTTACCCGACTATGACGAAAACCAAAAGGAAGAGTAATGATTTTGGCAGTCTATGTATATATGTTTGTTCTATTGTAACACCTAAACTACTGATCCAATTATAATGGATGGAGAAGGTGTCAATAGATTCATGATGTCTTGGGTTACATTGGTTATATACCTAGTTTTGCGTAGTCTGGATATAAAGTTCACTAAAAATAGGTATCAAATTAAAATTGAACATTATTTTGTTGTATAAAGGTGAGACCTCACTTCTAGTGGCAGCGAAGCGACACTTCCCAACTAATAATACGGCAATGAAGTGCCGTGTTGACTAGTTCCGCTGCCACTTTTTGCTTTAATATCTCATACAAAGAATATTTGGCCGTGTCGTGTCTGCAGCTGTAACATTACATTGTAAAGGAGTGGAAAGTCTGAATTAGTCATTATTGATTGTACATTTTTATTAACCCCTTTACTTATAAAACTATTTACACAACGGATAACTTAAACAATGTTGCTGTCTTTGATACATTGGAAATGTCACTTGATAGAAAAAGATAGCAACATTGTTAAAGTTATCCGTTTTGTAAATATTTTTAATTAGTAAGGGGTTTCCCTCTTATGTATATAATATTCTTATACAATATAGTCTCACATAAGCCATACAGGATTCTATAGTTTATCGAGTTGTGTCATAAGTGTTTAAATGTTCAAAATACAGAAAACCACATCTTTACACCTGTAAAACTCTAGTGTACTACATACTCTGTTTGAACATTAACTGTTTTTGTTTCAGTTCCGCTGATATTCCTAAATATACTCACTATAATATTTAAATTGATATTAGGATGAAACACAGAAGAATATAGCTATAAGGATGCAATTAAAAAACGACTCATAAGAACATGAGTTAACTTGATAAAAATATTAAGTAATCAATACATAAGTAAAATATTTATTTTATTTTTTAACTGTGGTTTTTTTATCTAAAGAGCCCCCAAGGCATTCCAACGGTTTGACTCAAACACGTCAATTTTGGTTTGAGTCAAACCAATTTGATCATTTACAAAGCTAGTTTGAATGGTTTGTCAAACATTTACGGGTTTAAAACTAGTTGGAATTACTTTTTTTTTTGTTTGACAGTGAAGTGACAGTGAATCTGAACAATGCCGTTTGACAAACCGATCAAACAGTTGCATCAAACACGTAAGGTTTGAGTCAAACCATTTGATCATCCCTTTTACATTTTTTTTTCAAAGCTTCAAAGTGCAAAATATGTATAGTATATACTACAGTCTGTACGCGTTATGTTTGCAGTGAGATCAGTGCAAATGTAAGAATAGCTTACTTCAATTGGTGGATGTGAACACTGCTTGTATAGCAAGTCGGTATTTTCTCCATACAAACACTCTTGGTGAATTACTCTATAAATTCAAACATTGTGGACCCAAATTTTAGCGTAATATCGATTTTTATTACACTGTTCGAGGACGGTACGTGCTTTTATTTCTAAACTTTAAAACTTAACTTTTCGGATAACTTTTAACTTTTCGGATTTTTAACGCAACTTTGAGCGTAAATAATAAACAAACGAAGAATGAAAATAAAAATATAAGCACATACCGACAGTTTATTTAAATAACTTTACTTCAGACAATAATACTATATAGGTAGTTTTTTCATAAAACACCAAGACCTGAGTGTCGATTTGCGTAAAGCAGATATTACACTACAGTCTAAACGGTATTCAGGGCCCGGTAGTCGGGGAGGGCGTGGCCCCTTGCAAGGGCGTCGGTTATTACACAGCACTGAACAGACCGGTGTTCAGTACTGTTCTTTCTTCTTTTCAAGTATTGCTTAATTTCAAACAATACTTGAAAGTAAGAGGAAAGCACTCCAATATGCGGATACTCAGTGCTCTGGAACCAGTGGATTTTAATAATTATTTAAGAATGGGAGAGGAGTAATTTGTATACTTATTAAATTTAGTAGCTCTGTATATAAAAAAATAATACATAATTTAAAGCTAGAGTGTAAGTGCTAGAAAAAGACTGGTTGACACATTAAGATTTCTAGCTACAGGAAGCTCTCAGGAAGTGTTATTACACTACCCGATCGTAAGGGCGATGAAGGCTTGCTGGAACCGTCCGGTCGCCCTAATTATGGAATTCTATTACACTGCCCTAAATAAGGGTAAGGGTCCCTGAATACAGTGTAGTGTAATAGGCCTTTAATTTGAGGACGCCTTTTCTAAAATACTTTACAAAGAGGTATAAATATGTGCACAATAGCTTCTTTTATAACTATAGATTACTATTTTATGGGTTTCTCATTTTTTCCTCGAAGCTAGGTGAAATATATAGGTATTTAGTTATTGAGTTCGAGCCATTGACTAGCGCTGCAAACTTGACCACTTCAGACTAATGACACCCCCCAAATATACCCCTGGGGGTGTCACGAGTACTTGAAATCGTACTCGTGGCAACCCCAGGTTCGCTAGTGCAGTGCTCTTGAATTGTCTTTGGGACAATAAGTCACATAAGACATACATACTAAAACAAAGGCTGAAAGAAGAATTGTGGGCCTGTTAGCAATTTTTACCACTTCTTCCATCTGACAATATTCGAGAGGCCCTTGAATATATCAAACCCGACTGTATGATTGATATGAAAAAATTTATCAATTACATAGAAAGATTTTGGCTCAGTGTACATATTTACCAGCGATTTTAGCGTCTTTGGAGAGCATAATAGGACGAATTACGTTTTAGAAGATTACCACTCCAAATTAAATAATCAATAAGAATACAGTAACCGTGGTGCGTTTACTAAACGTATTGCAAAATATTCAATTTGAATGCAGTGCCCAAAAAACGGAAACGAGCAGACATCAATAATGATGATTTAATAGTGCACATTATTTTACGATTTCTGAACAATTAAATTACATTAGATGATGCATAGGAGCAATTGTGTTAAATAATGTAATTTAATTGACAAGAAAATGCGAAACGATGAGCACTATTAAATAAAAGATCATTATTGATGTCCGCTCGTTTCCGGGTTTTTAGGCACTACAAAGTTGTGAATATTGTGCTTATACTATGTTTATACGTTTATTAAACGCAGCACGCTAACAGTATTCCTTGATTATTTGATCATAATTTTGAGAAAATAAATGTTGTTTGTATTTGTACCCATTGGTAATTATTTTTATAACTGTCGCCCATCACTAGGTATTCTATTGGTGGTGTCATTACAACTAGTAAATCGTACTTGTGATACCACTGCTACACATTTGTATGGATTTACGACGTCTGGGGGCGCCACGAGTACGAGCTTTAGTACTCGTGACACCCCCAGGGGTATCTTTCGGGGGTGTCATTAGTCCGGTAGGAACTTGACGCGCATACAGAAGTATAATTTTGTTTTCTGCTATTTGATGAGTCTTTGTGCTATTGTGCAACTCACGGGACAAAGCTATCTCACGCTATTAGGTGTTTCAGTCACTGCACGCTATTTTCCGCCACTATATATAATAATTATAGTGTATTCGGTGGACAACCAATTTGTTTTGGAGACTTATAGGCTGTATACACACAAGAGTGCTGTAAGTACATTGCATATTAAATAAAAATGTAGACATAAAAAAGTAATGCACCAGATGGATGCCGCATATTTTGCTACAACGCTCCGTCACATGTCCGCGATTGCGATGGCAGAAATCATATTTCAAGTTTTTACGTCACTTTACTCGCCATCTTAACTTCTGTACCTGGTGTATTTTAGGGTGGCCCTTTTGGTGACATTAATTAATTTGATTTAAAGTGAACCCATGGGCAAACATTTCATTGCTGTTGATTCTGGGTCAATTTTGGACATCACCTTACGGATATATTAGCAATTAATGTTCGACCTTTATAATCTATACAACTTTAGGAACACGTAAGTCATAGTTATATTTCAATTTTTACGTTAAATTGTAGGCAATATGATCAGAATTTCTGATAATTTTTTTTTTTGGGGTAAACGGGCTATGTGGTATAAATTTTGGCCCATAACCTGTGTTGTGTTTAAACTCATACCTTAGAGCAGTACCGTAATTCCCAAAGTGGTCCAGGTGAACCATCAGGGGTCCACGGAGACTCGACGGGGGTCTACGTAGGACGTGACAAAAAATGAGGGTCTACAATCGTAAGCAGGGGTGCATGAAAATTAATTTGGTTTCGATAGTGAAGAACTAAAATGTTGGCTTTTTATTTTAAATAATAAGATACCTAAATTTAACCATCTCAATAAGACAATTTGTAAATAAATTGAGAAATAAATGGATAGTTCCGAACTGGGAGTCGAACCCAGACCATGTCGGTAACGCGCCGAGGCTCTACCAGCTGTTGAGCTATCCGGCCCTATGCCACTTTACTTTTTCAATTTCATTTATAACTTATTGAGCCACACCGTCCATCATACGATAATACAAAATTACAAACAATATGATACCTAAATTAAACCTTCTCAATAATACAATTATCTCCTATCAATATAGGCAGATAAAATTTTAAGAAGCTCAGTGACTGTTACTTGTAAAAACTTGCATATTCCATATTCAGTACAACGCGTCGAGACTTGTCGCGCCGGCCGCCGCCATCCCGTCCGCAATGCGTGTTCAAACGTGCAAATTAATACGACTTGTGGTGTATGTACTTGCAATCTTGTATGAACGTGTTTAATTCTTCACTAATATAAATACGAATGTCAAGGATAAACGTTACTCATTTGTTTCCGAAATTTCATAAAGAAAAGTGAATCGATATAAGTGATTACCAGTGTCGGGAAAGTAAGTACCTACCTGCCTATATAATATAATATCGCGTGCCTAATGCTAAAAGGGTGCATTTTTTCAACATTTTGTATTAAAACTTGAATTTTTTTATTTATTATTTACAGGTAGGTAATTGATACGAAACATGACCGAATCTAAGAAGAAGTGTCGTCAGTACAGTGTTGAATATTTTAAATTTGGTTTTCTTTCATCACAGGCAGATAAACGATTGCCCACATGCCTTTTATGCAACAAAGTTTTGAGCAATGACTCTATGAAATCATCAAAGCTGGAAAACCACCTAATAAGGTGTCATCCTGATAAAATAGGTAAAGATTTAAAATATTTTTAAACATTAAAGGAAAAATATGAAAAGAGACCCATCGTGCACAGTATGTTCGCTTCAACGTCTGAAAGCAACGATGATGGCTTGCGGGCATCTTACAATATCTCGTTACTTATAGCAAAATCTGGAAAACCGCACACCATTGGAGAACAGTTCATTTTACCTGCTGTTGAAGAGGTTTTAAAAACTGTTCTGCACAAATCTTTATTTGACATACTCAAAAGAATTCCTTTGAGTAACAACACTGTACAAAGACGTATTGATGAAATGAGCTCTGATGTTGAAAGTTTCTTGTGTGATTATCTGCAAACAACTCATTTTTCTATTCAACTGGACGAGTCACCATTACCTGGCAATGAAGCATTATTATTGGTATATGTTCGATTTGTTATGGGCGAAGAAATTCATGAAGAGCTACTATTCGCGAAAACTTTGAAGACGGACACTAAAGGTGAATCAATATTTAATGTCCTGAGTGATTTTTTAATGAAAAATCGATTCCATTTACAAACGTTATTTCGGTGGCAACAGATGGAGCTCCTGCCATGGTCGAGCGATATCGTGGGTTTATAGGCCATCTTAAAAGAATTATACGAGAGGTAACTGCAATTCACTGTGTTATCCACCGACAACACTAGTAGCGAAAAATTTGAGTGATAGATTGCACCAATCGCTTCAATTTGTGACTAACGCAGTTAACAAAATTAGAAGCAATGAGTTGCAACACGCGCTTATTTACACAATTATTGTGCGATGAAAATGATGAAAACTTCCAACGTTTGCTGTTACATACCGAAGTACGCCGGTTGTCGAAAGGTGCATGTATATCAAGATTTTATTCACTTATTGACTCAGTTTTAGAATTTCTGGAAAGTAAAGATCCTGATTAAAAAAAAACCTAATCAATTTTAAAGCAGACATGGCGTATTTGGCAGATTTGTTCAAAAAATTTAATGATCTTAACTCACAATTACAAGGGGACAGCCTTAATTTAATAAAAACAAAGAGTGTGTAATTTCAGCTTTTATTGGTAAATTTAAATTTATGAAGGAAAATATTGGTCGGCGCAAATTTTCACAGTTTTCAAACTTATCGCATGTAGAATGCCTTGATGAAGATATTCAGACATACGTTCAACATTTGATTGCCCAGCATGATGATTTTAAAATCAGATTTGAAGACATTTTATCGATGGAAAGACCACCATGAATCATAAATCCATTTGATGCAACAGAAGTGGAGAATGTAATATTACAAGAGGAGCTACTCGAGCTTAGCACTAATGAGGAGCTGAAAGTGATATTTAAAAGAGGGTATCAAAAATTTTGGCTGCAGGCAGAAATACCTGAAAAATATCCTGGACTGTGGGGAATCGCGCAAAAGCTTCTGATAGCGTTTCCCTCGTCATTTCTCGTCGAAAAAAGTTTTAGTGCCGTTACAAACTTATTAACAAAAAAAACCAGATTGAATATCACAGATCGGGGAGATTTCCGGTTATTCCTTACAAAACTCAAGCCAAATATTGATAATTTGCTGTCAATCCATCAAGTACATCCATCTCATTAAAATTATATATATATATATATATATATATATATATATATATATATATATATATATATATATATATATATATATATATATATATATATATATATATATATATATATATATATATATATTTGTAATTACCATTGTAGAAGTTACATTACGTTATAAATATGTGTTTAATTTTGATTATAAGACGACTGTTAAAACAATAATAATTATTAGTGTAATAATTTATATATTTGAATATATAATATATAAATACCTACAACACAAGGAAATATACTATATTTCTTTTTACCACTCTGAATGGGACATTTTCTAAATAAAATTTTTGAGAATTGATTGGTCCTTATGCTGAGTCACTGTAGATTTGAAAAAAAGTAAAGTTGGATGGAGTCACTTTTTCGATTGGCCAACTTTGCTTTTTTGACATCCACTCACAACAATGAATTAAAATTTAATTGAAAATTTGTTTTGTCTACATACTTTATTATAAAATAATTAACCATATCAAGCAATCAATTCTAACCTTTTTTTCGAAAACTGTTAATTCGTCGTTGAAACTCAGCCACAACGCAAGTTTCCATAGATAGATCTAATCTTCACATTTTTTTCGAGATTTAGAAATTGGTAGTAATGTAGAATGCAGATGCAGGGGGTCCACCGGATCCAGCAAAATTTTGAAAGTGGTCTATGAAACAAAAGAGTCTGGGAACCACTGCCTTAGAGCATCCAACCAAACGGAGACGAAATGACAGCTAATTTCTATGCGAAAAAGTCTGCCACTTTCTGCGGAGGGGACGAGGAACGCACACAAAGTGATGTGATACACACTAATGCATTTTCAATCACGTGGTTACGCACGCACACGATAGTATTGTCAACATAAACTATACGCACACATGCACAAACACAAATGAAACAGCCTGTCAGTGTACGACAAATGTCATTTTTATTCAAGCAACGCCCGCGCCAGTGCTTGACACTATCGATATTTAAATATCCGATGAGTACGACGAATAATAATAGGGTACCTACTTTCCATGGTGCACAAAATAGTACGAAATGTGATGAATATTAAAATTTTTATTGAATTAAAACTGATTGAAAAAATGCAATATTATGTATTATTAAATATGGCTTTTATTTTAATGTTTTAGTTTAGTTTTGTAATTGGCTGTTGTAGTGTAGTTGTGTTGATTTATAGCATGTAGATGTACCACGAAATAGAGATTTACTTACATTGAAGTGATTTTCACAAATATACAATCAACTTTTAGTTGTAAATGATTTAGGATATCTTTTTGCGAGTTTCAACTTCCAACCAAACTTCCCTTATTTCGATATCTTCCGGCACTATAATGAACAACTTTTCTGGATTTCTATTGCCATATTTTATTCTTGCCACAATGTAGGTACTAATTACAAATTCGAAAAATTTATGAGTTTAGGGCATAAAAACCTACTTTCCAAAGTAAAAATGCACAAAAAAGTATGAAACAAAACTTATTTTATGAATAACTAGCTTTTCCCACGGCTCCGCCCGGGGAATTATAGTATCCCACGGGAGTACTGTACTTTTTCGGGATAAAAAGTAGCCTATGTTTTAATGTCATTGAAATCTGTTCAGTAGATTTGGCGTGAAAGAGTAACAAACATCCATCCATTCTCACAAACTTTCAGATTTATAATAGTAGTAGGATTCCCCTTTTAAATTCGGCTAAAATTTGAACCATTTCCTAGTAGCTACTAGGAGAGACTACTGGAGAGCTCTCCATCTACTTAAAAATCGGTTGTCTGTAAAGTCGGTTTAATGACAATAGCTGAACGTGACAACGTCATAAGAAATGGAGCGAGGTAACGCCGCATGAGTCATGTTAAGCGAGGTAACGCCGCATGAGTCATGTTTTTTCGTGCGTGCAGCCGGCTCTATCGATTTATAAGACGTTAGATCACGTCAAAAACTGTGTTTTATTATAATGAGTACGTGACAAACCTTTTAAGCTATTATATTATTTCGTTTAATATGCTATAGTAAACACGTATTATAATATTATCTCCTCTTGTTATCCGCCTGCACTATGAACATGAAGCTTCAAAATGCTGTGAGCAAATTGTTCTCGTACGTTTAATCCACGAAACATGATTTGCACAGCCTCGAATCTAGACATCCCGAATCATTGTATCCTTAGAAAATCTGAAAATTGAATAGTCAGAATAACACACTGATAAAGTCGATATCGATATTTTCAGTGCAGTCCGTGACGGACCTCATTTTTTCTGCAGTGTGGCTTGTTTATAAATTAAAAATGCATAAAATAATGCAGGATAAATTTATCCGCACATTTTTTTATTGAAATAAAGAATAACGATTAAAGCAAAAGTTTGATAATATAATTGAATAATATTTTTTTTTATAATTTGCAAATTTTTGGTGTTCAGTGACATAATATTATTAAGAAAAATAAAATTGCAAATAGTATACTAATTAATTATTTATGTTTCTTAATTTTGAATCAGTAATAACATGAACGAATATGAAATAGAAGTTTTTATAAATAACTACCTTAAAATATTACCCAAGTTAGGATATTGTACGATTCAGTGGCAACACTTATTGACAGAGATTTTTTTTGGATTTTTGCTTATTTAATACATTATTTGATAATATTTAGACAAAATAATACTTACAGATGGAAAGTAACGTTGTCCTTTTGTTTATCAGAAGTTTCCGATCTCTTTTTACAGTACAAAACAGCAATTCGGTATTTTTAGCTCCGGTTCGTCCCGAATCACTGTGATTTGCCGAATACTCTATGTGGCCCCATACACGGTTTTCCTTCAGTTCGGCCTGAACGGATGCAAAATCGTATCGTCTGTGTGCAATTTCGAGATCGCATCAGTCGGCCGTATGGACTGAAGCGATTCGTTCCAGTGTTGCCAACTCTGTTTTTGCGAAACTACTAAACTCGCCTCGTTTTCTACAAAAAACTACTAAAAGAGTACCGATAACTATAAAAAAGCTACTTAACTTAGGAATCCCTAAAAGTATTTTTAGGGATTTTGTGTTTACAAACATAAATACATTTTCAGGTTTAATAATTAACCGTTAAATTAAAAAAATATAGTAAGAAATATTATTACATAATATATAGAAATTAAATCGGTAGTTTTAAGCGACTTACGGATGCGTGCTACTATTTGCTATTATTATAAGGTCATAATAGCACATAGAAGCAAGCCATTTTGCATAATAAGATTACTGTCTAGCTATTTTCTACAAAACCACTACTCACAACTAAATTCCTACTAAGGAGGGAATAAAATACAAAATTTAGTAGTAAAACTTTGTAAAAAACTAAGTTGGCAACATTAATAATTCTGACCTGTACGGATAGACTGAACGGCAATAAAATTGGACTGAACGGTAATAAAATTCGAGTGTAAGCAAAACCGGTCAAGTGCGAGTCGGCAAGATGAATTCCGTACAAAACGGAAAAAATTACGTTTGTTGTAGTTATGTGAGCCTCAAATGTTTATTTTATTCTGTTTTTAGGATTTGTTGTTATAACGGCAATAGAAATACCTACATCATACATTTGTGAAAATTTTAACTGTCGAGCTATCACGGTATAAGAACTGACGACAGACGGACGAACAGTCTCAGTAATAGGGTCCCGCTTTTACCCTTTGGGTACGGAACCCTAAAAATGGCACGGTCATAAGAAATTTATTAAAATTTATTGAAGTAATTAAAACTTTAAAGCCACTATGGTTTATAAAATGTAAAGACTATAAAACAAAGAGAAATGATTTCTATAACATATTACTGGAAAAATGTATGACACAATAATTCGGTTCCGTCGATAGCGCGATTACAATTGCAGCAAAATACAATAAACAAATATAATAATAGCCTAAACTGACCAAGAGCATGTCACGACATGTCTAAGGAAGGTTCCGTAACTATCTACGCGCAATAGGTTTTCATTGAATTACTACAAAAGTTATTGTCATAAAGTTATTACAGAAGCTAGGAGAGCGGCGGACAGACAGACAGACGGACGGGCAGAGTGAAATTATAAGGGTTCCTTAAGTATTACGGAACCCTAAAAACACGACCGAAGCTCGCGGCAATTTTCCGTGTATGTGCTCGAATCCGTTCAGGCCGAATCTTAGGCGCGTATTAATAAAGCGTTCTTAATTAATAAAAATTAGTGTTGTTTTAATTAATAGACCGTACTTAAGTACAGCTGTAGGTACGGCGTATCAAGTGAGTGCGAACGTTAATACGAATAAACGAGACTCGTTACTAAGTACGCTGTCATTTCTGTCAAACTGTTACTTGAGACGCGGTTTCGTGGGTACAGTCAAACCTTGACTTGAGAACGGCTTGCTTGGGAATTGGGATACAGTACATTATTTGTGGTGTTTTTGGGTGTAATACAATTATGTAAATTAAAATCTAAATACTTATGATTAAACAAACTCAGAATTTACACTACATACCTACTCAACACAAAATAAAGTTATAAAAAAAAGACTCTTATTGATACTTATTCTTCTATTTTTTTTGGTAATCGCAGTTACAAAGGTTTTGCACCATTCTGCCAGTGTCGAGTATTTGTAGAAATATTTTCGATTTTATTTAAATATATTTATTTATTTATTTGTATTAAACGAATTACCTGTTTGATTTAAATTAATTGACTTGATTTGACACTTGACAGCAGAACTTTTTGTCGCTGCCCAAAAAACAATCCTCATTATATGATCCCTTCCTCCTACAATTCCTCGCCCTATCAACCTTAAATCTGTTCTGTGTTTTGTAAATACTCCTTTTATTGAAACTTTATATACATACTGTGGTACTGGCCCTAAATTTGTCTGTTCTAGGTTTAAGATTATTCAACAGACTTCCTCCTGTACACCGTGCCCTTGTTTATTCATAAAACCCACTCATAAGGCAGAGTTTTCGTCAAACACAACACATTGGCGAATCACTAAGGAGCCACTTTAAAGAATAAGAACAAGAAGAACTTTTTTCGAATGGCAATGATCCGCATTCCGTTTTACGTAGTTCTTAAAAAATATGGATATTAATATGCTAGACCAGGGGTCTCCAAACTACGGCCCGAGGGCCACATCCGGCCCGCGGACAGATTTTGTCCGGCCCGCGGAGCTAGCATACTTGAAAACTCCTTTTAGAGAACATATTTTTTATAGCAAATTAAATTTAGTTTACTGAAGTATTCTAATTTATGTTGAATAATTATTAATATGACATCTACATTGACATGGTCATGGGCTAACTACTCATAACATTGTTGTAGGCTTATTGTTATTGTTTTTGTGATAAGTTGGATAAAGAAACACAGAATTGTAATGAGTAAAGACATGTATAATATGCAGAAAATTTAACTTCAGTATATAATAACTAACAAATTATTGAAATGAATCCAACTAACATTTTATACATTTTAAATAAAAACATAACTTATAACAAGCATAATGACATATGAAATACTCATGAGATTTATGTAATTGAGATTTTCCACTGACAATAGTTTGTAGTTGTGGACTAATTTTACTTGTACCAATTATTAAAAGAGATTTAAGATGCTCATCAGTTAACTTAGATCTGTAAACATTTTTTGTGTACTTCATTTTGGAGAAGGTCTTCTCACACAAATAAGTAGTACCAAAAACAGAAAACAGCCCACGAGCAAATTTATGCAAATTATCAAATTGTGTCAGTGGAAGACCCTTATAAAATTCCAACAAAGATGAGTTTTGATATTTGTTCTTAATTATATCACTGCACTGTAGATCAATCATTTCCATTTGAAGTTCCGGGGCTAGGGTTTCAATGTCAGTATCAAAAGGATTCTGAAAAATCTTAATTTGATTCGCAATGGCATCAAAGTTCGAGAAACGAGTATCAAAATTTATTTTCAAAGCACTCAAAGTTTCGATTGCAAAATCGATACGAAACTCAGTCTCAGTGGTGTGGCTGAATATTTCACATGTTTTAAAATGTGAAAAACATTTACTTCGTAGTTGTGATTGAAACAGTATCAATTTCTTCCGGAATGATTTGATATTAGTGTAAATCAGGAAGATGCTGGTTTTCTCCTTGCAATCTCAAATTCAGTTCGTTCACATGTTTTGTCAAATCAACATAGAATGCTAACTTCCACAGCCATGCGTTGTTTTGTAATTCAGTAAGAGGGCGATGCTTTTCATTCAAAAAAATTTCGATCACTGCTCGAAGTTCAAAAAAGCGCTGAAGGACTTTCCCACAACTAAGCCAACGTACGGCAGTATGATAAGGTAAGTCATTTTCTCCAATCTCTTCAATAAATTGTCGGAATTGTCGATGATTCAGCCCAAAAGATCTGATAAAATTAACAGTTGATATGACTGGTTTCAGAACTTCAGACAAATACAAACATTTTCCGCACAAAGACTGTTGATGAATGATACAATGTAAGACTAATGGTTTTGAACCACCGTCATTTTCTACAGCTTTTGACACAAGAGCGACCACTCCTTTATCTTTGCCACTCATGTTTTTGCCTCCATCAGTTGTAATACATTTCAAGTTTTTCCATCGAAGGTTCTTTTGGTTAATGGCCATTTCAACTGCTTTAAAAATATCTGTACCAGTAGTTGTGCCATGAATACTATACATATCAAGAAGTTCTTCATGCACTTCATAGCTTTTATCTACTCCTCGAATATAAATCAACACCTGAGCAGTATCTGACACATCCGTTGACTCATCCAAGGCCAAAGAAAACCACTCAACATGTCCATTTTTGTCGAACAGTTGAGAGGATATATTTTCAGCGATGTTTTCTACCCTTCGAGCCACAGTGTTTGCTGACATACTGACAGTTTTTAATAAATTTACCTTTTCAGGGCACATTTCTTCGGCTACTGCAATTATGCATTCTTTGATCATTTCTCCATCGGTGAATGGTTTTCCACGTTTTGCAATTTCAAGAGCCACACGAAAGCTGGCACGAGTTGCAGCCTCTTGTTCAGTTTGAGTTTTGTAAATGAAGATTGCTGCGATTTCAATGCGCGCTTCATAGCTTCGAATTTTTCTGTCCGCAAACTTCCTGTATATTTTGAGTAATTTTGAAAATGTTTTGTTTCATAATGACGTTTAATGTTATATTCCTTGTGATCGGCTATGCTTTCATTGCAAATCAAACATAGCGCCTGTTGCATATTGACAAAAGTAAGTGTCAATGTCATTTTTGACATTGACAGATGTCATGAAGTAAAGACTATTTAGTTAGTTTATTTCAGTTGGCCAAAAGGCTATAAATAGTGTAGACGCATGTTATTGTGTTAGGCATATACCTCATATGTAATACGTAGTCAGTGTTAAGCACCAATAAAGGAGAATATAAGAATTGTTGCTGTATTATTATCATCACCACTGAGACACAAGACGACATAAAAATCAAGAGGTCGTAGCCCTCTACTCTTGTTACTGGACTCAATTACAAAATACTGAATGTTCCACTGATCTTTGAATTTTCTGCATTCACTATCAATTTTTCGCTTCTTTTCCATACTACTAAATCACACACAAAAGCAACAATTCAAATCAAAATACTGTTACAAAGATGTCTTAAACTTAATCACGCACAAACACATTTTAAGGAGGTACGCACTATTTTATTTCACAACAGTGTCATAGGAACTGACTTGTGGTTGCGCCACTAGCCTTCTTATATATTCCAATTACTGCCATCTAGAAGTGAGTGGAAGACACCAGAACTTTCTCGAACCAACGAGATTATTCTGTACGTGCTATTAGCGCCATCTGTTAGCGATAGAAGGTACTACCTATTTCCGCTTGTGTCCACCAGATGTCATGTCACGTTACTCCTCATGGCTCTACTCTACGACTAATCTAGAAATTACAGATGACAGGAAAATTAATAATATGCTGTGTTGCCGTTTTGCGGACTTTAGTCCGATTTGCAGCCTTTTTTAAACGTTGCGTACTTTTTCGGACTTTTTTTTTCATCAGTGGACTATTTCACTTTTTACCACCGGCAACAATGATAATATGGTTTTGGCCCTCGGAACTTACTGGAATAATCAGTATGGCCCTAAGGCTGGAAAGTTTGGAGACCCCTGTGCTAGACGATAATAAATATTAATATCTATGTAAAAATTAATGAAAATCGTTTTTTTTTTAATATAAAAAATACAGACTAAACTTTTTTTTGTATTTATGTATTAAATATTACATTTTTAAAAAGAAATATTGAAGGTATTTATAATCAATAAATCCGTTCTTTGTAGAAGTGTAAACGGAACGTTATTTTATTCGTTCTTTGTCGTGTAGATGACACTTAAAAGTTGAGTAAGTGATCTCAATAACGTTATCAACTGAAACGAGAGAGAAGCTAATCGTTACTTGAGACTGTCTCAGCCAAGAAAGGTCTTGAGAACGAGTTTGAGAACGGTTTATTAATACGGGCCCTAAATTAAAACGCCTAGAAACCGGGTACGCGCATGAAAAATGAAGTTTATCATACTCAGCCATATCGGCTCAGTTTGTTCGAACGACCCGTCAGTTGGCAAGGTCAAGCGCAAGTGCATACATCTCAGACTATTAAATTTACATTACATTATGACGGTTTATGTTGTTATTTGGTGTCACAATGCATCGGAAAATAATTAAAAATGTTATGTCCGAACAATTTGACATGTATTAAGTCAAACCGACTACCGATATCAACCGACGTTGTCATGTCACCCTAAAATAAATTGAACAAAATATTGAAAATAAATCGATAAAACCAATTTACGTGACGCCGAAAGTAAATAAATATACATGTTTAAGTATTTGCAGTAGAACCAAATATAATTTATAGCGCCCCAAGTGGGCCAAACTGTGAGTAGATATCCCAAGCAATTCTCCCATACAACTGACAAGGCCCGCGACGGAGGAAGGAACAAGGCCCGCAACAGAGGAAGAAACGAGGCAACTCCGAGAAGCCGTATGCTAATTTTTTTGCGAAAAGTGAGCCAACTATCCCACGCTCAAGCCTACATTCCCCCAGAAAATGACCATAATATAATTCAAGGTTTTTTTTAATATTAGTTAAGCAGTTTTTTAATTTTTTGTCTATAGTTTATTCTATTATATAAGTTATCTTTTATAGTTTATCTTTACCAACCTATGTCAAGCAGCCAGGATGCAGGGACTTCTAATATTTCGACCGTGTCCTTTGGAAATCTGTAGCAATGCTCCCACTGTTCCCGATATTTTAAAAGCCAGCGGGGTTTGAACATCCACGTAGGCAAATGCCACAAACAGCTTCTAATACTCATTCCCCCAATAACCAATTCACTTCCGAACCCAATTTATGAAACAAATTTCTGGCAAGAAATATCCAAATTTAAACGTTTTATACCAGTTCTAAGACGGATCCCTAGGGGTGCCAGAGTGACTGTAGCCCAGAAGCTTGCCGAGACGATACGCCACACAGTGCTGGAGAACTCGAGGCAAGCCTGGGAAAATCTACTCACCTTTCCCTACCGTTTTCTGCATATCACTAGAGATCCGCTCAACAATGCCTCCCTCACTTCAAGAATCAAAAAGAATTGTGTTTCGGACATTAACCTCAACCCAAATTTTTCTTCACATTCCACGGTCAAACATAACATCGTGAAAACTGTGGAAAATAAAATAAGTGAGGGAGACATTAAGGGTGCAGCGCGGTTCCTGTTTTCCAATGACACGGTCGCCCCCGACTGCCCAGAAACCCTCATCGCCCTGGAAAACAAACATCCATCACAATCCAATCCTTTCACAGTTTCCGATGACGCATTACCACCACTACAAACGTCGACAGACAAAGTACGCGGAGCCATCATGTCCTTTCTTCCGGGTTCAGCTGGCGGCCTCGACGGTCTCACCCCTCAGCATCTGAAGGACCTCACAAGCGGTTGCTGCGGGGAGGCCGGCGAGAAGCTCCTGCATGAACTTATGAATCTGTGCAACCTGATGCAACGTGGAGGGGTCGCATCAGATATCGTAGACATCTGTATGGAGCTAACCTCTGCGCCTTGAGGAAGAGAGATGGTGGCATTCGTCCGATTGCTGTCGGCTCCACATACCGGCGCCTTACAGCCAAACTAGCTTGCAAATCGATAACTTCCCTCGCGTCATACTTCCAGCCAAAACAGTTCGGTTTTGCCTGCAAAGGAGGTTGTGAGGCCGCCGTTCACTCTTTCAGGACAGCTATCCACAATCAAGGCGATGATGTGTTTCTGAAGGTCGATATCAAAAACGCTTTCAACTCAGTTGACCGAGGCGCCTTGTTGGCCCAAATTAAATCTAAAGCACCTGCCATTTTACCATTTATGCTCCAGTGTTACAACGACCCCACCAAACTCATTTACAAAGACCACCTCATCTCATCCGAAGTGGGCTGCCAACAGGGCGACCCTCTAGGTCCAGCAATCTTCAGCCTTGCTATAACGTAATGGCACCAGTCTTGGACAAGCATCCAGTAATGGACAAAAAAAACATTAAATTTGAAAAATAAGATAAAAAATTTCGCTATGCAATCTGGCAACACTTAAAGTAAAAGTTTGATTTATAATGCTGTCAAAATATAACACTTCATTTTATTCGGCCATTAAGTTTAAAGATGGCGTAACATTGTGTTTTGTCGCTCCGACTCGTTGTTGAAAAATCCGTTTTTACTAAAGAAATCCGTAAGGAAGTGAGTACACAAATTAGTTTTTAAGTATTTTTGTATTAATCTCAGTGAAATTTGATATTATTTTTTGTTATATTGGTTAAATGTGCGAAATATTTCACGATTTAGTGGCATGATAGGTTATGTTGTTTAAATAAAATTATGTTGCGTCCATAACTGGATTTTATTTTAAGGAGACGCCATTTATGGACAATTGTCGAAATTAAATTTTTTTTCAAGTTTTTAATGACATACGCTTATTTGAATTTGCTTCTCTTTCTGTTTAATGATATACCTATCACGACCATTTGAAAGATAGGGTTCCAGAAATGGACAACGATTGCCCATGACTGGATTCGCCTTAGTTTCCTATAATGGACAATGATATTTTTTGTTTCAAGAATGGCGCCTAAAAAAAATTATACTCCCGAACAAATGGGTAACGCAATCAATGCCGTTAACAAAGGGGAAACAATAGCAAAAGCCGCTGAAAGATTTGGAGTGCCTAGAATAACTCTACACAATAAAGTATCAGGTAAAAGTCCTAAGGTCTGCTCTATGGGTCCAACTACCAAATATCATGAAAAAAAGAAGCTGAAAGAAAGCGTATACTAGAAGAAAAAGATAAAAGGTCCGTGGAAAGGAAAGAAAGGAAAATAATGAAAGAGAAACTTATTGAAGAAAAGAAAAGAAAACGGTTGATTAGCAAGAAGTTGAATACTAAGAAATCAGATGACACATCTACAGATGAAACGGATACTGAAGTGCAATATTGTGAGAGTGATGATAGTAATTATGAAATAGAAGAAGATTTGTCTGAAACGAATGTAACGGAAATACCGACAAAATCTAGCAATAAAAAGAAAGCTGTTTCTAGGCGCTCAATTAACTCTACCGATTCTGAATCAGAACATGTGCCACTGATTTCTTTTTGATGACGTCAACCTATGACGTCATCAAAAAGAAATATAGCCAAGGGAAGTTATGTCATAGTTAAGTATGAAGGTGAACATTTTCCTGGTGTTGTTGAAATTGTTGATAAATTGTCCTACGAAATAAGCACTATGACATTTTCCACTGGGAATACATATAAATGGCCAGAGACGCCAGATAAGATCTGGTACAATGAGAATGCCATTATTGAAGTTATAGATGCCCCAGTACTAACAAATAAGAGAGGTTTTTACACCGTTAAAGAGATTAGCAAGTATCATATTTATACTGTTTGATATACATATAAAATAGAACCTGCTCCAGTATTTTTATGTTCGTTGAAATTCAAAATGTTTATGACTGTAGATAATAAGTACTTATCTACAAAATTTGTTATGTTTTTATTATTTAGTGATTAATACGAGACTGATCAATTAGTATTTTTTAGACTGGTCTATAATAAGGATAACTCTTTATTGCACGAGACGACATATTTTGTTGATTTGTTAATAAATAATTAGTGTTAACGAGACGCATTGTGATAATGTTTAGTCCAAAAATATTATAAGTACGTATGCAAAATAATTAATAAATACTTTGTTAAACAGTTTTATTCTATTTTCGACCATCATTTTCAGGATTCTATTGATAACTACAAGTTTTCTACATGTACATAACTGGAGGTTCAACATTGGGTACTGTCCATAAATGGGTGTTTATAACTGGATGTTGTTCGACATTGGGTGTC
The DNA here is from genome assembly GCA_037179445.1 of Phengaris alcon alcon. NCBI lineage: Eukaryota > Metazoa > Arthropoda > Insecta > Lepidoptera > Lycaenidae > Phengaris > Phengaris alcon. The sequence continues at coordinate 1,003,231 of JAYRCH010000162.1, read as the reverse complement.
CATCACTAGATTTTTTTTGTCCATTACTGGTTAAAAAAAGTATTTTTGTAATTTATAAATTATTTAAGGATTTATGCATTATTTCTTTTTTTCTAACATCAGTTACAATAAACTAACACTAAACTAATCGTATAACAAAAAAGTATCTAAAAATATGTAGAAACCTACGAGAAATTTACAAAAAACATCAAAATTTTTCTTAAGTTGTCCAATATTGGGGTCGTTACGTTACACCCGGTCATCGAGCTTCTAGATTCAAAATTTAATGTTTGGTATTTGGATGATGGGACCCTTGGAAGCGATGCACCCACTGTACTATCAGACTTCCGCACTCGACTGATCCGCGAGTTCCAAAAAATAGGTCTGCAGCTGAACCTAGGTAAGTGCGAACTTTTTGTGCCAGACAGTTGTGGGGATAGAAACGCGATTATATCCAGCTTTAAAGAAATAGCTCCACAACTGTCTGTCATTGACAAGGATTCGCTCTTCCTTTTGGGCTCACCTATTTTAGACGAATCTCTCCCGGACTTCTTAGATAACAAATTACAAAATTTTAATGAAACTTTAGACCGCCTCCTCCAAATTAACTGTCACATGGTCTTTACCCTAATCCGTTTTTGCATTTTCGTACCTAAATTGACATACGTCATGACATGACATGTCTTACGGTGTTGTCAACTGAGGAAGTTCCCTCAACTTCTCAAACAGTTGGATGATACCATAAGACAAACGCTCTCCACTATTTTGAATACAAATTTCGATGACCGCGCATGGACTCAGGCAACGCTTCCAGTTAGGTTCGGTGGCCTGGGTGTTCGAAAGCCCTCTGACATAATATCGCTTCCGGCCTTCTTGTCCTCAGTCCACGCGAACCATAGTCTTATCTCCAAAATACTACATCACCCATCCTACTCCAATACAGTTACCTTTCTGGACGAGGCCAAGGACGCCTGGAGCGTAACTAGTGCTTGTAGCGAATTGCCTGACAATACTTTTTCCCAAAGGCTCTGGGACGAGCCACTCTGCAGACTGGTACGGAATAATCTTCTTAATACGTCCTCCAGTCCTGTGGAGCAGGCTCGCCTCTTAGCTGCGAAGAAGTGGGAGTCGGGCCTTTGGCGACAAGCATTACCGTCACCCAATACGGGCACATTGCTGGATCGAACAGCTTTCCGGTTATAGCTACTTCCCTGCGTCTTGGCACCCCCCACGTCGTCCCCCATCGCTGTGTTTGTGGTGCAAATGTGGACAGCCTCGGACACCACGGGCTGTCCTGTCAACGAAGCGCCGGCCGCATCTACCGACATCACTGTCTGAACGATCTCATCCGTCGGGCTCTTGTCACCGCCGGAGTGCCAGCTGTGCTGGAACCCTCTGGTTTGGCGCGCGACGATGGCAAGAGACCAGACGGTATGACCCTGGTCCCTTGGAGAGTGGGACGGGCTCTTGTATGGGACGCTACTTGCGTCGATACACTTGCTTCGTCCCAGGGCACCTCGAGTTCTGCAGGTGCGGCCGCCAATCAGGCGGAAAACCTCAAGCGGCGCAAATATGAGAACCTTAGTGGGGATCTCATATTTGAACCGTTTGGGATTGAAACCTTAGGTACATGGGGTCTGGGTGCGCACAAACTTTTCGGAGAAATCTCCAAAAAACTCATTGAGGCCACCCGAGACCCCAGAGCCGGCACCTACCTGGCCCAGAGAATAAGTATCGCAATCCAGCGAGGAAACTCTTTGAGCCTTCTACTACAGGTACTCTGCCTGGTGGGGATGACCTGGGAGATTTCTTTTTTTTGTAGCATTTTAAGTTTTGGAGTAATTATTTTTTTAGTACTTACCTACTTTTATGGTACAATTGATTTTGTTATCATAACTGATAAAATGTATATCATATTGTAGTATTAGTGAGTTTAATAAACGTAGGTTGTAGATAATTTTATTTTTATTTGGAATAAATTGATATGTAATTAAAAGATTAAGTCAAATATTTAAAACATTTTAAAATAAATTCATATTATATCGCCATCTTGATGCCCTATTGTGAATTGTGTGTTACTAGTAAAAATAAATTTATTTCAAAATTTTCATGGCTAACTAATAGTTGCAACTAAGACAAAGTTTTTTAATATTTTCTGATTTTTTTAATTATGAATTTAAAAGTAATGCCCGTATTAAGATATCCTCTCCTCCGATCTATCCGATTCTTAATATATTCCTTAATACCAGTTAAATATAAATAAAGTTCACAAATTGTGTTTAGATGGTTTTAAATGAAATAAGTAGGTATAAGTTATATTTTACATCTAACGATATTAAGAAAAGCAAAATATACAATAATCCCAATTTTAAGTTTTGTCTGTGTGCGTGTCGGTTTGTAATCCTTACGCCTACATCTATCTGTTGCTCGCTTCACTTTGTCCGATGCGTTTGTTTAAAGAATATCTAGGCGTTATTAATCTAAGGGCCGAACTGACGTCAGTTCGGTCGGATGCTATTTTCTCAGTGTATGTGCTCGAATCCGTTCAGGCCGAACTGACGTCAGTTCTAACTGAAACGATTGGCCTCTCGTCTGTAGAGGCCTTAAGACTCGTACTGACTATAATGAATGTTTTTTTATGATCTAGGTTTTTAACTAATATAGCACAAATTGTTCAACTTTTTTTGTAATTTTTAAGTGCATATCATAACTCATTACAAAACTACACAATTATTTTACATTTATCATGTAATAATACGTCAATATTTCTGAATATATCGAGTTTATACCACTATTGTGCAAATTGTGTGAGAAGGAAGGAATCAGTAACAGATGAAAAAGTGTAAAAAAAATCCGACAATTTACTTACATATTTTTATTGACATTTATATTTAAAGTAGTTTTATATGATGATACAAAACAATATACTTCTCTTATTTGAAGAAACGCAGACAAAATTACAGATGATTTTCCTTTTGGTGAATCCTTTATAAACTATCTACGCCGTGTATTCGAAGAACCTAAATCTAATAAAAAAAGTTACATCACACGAATAGTTAATTTAGAATTAACGTGTCAGAATAATAGTAAACTTCGGTGAAAGTGTACACAATTCGTATAATACCTACACCTTAATAATAAAAAACGCTACCTATTCAAAACAATATTCCGAACGAGGAACCTCTTCTATGTCAAAATACTGTAAACCTATGATTTATTTAAAAAATCTTACGTCAAATCCGACTTCATCCTTGACTACACCTCCCTCTGCAACTCGACATTCAATAATATATTAGACTAAATTACGGTCTAAGCTACTTACAGAATACAGTACACGCTACGGTAAATCTGGACTATATAATAATGTAGTTCTGGACAGATCGTTAGACACCACAAAATAATCCACGGGTGTGTTAGCCTCATCAGTGTAGAGACCGGCAATTCAAATGTGGCGATATATAAAAAATATGTATACGGAAGTAAAATATAAAGAATATGTACTCTCGAGTACTTTTGGTACCATTCTAAGGCAGAAGAAACATTTTGTACAGAAATACCTAGATCAAGAGAATTTTTTTCCATATAAAATGTATCATCTGCAGTGTACCAAAGTCCTCAGACGTTCAGGTGTACGAACACCATGTATGCGATGTGGTGAGTTTATAACGTCCTTAACGCGCGAGACGCCCGCCACTCTACTTCTTAGCGGGAGTGCTCGCCTCCGTAGCGTCTGCTTTCTCCTCCGTTTTCACCATCTTGCCCTCACCTGAAATACACAGTACAGTTATGGAAATAATTAACAATTCGTTTCTATCATATGTGAGTGTACCATAAGTATATAAAATGCTACTTAAAATGGCCGAAATAATTGCAAGTCTGAATGATTACTCAATAAGTTGTTTTACGTATTTGTGAGTGTATACAAAATATCTGCTCACAAATCTCAATAGATACGCAAATGAAACATGGACTATAGAATAATATTGCATGTGTATGCGTGCGCAGGACGTATACTTTTATTAGTGTATAAAACCGCGCCTCCGTGCGTTACTGTTTTTTTGGCCTTTTTGACATACCGTTGGGCGCGTCGCCTTCGGGGTCGGCGGTGGAGCGCCTGCGCTTGCGCGGGAACTTCCACGCACCGCTGCCGCCCGCCGGGTGCTTCAGCTTCGGCAGCGGCTCCATGTCCAGCACCTATAGCATTCAATATTGTCCTTGAGTAACAAACATCCATACGGAAGCGGAGAAACCCCTCCCCCCCCCCCCCCCTCCCCGAGCGGATATCTCCAAGTCAAACATAGTATTTCAATACCTTGTTTTCGATAGATAGTTTGGGAATTCAATAAGGTTATATTAGAGATATTAAAATTTTATAGCATTTATTAATAGGAATACACACAAACTCAAATTACAAGTAAGTAACTGACTTCCATGCAGTGGGAACAAAATTATTTAAAACTAAATTCACTTATTTACCTTCATAACTTAAATCATAATTTAGTTTACCTTGTATATCTGTCTGAATGCAATCTGTCTTAGGAACTGTTGTGCAGATGCAGTGAGATCCTCACGTTTCTGTGGTGGTAGGTTTCCAAGAGCGTCCTGACAAGTAATTTAATTTGATAAATAAAGTTATATTTTGTAGCAAATACAGGACAAACTATTGTATGTGAATCTGCCATATTATAAAAACGTGTAGACAAAGCTAAAGACATCTTGCGCCAATTAGATCCAAGCTTAGCACGCTTTAGCTCGTGCTAGCCAAGCACGTAAAAAGGTGTGTTAGTGAGTGTGAGAGAGATGGCACGCACCACCAGTTCCTTCTCGCAGGGGTCGCGCAGACCGGGGCCCATGGTCGAGCAGCAGACCGCCGGCGACCGCCTCCATGACGCGGCGCAGCGCCTCGCCCGGCGACAGCGCGCCGCCCGCCGACTGCATCACGCCCGACACCAGCAGCTCCATCGCCTGCAGTCGGTCCAAATTAAAATATCGTTTGATAACAACACAACCTCTACCGACGCTTTTATAAGTCCTAATTCTATTATAAATGTGAAAGTTTATGAGGATGATGGATGGGTGGATGTTTGTTACTCTTTCACAATCAATCAATCATTTATTCACAAGACGTGGTAGTGATGGTGGTTTCAATAATTATAAATAGTTCTTACACATCCTACCATAACAATGGTGTGTGAAAGTCAAGTTTAAAGTTTTAGACATTAATTTTTCATCACATAATTGAAACTAAAACATTAAATTATTATTAATTATGTCAACATATAAGCAAGATATTTTAATTATGTTGTTACACTGTCAAAATTACATTTTTTATGTCAAACTTTCTATTTTAACTACCATGAACCATCCTAAGTACCTATTACATAATAAGTCAATATTTTAATATAATAAATGTCAAGTAATTCCAGAATCAGATTACAATGAATTATTATGAGCAGTTCACGTCAGCGGTCAGATATTTATAACCTAATATTTTTGATTATGTAATGTGTAGTCATTTATGTTGTAAAAGCAATTTTCTAGAAGCCATATGGTTGACTTTTTTTGTACGTATTAAAAGTAAACTGTGTTTAAAATTATCTGGTAACTTATTATACATGTCTATAGCCTGTATAAATACATTGTTTTTATATATGTCTAAGTTACATATTGGACGATAGAGCTTATATTTAAATATATGATTTTTACACAACTACTGAACGGATCTTAATGAAATTTTGTATGGTAGTAGTTTAAGCTCGGGATTAAAACAGGATACTTTTTATCCCGTAAAACTAGTGTACCCGTGGGATACTGTATTTACGCGGGCGGAGCTGCGAGCAACAGCTAGTCATTCCATAAATCTATATGACGCAATCCACCTATGCATTGATGAACAACGCTATCATTTTAATTGCCACCAAACCTAACTTTCATAAATTTTAAAATAAAAAAAGATAATTTACCTTGAGTTATGTTCCTGGAAACATAAAATAATACTCACATATGAATTGAGCGGCGTCCAGTTGGGTATGCGGCGGCAAAGGTCTCGCATGATGCGAATGATGATCACGCACGACTGCAGGCTCGCCGCCCTAGCCTGCGCACACGCACACGGTCAGCGCACGCTGACGCACAATATGGCACATACCACTACCGCTCGGTAGCGCCCGTAGCCACATGTTCATTGTACTCAATTGTTTCATTATCATTTAAAAGCAAAAATACTTACTGCACGGTGAACGAAAAGAAAATAAAAGTAAAAAATTAAACATGTGACTAATAAAAGTGCGCACTCACTCTACGCTACAAGGTTAGTAAATTCAAGACAGCTATGATGATTATAACTTTCGAAACTAAAATTTTGTTTATTCTTTTTTTTTTAAGAACTCGATATCATCATAGAGATTTCGGCTTTTCCGCTGCTCACAATCACCAACACTTGCTTTTAACGATAAAATGAATTTAATTCATTAAGCGTAAACCTTTCTAACTTACAAAATGGACTTTCGATCGGACGCAAGTGTTGATTCTCATATTTTTAAGAATGAACAAAAATTTTTAAACATTATTATTTTGCCACTTTAAAATAAATAGAAGTAAAATTGTAGTAGAGAAGATGGTCAGATAGAGTGCGCACGAGTTTACAAATGTAGGCGAATGTACCTGGAACCACTTGGCGTGCCGAAGGGCGGCCAACGCGTCCAAACACTTCTGCCGGGGTAGCACATCCTTGTCGTCTCGCTTTATGTCGCCGCCCTCTAGCGACAATACAAAGGGTGTTTGACCATCGACGGATCGACGAAAACGGGGCAAACATGGCGGGGGTTCGCCGCACGGCACGTCGGGGGGCATTTTACGCCGGCGGCAATGCCCCCCCGGCGCGGATTGAATGCGGCGCGGATGGACGCGCGTGCGCACGCCACACGCACGCGTGGTGCGTGCACGCGTGCGTGTGACTCTTACGCAACTTGACGCGTGTCCATCTCGATCGGGGAACATAATATCATATGGGAAACTGCTAAGAGACATAAATGGGATGTTTGCTCCGTTTCAGTAGATAGCAATATACCACTGCGGAGTCCAACGCACGTGATATATACAAACGGATGATCAAAAATCCTTTTCTCCTCGCCGTCCCTACTCACACCTAAAAATAAGCATTCAACACATTGACCGGCGCGAGCCGGGATAATGAACAAATTATCTTTAATAGAGATACACAATAGTATGAGATACACAATTGGGCAATTGTAATATTCTTCATAATAGATAGTTTGTTCTGTTGCGGCGAGTGCGTGGTGCGGGGCGTGCGTACCTGCGGGCTCGCGCATGACGGCGGACGTGAGGCTGACTGTCACAGTGACGGTGCCGTCCGACACCTGCACCGCGCCCTCCGCCGGCTGCAGCTCCACCTTATACTTCGGCTCCTCACCCGATCCCGGGTTCTAAAATTCAAATTGTTCCATTTTAGTATGCTTAGTGCCTAAGTGTACACCGATACGAAACTATACGCGAAGCGGCGCTGCATTTTTGAAATAATAAAAGTTCAATTCACGTAACATCTCGTTTCGGTGTGAACTGACGCTTATAGAAGATTTTACTTTGGTGTAGGTGACATATTTTTATTTAAAACAAACTAAATCATCCTAAATTTATTATACTTAAAATAACATTCACTTGATCGGATTATAATTTAGCTCGCGCAATTTTAAAGTACATATGACTTTCTTTATCCAACTAATAAACTAACTAACGAACTACATTCTAGTGAACATAACTTTAAAAGTTTGTTACCTTGATCTTGGCGAGGTGTGCGGGCAGGTCGGCTGCGACGCGCTTCAGCAGTGTAACGGTGGGGCGGTCGTTGCACAGCACCACGAGCCGAACGTCGCGGTCGCCCTTCAGCAGCAGACCCTTGGCAAGCAGACCCACGCGCATCACGCCCTTGAGAGCGCGCGCGTTCTCGCCGCCCTCTCCCTCGCCACCGAACGAGAACCTGGACATATTTCATCATCAGTCACTGTGGTACCCACTACTGTAAAGACTTTATATTAAAAAGTACTAGCAAGTAGCAACATTGAAAACTGTAAGCGGGCTCACTTGCTTTAAAGTCCGGGCAACATTGGACCTATTAACTAATTGAAATAATTTCAACGAACTAAAGCACGTTTCTCAAGCTGGAGGTCGCGACGCTTGGGGGGCTCGAGTAGAGTACTTTTTGGATTTTTCGTGGGTGGCGACATAAAAATGGTTGAGGAACAATGAACTAAGGTATAAACTCACAATTGGTTGTCACGGCCATCTTCTTTGCCCTCGGCCTTTTCATCTTTTTTATCTTCAGGTTTCGGTGCTGCTTTAGCGACATTAGTCTGTAACAACATACAAATATAAAAATAATACCATAACCTCATCTCATAAATAGAGTGAATTTTTCACTTTCTTCTTCACTGCAATTGGTAAGAGTGAACGTGGCTCAGGCGTCAGCGGTAAATTTTGATATTGGCACGACTCACGGCGATCTTCATGAGAACATAGTATGGATTTTGGTAGAGATAGAGACGGGATTTGTTGGTACTATTACTGTTTGCGACCGTACCCGGGCGCGGTCAGCGAGCGCGTCGGAGAGCGACTTGAGTGCGCGCTCGACAGCGCTGACGGCGCGCTGTATTTCCTGCAGCTGCGGCTCGGGCGGGTAGATGGCGGCGTGTTTGGCGAGCACGTGGCGGTCGTCGGCGGTCTCCGGGCGGCGCGCGTACAGCGGCGCGTGGTGCCGCCACCACTCCGCGCCCTCCCACCACATGCGCTCCTCCTCCTCCAGACCCTGAGAAAATAAAATACTTATTACCTTTTTACAGTAAGAGATCGTAAAGGGTCCCCATAATGACCAGACAGACCAGACCGGTAGCAACGACAAATCGATACCATAACCACTAATCCTATACTTATGTACCCATATTGCATTTAGTATGTAGAAATTTGCTAAATAACTCCCTTACTAATAAGAATATTTACACAACAGCTTATATGTTGTGTTAATATTCTTATTAGTAAGGGAGTTATTTAGCAAATTTCTACATACTAAATGCATAATAATATATATTTCGATGTTACTTTCCTTGATACGTTGGAAAAGTCAATTGACAGACAAAGACAGTAACATTGGATAGCTTATCCGTTGCGTAAATATTTTTTGTATGGGGTAAATGTTTTATTGTTATTGATCGCGACTAGAGATTTGTACTTAGTATAAATATTATTTTACTTACAAGTATAACTTTGAATGAACTCACTTCATGCATACGGCGGCGGGCCCACAGTTCATCGCGGACGAGCATACGTTGCGCCTTCGCCTCGGCCAACTTACGCTGGTGCATCGACGGCTTTACCTTCACTTCCAAGTCTGGTTGGACCTGTCAATTAACATAATCGTAAGTAATATGTGCTTTGTACAGGTTAATAATAATGAGTAGAAAATCGTGGCGTCCTCATTATAATATGTAATCATGTAGCCCTCGGATCTCTTGGCGGCCGAAGCCACCAGGCTCGACGATTGCCTCAAACCTTTTACTAAGTAATCATTGGACTGTGTTTATGTTCGTACAATTTGTAGAACTTCATCTCAATCTGGTTATTCTTTAGGTTTTTTTAAATCACTTCATTTGTCATCAATGTATAAAATCAAGTGAATTCCTTCCTATTTATTCAGATCAGCTATGCAGTGTTTTTTAAAGAAGAAACGCAAAAAAACTCGTGACAGACAAATTGGCATTTTTGCACCGTTTGCCATGACTTATTTTTCAATGTCAGTATACTTAGGTCAGTCCTGATTTGAAAGTTAGACTGTTTCAATAACATTATTCACTCACCTTCTTCTTATACTGTAGTCTGTGTCTACGCCCCTTCATATGCATCTCCTTGGCGTTGGGATCGTTGAACTTGCAGTCGCAGAGTTTGCAGTTGAAGCTCACCGCTTTGCCATCGTCTGCTCGGATCTCCTCGATATAGTCCTGGCCCACAGGCTGGACCTCCGCTTCCGATTCCGTTTCCTCCTCTTTATCCTCCTCCTCCTTCTTGTCGCCTGCGGATCCCACCGTGCTGAGTCCACCGGACGCCACGAAATTGATCTTGGGGGCGCCCGCCACCGTCTTTTTGGCTGGCAGAACGAAACGTCGTCAAATCTCCTCGCCACGTCGACAGAAATGGTTTTAAGACAAACGTGCACACGTATCGCCTGATGGTAAGCGATAGCACATGAACGCCCGCAACTACAGTTACGGGTGTGTTGCGTCAACGCGAAAATTTCTCGTTTCGGGTTTACTACTAACTCCATATCTGTATCGAGTGTTTTTTTGCAATACGAGAGAAATTTGACTCGGTACTCAAACTGCCTCTAGGCGCCCCAATACAGATATGATGCTGTGGCGTACGATGGATTCAGATATGTCCTTCAAGATATCGGCAATCTTGTAGAGCATATTGCAAACGTACACGCAATTCAAAAGAATCATTTGAGTAGAATAAAATACGTGTTGCTAGGTAAAATACAAAATTGGGTAAGCATAAAAGGGCATGCGAAACCAATAAAATAACACTAGCCATATTGTTTATGAAATATTATTGGTATTACATTCTTGTTAGTAAATATTATTTGCTACTATAGTGCAAGCTTCCAAAATTAGTTTGGGTTCAAACAACTGCAAGTAAAGACCCTTTTATACTCGCCTTACCTGAACTTTTGATGGAAACACGGGAAGAGTGTGAAAAGGGAAAAATTATATAGCAAGCGGTAGTTTTATTTGTGAGTGAAAAAGTGTGTGTAAAAAAGTTTATCTGTCAGTGAAAACCTATTATTGGCGTTCTGTAATTTTATACTGAATCTATTTTTATTATAAATAAGCTGTTATTTTCCAAAATAAACAAATATTTGGAGCTACAATATACGGTTTCGCAATATATTTACGGTTACTTATGCACATCACTTACTGCCTATGTAAAGACGATTAGGCAGGAAAATAATTGTTATACTATAAAAAAAGTCATCTCATTCTTGGTTGTCTCTTCACTAAACGCAAACTCGCCCATATAATTTATATTCGAGTATGACAATTATTCTGCCAAAATTTATCTATATTCGCAGTAGATCATGCGCCTTAAGTATTCGTAATAGGCTACTTGACTCATATTTAATTTCATAGATTGAAGTAGTATTTCCTTTAGTACTTGCTTAGGAAAACGAATTCTAGCGATACCATAAATAAAAATTTTTTAAGATTGATAAATAAAGTTGATTTAAATTTATTGTGTAAAAAAAAATATTTTTGTTTTTAATTTCTACTGATGAAAACTCCTCGAAGTAACTTCCGGCAAGGATGTAACGACACAAACACACTAAACACATATTATGTAGTAATGAAACGGAACGTGTTTCTGTAAATAAATAGTTCATGACATCTTAAAAAGTTATTTATGTCAAAACGTTAAACGGAGCGTAACACCGCCAATTCACTACTACGGACTATAGCACAGATTACAAATAGTACTAGTATGACGTCACAGCACAGATAAAAATCTATCAAACAACATGGCGAATAGTGTTTTCGGTGGTTTTTAAAAAGTGTATTTTTTAAATATATTTTTTAAATATATTTTTTGTAGGTTTTTTAGGTTCCAAAATAATTTAAATATTTTTTTGTGTAATAAAACAAATGAAGGGTTTTAGGGCATAAATAAAAACAGGGTCAAGTAGTCTTGCATTGATTTTGCGAAACCTTATACAATCTGCCTAAAACTATTGCCTATAACATCTCCAAGTATATCTCACCTGGCTGCAGTTTCGTCGGTTCCGCCGATGGGATCGGCTTGCCCAGCATCGTATGCAGTTTCACCACCTTCTGGTGTTTAATGCCGCGTACGTGAGCGGCGTACGCGTCGGCGCCCGTGCACGTCACGTCGCATAGCTCGCAGCGGAGAGCGGACGCGCCCGCCGCGCGCGCACCCCCGCCGGCCGCAGCGAGCTTCACGCCGGCCTCCTTCTTCTTGTGTTTCTGGCCCTCAAGGTGCTCTTTGTAGGTCTGTGTGAAAATTAGTTTTTTTATTTTATTGTCAAATGAAGGCAACTTTGTTGGCTTAACTAAAGCTATGATTGTCGTTACAATACATCAGAAAAAAAGTGTGAAGATGGGGTAAGCCATAGATGGTCCAAGAGAGCTTGTGACTTCTTACATTATAACATTACAAATTTTTACTGTACATGTTAGTCTTTATTTATTGCACGGTTAATAAGTGACATTTAATTTGGTAGCATTATGAGTCATATTGTTCATCTTGTTTACGTTTAGATTAAATTGGTTAAGGGGTCAATTCTCGTCATTATTTCTGTTCAATTCGCAGTCTAGTTGTAAGAGCATGTTATCGTTCCCGTGCACTCTCGATGTGATGCTTGTGTGAGTGCGACAGCATGCGTTAGCACTAGAACCCTAGAAACATACTGCGAAATGAACATAAATAATTACGAGAATTGGTCTTCTGAACGTACAGTAACGACCACGGAACTCGAATGACTTTCGGCAATCGTCGTTTTCCATACATTATCTCATGCTGTCATATCATATCAGACACTGTCTCATGTCATCTCCATAGAATAACGATGATTGCCGAGGGCCATTAGCCATTTGGTCTTATGTTACAGAGGTAGATTAATCTGATTTCCACCTGGGGGCCGGCGCAGGATATGCGACACACGTCGCAGTAGTGCAGCTGCTGCGCCTTCGGCGGCGGCTTGGGCCGACGCGCCGCGCCCGCGCCCACTCCGCTCTTGTTGTAGTTCTTCCACCCGCTGTTGTTCCATAGCATTAATAGAAAATAATATAATATAGTGAATAGTCTATTCGCGTTGAGAAAGCAGTGAATCATGTATATAAATGTCACAAACTCTGGCTTACTTTAATAGTTTAATGTGAACACAGCATATGGTCAATTTTGACATATTTTGTATGAACAATTCATTGCCTTCTTGACGCGAATAGACTACAGTATACTCTAAGCTTCGTATGAAACAAAGTCACAATTAATGATAATAACCGCCTTACTAATAAAAATATTTAAACAGTGGATAAGCAATACAATGTTTTGTCCTTGTCTGATACGTGGGAAAAGTAGCTTGACAGACAAGGACAAAACATTGTATTGTTTATCCATTGTGTAAATATTTTTATTAGTAAGGGGGTATATGTATAACTATGATGGTAAAGTAAGAGCATAAGTCAACAACAAAGTAATTATTTTGGTGAAAATATTGTTAATGATGTACATAATACTCATTTATTAAAATTATTTATCATCTCTGCTTCTCTCTGACATCATATTTATTATTGTTTATATACTTATTGGTGATCTTATTTATTTATTTATTTGCCTTTTTGGACAATTTCGATAAACTAAAACTAGGTCTACAATTTACATTTATTTAAAGGCTATAGATTAACTGTTTCCAATCCAGAATTTCACTCCATATTACTATCATTTTTGTTATTCATAACATGTAATTTATTTCTGTGTGAAGATGAAAATAAATATAAAAAATTGTTTAAAACACTTACGGATTGTGTCTTGGTGCAAACTCAGTCCTCCCGTGACCACGGCCGCTGGGAAGTAGCACGGTAGTAGACACGTCGGGAAAAAGAAAAGTGCACCGCGACACAATGCGTAAGTGTTTAAAACAATGAACAATGTTCGCGTAAACATAGGAAATCAATAAACAAAAAATACTCACCCTCCGCCGCCAGTTTTGTTCTGCTGCGCCACATACATGGTAGCCGCGTTGTAGAGAGCTGTATCATAAGCAGAGTTGCCCCTGTTAGCCGTCTCTACAACAAAACGCGACCGCCTCTAAAGTCTACTCGCCGGGAGTTGATATCAAAAGTAACTTATTATAAACTTCGTTTGCGTGGAACTATTGATAGAAACGGAACACCATTTTTTTAAACAGAACCCTAGGATAAAAGTAGCCTAAGTTACTCCTTATAACATCACTATCTGCTAGTGAAAGTGCCATAAAAATTGCTCTGGCCGTTTCAGATTAGCCGGAACAAACAGATAGACACATTTATTGGCCCCGTTACAAAAAGAATCAAGAATACAATCATAACATATTTTATCAATTTATCAACTGTCGGCGAACAGACTTCAGTCTTGTCGTACCCAACATTTAGCAGTGTTGGAACACGACATTTATAAGGCGAAGTCGCGTAGATAGGTAGTAAAGTAGACACGTTATAAAATTGTAAATACATTAAAATATGTAAAAGTATAATATTAAACATGAACTAATTATAAGTTATTCATATTTAGAGTACATAATATAAAAAAATTAAAAAAAAGAAAATTGTAAAAAGACGAATTTGTAAATTAGTTGTTGTTGTTACACTAAATTGTTACTAGAATTTTGTTTACATAAAGGTAACAAATGACACAAATACACCGCGTCGCGTCCCGGACTCACACCTCACACCTAGTTCAATAGGGAATATGCACAGAACATTCATTTTACTTTATAAAATTATATGTTAGTACACTGAATAATGAGTCAAACTTTTTAAGTTATCTCTTTCTAGCAAAACATAATTTAGTATGAACTATGTGTAATGTGACGTCACATTACACATTGGATCACTCTGTCTAATTGACTTTGTTTATTACTTATATTAACTTCATAACTTTGTTATTTTCAATTATATCAAAAATCTTATCCCCTATTACGCTTAGACAAAGCTAGAGGCAATCCACACTCTACGCGCTAACTGGTCTCGCCAAAAAACTGATTGTACCACCATAGAGTTGTTCTGTAATCTGTTCAGTTGCAATGTAATCTAAACGTAAACAAATAGATTTAAGTCGAACAAATTACTGTGTCATTGTATTTCTTTATGGCACATTAAATAAGTGTCATTTAAATTGTTAGCGTTATATAGATTATAGCTCTTTGCCCGCGGCTTCGCCCGCGTGGAATAGTGTTATTGGAAAAAACATCTTCAGTAAATAACTCCTCACTGCAATATACATCTGTATACAATATTGAAATGTTTTTTAGGGTTTGTTTTGGGTAAATGGGTAAAAACGGGACCCTATCACCTCGACGCGACGTGCGAGACCGCTCGATATATATTTTTCGCGCTTGAATACAAATTTTACGATATCTTCTAACTATAACATATATAATTTAAACTGTACGGTTTAAAGGGCTACTATAATGAGCATGAGTAACGTATTTATTTTGATAAGGATCATACTGTGTACGCCACCCCCTCTAAAATTATCAGTGTTACTCTACTATATTATGCATGTTATCTAAATATAAAGCTTCCTCTTGAATCACTATTCATATATCTATTAATTAATAAACTCGCATCAAAATCCGTTGCGTAGTTTTACAGATCTAAGGATACATAGGGACAGACAGAAAAGACGACTTTGTTTTATACTATGTAGTGATATTAGTCTTTTTCTTTACGTTTCGATAAAATTGAATCTGAACGGTTCGTTATGCGCGCTCATATCGACTCATGTGCGCGGGTACAGTGTGCGAGACGAGACACTCACGCTTGGCGGGCTGCGCGGCGGGCGCGGCGTGCGCGCTGTAGGCCTGCGTAGGGTAGGAGGCCGCCGCGGTGGTGGCCGTGTACACGCCGCCGTACGTCTTGCCGCCGCCGCGCGCGCCGCCCTGCTGGATATGACAAATAACATCAAAATTATTATTGGCCTATAGTCTATAACTACGGTCCCACTGCTGGGAAAAGGGCCAAGGTCTTCCATTTATCTCGCTCCTACGCCACCGTTGGACAGCCTGTCTGGTAAGCGTTCAGCTCGTCGCCATCTTTTCCTAGACAGGCAACGGCGTCGTCCATTTAGAACGAATTATACATTTAAAAATTAAAAAATTAAGTATCCCCCTGACTTTGTCAAGCAGTAAGCGAGCTGATTATGACGAGTTATAGCCTAGGACTCATCTTTATCATGTCACCTTTCAAACAAAATAAAACTAGATCAAAATGCCACGAAACTGTAATACAGATACACAAACACATTCAACTTATTATAACACCCCTTGTTTGCACCAGGGCCGGTGTTAAAAATATTCAGAAACAGGTTAGGTTAGTTACTTTAACAGTGCAAGCTACTTGCGTGGTAGCCCGCCAGATGTAGCGTGCACACAAACAAATGACGAGTAATTTGCGTAATCGTAAGAATACAAGTAGCAAAGACAACTTGCAACTGGCATATTCTATACTGAAGTTCAGCCCTTGCATTATGGACCTTAAGAGGTGGACAAAGTAAGTAAAGTTAAATAAGTCAACCCTTTAAACATGTAGAAAATATAGCGACAGATATAATGAATAAAATCCTTCATATTAATAATTCGAAGCACTTGTTTCTTTTCAAGTATTTGTGTTCAAAGGGCTAAGCAAGGGAAATCTTCTACTATCATTTACCATGAAAATTAAAATACCTGAGCGTAAGTAGCTGGTGCGGTATAGGGCGCTTTAGGCGCAGTATCGTAGGTGGGCTGCTGAGGGGGCGCGGCGGGGTACGCGGCGGCCGCCTGCTGGTAGTACGCCGACTTGCTAGCGTCGTAGGCGGAGGCGGCCGCGGCAGCGGCGTGCGCGTGCGCGTGCGCCGCTGTAATTAATCGAACGTGAAAACACTGATCATGATACATCCAATGTACTCTTAGAGAATTTAATGCTTTAGCAGAATTTCTCAATAATTCTCATGAATTGTCCGTATTTTAATGATGATTTGGGTATGGTCTACAAGTAAAAAATTTGCCTTTTTTTAAGTCGGAAATTAGTGGGTATGTATTGTAAATTGATATAAGTTACAAGATTAAGATTTTATGTGTAGTTTTTCATTACAAATGAGGTGCATGACAAAGTTACAAAAAACAATACTTGAATAATTTATCAAAATCTCATTAAATTATTATAGTTTATTAATTTGGTGTTATCAAAATAGTTGTAATTTGTCCTTGTTAATACAAAGAGACTGTGACATCCACGATTATGATTTATTTATACTCTAAGCATTATATCTAATAAACACACCGGCATATTTAGCGGAACATAAAATAAAGGTTTGATATTAGTATCATATAAGGTTGCTGGCTGGTTTATACGTCATTTAATTAAAAAAGAAATATTTTCAAATTAAGAAAACAACTGAACATCACATTTTATGCAATTGTTTTAATTTTATTCAAATACACCTTATCTGGAGCGAACTTCGAGTATTTCTTCATTCTGAGTTTGATTTAAAATTTCATTGAAATACTGTTTTTTGTTAGTTTTTTTTTTAATCGCGTATCTTTTTGGAGTTGAGGACTGAATTATGCCTGAGTTAGCCCCAACGGAGATTGCCATGGCACTCGAAATGCGAAGAAATGGTCAAACCTACAGAGTGATATCCAGAGATCTTTGTCGACCAGTTTCAACGATCCATCGCAGTATCCAACGGTTCAGGGAGACCGGTACTTATGTGAGAAGAGCAGGACAAGGCAGAAAAAGACGCACTTCGAGTAGGGATGATCGTTTCATTCGGCTTCGTGTACGTAGGAACCCCCGTTTGTCGGCCAAGCCCGACATGAGTTAGAAGCAGTGCGGGGTGTAACCGTAAGTGAGCGTACGGTACGAAGAAGGTTTGAAGAAGCTGGTTTGGGTTCATTTGTGGCCGCCAAGGCTCCAAGGCTCGAGGTAAATCATCGTAGAAGCAGGTTAACTTTTGCTCAGGAACATCGACTTTGGAACGCGGACCAATGGAGTAAGGTATTGTTTAGTGATGAGTGCAGAATTCTCTTAAATCAAATTGACGGAAGGCAAAGAATATACAGACGCAAAGGAGAACGATACATTCAGACAAATTTTGAAACTACATTTGCATACGGTGGTGGATCAATAATGGTTTGGGCGGGCATTTGTTTGGGAGCTCGCACAGACTTGGTAGTGATTGACAGAGGGAGTCTGACTGCAGACCGCTATATCAGAGAAGTTTTAGAAGAAAATGTCATACCGTTTGCCCCATATATCGGTGACGATTTTGTTTTTATGCAGGATAATGCTCGGCCGCATACTGCTCGGGTAACTCAAGCTTATCTTAATGATATGAATATCACTGTTATGGAGTGTCCGGCGAGATCACCGGATATGAACCCAATAGAGCACGTTTGGGACTTGCTAAAAAGAAAAGTTAAGTCTAGAATTCCAGCTCCTGCCAACGTGGGTGAACTGCGAATCGCCGTAGTTGAGGAATGGCGGAGACTATCCCAGGAGACCATCGATAACATCATTCTCAGTATGCCTAGACGGGTAGAAACATAATAAGATCACATGGAGGAAATAGGCGATATTAATCACCATTTTTCTAATTTAATTAATTGTTATTTTAATATTAATATTCACTTTTCCCGGTTACATGAAAAGTTCAAAAATGTACCATTTTTCACAAATAGCCTTTACTTGCAAAATCTGTTCTTAATGTTATCTCATTTTAAGTAAAACAAATGAAACTTTAAATAACAAAAGAAGTGTAGTAAGTAGATTTTAAAATAAAACCATATTTTTTTAATTATGGACCTTTTTTTGTGTTCCGCTAAATATGCCGGTGTGTTTAGTTAGCGCAGAATTATATTATAATATCTATTCTCATAACTTTTCTACACTAATAATAAAGAGGAAACGTTTGTTTGTTTGCGTTGTATTGGCTCCACAACTACTGGACCGATTTGGATGAAATTTAGCACAGATAAAGAGTAGACCACGGGGAAGGACATAATATGCTACTACTTTTTATCGCGGCGAACTAGACGGATACGACAAAATTTTCCTTTATTGGGTTTTCACAAATCTGTTAATACCCTATTTCTAAATTATAATATTTTTTTAATTTAATAAAGAAATATTTACATTTGCAAAACAAATATAAAAGACAAAAGGCATACAGGTATATTAATCATATTAATTTAATAAAAAAAATACCGGAAACAAATAATTAACTGACCTGAAGAAATAAAAAAACCCGACTGCAAAAAAGACAGATACCCTCCACATTTTTTATAAATGCTAAACCAAATCTAAATATTAATTTTTCTCTTTCTAGGATGATTGCAACCCATGCCGACTGAGCCGCAAATTCTACAAAAAATCGCGTTTTCGGTACTGATATTTTGTTACAAAACCAACATAAGTGCAAAAATTAGGATCAAAATAAATCATGGCTGACATGTATACTTATTTAAACTCATAAAATAATAACAACCAGTTTGTATGTTTCTATGTATTTCTATGTAGTTTCTATGTTGACGGACGCAGCGTAATAAGAACCTTCATTTAATTTATTTTGCCATGGTTTACTTTTTTATGAAGATTACTGTCAATGTAATCAAATGTTAAGATGTCTTTAGTTTGATCTTCCTTGATATGCTCCCTGGTCTTGTAAGTCCAAGAAGCTGTTCTCTATCGTCAAAAGTAGCAATAATTGACAAATTTTCTTTATTTCAACTTCGTTGATACATATAATTTGGTAACAGTTTTCCACCCTGATAGACTGGGATTACTTCAGATAAGTTGTTCTGAAAGATATTATAGATTGTTTCTGTCCTGGATTCGTACATTGGCGACAAAATCTAGTCTGGCATGCTGCATCCAGAACTCAGAATCTGTTATGTGATTTGTGTGAAAACTTTATTTGATATTGCACATCTTAATGCCTATAAAAGATGAAAATTGAGGGAGAAAAAGTATTTTCAAAGATACAAAGGTAGCCAGGTCGAACGAAACCATTGTTTAGGTGGTGGACAAAAATATTAAAAAAAAAAGAAAAGGATAAGAAGTTAACTTTCTTTCTTTTTCTTTTTTTGTAATCGGTTTTGTCTAAGTTTTTTCTTTCTCTGCAAATTTTTTGTCTCAACCACCTGAGCAATGGTTTGGGTGACCTTGCTCTCTTTGTTTCTGTGAAAATGTCTATTCAATTGTCAGAATATGTTTTATAATCTTATAAGAATATAATTATATTATTATTACGTTTCTTTGACTGGCAGTCAGTTTGACTTCGTAAATATGTATTGTAAAATACACATGAACAGATTGGTTGTTCGATTTTTATTATGGTGTTTAATAATGTTATGAAAATATGATATTATTAATAAGATACTCACTCATTTTTAAGCATTTATATCCTTTTTGTTTTTCAAATAAAGTATGATACAAGTATTTTTATAATTGTTCAGTTACCTACATAAAACTAAACGCATGTGAGCTCCTCTTACCCATTCTTGCTAGTCTAAATGAACACATTTGCAACATATACATTATAAATGTGAACTTTCATCTAAGTAATCCCATCATCTTTGTTAGCCATAAACATCAAAAATGCATTTCCTAGACTTAAATCACACAATTGCCACACATTGATTATGCTTAGTATTAGTTTGGAATGGATCAATATATTCTGTTTATACTTAACAAAATAATGAAAACTTTAAAAGATATTAGAAATTGAGTGATTGACCCTGGTAGGTCTAGTTTCGCTGATTCCGAATATACTTTTAACTCAATTTCGTCAAAAATATTAATTGTGTTGTTTAAGATAAGTACGGCAGTATTGTACCAAATTTGTTATGGTAAAGAAAATAATTTTTACCTTTTTGAGGTCAGTGACACCAAATTATTTGTCTATTGACCAATGACAACCCAAAAACAATTATCAAATCTTGATATTGTAAAGTAGTGTACTAATTAAATGTAATGTTAATACTTATTTATTTAGGTTATATTATTATACATACAACTATAATATATTTGGAGAATTTATTTGCTGAGAACAATAAATACATGGATAAAGAGAAATTTTTATATTCAGCAAGACAAATTCCTAGAAATGGTAAAAAATACAGGAAAAACAATGAGTAGATAAAGCAATAAATATTTATGGCGCAATAAAAAGCATAATACCAAATGAGTACATTAAACTATGGTTACCAGTGCTTCCAGCGGTTTCCTATCATCAAAATAATCAACCCCTTTCTGGCAATCTTACCTTGAGTGGCGGCCGCCGCCTGGTAGGCGGTATCGTATCCTGTGGCCGCGGCGCGCTGGGTCCCGTACGTCGCAGCGGTCGCAGCCGGCGCCACGGCGTAACCCGTCTGACCGCCGTATGCGGCACTAGCAGTTGCCGCCCTTAAAACACACATTCAACATCTCTACGAAGCTCCACCGTGTAAAATTCCTCGATCAATACATATCAGACGCCATTTTGATTACATAGAAATGCAAGCACAAGGCTGCGTATCAGATCGACGTGATACGTACTCATTTTATCAATTCTTTACGCAAATTATACGAAAATTACTCACCCGTATTGGGTTCCACCGTGAGTAAACCCAAAATAGTTGTTTGCTGCCATCATTTACTTATATTTTCCACTTTTTAACAATTCACTCACTTCTTTACGAAAAACGGGAAATAAAAGACCGGTGTTTTGTCTTTGACTGAAAAATATGGCGGCTGACGTGAGGCGTCAATCGGCATAGACAATTAAAAAAATGAATAACAAAAGATCATAATGCTCAATCTAAAATATAAAAACTTTAAACAAATTATTTTTTAAATATAAATTACAACGAAAATGAAGTATTGATTTTCTAATAAAAATAGCTTAATATTTAAGTGTACGTCGGAAAAGTAAAGGACAAAACATTGTCTTATGAGTCCTATTACATATCTGCACTCTGCGAGATTAGGTATTTGAAGCGTTCCCGACATTTCGCATTTTGTAGTAATTTTGCAGCTGTATTTATCGTTTTTATGCTTTAAAATAAATTTATGCTTTATAGTAAAATTTTTATTCCTCATGAAGTAACAATTGTTCTGGTATAAATTATGCTTATCGTAGATAAGAGTAATTCACAGCTAACATAAAGCGATTTTCGAAGTTTTTTTGGCTTAGAATAAGATTTTTTCTATATAAAATGAAAGATATTGCAAAATTCTAAGGCCGCTACGAACTATACGAGTATATAGGAGATAACAATCTCATTTTATTATTTCATTTGCTTAGAACAGTAGGTAGTTCAATCCAGGAGCTCATAAAGTGCCTTCCATATATAATAAAGTACTCTGTGGTGCCTTCGCTCATTTTATGAAAATCTTTTTTCCATTGTACGACAAATGTCATTTTTATTCCAGTAACGCTAGTGCTTCACACTATCGATATTTAAATATCGATGAGTTCGGTGAATAATAGGTGCTTTTTGCATGAACTTTCCATGCTGAAAAAATAGTACGAAATGTGATGAATATAAAAATTATACAGAAATAAACATAAATATATTAATTTTATGTGATTTTTTTCGTAATTATTTAAATAAATTGATTTGGTTTATTTAATTAAATTTTGTTGAAAAGACGCAATATGTTATTTAATATGGCCTTTATAGTCATATTGATTTTAAAGATAAATAGTTGTGTTGATTTATAGCATGTACCAAGAAATACAGATTTACTTACATTGAAGTGATTTTCACAAATATACTTACAATCAACTTTTAGTTGTAAATGATTTAGGATATCTTTTAACGAGTTTTAAAATCCAATCAAGCTTTCCTCATTTCGATATCTTCCGCCACTATAATGAACAATTTTTCTGGAGTTCTATTGCCATTATTTTTACAATTTTATACCACACACGAATAAAACTCATTCTTGCCACAATGTAGGTACTAATTACTATTTCGAATAATTTATGAGCTTAGAGCATAAAAACCGACTTCCAAAGTAAAAATGCACAAAAAAGTATGAAATAAGACTTATTTTATGAATAATTAACTTTTTCCCACGACGCCGCCCGCGTAATTATAGTATCGGGTATCACATATATAAAAAATAGCCTATGTTTTAATTTCATTGAAATCCGTTCAGCAGTTTTTGCGTGAAAGAGTAACAAACATCCATCCATCCAACGTCACAAACTTTCACATTTATAATAGTAGTAGGATTCCCCTTTTAAATTCGGCTAAAATTTTAACCATTTCCTAGTAGCTCTCTATCTACTTACAAACTGTGTTTTATTATAATGAGCGCGTGACAAACCTTTTACGCTATTATATTATGTCTTTTATTGCAGACGGCGAGGATACTATAATATTTTATGTTAAGATGAAATATCGCTTGCTATACAGTTTGTTTGAATTATCACAGACGGCTAAGATACGATACATTTTCATATTACGTACTATACCTAATATTATGAAATAAATATCCAGGCATCATAAGATAAAAAATCATACTATATTTGAGGTCTGTGACGTCCTTTAGTCCGCAGAAAAATTGAAATAAGTTAAACTGAAAATTTTCTTAAAATATTTATTTAAAATGTATTTAAAAAAATCATGTACAAAAATAATGATTTTGGAAACACGAGTTTTCTTTTCAGACAAATAATTTAAACTGATTATGGTTTTACTACAATATTTAATTTACAATTTCACTTAGTGTGCTACAGTAAACATGTATTATATCGCCTCTTGTTATCCGCGTGTACTATGAACATGAAGCTTCAAAGTGCTGTGAGCAAATTGTTCTCGTACGTTTAGTCCACGCAACATGATTTGCACAGCCTCGAATCCAGACATCCCGAATCATTGTATCCTCAGGAAATCGGAAAAATTAATAGTCAGAATAACATACTGTTATAGTGGATATCGATATTTTTTGTGCTATCCAGCCGTCATTTTTTCTGCATTGTGGCTGGTTTAAAAATGCATAATTTCAATGGATCTTGTAGTTAAACTGGATAGCGAACTCGGAATTTACTTGCTAAAAAGAACTGTATTGCAAGGCATTAAAGTGCATTTCACAATGCATGTAACAAAGGGGCACATCCGAGCCGAGCGAGATAGCCAGAAGGCCGTGGCCGACAGGCCGTGTGTCTCGTTCTTGGATGCCGCCAAGCAAAAAATATTGGTGTTCATAAAAAATAACTTGAAAATCTTAGATAAAACGAGTGTACTTTATTGTTATTTTATCAAATGTTTATTACTTTATTATATTTTAATAGAAAAATTAAGTCCTAACATATATCACTAAATAAAAATGCATTTTATTCTAAAGCCACTTCCTTCTTTTTTTTAGATGGTATATAAAAGATACGACATTACACATATTTTACGCTGAGCACCGGATAATATTAAAATTTAAAACAATTTTATTTCTTACTTCCTGTATTCCTGTAACAATGTTTTTATTATTTATTTGATAATTTATCAGCCATAATGGTGAAAAAATGTTGTGCATATACTTGTCAAAGTGAAAGTTATGCTGGTTGCGATATTTCGTTCCTTAAGTAAGTTAAAACATTGTAATATTAATCTAGTTTATAAGTGTTAACATTAAATCAAGTGACGTTTTATAGAGTATCTGTACTGCGTTTTGTTTTAAACTAGCGACTGGCCTAGAATTGTAGTGACTACTGAGAAAAAGACGTAGTGTGTAGACGAGTAAGGCCGTTAATGATAATATTCTGTTTTTACAGACTTCCCAACAATGAAGAAATGCGACAAAAATGGCACAATAGTGTATATGTAAGGTAGAGAATTACAAAAAATTATGTTGAATGCAGCCATCACTTCCAACCTTCATGCTTTCACACTATTCAATCTCGTCGACTTTTAAAAGCCACAGCTAGAATATTTCATTCAGTGCTTCACAATATTGGATTTGTAGTTGTCTCACACAGCAGAAAATATTATTGTCACTCTACTAGAAAGGGACACACGGCCTCTTGTACAACCTCTCGCTCGGCTCGTTTTTTGGCTCACAGTACTTAGTCCAGTTATTATTCTTACGTCTATGATAATTTCAGGATAAGTTTAACCGCACATAGTTTATTGTAATAAAGATTATGGAATTTAAACAAAAGTTTGATAGTATAATTGAATAATATTTTTTTAATAATTTGCAAATTTTTAATGTGTTTAGTGACATGATTTACGCTGCTCTTAAAAACTCTTCTAGTCCTTTCCAACTCGGCTTTTTAAGAGGTCGTTCAACTGTCACAAATCTAATACTTTTCAACGATTTTATTACAGACGCAATTCTTAATGGTAACGTATAGTAAGGTAAGGTTGACAGCGTATATACTGATTATAGCAAAGCTTTTGACCGCATTGACCATGACCTTCTAATACTCAAGCTTAGCAACATCGGAGTACGTGGGGATCTGCTCAGGTGGTTTTCCTCCTATATTGAGAACCGATCTCAGGCTACAGTGCTTAGTAACTACATATCTAGCTGGGTTCCTATTCCCAGCGGTGTGCCACAAGGCTTGCTGTTCGGGACATTACTATCTATAGGGTACGTAAACGATATTGATTCTTGCTTAAAGTCAACAAAACTATTGTGTTTTGCAGATGATATGAAAATCTACACCACTATATCATCACACGCAGGCATTCTAGCTTTTCATATGGACATTACCTTACTTGAGAATTACTGTAAAGCTAACAAAGTCGATCTTAATCCTAGCAAATGTTTTATAGAACATTTGCTAGGATTAAGATCGACTTTATTATAATATCGTTATTATAAGATCTTTTTTATAAGATCGTTATTATACCTAATATTATTATATTCTTTATTATAAGATCGTTATTATAATAACTTATACCCAAAAGCTCAGTCATCAACGCTAACTACTTATTGGGGGGTCAGATATTTTATGAACATGATTAACATGATCAAATTGTATCCGTGATCTGGGTATGTTTCACGATTCCAAATTACTGTTTGATGCACAGATTGAGGCAGTCATTAATATAGCTTCCAAAGTTGTCATGAGCATGTCAAATTGTTTTACCGAAGCGAAGACACTCAAGATTTTGTACTGTACGTACGTTCGCAGTCATCTCGAGTGTGGGTCGCAGGTGTGGAGTGCTACCATAAATACATAGATCGTGTTGAGATGATCCAAAGACGCTTTATCAAATACATATGCTACCATCAAAGGATACCATACCATTCTGACAACTATCTAACCCTATGTAAAAAAATTCATATCCTGCCTTAAAAAGTCAAAGCGAGATAGCTGACTTACACCCGGTTTCTGAAAGGCTAATCAAATATTTCATGAACGTTCGTTGCAGTAGCAGCAGTCGTTGTTGAGTTAACAGGATTGTTAAATCAATTTGCATTTCTGAAACGCTAATTAGTGAAAAATTTACTAATCATTGATCATTTTGACATGACACATTTACGCCTTATGTAGCTTTCCAGAAACCGAAAACAGCGTTTGACATGTAGTTTGACCATGAGTTTGACATTAGTTTTAATAAAACATGTTGATCAAATCAAACGACTGATCAAACTTTTTGCAACTCAATTTACACCTGACAAGAGATTTTACCGCTGATTAGTTAATTTTGCTGTTGATTAGCCTTTCAGAAACCGGGGGTGTGTCTTATTGATGAAGGCGATGACTAACGAGCTTGACTGTTCACACATATCAAAATTATCATTAAATGTCCCGACTAAATTTACCAGGTTTAAATCCACCAATAAATTAATAATCTGCCTCCACTCTAATTACAGACACAACTCGTATGTCGTGAGAGCTAGCCGCAATTTTAATAAATTATGTAGGGATCATGATTTTGATGTTTACACTACTAAAGTGTCAGCAGTAAGGAAAAGCTTGAGCTCTAATTTCTTTGGCCATTCAAAGCTTTAAATTGCAGCAGATTTTGTTTTTGTTCTTTTATTTTTTATATATCTTAGATTAATTTAGACTACAAAACCTACCTTCTACCGAGACTGTCCACAAATGCATTTTTTGTCAAAAGTGAAATCTTGTAATTGGCTGACTAGATACTACATTAATAACTATACAATTAATTTAGCTGTAAGTTTTCTATGTAAATAAATAAATAAATAAAATTATGAAGAAAAAAAAATTGTAAATAGTATACTAATTAATTTTATGTTTCTTTATTTTGAAACAGTAATAACAAGAACGAATATGAAATAGAAATTTTTATAAATGACTACTTTTAAATATTACCCTATGTTAGGATCTTGTACGATTCAGTGGCAACTTACTGACCGAGAATTTGTTTTAGATTTTTGCATAATTATTGCATTATTTGTTACTATTTAGACAAAATAATACATACAGATGGAAAGAAACGTTGTCCTTTTGTTTATCAGAAGTTTCCGTTTTTTTTTTTAGTTTTACAATTTTTTTACAGTAAAAAAACAGCAATTCGGCTATTTTACCTCCGCTAGCATATGCTACCAAAAAGTAAGATTCTGCACCAAGGTATACCCTGGATCCAAAAGCACTAACAGAACTCCTCAGTCTTGAAAGATACGCGATTGGAAATTTCGACATTGTTTAAAGAACTGCAAGCATACTTATGCCATTATGTAACTTACAGTAATCACCCCCACCCACTACGCTACGCCACTGAGCTGAGTACCTTCGTTTTCGAACGTTAAAGGGTTCGAACTGTATTAGGCGTGCGCGATCCTCGGGCGTGTGAGCGGGCGCTGCGTCAGCGCACTCGGGGCTCGCATTGGCCGCCTGTGACTGACGACCGAAACAGTAGCGAGCGGCGGGACCAGTGGACGAAGGGGAATGAACGCGACGCGAGTGCGTGCGCTCTCCACGCACGCCGCAGAACAGCAAAGCGCGACGCTCACGCAGCGCGCTCGTGGCGCCCCCGCCCCTCACACGCCTAATTGGGGGACGCCTAACACTGTCTCAATTCTCGTCTCGTTGAAATATAATTTTTCGAAAAAATCGAAACCTCGAGAAAATTAGAAATCGTCGAATTAGTTACCATTGTTTGCGACTAGAGGCGGTAGTTAACTTCTTCACGCCGAGCCGAGTACCGTGAGTAGTGACAAAAACTCGCCCTCTCAGGTATAGTACTTATCATCTGTCTCACAGCACATGTGCTTGGGCTGTGTGCGAGTTTTTATCACTACTGCATCACGTGTTGCACACATTTTCTCCATTGTTTTTTTGAAGTTTACTAAGGACACTAAACAAATAAAACAATTATTTTGGCAGTTTTTATTTTATTTTTTATATTACAGATTTTAATACAATATAATTTTGATACATGTTTGCTTAAAATAGATCCGGAATTAATAACTAAAAATTAAGACACTTCAATAAAATAATTTAAAATTTAACGAATTTGTCAGTCAATTATAATTTCGTTTATATTATAGGCAAACACTTATTTACAATTTAGAATTACTGTGGTTCATTATTACTAACTAAAACTGCCTTTTCCTGAAATGTACACAAACCTGGCAAGGGGCAGTGGTGAAGCTTTAATGTAAACATTTTCTGTCGTAAAAAAGCATCGATATAATTTAATAGCTTTCAAAACGATGATATAGGAACGTTATAAAAAACCTGTATTTATAATTGGTACAAGTTAGTTTTTGTCTGTCGGAACTTAAATGAATGTCACATGCTCCCTTTGGCAATGGCTTATCTACTATACTCTGATAAAACTGGCTTTTTCAACAGGTAATTTAATGTAATTAGATTTTAAGCTGTATGTAAATTGCATTCTGTTCTTAATTTTCTTTAATTATTGAATACGTAAGCCATAAATGCCAAAAGTACAGTCTTTATTAACAGTTTGTGATGGTAAAATTTTATCTCCTGACAAAACTTTTCGAAACTTATCTTGCCAAAATATAAAAACTGTGTGTCAGGTATGTTTTGATGGTGCAAAATATAAAATAATTCAAGGCTCTGCGGCCCACCAGAGACTAAACTGTAAACACAACATTATCTGACTTATACATCTCTTGTAGATGAGACAAAAAGAAGGTTGCAAAGACAGTTTAATCTCTGGTATGACGGTAATTATTGTATGTGGCTCAATGCCACGCAAGATCTTTGGCAGTTGGTATGCCCTGAGTAATTAGAGATGCATGCAAAAATGCCTCGTGCAAGTCAGATTTTTATATTATTTTTTTTGTAAATATATATATTTTTTTGTTTTTTTTTTATTTTTAATTTTTTTTTTGATTTATGTTTTTTAAGTTTTTTTTTCAATATAATTTTTTATTTAAACATTTCTGGAGACATCTTAACAGTGTTCTTACATGTTACTCATTTATTTATATTATTAATTGTACTTTCACATCGAGTGGTGGATTGCTCGATAAAAATCATTACAAAACTCTCACTAAAAACATTTATTGCTGGGACTCGTTTGTCTCATGCAATGGTGAAATTATTTACTGTGGGCTGACAAAAAATTTCTTTGATTTATATTTTGTAAAAAATTTTTTATAAAAGATTAAAATTATTCATTGTATGTTCAATTTCATAATATTAAGGTTAATCTGAAAAAAAAAAATTAAAATACATATATTTTGTTGTGTAATTTACCTATTGCAGTAAAATTATACTTCATATTTAGTTACTGCACAATATATTTTTATGCATTTTGCTACCGATTACATTATTAATAGGATATGCTCAGTTTAAAATTACTTATGTTTTATATTAATATAATACTAGACAATGAACTAAGCTAAAGGCAACATAACAATATTAGCACCAATATTTTTGGAAGTTTTGTAATTAGCTTTTGTTTTTGGTTTTGCTATACTGATAAATATCAACAATTATGCTATTACATAATAATACTTTATTCAACCAACTTTTTAATATTTTGCTGTAGAAACAGCCCAACAAATTCCTTGCCAATGCACGGCCGAGCCTTCATAAGTAACACAACATTTTCTTGTTTGTCTACAAAACAAAACACTATTTACACACACAATATATATATCCCTTGACATCTCAATATCACATCATCCTAACTATTTACACCCATCATTAAATAACTTATAAATAAAAAATAAATACATGTTAAAGACTATCGGGATGTGATTTATACACCATTGGTTTTGTGACTTTATTTTATACAAGTTTCGAGTATGATTAAAAATATCTAAAATTTTTAAATATTTACATGAAGCCACATTTTAATGAAAGTTTCAAGGGTTTGTGTTATTATGATTCCTTGTTTTATAGACTCTAAAGTCAAAAAACCACAAGGCTCCTATAAATATATATCTCTATATAATCTAATATAATATATAGCATCAAGATACTATGACTTTCAAACATATTATTCACATAGTATCAAATGCATTGCCAATAAAAATATAAAATATAAACAGCAAAAACCCAACAACAGACCGCATTTTAGTGGAGATAACAAGTTATTAAGTGGACCTACAACAGTAAGGCATAATTTAGTTCAGTAAATGCTGCTACACACATCTAAATAAAAACACAGAAATTCTTTAGATGTGTGCATATACATTTAAAGCCCTTACAAGTTCAAAAGCTTTTCATGTAGATATATTTAAGCTATACAAGTACTTAGAGAAAATATTTCTTAGGTCACTCTCTTTGGACAGTAGGCTATGTCTAAGATATAATTATGTACAGTGGAATCAGTCGCGTATCACAGCCCGTGAGGTTTATTGTGTATTAATCTATGGCTCCACTTAGGACTGTCCTACCTTCAATGGCTAACAGACAAAAATATATCTTCACGCACTTTACAATTTAACACTCTAACAACATTGTTGGACATTAAAAGACATAATAATTCTCACATCCTTTCAGCTACCACAGTCATTTCGCACAAACTGTCCGCCAAACATTTAAAACGTCACTAAACAAACAATTTAGCTGCACACTCACAGAGTGGACATTTACATCACTCGGAACACAATTTGGTATGTCCACATTTGTCTTTGAACACAAAGTGAAAAATATGGGCACTATTTGACAACTGAGGCACTGGGGGCGAGGCTGAAGCGTCACTTGTGAGCAGCTTGTAGCTGCAGCACTGGGATTCAAGTGAGCTCTTAGCCTCAACATCAAATTGCTTGTTGTGTGCGAGGACCCAAAAATCATCTAACATTGGGCCCTATGATTTAAGGTCCAAGTTGCAAACAAGCATTCATCAGAGTTTTATGCCACTGGGATTGCTCCGACTCCGGGTTCCTTGAGTGCACAAGATGCAAGTGGTTACAGCAATTGGGGCTACGTGCTTAGCTTCTGGGCCTTGTGTCGAGTATCGGAGCCTTATGCTGACTTTCGTTGCCTTGTACTGAGCATTTGTGCTTTATACGAAGCTTCTGGGCCCGGTACGAAACTTCTGGTTACTTTGCGGAGCTTTGGGGCCCTGTTCGAAGCCTCTGGGCCCTGTGCAGGCGGGGCCCTGTAACATCCGGGCCATGTGCGAACGGAGCCCTGGGCCATGTGCGAACGGAGCCCTGGGCCCTGTGCGAACGGAGCCCTGGGCCTGTGCCCCATCATCGCTGCGGCCAGGCATCTCGCAGGCGCAGGCTGGCCGCAAGCCGCGCGTGGCTTTCGCGGAAGGTGTTCACTATCACCTCAAAGGTATCCGGATCGTAGACGGAGTGTGCAGTGTTGGACAAATCGAAAGGCTCTATAAGGTAAAGTAGCTTAGTAAAAATAAAAACTTAAGTACGTATTAAGTAAGGGTAAATTAATGTTACTTCATAAATTAAGGATATTCTCTGAAATATACCCAACTAGCTGTTGCTATTTTTCTAACATTGGCTATCCGCTAGTAAAAGTCCCATTAAAATCGGTCTAGGTGATTCAAAGATTAATCCAATCAAGCAGATGTGAATCGAGGGAACTCCTCGAAATTTATATGGAGATAATATATAGTGATTTTGAGTTTTTCAGAAGTAACCCAAGCATATGCTACCAAAAAGTAAGATTCTGCACCAAAGTATACCCTGGAACCAAAAGCACTGAACAGACCTCCTCAGTCTTTAAAGATACGCGTTTGGAAATTTCGATATTGTTTAAAGAACTGAAAGCATATTATGTCATTATGTAACTTACAGTCATCATCATCATCTTATATACAATACCCAAAGGAAGCTTGGCGCGTATTCAATTAATTATACATTCCATCGTTTATTTTAAACGTTCTTAAATTTTATAATAATATCAAATATATAATAACAAATATGACTAAAAAGGGAAAAAATATTATTTTTAAACAAAAAATTAAACCGACTTCCAAAGTAAAAATAAAAAAAAAGTACGAAATAAATCTTATTTTCTAAATAATTCCCCTTTTCAATTCGGCTAAAATTTTAACTATTTCTCTACACAATCTTCATAATTTTAGTTTACGTGAACTCAGGATATTGTTTGGGCTGGTACCGACTTCAAAATAATGAAGATTGTGTAGAGAAATAGTTAAAAGTTTACCCGAATTTAAAAGGGGAATTATTTAGAAAATAAGATTTATTTCATACTTTTTTTATTTTTACTTTGGAAGTCGGTTTAATTTTTTGTTTAAAAATAATAATATTTGACCTGAAATGTACTAGTAACTACTCTGATGTTACGTGTCCAGGGGCGGCGGTAATCGCTTACCATCATGCGATATTTGTGCTTATTTTCTGGTTTAATTGGACTTTTTTACCTTCAACACATATGAGCTTCCAGCGCGTGGGGTCGGGGGCGCGGGCGCGCGCCTCCCACAGCGGCACGCGGCGCGCGCGCACCGACACCGCGTACTGCCGCCATCTGCATTACCAATGGAGTTACAAGGTTTTTTAAAAGAGTGCTATGCAGTGATGCTAAAAAAACTTACTTTTGAACTAATACAAAAAAGAAGTAAATTCATTGTCAACTGTTTAGTAAATTTTTTTATTGAATTTATTTAATAAAAAAGTTCATAACACAAATACATAATTATTATAACGTCGATTATTATTATCTTTGTAGTTACTCGTTTACATAAGTCTTAAAGAGAGGTATTGGGAATATTACATAATATGTCAACTGCTCATAATATGCAGATTCTTTGTCTCAGTCTCCCTCTTAATGTTAACGCGTTAGGGAACGTACCCATATTACACGGCCACTTTTTCCCCCCCTCGACCCCTCGGGTAAACAGGTCACGTAACAGTGGTGTGGGGTTCCTATAACTCCATTCCTATCGGCTTCACTTACCCTTTACCCTCATCCAAATTCCTACCTATTATACAGGCTAGGGCTTCCCTATAAAGGAGAACCAGCCATCGCCAGTAATGTTTTTTATGTATATTATTATATAACTCACGGGAACTCAGCATAGTATTTCAGCAGCCCCAGGAACAGCTCGGCAAGCGTTGCGCGGTTCTGTCGCCCGGCGGCCGCCTCGCCCGGGCGCGGCAACACCGCGGGCGACGTGCCGCCTGGAACATACATTAAAATGGATCGTCATTGCCAATTACTATTAACTTTTGCCATTGACTAGTATGACGTCACAGCACAGATAATCTATCAACCAACATGGCGAATAGTGTTTTCGGCGATTTTTAAAAAGTGTATGTTTAATTATTTTTTTTGTAGGTTTTAAGGTTTCAAAATAATGTTTTTTTTTGTGTAATGAAACAATTGTGAAATTAGTTAATTGTAGGTACTCGTCATAATTTAATTGTTGTCGGTTCACTTTAAATATCAGTGAAGTGTCATCGGCAAAAAGTACTATCTCACGCCTATCTTGAAATAGATAAGGCAAGTTATTTATATAGAGAAGAAAAAGAAATGAACCTAAAATAGATCCCTGTGGGACACCTAATTCTATTTTAGTCCCAGTGGACCGTTTACTATTAACCTCTACTCTTCTTGAGTCCTATTGTTAAGATAAGAACTCAAAAGATTAAGAGCTGAGTCCCTTGTGCCATAGTGGTGTAATTTTCTGACTAGTGTAGCATGGTCTACACAATCAAATGCTTTGGAAAGTTCGCAAAAAAACCCCTAATGCATCTTGCGCCTCCCCCCAAGCCTCGAATATACTACAAAGAAACTAGAATTTGTATTAAAGTGTACTGTTAGTTGATTTAAAAAAAATTTTTGTCAAATATTTTACCAACAGTCGGTAGTATCGATATCGGTCTATAATTTGCTGGGTCAGACTTATTTCCAGCTTTGAAAAGAGGCATAACCTTACTGTGCTTCATTAAGTCACGAAATACACCACTTTTTATACAATTGTTAAATGTTATGGCTAGGTAAGGAGCTGAAGGAAATGATTTGTCTTTACCCCCCGGATGAACGGATTGACTATGTTCTACCAAACACCCTGTATTTGCGTAAAATGTCTTCCCATACAAGCAATACCATATAAGCACACAAGGAATCTGTGACTTTTATGTTATACATTATGGACAACAGCTAAGTCTTAACTCACTATTCAATTCCTCAAAATAGTTAGAATTTGTTGGTTTTTCTCGTTCATTTAACAAAATGTTTAAAGTTTCTTGCTGCGAATAAGTTTATGTTGTTTTGTGCATTATCGAGCGTGCGGGGCTGGGCGATGGTCGTGAACTAAATATATGTCTGTATTGAAACTGAATTAATGAATGAACGATATGGTGAAAGTCTCATTCGCGAACTACATACGTCTAATATACATTACATTCTAGTTGTAAATTGAGTGATCCTAGCAGGAACATTTGACAGTGGCGTAAACGTAACGTTATCGAATGAGAATTGTATGAACATCTGTCAAAATCATGACAGCACCCATACAAATTTCATTCGATTACGTTACGTTTACGCCGCTTTCAAATGTTCCTGCTAGGCCTACAGACGTCAACTGTCACGGGTACGTAGTCACAACTACATATAATTTTGCGGAGTACTCACACTGCAAGTAGTGCACCACCATGAGCGTGAGCGCGTACGAGGACAGCGTGCGGTTGCGTGCGTCGTTGATGTGGTGCGCGCGCGCCCACAGCTTGGCCGCCGCCACCAGGGGGCGCACGCGCCAGTCCGCTCGCGAGTAGCCGTACAGCAGCCCGGTGTTGCGCACGCCCACCACGTTGTCGCAGTTCAAGTCTACCTGCA
Organism: Phengaris alcon alcon; assembly: GCA_037179445.1. Lineage (NCBI taxonomy): Eukaryota > Metazoa > Arthropoda > Insecta > Lepidoptera > Lycaenidae > Phengaris > Phengaris alcon. The sequence continues at coordinate 968,272 of JAYRCH010000162.1, read as the reverse complement.
GCCCATGGCGCGCGTCGCGGAACTTCAGGATCGGCACCTTCGCCTGAATCAGCTCGGCGTCTGTACACAAATACGTCTATTAATATACAGGGTGTTTTTTCTGTCAGTGACTAAAATTTCAAGAATGAAGGGCTACGGCATAGATAGCACTTTGGAAGTAAACAGCAGATTTTTTTTAAATAGGAAAGTTGATACCATAGTAAAATTTGCTTATATTCAAGAGTATAATATTCACTCTTGAAAGTTTGGTCACTGACTGAAAAACAAACTGTATACAAATAAATAAAATTGAAGTATCTGTTTGTAATTTTAAATTAAAAGATTTTTACTAAATGCATATGAAAGTATATATGGTACTTATAATAAAAAATCAATTTTAAATGTTTTGTATGTCCCAGAGGGACTGTTTGTTTGTTCCGGCTAATCTCTGAATCGGCTGGACTTACTTTCACGGGACTTTCACTGGCAGATAGCTGATGTTATAAAGAGTAACTTGGGCTACTTTTAGGGTTCCGTTTAAAAAAATATGGTTCCGTTTCTGTTAGTTCTTCGCAAACGAAGTTGCGGGCACCAACTAGTAATTAATAAAGCTTTTGAACCAGGACAATCCGAGGAATAACATTTTAGGCCGACGACTCAATCTCATAATTTGACAAGCCAGGACGGATACCTGGGTCAAGACAACAGGCTGCCTATGTCTCTCGACGGCGTTCAAGTCCTATCTCTGTCACTCATCTGGCTTGAAACCACAGGCTATCTCTGTCAACTTATTTGTTAGAGCTCACGTGGTGCAGACCACTGCACAGTGGTCCGAAATCGCAAAATAGTAGACATTCGCCAAAAATTTGGATTTTAGTCTGGATAAAATAACATTCGACGGGTTTTTTAAATAGTAATAATAAATGTTATATAAAATTTTTACAGTAGTAAAATTACAGAAATGTGATCAAAAAGAAATATTTTCAAAAAAATTTATGGACAAAAAAACTTTTGAAAAATAACACTATGAATTTTTAAATGTGTAAAGTCCAAGTGCTATATAAAAAAGTGTGTGTCAGCTCCGACGCACGACTGGAGTTTACTCTAAAAAGTAAAACACGTCCCTCAGAAGGAACAAAAACTTTAGCGATCGATTTGAGTTCAAAAATTCGCGCCATGTGAAACAAGTGACAGGTGCGCAGAATAGGTTGCGAGGTCGTAACGAGGTCATTCGTTCAGTAGATTTTACTCCTCATATTTTTTTCATACCGGGGGCCTTATATGAAAATCGATTCTTAAGGAGTAAACTCCAAAAATTCAGAAAAAACTATTGTTCAGATTCATTTGCAGCCTTTTGCGGGAGGTTTAAAATGTAGAAATGTTTACACTAGTTTTTGATTTATTTCTTTACGAATTTTGTTGTTGATAATACTTTCATTCGCCTTATTAAACTTAATAAAATAAAGTATAATTTGCTCAAAACTGTGTATAGTTTGTTCAAAGATGCCTTGTTTCTTGTTAGTTTCAATGATACCTTGAAACGAGTTAAAGTAGTTTGTACTAAATGGCTGTGCCGCAAAAGGCTGCAAGTGAATCTGCACAATAGTTTTGTCGGAATTTTATAAAGCACTAGGACTTTACACATTTGAAAATTCAAAGGGTTATTTTTCAAAAGTTTTTTTCCATACTTACATTTTTTTGAAAATATTTCTTTTTGATCACATTTCTGTAATTTTACTACTGTAAAAATTTTATATAACATTTATTATTATTATTTAAAAAACCTGTTGAATGGTATTTTTTTCCAGACCAAAATACAAATATTTGCGTATGTCCACTATTTTGCGACTTCGGACCACTGTGGACAGCCCACAGCTCAGTCACTCACCTGGTTCTAGTGTCTAGACTACTATCTGTCTCTGTCGCTCACCGGGGTCCAGGCCGCGGATGTGGTGCAGCACGTGGTGCAGGTGCAGCAGCGCGTGGTGTCGCGGGGGCAGCGCGGGCGGAGCGCCGGCGGACGGCCGCACGTGCAGGCACAGGTCCATGTCCGACGCCTCGAGACCGAAGCCCGACATGGTCGAGCCGACCACGTAGAGCCCGTAACGCGGGAATATGCTCTGTACCATACATCGGTTACAAAAAAAAACTTAGGCCTTTTTATCCGTTATTGATTTATTAGATGATTTATACAGTACTCTCCGAGCTGCCTGGGACACAGGGGGTTTTAAATGTTGTATGGTTGCCCAAGCACACACGGCGTTCTTACAACACAGTCAGCCTAGTCCAGAGGAATGACTGGTCAATACGTCTGGGGCCAACCATGTGCGTATTTTCTCACGATGTTTTCCTTCACCGTTAGAGCGTGCGTATAATGTACTCGAGATCTGAAAAAGTCTTATTGGTGCACGCCACAACTTGGGAATCGAACCTGCACTCTCTCGAGGGCACCCGGTCACAAATAGATATAAAATTATAAACAAAATTGTATAAGTTCGCAAACCTTTGGATCAAGTTTAGTTAGCTGGCCGTTCGTTAACTTAGTAACAAAACTGTCAAATTTAGGTACTGTAAAATAGGTGCTGACTCAAATGTTTAGCTCTTCGCGAGTCACAGATTAAATTATTTACCTGCTTCATAATCTTCTAATAACTATCGGATAGCTTATTCGGAAGTTTTGTTGCTACTTACTTTATATCGAGCGAGAACAAACACAAAAAAAGCAAATAAGCTATCTGACACTTATCAAGTAGATTTTATTACAAGGATTAGAATCAGCTAATGATATTCAACGTGTGAAAACTCTTAGACACGGACAGCATCTAAAATTTAGTTATGTTAACTGCGCTGCCAATTTTATGGCCAGCCATTCAAAGTTTCGGGCCTTTCAGAAACAAAATATTAAAAAATTTCGGCTCACTCGCTCGCCATTGTTTACATAAAGTATATATTTTTATTGTAGAGTAGGCAGGTTACGTTATAATGTTTTATAAAATTGCAACCTGTCAAATATTTTTAAAAATGTCTGGTCTGCTCTGATCTGCTGATGATTTAATACAAATTTTGACAACGTGCGAAAACTCTTGAATACGAACATGATCTAAAATTTTGTTGATTTGATGACCAGTTTCTTTTAAAGTGAATAGTTCTCAGATACAAAACTTATACAAAAAATATTTAAATTAAATGCGAGCCAGTTTCTCCCTTTTGTGAACTTTTACCCTTGGGTTGGGTGGGCATTATGTTTTATAGTCAGTGGCGGAGCGAGCCTTAGCGGGGCCCCAATTTTTTTTGATATGGTGCTAAGGCTCGCTACGCCACTGGGGCACCGTTAAGACTCTTAGGATTTCTCAAAGTTCACCCCCCAAGTGTTTGAAATGGGGGTGGACCTGTATGAAAAAGTGTATGTATGTTTAAAAAATATTAAAAGGCTGTTAAAGGCTTGTTAGACAAATCCTGACATACCTTGATTGTGATGTGTAGATATCTCCACAGGTTCATTTTCTTCCGGAAGGTCTCTTCGGTCTGTTGTGACTTCACAAACTTATCCCAAATCTCTTGAGACAATGTGTCCCACTTTGAACCTACAGTGGACAATCAATTATTACAATTTAGGGTTTGTGTGAAAATCTGAATTGTGAATCCTCTGAATCTAATCATGCGACAAAGTATTAAGCATGGCTATTATGTAAAAGTCAAGTTGTTAGGAGACAGTGCAAAAATGAGTACAATGTCACAGACGCTCTCACACCACGTCAATCTGGTTTCGTGGTAAGTTCTCGAAGAACTTGTGTTACAGGTAACAGGCAACGGAAATATATTTAATACTTTTTATACTATAATTATATTTAAGATTTTTATTATTTATTACACATATTTAATACGCATCCATGACCCGGGGACACAGGAACTTTTTGCTCCCTGGCGGGATTCGAACCCGCGACCTCCGGCTCGTGCGCCGACGCGCTAACCACTGAGCCACAGAGGTCGTCAAACTAACATCGTGATAAATATTGACGGGTGAAGCAAATCTAGATACATTGTTGTCGTTTTATTATTACCCTTCGACAAGTTGTGCGAGTACCTGAGTAGGTTGTCGTTGTGGAGCAGATTGTGTTTACTTATAGTGACGACCTGTGTGGCCCAGTGGTTGAGCGTGTTTGTGCTCCAGCCGAGGGTCGCGGGCCCGAATCCCGCCGAGGGAGCAAAATGTTTTTCTGTGTTCCTGGGTCATGGATGTGTAACAAATGTGTGTATAATATAATAAAATCTTAAATATAATTATAGTATAAAAGGTATTAAATATACTTTCCGTTGTCTGGTCCCCGTAACCACAAGTTTTTGGAGTACCAAGCACGGGGCCGGATTGACGTGGTGGGAAGCGTCCATAGACATTATTATTAGGTATTAAATAATTTATTACATATTGCAGGTGTAGGTGTAGGTGGTAGACACACAGGTGCATTACCGTTGAGCAGGTCGTCGGGCGCGAACTTGACCTGCGCGGGATAGTGCGCGGCGAGGTAGCGGTCGGGCGCGGGGCGGCGCGGGCGCGGGTCCCGGCGGCGCGCACGCCACTCGCGGGCAACACCGGCGCGCTCCTGACGCCAGTTCTCATCTGACCATGTAAAGTAGTTATTGACAAGAGGTGTGGAAATGCGTGTTTTTGTACTGCTTGGTCGGCTTAACCAGAGAGACACGATGACAGTACCCACACTCGGAACACAATTAGGAAGTGGGTGGGTGGTGCGTTAAAGACCGACAAAAAAATATTGAACACTTGTGAATGTAACTGACGTCCAAAAGTTATATTTAAGACAGAGTAACGAAATGATATTTAAATAATGTTTTTTAGAATTTACTTAGATTTCGCAAGTTGTTTAGATTTCAACAAAAAACTATGTAATTAATGATTATTCTGGAACTTGAAAGGAAATTAGAATTTCAGAACTTTTGGAGAAGACATTTGTGTTCAAATACAGTTTAATCTAAACATAAACAAAGAGTCACTTATCAGTAGCGTATAGGTACACTTATCTTATGGGCCACCCCGTCCGATTGATGAGTAAAAATTTGTCGGGGGCTCATATAATTGATATGGCTGATACAGCGCAGCGTAGCTACGCCCCTGTCGCTTATTTACCGCGCAATAAAGAAATACAGTGACACAGTAAATTTGTTCTAATTTATTCTTTTTTTTATATATGTCACCGTGAAATTATAAATACCATTAGATTGTAATTGTATTATACAGTAATATAACTAGCGAGATTATAAAATGTCGACAGATTGTGAAATAAACATTCTGCTTATAATTTTACGCATTATTTTTCGTTATATTATAATAAAACGAAAGGAAACTCGGTAAACTGTAAAACGGAACGTAACTCGCGCGCTTATTGGTTGAAAAACATATATTCCCCGCGCCGATATTTTTGTTTGCTTATTAATTTGTTATCGAATGTTGTTACTATTATAATATCAAAATCACATCAAAATTTAGAACACGGGAAATATATTACAATTCAGGCTATAACCTAAATTGTAATATATTTCCCGTATATTGTATATGACGAAATAGAATGCGTAAAATGATAACCAGAATGTTTATTGCACAATCTGTCGACATTTTATAATCTCGCTAGTTATATTACAATCTAACATTTACAATTTCACGGTGACATATACATACACTAAATTAGATCTGAAAGTAGAGTTTGAACTCTATTTGAGCAGGAAAATTGAACCAAAACCTACTGACTCTGGCCTTTGACCTTATGGAAATGACATTGTTCTACATACCCTGATCTCTATCTCCAAACAGCTGTGGATGCACAGACGCCGATGATGATAGTAATGACGCATCAGATCGGTTCACATCTAAAATAATTCACATATAAATTACTAGATGTCGCCCGCGACTTCTTGCGCGCAAAAGGAAATCCCGCGATAACCGTATATTTTGCCGCGATAAAAAGCCTATCTCCTTTTCCGTGGTCTACTCTACTCCATATCTGTGCCAAGTTTCATCAAAATCGGTCAAGTCACTTCAGAGCCTATATTTTCTACAATAGGCTACTTGACTCACATTTTATTTCATACATTGAAGGATCATTTCCTTAGTACTTGTCTTTGGTAATCGAATTATAGCGATATCATAAATTAAAACTTAAGATTGACAAATAAAGTTGATTTAAATATATGTATTTTTGTTTTTAATTTCTACTGATGAAAACACCTCGAAGTAACTTCCGGAAAGGATGTGACGACACAAACAAACTAAACACATATGTAGTAGTGAAACGGAACGTGTTTCTGTAAACTAATAGTTCATGACATCATATAAAGTAATTATTTTTAACGAACGTCACACTGCCACTGCTATAGTCCGTAGTAGTACTACGGACTATAGCACAGTTTACAAATAGTACTAGTATGACGTCACAGCACAGATAATCTATCGACCAATATGGCAAATTGTGTTTTCGGCGGTTTTTAATATTAATAAATAATTATTTTAATATATTTTTGTAGGTTTTTAGGTTCAAAATAATGTAATATATATATTTGTTTCTGTAATGAAACAATTATGAAGCGTTTAGGACATAAATAAAAACAAGGGCCCAATTAGGCCCCATAAAAAGGGGCCTAAAACTGATGTTACAAATTATAGACCCATCTCAAAGTTGTGTATAGTAGCTAAAGTTCTCGAGCGTATAATATATAATCAATTATTTCCGGCTCTGAAGACCTCTTTTGGTTCCTTTCAACATGGATTTCTATGTGGAAGATCCACAGTCTCCAACTTAGTGATTTTCAATGACTATCTAACGCAAGCCATGGAAACTGGCAAGTTGATGTAATTTACACCGACTACTCTAAATGTTTTGACCGTATAGAACTATAGACCATACTATACTTATGAAGAAGCTTGCATCCATGGGAGTCGCAGGGAATCTTCTTAGATGGTTCTCTTCCTATATTGACCGAAGGTCCCAAGCCGTAGTTGTTAAAAATTATATTTCTAGTTGGGTAGACATCCCTAGTGGAGTTCCCCAGGGATCGTTGCTTGGCCCTCTCCTTTTCAACATACTGGTTAACGATATTCAAAATTGTTTACATTCATCTCAATTACTTTGCTTCGCAGATGACATGAAAATATTCTTAACTATATCGTCTCAAACTGATGCATCTATACTCCAGGCTGACATCTCGCGTCTTGAGCAGTATTACTTTCTAAATGTTCTGGATCTCAATCCCTCCAAATGTTGTGTTGTTACCTTTTTTAAGAAAACTGACCGTAATACCTACGAGTTATATGCTCAAGCAACAACCATTACTGCGCCTCACAACAGTTCGTGATTTAGGCATTTATCATGACTTTAAATTACTATTTGACACACACATATATAAAATAGTATCAAAAGCCTACAAAGCGCTTGGTTTTGTTCTAAGATGTGCGGCATCATTCAAGGACATCAAAACAATAAAAACATTATACTGTACCTATATGCGCACTCACTTGAAGTATGCCTCTCAAGTTTGGAATCCTAGGTACTAAGAATACATAGATCGCATCGAAAATATTCAAAAGAAATTTGTTCGATATCTTTGCTAGAGATTAAAAATGTATTATAACTCAGAAAATTATTTAGAACTATGTAAAAGGCATCACCTGGTCCCGTTAAGGATCCGACGTGATGTTGCTGACTTAATCTTCCAATAAAATCGATTCGCCTGAACTTTTGGAAAAACTCAACTTGTATTTAAGTTGAGTTTTTCCAAAAGATCAAAAGAAGAGAAGAAGAAAGATTCCTATAAGAATCTTTAGATCTAACCCCCTTATTTTTCTACCAGTAGTCACAACAAACTATCGGAAGAACTGGTTTGTCGTGCGCGCAGGTAACAATTTTAATAAAATCTGTAAATCTGTGGACTTAGATTTAATCACAACTGGCACAGCGACAGCTAAGCGATTACTTTACCAATATTTGCTCCAGTAACGTAGTGCTGACTTTATCTTTGTACTTTATCTAGGTACTTCAAAATTTAAATGGGTCTAAATAAGTTTTTTAACTTTTATCCTAATTGTATACTATTGCTATATATAAGCTAACCACTTGATAGTTGATTGTACACTTGTGACTGTTTCTTTCTTTATAATTTATAAACTGTGTCAAATTAGCGTGTATTAGTGTACACTAAGTTTAACTCCTGTTAACCTATTCAGTTTCTACATGTGAGTTACTACCTGTAATTGGCTTTCTAATGATTATAATAGTTTTATATTGTTATTACTGATAGCTGTTGGTCTTCCTAACAAAATAAAATAAAATAAAACAAGGTCAAGAAGCCTATTAATCTTCTAAATCTTACGAGATTTGGGACTATTAACTTTTTTATTTAAAAAATTTAAAATGTTTTTCTCTCTTCTCCTACTTTGACAAAATTTGTGCTTTTAATTTATTTGTTTTTATAGTTTTAATGTAGCTTATGAGCTGTTTTATTAATTTTTCAAATAATATGAATGGCACTTAATATGAAAACTAAGCATTAATAAGAACATAAAAAACAAATAATTTTCTTGATTTTTTGAGATTGAGAGATGAGATTTTTCTTTAAAGCATATCTAAAAAAATATATGCCAGCTACTCTGAAGATATGTAAAAATACGTCTACATTTCAACAGCTATTCAACAAGACATAACAATCAAATATATTTTCTGAATTCACAGAAAAACATTAAAGAAATGTTTCCAGATATAAGAAACATCAAATAGTCTAAAAATATTGAAAAACTTCATTTAAATTACTTTTTTCGTAATCACACACTACTTGAAGTAAATTTTCGTACACATAATCTAAAAAAATATGCATTTTAACTAGGCACAGCCAGCAGTCAGTATATGTTTGTTTATTGATGAATTGTTAGGTACTTTTTACTAAAATAATTAAGAAAATAGATATGCTTAATGCTAATTTTAAAATTTTTACCAAGACTTGGATATCATAGATAGCGGGAATAATGGTATTCGTAATTATAAAATAACTCATTAGCTACATAAAAAATTAGTTTTATGCAGCTAATGAGTTTTTTTAAATAAAGAGTTATTTTGGAACACAAGTAATATTGTAAAAGGAACTATTATCCTCTATAAAGATCAACATCGACTTAACCTACAACCATGTATATAATTGTTTGATAATAATCATTAATTATAGAAAGGAATGAGAACAAAAATATCATAGCCTAATTTTTACTAAAACGGGTTTTAGGTATGAATATGAACGTTAGCATTATTAAAAATGTAGAAATTCAATTAAAATATATTCTAATTAATTCATTGTAATAAAATATGTTAAATATTAAGAACATAACATATCAAAATAAAGAAATGACAAGCCAAAAAGGTGCATCTGGTTAAAAATAATAAAATCAGTTTTTATATTTAATAAAATAAAACTTTATCCTACATACCAACTACACATTATAATATTGTGTTTTGAAATACAAGTTGTAATCACTATTATACACATAAACTGCATCATAGTGCAAGATAACTTTCAATGAAATATAATTAGTGAAAGTGCAAACTATTTTGATTTATTTCAATGATAATGCTAAGACTGGTTCTTAATCTGATAAAAAAATCAATTCATGTGTGTATAGGTCAACTTTTCTCACTAAAAAAATCAAATTACTCCTTTTGCATTTTGAAATGAAACAGTGAATAGAACAAAAACAGCTTTATTATGAAAATTTTACAATACAAAAAAAAGAAAAAGTTTTTTTTGTTTTTAATAAGTTGTATTAACTTCTCTTGCCCTAATAACTGATTCAAGTTGGTTTCGCATCGACCTGATCAGTGTTTTTAAAAGATCTTGTGGAGTATTGTCCCATTCTTGTGACAATGCAACTCTGAGCTCCGCAACCGTTGTTGGGACCGGATTTATTGTAAATACAGCTCTTTTTAGGTTGTCCCACACGTGTTCTATCGGATTGAGGTCCGGGCTATGTGCTGGTCAATCTGAGTAAAGTATTGCTCAACTTGTCTCGCTGTGTGCGGACAAGCATTATCCTGCATCGGAAAAAAGTTTTCGCTTATAAATCCACTAAATGGTACTACATGAGGGTCCAATATCTCCGTTATATAGCAATGTGATGTTAAACCACCGTTACCACCGCCATGTGTCTGCATCAATAAACACAAGTTCAGTTCATCCATTGATATGCTGCCCCAAACCATACAAGACCTGCCTCTAAATGGAACCATCTCCTAATTGCAATTTTGAGCATATCGCTCTCCTCGTCTACGGTAGACTAGTCTGCGACCATCAGCACCGTACAAACAAGTCCTACACTCATTAGTGAATAATACGAAAGCCCATTGCTCTTCAGTCCAATTTAAGTGTTCACGAGCAAATCTTAGTCGAGCTTGCCTGTGAGCTGCAGACAATTTTGGTATATTTGCGGGTCTGAAAGCTCACGCTCTTTTAGCCTTCTTCTTATGGTTCGTGCACTAACTACTACATCACATACCTGGAGCTCATTTTTAATGCTTATAGACGTTAAAAAGCGATTTCGCAAGGAAGTTGTCACAATAAACCTGTCGTCACGAGACGTTGTCACCCGAGTTCTGCCAGTTCCACTTCTTCTTTTGAATGGACCTGTCTCCATAAACCTTCTGTATACTCGGGAAACCGTATACTGATTTACATTTCAATCTGCAGCAATTGTTCGTTGGTCTAGTAGCCTTGGTGTACTAGAGCAACAATTTGTGCCGCTTTATCCGACAAAACGTCCATATTCAAGAGAGAAAAACGTGTTTAAAATGAAAACAGACTAGCAATTAAACAATTAGTAATGATAATTCAACATGTAACAAAACAAAAAAAAATAACCATCAATCACAACATTAAAGTAACAACTAAATCTTTAGTAAATTGACAAGATTTCTTCTAGAGAATATTTTCTTTCTTTTGTGACAGTACCATATTTAAATATGATTTTGTTTTTGTGTTTATAAACCAGCCTTTAATTCCAATACCAATTTGCAATACCAATAAATGTAAAGTTTTAATTTTTCATAATAAAATTTGATTAAATGTGTTCTTGCACTATGATGCACTTTTTGTGTCCGCCAGTGTATATTGTACTAAAATTATTGCCTGCACAATAAAGAGGGTAGTAATAAAAACAAGCCAATACAACAAAGATTTTAAATTTAAAATATTTAATTTAAAAAATGAATTCCCCCAATCACAGAATACTGTAACAAGCACTTACCTTTCTCACCAGACTTATTTGAGCCTGATGCACCACTGGACAGACTGGAGTCATCAGAGTCATAGCCAAAGGCATTGTCCGTCTTGTTTGCCTGCCGGTTCTTGTGGTGACACCTCCTCGGGGTACCCAGGCCCTGGGATCCACCGTGTACTCCCCCCATAACCTGGAGCATCTCCATAGGATACTGCCGCTGCTGACGATCCCCCTGACTCTGCACCATATACATTGCGCTTGGCCCACTAAACGCGGCGTTCCCGTGGTATATGAGAGGGGCGCCTTCGTTCATACTGCTTTTGGTGCCTGTTGAAAATATATGAATATAAAGCGCGATAAAATACTGAAGATGATGTCAAATGGAAGCATATGAACTAACCTTAAGTTACACTCGGATGGGAAGTTCGATTAATTTTAGGCACCTATTATTGTGTGCCATGCATTCTCTACTTCGACGTTCGATTTTTTTATTATTTTCTTCTATTTTCACCGTTTTTCGGAGAATATTATACGCAAAATGTCCCAGGCCGATGGCCAATTCCTTAATAACTGGGCGTAACTATAATGCACTTGTATCTTACCGTTCCTTGGTTGAATAGGCCAATATAATATTTTTTCGAGAACGTTACAATTATCTACCCACAAAACATACAGTAAATCTAAAAAATTATGGAAAAATCCGCCATGACATATAAATGTACCACTAACGACATCTGACACAAGTGAACCAAAACTACACGTGACACTTATTTTTTGAAGTTTCGCAATTCAAAATTGACAAATTTTGCCATCTTTTTAAAGCCACCGCATAATTTTTTTTTTAATTCAACTGAAAAGGTAAAGTTTATTATTACCTCAAAGAATAAAACATACTATACCTATTAAATAATCATAAAAAACCTATTGATGATTGTTAGAAATCTGTTGAATAATTCATGAAATCTTGAACAAATAGTTTTACGTTTCTAGAATTTATTTTTTGCATTGAATTTGTTAGTATAGCAACACTTCCTATAAAATGCCAAATTGACATTTGACAATCACCACCTCTGTTTGCATTTGTCATTTGTCAAATTAGTAAAAAAATAATACACAGAAATTATAGCAGAAATAATTTAGTTTAATTAAATATATTTTATAGTTACGGACACTATCCGTAAAAATGTCCATAAATTGCACATTTCAATAGTGTAACTCGGACAACGAGTAATGACGTCGAAAGAAGATAATGTAACCTTAAAAGTGCAAAAAATCCATAGAATCAAGTTAGGTCGTCTTATTGTATTGTGGTCATCAGCTTTGGCTTTTTGATATGTCACATTTTGGGGACTACGTGGACGGTGTCCCTGTTAAAATATCCGAAAAGTATAAAAGACCTCCAAGAATAGACCTGCCGTATTCTGTGATCGAGTGCCCGATCAGAGCCCAAAATGTTGTCGACGGGGTCCAATATTGCACCATATTCGAGAAAAACGTACTTTCTAAGCTCAAAGAGCTCAGGAGTGCGAAAGAGACGAAGAAAAACGAAAGGCGACATCGTTTGCAATTACTTGAAGAGGCCAAGCAAAAGAAACTGGATGCGATTGCTGCTGTTGAGGCAGAAGAGAAGTTGAAACAGTTGAGCGTATCCGAAGTATCGTATCCGAGCACCGATGAGATTAGTGCATTGTCACCTGATGAGAAAGTTGATAAATCTAATGACACAGCATGTCCTACTCAGGAGAACAGTCCTGACAACACAGATAAAGAATATTTATGTACAACTCGAGAGTCACAGATAAATATACTCCAACCAATACAAATTCAGTCAAACTATCAGTTGAATAACTTACTCGACGACCCAGATCCTTTGCAGGACTACAAGATGAACGTAAATATGACTAAAATACCTCAAGCCCGGAATGTAGATATGTTAACCTTTAAAGATTTTGAAAATGATACTTCTAGTCCCTTTGACAATGTGGAATTGAAAACTATCAATGATATGGAGCTGTTGGCCCAAGTGCTGCAGAGTCAAAGAGAGGCAGCAGGGAATGTTCAACCAACTTATATCCCTGAGCAGTATCCTAGTTGCAGTACCCAAGCTCAGATGGGTGTACCCTATGTCTCAAATGTGTACGCTGATCCAACCATCCCGGGTCCAAATGCTGTATACACATCCCCTCAACACTACCCTATGACTAATGGGTATTATGTACCGGAGAATATATGCGATAATACATTACCAATTGAAAATGTTTATGTACCAAATTACCAGTATTTCATTCCCCAACCATATACGGTTCCAAACACATATTATACAAATCATATTCCATCAACATCAACTGAAATTCCAAATGGATCTTACATTCCACAACCATTTTATTACCAATATCCCCCTGCAGTACCGTACGTACAGAATACATACCCTACTCAGAACACAGAACTAATAGATAGTACTCCTTCAGTCATCTCTCAGAACACAGTCAAATCAAGGTCTCGAAGTGTTCCAGATATTGTCAAAGAGTTAAACGACGAACTTATGTCAGCAAGACAGAGAGCAACCGAACGGGCATCATGTAACACAAGTCCTGGCTTGGTCAAACAGAATAATGTTCCTAGATCGTTTTCAAATAGCGACAAAAAAGAGAGAAGAAAAAAGAATAGTGAAATGTTACCTAACCCATATGATAAGTTTCCAGTGGAGCTACAGAGAGTATGCCAGAAGATACATAGCATGGGCTTTCCTCTTGATAGAGTGGCTAGAGTGTGTAGCCTAGTGGGAGATAATGATAAAAGAGTAAGTATTGTATAGGTACCAGCCCTAACAAAATCCTGATAAAACAATTTTTTAAAGAACTTACGTTCTACTTTGTTGGTACCGACTACAAAATTATGAAGATTGAGTAGAGAAACAGTTAAAATTGTAGCCGAATTTAGAAGGGGAATTATTTAGAAAATTAGTTTTATTTCATACGTTTTTGTGCATTTTTACTTTGGAAGTCAGTTTAATTTTTGTTTAAAAATAATAATTTTTCCCTTTTTAGTGATATTTTTTAAATTATTATTAATACATTTTAAGAACGTTTAAAATAAACGATCGAATGTATAATTGAATACGCGCCAAGCTTCCATTAGATATTGTAAATAAGATGATGATGATTACTGTATGTTATATGTATATTTGGTAGTATATGCTTGAATTACTTCAGAAAAAGTCGAAATCACCAAATGTGTCCATATAAATATCGAGAAGTTCCCTCGATTCCTCATGGAATCAGGTCATCACTTTGATGTCAAAAGGACCAATTTGGTATTATAACCTATACATCAAAAAAGAATTTTGAAAATCGGTCTACAGACGGCGGAGTAATTGTTGAATAATAAAAAATATATATATACAGTGTGTCTGGGATACCTTCAGCATTATTTTAAGGGCATGTTGTACATACAATTTCATCAGCCATTTTAATTTTTTATTTTAATTTTTTACGAGACCTGTTAAAAAAATTTTTTTTACAGGTCTTATCAAAAATTAAAAATAAAATGGCTGTCATTACAAGGGCAGAAGGCATAGACCCCCAAAAGGGAGTGTTTTTGATGATGAAATTGTATGTACAACATGCCCTTAAAATAATGCTGAAGGTATCCCCAGACACATTGTATATACAGCCGAACTTATAACCGCCTTCTTTTTTTGGAAGTCAGTTAAAAACTGCTGCAAGATTACCATGAAATTTAGTATGCAGGGAGTTTTGGGGGAGAAAAATTGATTGAGCTTAGGTCTTATCTGCGAAACTGCGCATTTTTAAGTTATATGTTTTTTCTTTCGTCGTGCAACAATATATCCATAATTTCGACTCTATAATGTCAGTTCGATTGGCAGTTTGGTATTAGTATGAATAACTTTTGCTTTGTTCGAAAATTCGGAATGTGGGGTTCGAATCCCGGTCAGATAAATATATCTGTGTTTTTTTTTTTAATCTACTAGAGCTCCGAGCAAAGCTCGATTACCCAATTACTTATAATACTAATTATCATCAACATGACAGTTAAAATTTTGTGCAAGCACCACTATAAATTACCAAATCTTGTCTTTTTTAAAATTACAGTGCAATTGCTTTTATGTTTCAGATAATTGAGTGCCTATTGATTTTGGGTGAGCTGATGGACTTAGGGTTTTCGGAAGGAAGAGTGTCGACAGCATTGGCCAAACACGAATTCAACAGAGACAAAGCTTTGGATGACCTAGTGTCCTAATCTAAATCAAAGTTGTAATGGATTAATACAGGTAACTTGATGCAATAGGGTGAGCTACCAAATACACTTGCAAGTTAAATTATTTTCAAATCAAATGTGGTTTTACAATGGTGGTTTACAGTTCATCAAATCAACTGATGAGAGTACTCGCACATCCTACCATAACGATGCAAATGGTGTGTGATTATGTATTAATTCAGACAAATAAATAAATATTTGCTTGTACTGACAAGCAAATAATTTATAGATCTAGTATTTATGGACACTTTCAGACCACATCATTATGGTCCCACATTATACACATAATATTCAATACACATCCATGACCTGAATAATGAACATAGAAAACTTTTTGTTTGTTCGCCAGGATTCGAACCCGCGACCTCCGACTGAGCACCGACGCGGTAACCACTGAGCCGCAGAGGTCGTCGATATAATGACATAAGATTAGCAACAACAACAGTAACTCCCCTGCAGGTGGCGGGGGTAACCATTAGCGCTGATTATTGCTTACTATCAGGAGATCTGCCTGCTCGTACTCAGATCAATTTGTGCTAAGTCACAGATAAATTAATGGAATTTGAAAATACAAAACTGCACACTTTATAGTACTCATGCAATCAATAAGATAAATTAAATCCAGGAAAAGGTTGTCTTGTCTAAGCCCATCCACTAACTTTTTAGTTTTACTTGATGTAAATGAGAATGTGGAGGGTCATGCATTTTTGAATGGTTTATATCTACTGTTATGATATTGTATTAAGCACAGTTATGTCTTTAAAATCCTCGGTGAACACATAGTATTTAGGCCAAAGTGGCCACTTAAAATTAGGTTAAATATAAATATTATGTTCTCTTCCATTAATAGTATATTGTGCAAGAAGTATGGTAAGTCATCAATCTTTAAATGAAAACAATTACTGTTTCTCCACATAAAAATGTGACACCACTGAATCAGAAGGATATAAAAATAATTTTGATTCGAGATAAAATATTAATCGACTTTTATGATTTCTACTGACTACTTTTATAAAAGGTTTTAATCTCTGTGTTCATAGAAAACTTTGGGAATAAAAAATCTTGGATTTGTAAAGTTTATTGTAGTGCGTGCTTATTTTGGTCTCTTAGCAGAATATTACCTCTTCACTATACGTTAACAGATAATAATTCGATATAATATTGTGGATAATGTATATTATCAACTTACCAAGACTATAATTACTTTAAGAAGTATGTTTTAAAATGAGTTTGAAGTTAGTTTGCAGATTGTGGTTGTAAAAAATATTATAGTACATTAAATATTATTATATATTGTCTGTAAAAATTATGACAGGAGTCAGGACTGTCGTAAACTATTTTAAATATTGTCACCCTACATATTTTTGTTTCTCCAACTTTGTGAACTAGGCTTATAAATGTTTAGAGCTATTGACGACTTTGTGTCTAACAGCGATTTGTTCAATAAGGCGTTTATCATATTCCTTCCCACTGTGGGAAAATTATATAACGTTTTGTAAAATCAATTACAAAAAGAAAATGGGAAATGATTTCCCGCTTATGTAAAGAAGCCTAGGCAGAAAAAATATTGAAATTCGAAAATAAAATTATCTAGTATGATTGTGTCTAATTGGCGCTGAAAAAGTCATTGACCTCATACAGCTGATTTCGATTGATATTATTATTATTTTAAATCAGTGGATAGTATCGTAAAGAGTGCAACATAATTTTATTATGTAAAAAAATCGTGTTTTATTATTTTTCTGCCTAAACGTCTAGTCTATACATAGCAAACAATCATGTGACCAACGTGTCTCTAATTGATTTTGCAAAACGTATATACTTTTATTTATATAATATTTAAATACATATAATTAATTATAAAGCAGATATAGATGTAGAAGCTTACTAGTAGCTGGTTCGTATAGTTTTTCTGATTGAAACAAGGATCATAAAATTAAAAATGTGAATTAATATAATACCTACCTCTATTGAACTCTACAAAAAGTAAATACTTTTAAGATTTCAACATACCAGAAAGCCTCCGAGTATTACAGAGGTTCAGTTCACACCGAAACGCGACGCGACGATGCTGTAATAATATTAGGCATTATATGCAGCGCTAAATTTCTATTTTGTATCGTTAATAAAGAGTGCGCACCACTTCTCGGAGTTAACTGATCCTAAGGCGTTGGATGCCACTTTGAGTCAAAAAATAACAAAAAAGTTTTTTTTTTCTACTTGTGGTCAAGGCCTTGAAATTAAAATTTTATAATCTTAACGTCCACGTTAAGGCTGTGAGGAGGGAGAATGATATTACCATTATAATTTATTTATTTTAAGTTAAACACACATGAAAATCTAATAAGTTTCAACACATTTAGTATTTTTTTGCAACTAAATGAATCAAAATTATCTGTATTGAAAAGGAAAAGCTACTTTTCTATAACTAATTATAAAATAAATGGGTAAAAAGGCACTGCCATCTATTATACCTTGGAAGAATAATATACATGGAAGGATCACTAAAATCTAAGCAGAAAACTGTTATCTGTCTCACAAAACATGAAAGGCAACAAGAGTGAAATACCATGTATTTTCCCTATTGTCACTAGGTTTTTGTACTTTAGTTGGTTCTAAATACGATGTACAAATTAAGACTTTATTGCAATGTATCTTAAATTAACAGCCACATAAATTTCATCTGTATAATGCTTCAACAAAAACTATGGACACCTAGAAAAACTGAGATAAGACTAACTATTAGACATCTCTTCATCTCTTTCTTCCCCAGAATTTCACACTCTTAAAACAACAATTATAAATATTTTGTGAAATCCCGTGTAAATGTTATTATTACTTATTCATTTGTGCTGCCCAGCTGTCTGTATGATTTTAAGTAAAAAAATCTACAGTTTTTACTGTCTTGTGATTAAGTTAACTACCAATTTCTGTTACATATGTATTCAATCGAGTTAGTAGTTGAACTCTTCAAGTTAGCGATAAGAAACATATATTACAATGAATCAGGGTCGTTAAATACTACAGTGCCAGTTACTAACTTACTAGTACTGGAAATCGTGAAGAAAATAAACCTGAAAATGATAATTCTATACTGGACAAACGAACATTTTTTAAAATTAAAACATTAATATACCAACATTAATATACCAACTGCTCCCTCTGGATCGTATCCAACGATGGGCCGCTCGAATTGTTGACTGCCATAGTGTTTCAAACAGCTTGGACTCCTTGGAATTACGCCGAGATGTAGCTTCACTCTGCATCCTCTATCGGTTGTATCACGGGGAGTGCTCTGAGGAATTGTTCGGAATCATACCACCTGCAACTTTTCGCCATCGTCCCACGCGAAAAACATACCATCCTCATCACCTTGATGAGTGGCAGTCTTCCACCGTGCGCTTTTCGCGTAACTTTCTGCCGCGCACTGTAAAACTCTGGAACGAACTGTCACCAGCAATATTTCTGGACCTATACGACCTGCAAACCTTCAAGAAGAGAGCGTATTCCCTCTTAAAAGGCCGGCAACGCACCTGCAGCTCTTCTGATGTTGCGAGTGTCCATGGGCGACGGTAGTTGCTTACCATCAGGTAACCCGTTTGCTCGCTTGCCCCCTTATTTAATAAAAAAAAAAAAAAATATTTTGTAAAGATATACATACCTAATTTAAAATTATTATTTTATGATTTTAGTCATTTGTACTAGATTACCTAATACAAATTACCGGACCTAACCAGACAAAACACTGTAAACTGTTTGTTTCCGTAGTCAGTGACCCTAAATTAGTATTATAAAAGGTGGTTTCAATTAAAAATCAAGCAAAAATGTTCTTTTTTGTAGAAATTGACTAATTACATTAGTCAATCCATCCACATCCCACTTTTGTAGAAGCTTTCCGTACACATATGACATTTATATTGCAATAAAGTCGTAATTAAAAAGTCGTTTATGAAAAACCATCAAAATCAGAACCGAAGTACAAAAACCTATTGACCTTAGTGTTCTTTCCATGTTAGATATTCAGTATATTAAAAAAAAAACTTTTGTACAATATTTCACATTTTTCGTCGGGTTAAATTGTTAAAATGATACAGTATAAATCACCGAAAATTTATCCTACTTAATCATCAATAGCTTCTTGTTCACTTGTTCCATCTTTTTATGAAATAATAATACGTTTCCGATTGTAAAGATTTTATCGTAAAAAGAAATAATTATAAAAAAATATATAATTTTTCTTCACAAAATGTTGCGAGATAAGTGCATAATATTAAATGAACGATTATAAAAGTTATACCAATTATAAACAAATCTAGCGTTTTATTTATTTGTCAATTTATTACTTACGATAGATATACGTCTTGCATGGCATTAAATGCAAAGTTTTATTGAAGTATCACACCGCTGTTTTGTATTTCAACGCTTTTAAATATTTTATATTTTAGTTTTATTTAAAATACGAGTAATGAGTAGTTATGTTATAATATATTATAAAGGCGAAGATATTATGTAATATGTGTTAAAATTCCTATAATTATGTATCTTTTGAACTTTCAAATAGTTCTTCTGTTTGTCCGTGGAATATTATTTAGCAGTTCATGCCACATTTTTTATTTTATAAAAATATAAAGTTTATTTAAAAACAAAATCTCATTCAATAGATATAAAATTTGCCTAATTTTTTTCTTCACATATTAATGTTCATATGCATTAAAAATAGTAAAATTTAAAATTAATGTTTCTTTGAATTGTGAATGTGCGAATGAACTGTACGTACTTACTTAAAAAAAAAATTAAAGTTTTTTTTTGTAAATAATATTATTGTAAAGAATGTAGAGTATCAATGAAAGATTCTGGTGTTCTTATTTAGATGCTTAAAAAAACTATTTATCAAAATAAATATTGCTGATGGTTTAACAACAAAACTTTTACATATTGAAAGAGTTACAGTTAATTATGTACGAAGAATAATAATATTATTCTGGGTGTTTTAATTTTGCCGTTTCGAAAAAAATATGACATGAATTGTAATGTAAACACACTGGGTGATTTTTATTCCGTTTCAAGAGAAACATGTTTTGTATCAAAAATAGAATCTATATAAAAATCATTTGTGTCAAAATATTTGAAAGTTGAAATATCATAAAAACATCATAAACTTAGGTTGGGGTCAGTAGGGTGAAAATTATTTGTAATTTCAAAATTTTTAACTCTCTGAAATACTTTTTTAAATGTATAAATGAGTAACTAATTATTTTAAATTAGAAGTTCGATGTTACAACATCAAACAAGTAAGAAAAAAGAAAATTAAGTATGCCATGATAGTACTCTATTTTATGTAGGTACCTATTAACCCTTGTGGCCTGTTTTTTTTTTAAACGGAATAAAAAATCACCCAGTAGACGAAAGTATTTGAGTCGACGTTCAAATATTTGTTAATTGTAGGAAAAACTTGAAAAAAAAACCGAAGACGATAAAAAAACTGTAAGAATAAGGTGACAATAATTTTTTTTTTCCAGATCTTTCTTTTACTGTTTAAGTAAGTTAATAATAATTTTAAATTCGTAGTGCGATGTTGCAAAACAAATTTTCATAAGTTGAAGAAAAGAAAAAAGTATACCAATATAGTACCTTATTTCATATACTATTCTATAATACCTACCCAGTTTTTCCTGAAACGGAATAAAAAATCACTTAAACATTAGGTAGTTGTTTTGGTTCATATTATATGCGTCAATTTAAGTTGTATCTTGGATCAGTACAAAGTTGAATGTTGTAAAAAAGTGCTTTTCATAAAAAAAGTTGCCAATTTTTTTATGTTCAAATCCTAGCATATAACTTCTTTTAAGAAAAGCACAAATAGATGCTTGTATATATATAAATTTTTAAGCAATTATAAATAGAATATTATTTTTCTACACGGATAATTTTATTAGAGTGGAGTATCAGTTACTTTTAAAATCTGTTTTTTTATTTATTTGAAGTTTTGTGATGAACGATGCTTGATCGTAGAGCGTGATTTTATACTGTGGCTTCACACTTTAAAATAATTTGATTAATAAAATGTTATTTTTATTTATTGTTTGTATTCTCCGTCTTTATACATAGTTTATAGTTCCATGTAATGATATAGGCATTAGGTACCTGTGTATGTCTGTATCATTAAATAAGACCGCAATTTCACTTATAACTTTCTGATTCCATAGGGAGCGGGAATAGCAGATTACAATCAGGCTATATATCTGCTCGTTAGCGGTCGGCTAGTCTTTTTCCATAAAACACATCTCGACTAACATAAATAAAAAAACTCACAAAAAGTGGTTACCCAAATAAAAAGGTCGCATCCGCATATGCTGTGCACATTGCTTTTCGAATTTAAAACTAGAGGTGTGCAAAATGTGTAACTAAAATGATAAGATATGCATATTATATAAGACATCATTTGTTCACAGTGAAGTGAAGGTTTCACCTTTTTTAGTTCAATAGTTCAATTGATAGTCCACCTAGCACTGTCCAATTGGCAATGGTTCATATTTTACTGTTTCCCTCCTCAGAAAAGTTGGATTTTCTTGTTAATTCAACAAGTTGTTTAATTTTACTTATTACATGAGTTAATGTCGCTTCGTGCATTACATTAATTTAGACGTATAGCAAGGTGCTTAATTATTAGTGTAACATTTATTACACCACCACACCACATATTTGTTATGAAAATAACAATAAGGTTCAAAAGTAGTATACAGTTTTTAAGCTTTAATTGTACTGTCAGAAAATCTAAGTCTGTAGGTTGACCATTCTCGCAATAAGTTCCACATATGAAATGCTACAAATAAATAAAGTAGGATCTAGTAGTTACATATTTGCTAAATATAACAATTTCCTCTTGCTCCCTTGCTAGTCAGCATCAGGGCGAGGGCCGGATAGCCGGGGGAACTGAACTAAAGATATTATGTCTATATTGAAAATGAATTAATGACTGAACAATTTGACGCAAGTGAACTTGTCCAATTTAACGAATCACTCGCGTTACACATGACTATTTAAAACTCATTTCGTCCATAAAACTCATTTGCTAAGCAGATGCGTGTGAAAGCACTTAAATAGATTTTAACCGACTTCCATAAAACGTCCTTACATGTCCTGATTTGTTCGTTCTTATGGTCACACTAGTTTTTCTTATCAGTCGATTATCTTTTGAGTGTGCCACCTGGTAACATTTCGCGCAGAATATAAGTTTCCCTGAACCATTAATTTTGACTAGTATTATTTATACTACAAAAGAAAGTAATAAGTACCTATACTTAACCGGTCATAGTTTTCACTTGCACTTGATATGTAAATGATAAAGCCAAGTAGGTATAAACTAATCTAACTAAGTTTAAAGTGCAATAAGTCTTATGAATAAATTCCATTCAAATCAGCTGTTCAACGATTTCGTGCCAGTGCCACAATTTGCTCAAAATAATTCATAATAATAATATTATACATGTAGAAAACAAAATGTTAATATAAAACATACTTTTTAAATTATTTATATATCTATGAAAATGAAAAGAAGTCATCTTTTTTCGGAAGAAATAAGATGGCGCCCTTTTTCCAAACTGCCATAAATTCAAGAACGAAGTTACATTACCCACAAACTGGGTTATTTAAACAATTTAGTTAAAAGTTCGATTAAAATTTTGCCAAATTCATTTACTCATTTGCCAAGAATATGGTACAGTAGGTGTTTAAATATTTTATTAAGTTCGACGTATTCTACTACATAAATAGTGTGCAAATATTAGGTCATTACATATGAAACTGGCGTTTTGTAAAGGAGGAACATAAAGTCGATTTTTTTAAAACATTTTAAATTTATTTAATAAAAGTATATACCATTGCTATCTATGGACTTTTGTCATCTCATAGATAGTTCATTGATTCTTTTGCTAAAAAAAACATACGGACAGGAATCAATAAAATCTTTGAAGGCTCTTTGGACTGCCCCATCGGATAAGAAGTTATCCAAATTTCGAAAAAAATGGTAATCTGTTGGAGCAAGTTCCGGGGAGTACGATGGATGTCTTAGACATTCCAATTGAAGCTCCTCTAATTTGGTAGCCGTCTGTTGTGCAGTGTGTGGTCTAGCGTTGTCCTGAAGCAGCAGTAGCCTAGAGCGAATGACCAACCTCGGTTGTTTGGCAGCTAGCTTTTCCATCATGATTTGTAGTTGTTGGAAATAGACATCTGACCGAATCGTCTGGTCAGATTTAAGAAAGCTGTAGTGAACGACACCGGCGCTATAGTCCACCAAACGCTCACAAGTAACTTTTTTTGAGTCAATATTAGCTCGGGGCAGGCTTTGGCTGGTTCGACATGGTACAGCCATTGCGATGAGCGTTTCCGATTATCGTACAGGATCTACTTTTCATCACAGGTAATGATTCGATTTAAAATCCCTTCATTATTGTGCCGGTTGAGTAATGTAACGCAGCAGTCGATGTGCGTTTGTCGGTTTGCTGCACATAATTCATGAGGTACCCACCTTTCAAGCTTTTTCACCTTCCCAATTTGCTTCAAGTGGATCAAAACAGTTTTATCACTAACACCGCAGCCTGCAGCTAACTCGGAAGTGGTTTGCGATGGATCCGCTTCCACAATAGCCTTCAATTCTTCATTATCAACTTTGGTCTTCGGCCGTCCACGGACCTTGTTCTGCAGGTCGAAATTTCCAGAACGAAAACGTTGGAACCAGAAACGCACTGTGTTTTCTTTTGCGACACCACCGCTATACACATCATTAATCCTTCGAGCCGATCCTGCAGCACTGGTGCCACGGTGGAACTCGTACTCGAAAATAATACGATATTTCAAGTTTTCCATTTTGTAAACAGAGTAACGCAAAGATAAAACCAAAAGAGAAAAAACAAATGAATTACGGTTTTCGAAACACAAATGCATGAGTAAATAGCGGTGTAAATTTGAAATTGGAACTCCTAACTAAAGAAGATAAGTAAGTACGACAAAACGCCAATTTCACATGTAAAGGACGTGAAAGTTATTTAAAAGTTATTTTATATATTAGAAATGGTTGTTATAATTACATTAATGAATAATATACCTAGTCAAAATTATGAAAAAGTCAAAATAAAAGGTCAAATTTAACAATAAGATACAAATTAAATTAATAAAATGTAGTGTAAGACGTAGGTACCTAATGTCATTTTTTAACGTTTGAATGTTACATGATATATATTAAAATATTCATTGATTGTATAAAATGTTTTGATAAGTAGCCATCAGTAGGTTTTTGAAGTAATCAGGCAACTGCCTGTACAATAAAGTTATTTTATATCGAAACTGCCATACAGTAAGCATTTCTACTACAAATGGCTAGTCTTTGAGTGGGCACAACCAATTTATATTCATGTCTAGAGCTCTTGGTGGCTACTTCTGTCTTCTTTATAAAATAATGATCTAGATTTTTGTTCACGAATAAACACATTTCATAGACAGGGTTGAGGTAGTATGTTATACATAAGGGTTTAAAGGGTTCGATGTAACTGGCATTGGAAATAAATCTAATGCACTTCTTTTGTAGTCTAAATACTCTTATTAGGTCTACCGAATTTCCCCATATATTCAAACCGTATCATAACACGGAGGCGAAATAAGCATGATAAGAAAAGAGTGCTGCCGCCGTACTTACAGTATTTTTTATATTTTTAAGTACATAGGTACACATATCTTTCAAGTTTTATACAAATTTTGTTTACCTATATGTTCTTTCCAGTTACATAAATTGTCGACAGTGATACCAAGAAATACAAAAGATTCTACTACCTCTATATCAGAATTTTTAAAGCATACTTTTAATTTGCTATGTGATTGTTTTCGACTTTTAAAGTTTACAATTTTTGTTTTAGATATATTAGCTTTAAGGTTATTTATTTTTAGCCAATTCATTGCACTGACGATTGCTTTATTTAGTTCTGCCTCAATATGAAATGGATTCTTTCCTTCGACGAGTAGATACTGGTGGACGAGTGGTCAGGAACAGAGTAGTTTTATATCAACATATAAAATGGTGTCTTGCATCTGGTAGGTCGTTTATGTAATTCAGGAATAATAAAGGTCCTAATATAGAGCCCTGTGGCCCACCGACATCATTTGTTATGTACGGCGACCTACAAATTGTATTGAAGATTGTGCTATAATCAATTATTTCAACACACTGTTGGCAATTTGATAGATAACTTTAGATACATTTATAAGTTACTCCTCTACTACCTTGGCGATGTAATTTAATAAGTGGAATATTATGTGATACAAAGTCAAATGCTTTTGTCATGTCTAAAAATAATGCTACTAGTTAGTAATGATTTAGAATTATAACATATAACATTCTGTGACTTTTATAATAAGTGAGAAACAAGCATGTATGATTGAAGTCTTTTTCCTAAATCCAAATTGTTGCGGCTTTCATATATTACATTCGGTGAAAAACTGTATAATCTTTCAAACATACTCTTTTAAAACATTTTTGAGAATATTGGTATAAGTGTTATTGGTCTGTAGTTGTTTTAATTCGTATGGTCACCTTTTTGGAAGATTGGTTTTATTATTGAGTATTTCAGAGCCGTTTGGAATATACTTTGGGACATTGATAGGTTGATTACATAAGTATGTGGTTTAGCAATGAAATTTTTACAAAGTTTTATTATGTTAGTTTTAATTTCATTGTATCCTGTTAAATTTGAGTTTAAGTCCATCTATAATCTTGCATATATGCGCGTCAGATATTGGTGTAAAGTAAATTGTCTTAATATTATTATTAACGTTATTATATAATTTAATATGATTTTTAGTATTATTATTTTTGTTATTTAAATTAATGTCAGTAGAATTTATATTATAATTATTATTTCTCATATCGATAAAAAATTAATTGAAGGTCTTAGCAATATCAATAGGTAATCACTTTATCGTCTTTGACTATTTTAGATATTATATTATGAGTATAACTGTCTGAGTTGCATTTGCATTTTTTTATTATATTTCACGTAGCTTTCGCGAGGTTTTTTTTATTATAGAATATATTTATAGTTATTTAATTTTTTTTACGACTTAGACAATTTAGAAGGTTATTAAGTTTATTTAGAAATGTGCGTACGTTTGAATTTGGGGTCCTATAGATGCAGATGGTTATCATGTTGTATGTCGTAACAGTTACAGTACAATATTCAAAACAATATGTAAGAGGTAAGATGTTTAGGTTTAATTTTTCAAATTGAATATTATTGTGTAGTAAAATACAAGTTCCCCCTCGCCTTTGCTTTCTCCGTGAAAAAAATGCTACTACTCTATAATTGGGTATAAATTTGTTTAATAGTTTGTTCAGAACCATGCTTTACGAAAGTTTCCAATAGGTATACAAATTATTTGAATTTAGTTAAAGTTTTTATTGATTTCTTCTAAAGAAGCCTGTAGCAAATCTTTTTTGCTTAATATGCCAGCAATG
Source organism: Phengaris alcon alcon (assembly GCA_037179445.1). Classification (NCBI taxonomy): domain Eukaryota; kingdom Metazoa; phylum Arthropoda; class Insecta; order Lepidoptera; family Lycaenidae; genus Phengaris; species Phengaris alcon. The sequence continues at coordinate 941,252 of JAYRCH010000162.1, read as the reverse complement.
TTTTGGTTTAAAAGAGTTACTTGTTGATTACTACTGTCGAAAAAATATTATTTTTTATTTTTTCTAATTTCTCCAAAGTAATACGGAATGGTCCCTATTTTGTTACTATGTATTGTTTTAATATATAGAACACGAATTTGTCGCCCCCGTAGTATAAAAATTGTGCGCTTGTTTTGATCCGGTGAGATATTGTAATTTTCGTGTGATCGAAAATTACTTTGTTCTTGTGTCGATGATTTGCGCCATCTAATGATGTCTGTACTTCGTTTGTTTTATTTTTGGTTGTGATTTTGTATTGTTTTTTGTATGCAGGGGTGATTTATTTTGGCACCATTATTGATGTTTTTAAATTTGTCTTGCGGTAGTGAAGTTGAAAAGGTTAGAGTCAAAATATTTGGTAAAAGTCTTTTAGGTTTAGTTTTAGAACTTGATGGCGTTGGTGTGTGTTCTTTCTGATCGCCAATAATCTTCATAAGTAATTCAATTTTTCGTGATTGTTTTTATTTATTAAAGTTACTTCTGAGTTACATATTTATTCGTTAGCTATATCTAGCTCATCTCTTAGTTCTTGGATTTGGTTTCGTAGGTCATGTAATAAAGAGGTATCGAGGTCTATATTGTGTATTGGTAGACTTTTTGTTGATATGTCCATGTCCGTTGTGGAAGATAAATTGGTGTTAGCAGATAAAGTGCTAAGATCAGAAACTGTCTTTGCTTTTGCAATTTGCGTCGAAATGTTATAATTCTCAACGGCAGTAGCGACCTCTTTTTTGTGTATTATGAACTTACAAATAAGCGTATCGTAGAAGCACTGTACCTAGTAGAAGGATAGTTATGATTTTTTTGATGTTGAATAATTATAGATTATCTACTGCTCCTCCTGCAACTTAGACGTTACCGAGGAGCTGTTAACAAAATTAGAACGCTTGCAGAATCTCTGTATCCGTTTTGTTTTTGGTTTAAGAAAGTTTTTTTTTTCTTTTTTCTTTTTTTTCGACTTTTCGATTAAAACTCAAGCGGCTCCCTATTCGTCTTCGTCGCAACTCCTATTCTTTATTTACTATATAATATCTTATATAATCCCCTCTCTCCTTTCTATCTTCTTAAACAATTTAACTTTCCTCGATCCCTCGATACCCCTTATAGGTCCAATGTTAGAACAAATCTTTCCCTTCCATCCCATCGCTCAAACTTCTACTCCTACTCCTTCAGTGTTCATGCAGTCAGATTGTGGATCTCGCTCTCCTACACCGTTCGTGACAGTCTCACCATTACGATTTTTAAAAGTCGTTTGAAAGAGCACTACCTCGATTCTCTATCCATATAAATACCGTTATTATAGTATATACATGTAGCTGATACGTTGGAAAAGTCACTTGACAGAGAAAGGCAACAACGTTGTTTAAGTTATCCATTGTGTAATTTTTTTTATTAGTCAGGGGGATAGTATTTATCTATTAAAGGCATATTAATATATTACTTATAGTATCACCTAGGTATTTTATTTTATATTAATTATTTTGATAGTGTATATATTATTACATATTATATTTTTATTCTAGTATATTATAATATTATGTTAATGTATTTGTAATTGTGCACGTTCCGCTATCGTTGTGTTCTGTATGTTGTGTATCTGCATTCTGCTATATTTTATCCCAATTCTCTACGTGTAGCTGAGAAGAAATTTCTTTTTAGAAATAAGCAGAACCTTTGTGTCGTTTTTCCATGTAAATTGTAGTGTTTTAAATGTATCTTCTGTGTAATAAATTAATATCGCAGAAACTCTTAATTTGTTGCAGAAGCGAGCCGAGAACGCTCATCCTAGAGCATTAAAAGCGTTTATGAGATCTATATATCATTGGCTTTGACGACGCCGACTAGTTCATCAAATATTGTAATGTTTGCGCTACTTCAGACAATGCCCGTTCGCAAAAGAAAAGCTCATTGTGATTATGTGTTTTGCCGGCCGGCGCGGCGCGGCCCGATGAATGGACCGAGCTCATTTGAATCCAGCTCGTATTATTAGCTGCGATAAGGACGGAATCGCCGTTATCGCACGAGGGAAAGAGACGCGATATTGCGCGGACAGTCCGAACTCCGAATTACCGCTGCTTGAGTTTTGTTTTGAGACGGTCCAGTTTTGCCGCGGGCGGCGCACGAGTCGAACGGGTTTGAAGTATCGCCCCGTCGTAAAATGTACGACTCGCATTTCCACACACGTCGCACCTCGCCGCACTCGCTCCTTCGATAACATCTGCTAATTCGATAGTTTGCTCGTGACATCGCGATAGTGGTATTCGATTTCGCGTGACGTGACAATACACCGGCCATGTGATCCGTCGAATATGAAAGCGGGCCGCTAAGCCTCACCCCGACAAAAAAGGGATAAAAAGACTATTCTTGGAATGCACACATGTGGACGGGTAGCAGTGGGAGAGTTTATTGAGGCAGTTCTCTCAAGATGCCGCGAAGGGGTAAATGGATGCATCTCGCGGCAGGAATCATGGCTGGTGTGACTCTTGGTGTTTTCCTCAAATTGTGCTTAAGGCCTTCGTCCAGGACTTCCATAGAAGCATGTCCGGATGCCGCGAAATTCTATGTGGCACCGGACCCACTCACCGTGATAAGTTTAAAGCCAGAAGAAACCGTAGAAAATTCAAACAGAACACTAGTGTTTGTCGGTGTTATGACAGCAGAACAATATTTAAAGACTAGAGCTAAAGCCGTGTTCGAAACGTGGGCGAAAGATTTGCCAGGGCGGATTGCATTTTTCAGTTCCGAAGTGTCGCGAGCTCCCGGGTTACCAATAATCCCTCTCAAAAACGTGGACGACAGCTACCCCCCTCAGAAGAAATCGTTTCTTATGCTTCTGTACATGTATGAAAAGTATGGCGAGAAATTCGAATGGTTTATGCGTGCCGATGATGATGTTTATGTTAGGGGTGATAAGTTGGGAGAGTTCCTTCGATCCGTGGACAGCAGAAAGCCTCAGTTTATAGGGCAGGCGGGACGGGGCACAAGCGCTGAGAGGGATGCCCTGGCCTTGGACTACAACGAGAACTTTTGTATGGGAGGGCCGGGTGTGCTCATATCTCGAGAGACCCTGAGAAGGGTCGCCCCTCACGTGAAGTACTGTCTGAAGCACCTGTACACCACTCACGAGGACGTGGAACTCGGCCGTTGTGTGGCCAAATTTGCCGGCGTTTCCTGCACTTGGAGCTATGACGTAAGTGATTGTATTCTAACGTAATAATTTATAAAAACGTTTAATAATCTTTGAATAATCATGTAGATGTATGTAGCAATCGGCATTGGGTCCAATTATTGTTAGATAGGTACCTACTGTATTTTTTTACATTTTGTGGCTCACATGCCCTCGGTAACATTAATGATTCAGTTGAGGACAGTTAAAAGCGCACGTAAATACTTATTTTATTTATTTTCTACAATAACAGCTGATTACCTACTGCAGCCAAGTTTAAAGTTCTATAAGTTAATGTTTTATAGTAATATCCTTATTTAGATGTACTTACTGTGTGTAGTTTTCTTTATAATATAATATCAAAACAGTATTCGACCTTTTACTTCGTAATTAGATATTTTTTACTGACCATCTTAGCTATTTGCATATTTGTTATTCATTCAATTGAGAAAAATAACTTAGGATTTAAATTTTGGCAGACAGACATACATTACTAGCAAGGTCGCTTTGAATTATAGGTACCTAATTATTCTGGTTCAATATTAAACTGTATTTAATTATGCTTTATTATTATATTTTTATAAATAGCAAAGTTACAATGTTTTTCTGTATGTACTGTATGGTGATTGTTGATAATAATATTGTTATCATCATAGTATATAATGATACTTCATCTACTTACGTGCAACAATATTCATGGTATTATTAAGCATTCCAAAATAAAAAAATCCGGCCATGTACCCGTACCCTTATCTGTACAACTATACTAATTTAAACTAATATCGAGCACTTGTAATTAGTATTAATATCGAGTAAAAACAACGAAATATCGAGTAAGTATCCTAAAATATATAAATTATTTTAATTTTATTATTTAATTTTTATTTTAAGAGAAGAGATATAAATATAATATACGACTCAATATTGAGCGTCTGCCTGTTGCCGTTATTAATATTGAGCAAAAAACGGCTAAAAATACCTTTTGTTATATGAGATTTAAGTACTTATATGTTTAAGTAATGTACTTTATTCCATTTTTAGTATTTTCTGTTATAGCGACAACTAAAATACATCATCTATCTGTGTAAATTTAAACTGTCTAGCTATCACGGTTCACGAGATATACTCTGATGACAGACAGACCGTCAAACGTACAGTGAAGTCTCAGTAATAGGATAAAAACGGAGGTTTTACCTATTGGGTATGTTTGTTTGCAATTTTGGCTGTTCTAAAGGGTCAAAATTTTAAACCAATATGTATTGCGTGTTTTTGACATTATCTTCGTCCTCGGTACAAAATACATTTTGTTGAAATTTCAGTCACTACATTTTCGTTCGCAGATAAATAAGCGATTTTTTTTGACATTCGATTAATATAGTTAAATAACATACGAAGCAGTAATCTGAATATCCAGTCATCGGCTACACTAACGACCTTTTTATATGCAAAATCATGTTCCTCGGTTTCTGGTTCTAGGATGTTTCTGACCCTTTGTAATAAAGTTTTTATTACCATAATCCTGAGTCCAGGATTAAGCTAGTAAAAATTTACTGAATTCCAATAAAAACAGGATTCTTTAGCTAAACCTTTTCATTAAATCAGACTATTTTCTGTCATTCGTTTCCTGTATTATTTCTTTAAAGATTATATATTTTGTCATTTTAATAGTATTAACACACGTCTCTTTTTGAAAAATATTGGCATTTATGTTAGGATTCATATTCTCACGCCAAATATTCGCACGAACCTTTTCGTAATTAAATATTTATTTTAGCTCCGGGGTCGAAAGCCTTATAAGTAGAATAACGGTTCATATTTAAAAAATATTTACATTTTACATACCTACACCTACCTAGTAAAAAAACTAGTTCTTGAAGTGTTTTATGCTTAACTAAGCTAAACGAGAAGTAATGCTAAACTAGTAATCTATTTGCAGCTCCTTCCTATTATACGAATTATAGTAAAAACAATTTAAAACCTGATTTTATAGAGCTACATAGTACATAGTTTTTTTTTTTAATTTAGTAAATCGATTCAAAATATTTTAAGTACTTTTGTGTTATTATATAATTTCGCTCCAACACTCATGAGTGCCCATAGCGTTGTGGGATTTGGGAAGGGCTCGGACATCACTATCGTTTAGTCTGGAGATCAAATCCCACGTATGCACGCAATCATATTCTTTGAGTTCATCAAGTTCTCAAGTTTCGACGATGACATAATATTATTTTTGTAATAATTTTATAAAAAAATAAACAATAAAAAAAACTATATTTTAGTATTACTATAGTTTTTCCTTTTTTATTGTTTTTTTTTTATATATAAAATTATTACAAAAATAATATGTCATCGTCTTCCATGAACTGGGGTTGCTGCAGTGTCTCTCATAACGAAAAGGAGTTATTTTTAATCTGTTTAGTATGCAAAAAGCTTTCCATCAGGTGTTTTTGTCTCTCTCAGAAACCACATATTTGCGTCTGTTAAAAGAAACTTGGAGTTGTCCGTCCTGCACACAAAAAGTTCCTAAAAAGGACACTACTCCTGTGAGAAACGTCACCTTATCGAGAGGAAGTAAGAGATCTGCATTATCTTCACCACCACCATCCTCGACTAAGGACAGTATGGAATCTATGGTGGAGGAGGTCATAAAAAGAGAATTTGAAAAAATGTTGGACCGAATAAAAAATTAATTTGCAGTTATGATACAAAAACCAAATGCAGGAAATGAAGTTAGAATTACAAGATAAATTTCGGAAACAAATACAACCTATTGAAAAAAGTATAAAGGACATCCGTGAATCAATGGCATTTATTAATAGTAAATTTGATGATTTCGAAAAAGGACAAAAAAGTACCAAAGATAAGTTAAATATTGTTGAGAAAGAAAATCTTGAATTGAGATCTAGCGTGAATGATCTCACTAACAAAATAAACTATATGGAACAACAATCTCGTGCCAATAATATAGAAATACAATGTCAACCAGAAAAACGTAATGAAAATTTATTAAATATAGTAAAGAAGCTCGGTACAATTTTTAACTGTGAGTTGCATGATAACACCATATTACACTGAACTCGAGTTGCCAAACTCCAATCCAACAATCCTCGTCCGCGATCGATAGTCGTACAATTTGCAAGTCCTCGCATACGCGATAATTTTTTGGTGGCTTGTGTAAAATTCAACAAAGCCAATTCTCAAAACTCATTAAATACTTCTCATCTGGAATCTCCCGGAAATAAGGTTCCTATATACATTGATGAGCATTTATCTCCCGCTTATAAAGCGCTGCACGCAGCAACCAGAGTGAAAGCCAAGGAGAAGAGCTACATATATTGTATGGATTCGGAACGGAAAGATATTTACCAGGAAGGATGATGTATCAGAACATATATTAATAAGAAATTTAGAATTACTTAACGAACTAAAATAACTTAATTTATGTATATTTTTATATCTTTGAAAGTATTTTGTGTTAATTAATTTAAAATTCAATTATCTTATTGTATATTATCAGAACTGTCGTGGGTTAAGAACAAAAACTAGTATATTTTATAGAAATATTTGTTGCAATAACTTTGATATTATAATCATAACAGAGACATGGCTTAATAATAGTATATTGAGTACAGAGCTATTCGACGAAAGATATGTAGTTTATAGGAGGGATAGAGAAATCTCAGTTTTTGCTCGAGGTAAAGACTGTGGAGGTCTTCTCATAGCACTATTTAAAACCAAAATGTGTCTTTAACTGGCAGAGTAATTGCGAAGATCTTTAGGTTACTATAGATTCGCGTCTTTCCCCATCTGAAGGCAATCGCATAATGGCTATATGTGCAGTCTTGCCTCCACCTGTTAATAGTTCTGTTCTTAAACATTTTATCAATAATTGTAATTTAGTAGCGGAGCAAACTGCGATGCAGATTTGTATATTTGGTGATTTTAATCTTGGCAATATAATCTGGAATGCCTCAGGATGTGCAAATGACTATAAAACCACTCAATCTATCACTCAACAAATGTTCTTAGACTTTTTAAATTTAAATATTCTGTCGCAAAGTAACAGTATTTTAAACAGAAACAACCGCATTCTAGACCTTTGTCTTATTCCTAAGCCGATAAGTTCTACTGTTAACACAGTCGCACCTCTTGTACCTATAGATGTGTCGCATCCTGCATTAGACATTATTATTTCATATCGTAAGGAGCGACCACTAAAAAGTTGCTCTGCAAATACTTCATTTAACTATTATAAAGCTAACTATATGTAAAGCAATATGTGCAAAATTAGATGAGATTCAATGGATATATGAATTTAAAATGCTGCCCGATGTTAATGCAATGCTAGAATTATTTTATAAGAAATTAAAGCATCTGATAGATAAGTTCGTCACGGAGACAAGACGAAGGGGCAAAAATATCCGCGTTGGTTCGACAAAAATCTTATAAGAATTTTAAATGAAAAGAATAAAATTAGAAAACGTTTTAAAATTTATCGAAATCCGAGGGACGAAATCGAGCTTCAGCTGCTTAGTGCAAGATGTAAAAGGCAAGCTGTATATTGTTATAAAAACTATTTATGTAAACTTGACTTTCCGGTCTCTTAAGTAACCTTAAGCTTTTTTGGTCACATGTTAAAACAAAGCGGAGGGGATCAAGTGTTTATCCAAGTACATTTTTTAACGGTGTAACTGAGACCTCTAATGGCATGGACATTTGTAACATGTTCGCGTCGTACTTCACGTCTGTATCTGAGCCCGAAAGTGACGACCGCTGTGATCATAATTCAGAATATTTGCGCTTATTGAATGCATATGGTAATAAATTGGTAATACCCCAAATGTCAGACGAGGCTATTCTACAAAAGCTTAAGAATTTAGATCGCAACAAGGGGGCAGGTCCAGATGAAATACCACCAATTTTTATAATATCGTCTGCTACCTCTCTGATTGTACATCTTAGATTGGTATTTAACCATTCTCTTACAACAGGTGTTTTTTCCTTATGAATGGAAGAAAGCAAAAATAGTGCCCATACATAAATCTGGCGACAATGGTGTTATTTCTAATTACCTTTTTATTATTTGTTATTTCTATTTTATCCGTGTTTGTTAAAGTATTTGAGGCATTGTTGTGTTCCCATTTTCACAGTCATTTGCAGTTATACATCTCTAGTAGTCAACACGGTTTCGTTTCTGGTAGGTCAGTAATTACAAACTTGGTTACATTTACTGAATTTATAAATAATGCCGTGGATTCTGGTAAACAGTGTGATGTTATATACACAGACTTTTCAAAAGCGTTCGATAAAATATCTCATAATAAATTGATTAGCAAGTTATCAATGGAATTGTAATGGAACAAATGGAATTACAGACTCACTTTTAAATTTTGTAAGATCGTACTTAAAAAACCGCCTGTTTTTTGTCGTAGTTAAAATAATAAATAAATAAATATCTATGGACGCTAGTTAATGGATATCAATCCTGCTATAATTATTCAACATCCGGCGTTCCCCAAGGATCTCATCTAACAACCTTGTTTCATTTTTTTATTAATGATATTGCAGAATGTTTTCACTCATCAGAAGTCTATATGTACGCTGACGACCTAAAATTTTGTAAAATAATTACGTGCTCAAATGATTGTATTCTTTTACAAAATTACCTTCACAGACTTAACAATTGGTGTAACAATAATTTACTGTTCCTAAATATACAAAAATGTTGTTCCGTTAACTATAAGTACTAGAAAATATAAAATAATTGAATTTACTTACCATGTAGAAAACCAAATAATAGAGAACGTTGACAAAATCAAGGACATGGGCATAATTTTTGATAGAAAATTGACATTTATCTTGCATGGAATATGTAATTGCAAAGGCGTCAAAGTGACGCTTTGCGATAAGGACATGTAAGGATTTTCATAATCCTAAAGTAAAAGTTTTGCTTTATTATTCCTTAGTACGGAGTGTTCTTGAATACGGAATACAAAGGCGGCCTTACTATGCTACACATACACTTTGATTAGAGCGAGTCCAAAAGAGGTTTCTTTGGCACTTAGCTTTTTCTCTTGGCAAAAATAAGGATCTTGATTCGTATAGCAGTAGATTAAAATACTTTTCACAATTTACTCGCTCTGGATTTGATACGCTAATTCTTCGGGCAAAAATAATAGATGCAACTTTTTTATATAAAGTATTAAGACATAAAATATCGTGCTCCCAATTACTGCAATGTATAGAGTATCGCGTTCCAGTTCGTCTCCCGCGGGCTCCTATAACACCTCTTTACTGCCAGCCAAAGATACAAATCTTGGCATGAACTCTCCTCTGACTCGAATGTCAAGATTAATTATTAACGAATGCTGTAATGACCTGGACTTGCACTTCGATTCTCGGACGTCTTTTTTCCACCATTTAAGAGATCATCTTAAGTCTTACTAAAATTTGAAATTGTTCTCAAAAATCATTATTATCCTTTCAATATTAATTATTTTGTAATTACAATTAGATTTCTTTTTTTGTCACTATTAATTATTTTGTAATTACAATTAGGTTTCTTTTTTAATTTATTTTATCAATGATTTTATGGTTTTTTTTTAATTTTAAAGAAGGTTTGTATCAATTTTAGTAATATAAGTTTTTTTTTCCGAATTGTAATGCATGATTTTTATTTTAATGTTAATTCTTTGTAATGTGTTTTAATTAATTATGCAGGTTGTGTTTGTCTTTAAGAAATTGATATACGTTTCATTGTGATTTTAATTGTATTTTTTAAATGTATTACGTGTAATCAATTGTTGACAAACCTAATAAAATAAATAAATAAATAAATACCCATCTTTCGTCTCATCATCGTTTAATTTTAATTTCAAATTGTTTTAACGGTTTAGGCCAATGAGGGTGTTTGATATTTTTTCTGCCGCTAGGGGGCAGACCCAACGCACACAAAGCGTCATCTGGTGGCGTAAGTGGTATCAAAAACGGTCAATAAGAATTTTCGATCCTTTTTCTGTCACCAGGCGGCGCTCGGTAGTCCTACGGTCCTTATCGTGTCAAAAAGCTGTCAGATGTCATGAATTTAAAAACCCTCATTGCTGCAACGCCTGATAAAGGTAATCTTGGATTAAATATTATATTATATCTCCCGTTCTTTGTATTAGTGAAAGAGAAGGAATGACATTTAAGACAAACGATTAACACTAACAGGCGTTGGTGAAAATGGGACTTAAGGTACTAAATCATGCGTGATGCGAGTTACGACTTACGAAGTTACGACCGATCGCGATTGTACAAAATGATTCTCCGTGAGCCGTCGCGGTCGGTTGAAAATGTCTTGTTGAAAATAAATCATGTTTAGTTTATAATGCAAGTTGCAGTCATCATGGGAAACTAGAAATTGTGCTCAGGAATGTACCTTAAATAATATACTAACACGTTGCAATCGCTTCTTTTATCATTTTAAACGGAACCCTAATATAAAATTACCAATGTTATAAATTACAAAATCTGCCAGTGAAAGTCCCGTAAAAATCGGTCCAGCCGTTTCAAAGCTGGAACAAACAGACAGACTGACAGACAAAAATTTAAAAAATTGATGACATGACACTTCAATTTTATTTATTTGTATAGATTATAACTGTATGCAAAGCGAGATAATATTTTAATTTTTTACAAACATTAATTTGATCTGGATTCACTAACACCTACAAAAAGTAACTGAAAAAAGTGTCCTCAGGGTATATGCAAAGTTTCAATTACATTGTCCATGACATTTGCTTTGCTTTACAATTAAAGACTTTAATCCTTACACTATAATGGCCAATATTTACAAATATATGATAACTATCAACGCGCAATAGGTTTTCTTTACAATAGACAGACGGACGGACAAAACGAAACTATAAGGGAATATACGAATATTATATATTATATATATAATATATAATATATAATATTCGAACAAACTGAGTTCCGTAATATAAAGTATTACGGAACTCAGTTTGTTCGAACGACCCGTCAGTTGGAAAGGTCAAGCGCTAGTGCATACATCTCCGACTATTAAAAACATCATGACGGTTTGTGTCGTTATAGGGTGTCACAAATCACAATGCATCGGAAAATAATTAACAAAGCTTCGGACAAAGCCAAATATTTAAAACATTTTAAATTAAAATGGCATTATGTTACCATCTTGCTGCCCTATTGTGAATTGTGAAAGAGTTACTAGTAATAAGAAATTTATTACAAAATTTTCATGGCTAAGTTGCCTTAGTTGCTTAGTTGCAGTTTTTATTTTCTGATATTTTGAACTATAAATTTAAAGTATTGCCAATATTAAGATAATCCTTTATAATATTCGTTAATACCAGTTTAAGATAAATAATGTCTACAAATCGTGTTTAGATGGTTTAAAATGAAATATAAGTTATTTATATATTATAGTTAAGAAAAGCAAATACAATAATTCCAATTTTAAGAGCAACATTATATGGGGAAATTGTTTGTGTGCGTGTCGGTATGTAATGCTCACGCCTACATCTATCTGTTGCTTGCTTCACTTTGTACGATGCGTTTGTTTGAAGATTATCTAGGCGTTATTAATCTAAGGGCCGCACAGACGTCAGTTCGGTCGGATGCGATTTTTTCCGTGTATGTGCTCGAATCCGTTGAGGCCGAACTGACGTCAGTTTTAACTGAAACGATCGGCCTCTCCTCTATGGGGGCCTTTAGGAATATAATATTATCAGTTACATGACTTTGATTTACATCACTTTGGTGTAAGGAGATTTATCTTTACTTTCGGTTTGTGCATTGATTGTATTGAGAATAAAAGATTTACATTTCTAAATCCTTCGTGAATCGTTATAGAACAAAAATTCACATTGAAAAAAACCATTAATCTAATAAGATAATAATAATAGTTTAATATTTTGTAGTATACAAAATCACAACAACTCACATAAGGCGCGTCTTCTGCGCGTGTATTTTTCGATAAATTATACAAAACATCAAAACATAGGGGCGTGGCTATACACATTTGTGTAGGAATACACAATGTTTTTGTCTTCCTAGACGGATGGAAAACATTCCCCGCGCGGGTAGAGAAGCGAAGGAATGTTTCATTTCTTATCAACTGTTACACCACTCACGTGACCATTAAACATAGAAATACGGAAGAAATTATTTATCAATCCCAAATCGGTCTTCTATTCGTAACTCCTAATAAATACTAAAATTACGGGTAAGTAATTATGACCTAACTCGAAATCTAGGGGTCTAAAACGGCCACTTTAGATGATTCATATTTACTTATTTATTTGGCATATCAACAATACAAACACAAGCTTACATACTTATCATTTTGGTCCATTAACAGTGTTCATATCAATTAAGACATGCACAACATTGTTTTATAAAAAAATACAACATATTTTAGTAAAATTTACAAAGTTAAAAAAAATATATGGGTACTTACGTTAGATTACAATAATATTAAAACAAAATTAAAACTCTATTAAATCAGGTGAGTAAAAATGTAACTTAAGTTATTAATTATTACATATATACACAAAATATTCTTATGTCATGGTTCCGGTTGGGACAAACATAGAATATTAGTCAAAAACATAGAATACAATAATAATGCACAAGCAAGACAAAAATTCATATATTTCTTTTCCATACAAAAATCGTGAAATGATAAAATGGCTACATGATTCGTCTGATTTCATCATCAATCAACATAAATTTTGACAGTTTTCAATAGAAATGCGTAAAATGGCGCACATAATATGAGTTGAAAAAAATAATTAAACACCTAAAGTGGCCTTTTTAGACCCCCCTGTGTTTTCTCCTAGATTCTGCATCTGCAATCGCTAAAACTGCGAGTGCTTAATTACGACTTCCTCATCGAAACTCCTGATCTTGTCACTTATAAAAACTCACTACTTGTAAAAACATGAGCAGGAGACGCGCCTTAAGAGCCCTATTACAAATCTGCACTCTGCGAGATTAGGTATTTGAAGCGTTCCCGACATGTCGCGTTTTGTAGTAATTTTGCAGTTGTATTTATCGTTTTTATTAAAATAGGTTAATAAATTCATGCTTTAAAATTATAAATTCTTTATTCCTCATGAAGTAACAATTGTTCTGGTATAAATTTTGCGTAATAAATTATCGTAGATAAGAGTAATTCATAGTTAACTTAAAGCTACCTTCGAAGTTTTGTTGGCTTTGAATAAGATTTTTTCTATATTAAAGATTAATCTATTCAAAGATATTTCAAAATTCTGAGGCCGCTATGAACTATACAACTATATAGGAGATAACATTTTCATTTTATTTTTTCATTTGCTTAGAACTACTGTTCAACCCAGGAGCTCAAAAAAGTGCCTTCGCGCATTTTATGAAAATCTTTCTCTGCAATTTTGGGTTTAATTAAAAAGTTAGCAAAATTTACAAAAAGTGAGGCCGCTACGAACTAGGCCAATAGCTATTCTGCACTATTCAATATGTCAAAATTGTTAATGTATCTTTGTTTCTGAGATCAAGAACGCCATAATTGGCCATTTGACGTAAAAATCACAGTCAACACGTAATATGCCTCTTAAGAATAACAAACGAAAATAATACTTATTGGTAATAAAACATAATTGAATTGTAAACTACAAAGTTGTAACAAGCTCAACAAATAAGAATGTAGGACAGTCAACAGTTGCGCAACACAACGTGCATTTCTATTAAAGCACTTTTAGTTGCAAGTTGTCGTTATAATAACAAAACCTAACCAAGAGCATGTCATTTTTGTCAGGACTTGTCTAAGGGCCCCATACACGGTCCGGTTTTCCTTCAGTTCGGCCTGAATGGATGCAAAATCGTAACGTCTGTGTGCAATTTCGGGATCGCATCAGTCGGCCGGATGGACTGAAGCGATTCGCTCCTGTGTTTGTGAACTCTGTTTTTGCGAAACTACTAAACTCACGTCGTTTTCTACTAAAAAGTACTAAAAGAGTAGAGATAACTATAAAAAAGCTACAAAACATTGAAATCCATAAAAACAACAAAAAACCACCGCATTTTCAGTTTTAACATATTGAAAATATGATAATTTTACCGTAAAAAAATAAAAATATAAGTAGTAGGAAATATTACGTAATATAGAAATTAAATCGGTAGTTTTAAGCGACCTACGGACGCGTGCTACTATGTGCTATTATGATAAGGTGTCATAATAGCATATGCAAAATGGCGTGCTACCATAGTATTTTGCATATTATGATTACTGTCTGGCTATTTTCTACAAAACCACTACTAACAACTAAATTGCTACTAACGTTTGTTGTATGGGAACCTCAAATTTTTATTTTATTCTGTTTTTAGTATTTGTTGTTATAACGGCAATAGAAATACCTAGTACATAAATTGTGAAAAGTTTAACTGTCGAGCTATCACGGTATAAGAATGTTAAGATACAGCCTGGTGACAGACGGACGGACAGCAAAGTCTCAGTAATAGGGTCTCATTTTTACCCTTTTGGTACGGAACCTTAAAAATGGCAACGTGTTCTAAAGAATATTTATTAGAGTTCATTGAAGTATTTGAACTTTAGTGCAGTGGTTCCCAGACTCTTTTGTTTCATAGACCACTTTCAAAATTTTGCTGTATCCGGCATCTACATTACTACCAATTTCTAAATCTCGAAATAAAAAAGTAAAGATTAGATCTATCTATCTATGGAAACTTGCGTTGTGGCTGAGTTTCAACGACGAATTAACAGTTTTCGAAAAAAAAAAGGTTAGAATTGATTGCTTGATATGGTTAATTATTTGATAATAAAGTAGGTAGACTAAACAAATTTTCAATTAAATTTTAATTCATTGTGTTGTGAGTGGATGTCAAAAAAGCAAAGTTGGCCAATCGAAAAAGTGACTCCATCCAACTTTACTTTTTTGAAATCTACAGTGACTCAGCACAAGGACCAATCAAGTCTCACAAATTTTATTTAGAAAATGTCCCATTCGGAGTGGTAAAAAGAAATATAGTATATTTCCTTGTGTTGTAGGTAAATATATTATATATTCATATAAATGATTACACTAATAATTATTATCGTTTTAACAGTCTTAATATAATCAAAACTAAACACATTTATAACGTACTGTAACTTCTACAATGGTAATTACAAAAAAATATGTAATTTTAATGAGATGCATGTACTTGATGGATTGACAGCAAATTATCAATCTTTGGCTTGAGTTTTGTAAGGAATAACAGCAAATCTCCCCGTTCTGTGTTATTCAATCTGTTCCTTTTTGTTTGTTAGTAAGTTTGTAACGGCACTAAAACTTTTTTCGACGAGATATACGTTACGAGGGAAACGCTATCAGAAGCTTTTGCGCGATTCCCCACAGTCCAGGATGTTTTTCACTTATCTCAAGTGTGCTAAAAACATGACCGAAGCTCGCCGCAAACCAGATGCTATTTTCCGTGTATGTGCTCGAATCCGTTCAGGCCGAACCTTAGATTAAAACGCCTAGAAACCGGTATGCGCGTGAAAAGTGAAGCAAATCATACTGAGCCATATCGGCTCAGTTTGTTCGAACGACCCGTCAGTTGTCAAGCGCTAGTGCATACTACATCTCCCGACTATTTTTTTATAGTCGGACATTATGACGGTTTGTATCGTTATAGGGTGTCACAACGCATCGGAAAAGAATTAAAAATCTAAATCTAATCTATGGGCCGAACTGACGTCAGTTCGGTCGGATGCGATTTGTTCCGTGACGTCAGTTCTAACTGAAACGATCGGCCTCTCGTCTGTGGCGGCCTTAAGGAGGGTTCTGTAACTATAACCGCGTAAAAGGTTTTTTTCAAATTATTTCAAAAGTTACTGTCCGATTTCGTTCAAAATAATTTTCCTAAAGAGTATTTAGCATAATCTATCAGCATGAAAAATTGAAATTTTCCTAGTCTCAGTTAAGAAATGTTAGGGGGGGCCGGTTTACCAGAAAATGGTTGACTTTGTAAAAAAGTCATGTATGAAACCTTGCCCTTATTTTAAAGGACCTATCCAACGATACCCCACACGATGGGATAGAATAAAAATAAATATTTTTCATCACCACTTCACATTACACTTCACATTACACTTCACATTACACTTCACATTACACTTCACACACACCAAAATGTAAAATTATTATTATAGAGTCTTTAATTATCCCAAATTTATCCATTTATATTCATAAGCATAGAAGCTAGAGGCGCCGACAGACAGACCGACGGACGGACAGAGCGAAAATATAAGGGTTCCTTAAGTATTACAGAACCCTAAAAATCAAAGATATAATTGTAGAAAAACAAAATCGGTACACTGAGTAAAAAAAATTAATTTGGCTATCAATGATACCACGAACAATTATTGATAACGTATTCGTAACGAGAATGAGTGTTGTATAAAAACACGATAGCTGCAGCGCCTAGATACAATTTTTATTGGATAACGTTACGAATATGTTGTCAATGGTTCGTGCTCAGTACACAGTTGTAGACGTACTATATTATGGTTATTAATGTAACAAAAAATATATTTTATGTATTTTTAACAGATTTTTGTAGAATAATGCGGCATTTTCATGAAAATACCATGCAGTTTGCTTAGTCACGCAGCACACTCTTGAAGCCGTATAATAGCTCCTCACACCGAATGCGGTGACGGTGGCCGGTTTCATTGAAACCAGGCCAGCTACGCAGGAGTTATTTTATAGTGCTCGAGTGTGCGCAGTACACAAAAGCACTCTCTCCTCCTTTACTCTCGTAACCCAGTGGGACGGATAACCGACACGACTGGCGAGAGATCAGGCGCAGGTCCGACTTTTCACATGCCCATCCGACGCATGGATCATCCTTCTTGTCAGACAATCAGGTGATCAGCCTGCGTTGTCCTAACCAAACTTGGAAACAACATTTTTTGTTGTTCCAATGCGGGAATCGAACCCACGACCTCCGGGTCGAGAGCCAAGCTCTAACTACTAGACCACGGAGGCTGTTAAAGGCTGTGAAGCCGTATAATGGTACTGCTGTTGTTCGCGTCTTATTATAGAACCTTCTAACATCCTGTTAATAAAACCACAAGCTAATAATTAGACATGAAATATTTTATGGATATTCTAGTTAGATTGAAGCATTCCATGGTCGCCTCAGGTAAAGTCGTTAAAAGTCTCTGGCGGTTCCTGTAGAGCAGCAGTTCCCAACCAGTGGGGCGCGCCTCCCAAGGAGGGCAAAGATGACGAAGAGAGATGTCAAGGGAGGCAAATCACAAATTCAACATAAGTATTTTAAATTTTTAATCACAAATATTAATAGACGCCTCGTCAGTCGCTACTAGATGAGTTTCTGCAAGTTACAATATTTATGTATGTCCAATACCCTTACCAAAATACCCTTTTTGCAATAAAAATGTCACGGGGGTGCATAAAACTATTATTTATAATAATCTCGAGGGGGGGGGGGGGGGGGTGAAATAACGGTTGGGAAAACCTGCTGTAGAGTATAAGCTAGTGATTGAAAATGACCTTTTACCATAACGATATAATTGGTTTCTTATTATTCAATTATATTCCTATTTGTATCGTAAAGAAATTGATGTTTGTAATTCCTACTCATAATTTTAAACAAGCCGTAAAACCACATTTTAATTGCACATATTCCCGGTCTCATCCTGTTAAAATTTTCTCATTAATTATTTTTCTAACTGAATGGTTCAATCTAGTTCCTTTTCGGCTTCCCGTTACATAATTAACTGTAAACGCCGAGTCAGGGTTCGTACGAGTAATGGCAGTTGACTGTTTTGTTTGTTGAATCAATTACTTTTTGCACTGTGTAATATAGAGACGCAAAAACTAACTCGAGTATAATACGTATAAATAAAGACAGGGATTGTGACGACTTAGATATCTCTAAATACGTTGTCACCTAAACAAAAATGTATGTATTATCTATAATACTTTAAACTTTGAACGCTAGTCATATGTTTGACGGAGATCAGTTAGTCGTAAAACGTTTATCCAATTGTAGGTATGAATTTAAACTATTTTTAGAGGGTCAGTAGAGCAGTAAGATACCTATTATTGCCGTAAACGGCGTTGATAATCGCTTGAGAACTTTCATTGTTGTAAACTGTCAATGCAATTCCCATTTGGCCTTTCGTTACATCGCTTGCTCCATTTAATTTGCTTTGCATTAAATATTTTACGCATTATAAGAAACAGAGGTATTTCTCAGGTCTAGCGATTATTTTCAAAAGAAAAAATAAAAATATAGTCCTGTTTAATCTGCGTAAACCTCGGAATCCTCCCTAGCAGTCGGGTAAAAGCTATCCCCTTATTTTAGCGTTCTAATCTAAATGTTCTCCTCAAAAGTCTCATATAAGCTCGTCTCTGCGTCGAAAGATGGAACATTTAAAACTCTGTGTGCTAGTTTCCAGCTTATTATCTCTCATTCCGAGGTTAAGCTAATTTCACTGTACTTATATGTAATTAGTGAGGATAACATTGACTTAGGGCCTGTTTCAGAATCGCCTACCAAGTGACGAATGGCTTATCCGGAAGTTTTGCCGCTGTTTACTTTATACTGAGCGACAGAGACAAAATGTGATAAGCTATTTGTCACTTCTTAGGCGATTGTGAACCAGGCCCTTAGATAAATAAAAACGACGTAGTTTTCCCAAAGTAACTCCACATGCTACTGCTTATAAAAATAAAACATAAGTCCATACATTCTGATGAAGAAGACGACGGAAGGTAGTGAAGCTATGTGCAAGAGCTCGTCTATCTCAAAGCGATGGTTTACGAAGTCTGTCTTGAGCTTGTCTTAAGTTTGACTACAGTTTGCCTTGAGTCTGCGAACGCCGTTTGCGGTCGTCAGTCGAGATTTGACCGCTATCTTATCACTGGCCCCCTTCGTGACGTGGCACTCGGCATGCAAATCACTGTTTGCGCTGCGCACACTGCGATCATCCGTCATTGGGGAATTTCGCACATATTTTGTGCAGCAAAATATAAGCTTTTCTGGTTTATGAATTGTTATGGGGCTGATTTACGTTTTTTTAAACGCAGTCTCGGTCCAGTCGCATCATCACTCGCACAATTTAATTTTATTATTTATGACTGTCTACTAGTTTAGCATGTTAGCAATAAAATTCACTACACGACATAATTAATCAATTTGTTTTTGCGCACGCGCATTTGGTTCGTCTAATGTTCCTAAGCTAATTCCTCGAATTGTTCGTTGGGTGGTCCGCACTAACTGGAGTCTGGACCAATTAGACTGGAATTTAGACTTTTCATCTTTACCTGTCTAAACAAAATTATCAAGATTCGGTTTAATGGGTTCCGGATTGGAAATTTCTTAAGAAAGTACATGGTCCGTTATTTAATAGTACAAGCACGTCACGTACTTACACGTATTAACAAAAGTGAAGAATTTTTATAATTCTTAGTTATGAATTTTCTAATTCAAATAAATCCCAATTGCTAATATTAATATCATGCAAGTCTGATTGATTGATTATTTCCTTAAAATCTTTTATTTAAAATAGATAAAAACAAAAATATGAAGTCATTCTGACTGTCATAAATTGCCAAGTATGAAAAAAAAACATAAATATCAATTTTATGTCATACGTTCTTACCACAAAATCTTGTTTTTGTCTTTTTGCCGACTGTACCTACTTATGAGCATAGAGTAGAGAACGGAGCGTGGACACTATTTCTAAACAATTTTTATAAAGGATTTATATTAACTGATGATAAACGAGTCAATAATCATTAATTATACTACGTTATTGATTATTAAACGTTGTTTAATGAATCTAAAAAATCTTTAAATTTACCTCGCAGACGATTTTTATCATAACGCGAGGTAAAAATATTCGCAAGGGTCAACGTCTTTTGGATAATATTCGTTCACTCAATCCGGACCGGTTCCGAATGTGCAGCTAAATTTCATCATAATTAGACCGCTGTCGGTCAGTGGACCCACAACCTGTTTAACAACAGTATAATTAATATTATTGCATTCCAAAACCATCAGGGAGCTCAATTTGTTTGCTGAGACGCCAAGGAAATCTTCACAATTACCACAAAATTGACGATTTTACAAAGTGCCATAGTAATACCACCTTCGGAATAAGGGCCACATTCAAGGCTGCTTTTAGGCACTGAAAAATATTTTTTTAAAAGAACAATTTTTGTTGCTGTAGGTTGCCTCGCGCGAGTTTCTTCCACCGCGCCGCGCCGGTTCTTCTTGCCGGGTTAGTTTCCGAACCGGTGGTAACAGCCCAAGAGGAGGAAATACTAGGAAATTTAGAGCAGGTGCTTGGGACAAGCTGAAACCTTGTCCTATACTTCTCCTACTGTACCTCAACACGAGACTGCAGTTCTGGCTGGTCAGAAGCGGCGCTAAGTCAATATACAAATTATTGAAAAGTGAATTTTTGAACCGTGTAAAAAGGTTTCGGCGGTAACAGCTGAAATACATAATCTGTGAAAATTTCCTTTGGCAAACCTAGAAAGATTTATAATAATATAGCGACATTTTTTGGTTCCGAAAGTAAACAACATAGCGCCCTCTCTTAGTTTGTAAAGTAAACATACAGTGGCCGCTGGCCAGTGCCGCTAATTTCACGGTCACTGCGCGGTTGCGAGGTCACTGACCCGCCGGAATTGGATCACTTCGCGTCACGTCACGCGTCACCGATTGTGAGTTGTGACGTCATCTGTCACAGTCCACAGAAGCCTTGTCACACATGACACTCGCTAATGAATGATAGAATTTTCAATTTGTGGTTAGAAAAATGTAAAATGTAAAGTCAAGTTACTATAGTACCTGAATACGTACAGTACGACCACGACCTTAATGTCTTTCGGCGATCGTCGTTATTCAAGGTTTTCAACGTCGGTCATTTCCATACAAAAACGAAGAATGCCGAGTGCCATTAGCAACTGGTGAATGACGTTTAAATGTAGGTGAAATTATAGACTGATTATGACAGTAGGCAGTACCTACCTAATCAACATTGTTGGACAGACTTCCTGGATTTTAAGGGTTTTTAAAGGTTTGATAGATTATGTTACCTAAATAATGGCCGCGACTAATTAGTGCGCACAAAATAAAATCTTGCTGAAAACGTAAAAAAATCAGCAATAAAAAGTAGCCTATGTCCTTCCCCGTGGTCTACTCTATGTCTGTACCAAATTTCATTAAAATCAGTCCAGTAGTTTCGGAGCCTATTCAATGCAAACAAACAAACAAATATTTCCTCTCTATAATTTTAATTAATAAATATATATTTACAAAATATTACTTGTAACATTTAAATTATCTTCAACTACTTTTATAAATATTTTTAATCGTGTTTCAAAAAAATAATTTTCTTCAGTACGAGTTCTATAAATATGCAGAAATTCCCATTGAAACTACGTGGGGGTGGGAAGTATTGTAAATTATCATCATTATTATAATTTTCACACATAAAATGTTATCTTCTCATAATAATGGGATTCTGTATACATTAAAAAAAAACCACATCAAAATCGGATCTTTCGTTTAGTAGCTACAATGCACGGACAGATACAGACACACACAGACAAGTAAAACTTGTAACACTTTGCGACGGGGGCACTCGGGGGGTTAAAAAAATATGGCTCCGTTTCGTATTAAACACTAGGTTCTCAAAATCTTTTTTTTCCAGACTAGTCGATGCCCGCAACTTGGTTTGCGTAGAACTAACGGCATTTAATTTATTATTATTATTATTTGACTAATGAGTACTGAGTAGAGCTAGTGCGTCAAGCGGGAAGCGTCTTCAACATTTTACTCATGTGCAGATGTAGTTACACTTACTAGTGAGTAGAATAAGTGTAGTCTGAGCAGTTACCACTTAGCAGAATAAAACGGGAAGTGGCGAATCCGTCTAGTGGAGTAAATAGCCTTGACATACTGGGCATAGGAGCTGAATGTACTACGTCCAAAATTAGTATCTGCTTCTATGACTTTTGAACTTAGCAAGATAGTGGATATTAAATTTTGTCTTAAAGGTATTAAGGTACATTCTTCAACACCGCCATCATTGTATCAATTTAAACCATGTAACTTGGTTTGTGGTAGAAAAATCATTGATATGAGTTTATTTCATGTTTATTTTGTATAATTTGTCAGTAATTAGATTTGTTAGACAAACAGCCAATTGAAATAGAGGTGACCCTCTATTTCATTTGGCTGTTTGTCCATTTACCGTGGCGCCACGTTGCAGTCGGCCGGTGCAATATTGTTTCTTAGGCTGGGCCTATATCATCACTAAATTTATATACTTATCACACGAAAAAACCTGAAAATAGAACTCCGAGCTAATGCTTGGAGTTCTATTTTCAGGTCATTGTATTAACAATAGAGCTGAAAATCGAACACACAAGTGTCGAGTCGAATGCATTGTTATTTGACTTGACCGCATGAGTCGGCCGGATGGACTGAAGCATTTCGTTCCAGTGTTGCCAGCTCTGTTCTTGCGAAACCACTAAACTCGCGTCGATTTCTACTAAAAACTACTAAAAGAATACTGAAAACTATCAAAAAAGCTACTCGACTTAAGAATCCCTAAAGCCCCCAAAAAAACACTGCATTTTAGGTTTTGTTATATTAAAATTTTATTATATATTATATTATATATTTTATCGTTAAATTAAATAAATACTAGGAAATATTACGTATATAGTATTTGAACGGGTAGTTTTAAGAAAATTACGGACGAATGCTACGATGTATTATTATGATAAGGTGTCAATTTTTTTTGTGCCTCACCTAGGCCATTTTGCATAATATGATTATTGTCTGCTTTTTTCATACTAAAACACTACTAACAGCTAAATTCCTACTAAGGAGGTAATAAAATACTTAATTTAGTAGTAAAACTTTGTAAAATAACTAAGTTGGCGACATTAATTCTGGACTGAACGCAGGGACTGAATGGACCATGTGTGACAAATCGCTTCAGTTCTCGCCAGAGCCGCGGCCGTGCGGTCGTGTATCGTGTACAAGCGTAGTAAGTTTACAATTAATTGACACGACCGTAGCTCGCGGCAGACCGGAAAGAACTGATGCGATTTTTCCGTGTGTGTGCTCGAATCAGTTCAGGCCGAAATGACATCAGTTGGGTCGGATGCGATTATTTTCCGTGTGTGTGCTCGAATCCGTTCAGGCCGAATTGACGTCAGTTCTAACTAAAACGATCGGACTCTCGTCTGTGGGGGACTTAAATGTGATAGTTTGTGAGAATGAATGGATGTATGGATGTTTGTTACTCCCTCACTCAAAAACTACTGAACTGATTTCGATGAAATTTTGTATGATGGTAGTTTAGTCTCTGTATTAAAACATAGGCGGCTTTGTATCTAAAAAAAGAAAAGTGTTCCTGTGGGATAGATACTATATTTACGCGGGCGGAGCCGCAGGATAAAGCTAGTAATATTATATTTTTGCACCCCCGGCAGCCGGGGGGTTGCCAGTGCCGGGTCGGGCCGGTGGGAAAACAGCCATTGTATCACAAAAAAACGGCAAGTCTGGCAGATATGAAACATTGAATCACACATTGGCGGGGTGACGCGTTATTTTATTCGCGGGTATCTTAATCGATCGCAGCGCTCATGGTGGCAAAAAGTAGAAGTAATGTAGGCTCTGTCATCTGTCAATGTCGGAGCAATCTTTTAGACATATCTATACGTATTTTTATAATCGCATTATTCCGCCAACAAAAATGGGTCACAGCAGTTGTTGTGTTGTAAACTGTAAGAATACTGGCTGAAATAGCAAATTTAAGTTTTATCGATCCCCAAGTGTTTCTTGGAAAGATGAACAATGTAGAAAATGGATAAGCTGCCATCATGAGGAAAAAGTAAGTAACATAATAACCAATATTTACGTTTATTAAAACTTTATCAAAATGATTATGAGTTCAAACGGAGATTAATTGCTAATTCTAAATGCGTTTTATAAGGTGTCAAAGTAACAAATGTTTGTCTGTTAATGCGAGCTTGAAGTATTGAACTCTGTGCTTGTTTTGTTCTTAATTCCCCTACATCTCGGACATGTCCAGCAGATACCAACAATTTTCCTTTACAAACGGTTTGTGGTTAAAAATTTATATTGTGAGTGATACTCACAAACCCGGTCTTTAAAATAATATTCATTTTGATCAAAAACAATATTTAATTTGTTACTAGCGATACAGAAACAATTATATGTTTAATATCATTTAATTAAACCATTAAAGTAGCTTCTAATCTTCTTGTTTTACAGTAAAATTACAACTAGAAAAGAAGTACAAACCCTGGCATAACCAAAATAAAACACACTTTTTGAATAGATTTTACCTACCACATTTAATTTGAATGACCAATGATTCCTCAACACTTTGTCCACCCAAATCACGGTAATTTTGAAGTATACATTAATAACACAATAGTAATTTTTGAATATTTTATCCCAATGCCATTACATATCAAAACGTCAGAACGGCCAGAACCAACAAAGTTGCGAACGATAGGTGGCGCTGAAGTCAAGCACAGAGCGAATACTTACAGGACGGTCTACTCAATTGCAGTAAAATGTTAGAAATAACACGATATTATTGTGCCTATTCCGTTTAGGACGTAAACAATAGTGTATACAAGCTAGTTAAGCACTTACGCCATTAAAAAGGCACTAACAAAGTTTTATAGGTTAAGTAGGTACCTTCCGTACAGAGTTTATTTACCTCTGACGGGACCTTTATGCCAACCACATAAGGACCACTCTCTTAGTAATTCCGAGGTAAAATAACTGTGAACGGACTATAAGTACAGCCTACAACTAGCCCTAACACATTTTTTTGCGCAATGAAAACTATCTTTATCTGTAGAATTGCCCCATAGCAATAAACCATACCTCAGATCTGATGCAACATAGCCATGATAGGCTGTTAGAACCGTTGGTAGAGTTGCTACATGTCTGAGTCTACCGAGAACAAAAGCAAATCTATTTATTTTGCCACAAACAAATTCCGTATGAGCCTTCCAATTCAAGTTCTCATCGATGTATAAAACTAAAAATTTAGGTAGTTGATGATAAAACAGTAGTGAGGTTAATTATATTGATCTCGCTCCTGTAACTTAATATTGCTAGTAAAGTACACATTGTAATACCTTTTTAGAAACTACACATACTAGACAATTTATTAAAATAATGGGCAGCTATAGCGCCATACTTTTTTTTTCACAGTAAATGATCAAAGTTGACATTAAGAAAAAAATAGTTTAAAAAAAATCATAAAAAGATGATTTTGAAAATTGTTTACGTTAAAAACACCTAAAATTGTATAAAAATTAAATAATACACGTCTTCAGGAGTATAATACTAAAAAAATCACACAGAAATACCTAAATTTGATGAAATAGCAACGGAATTAACGAAAAAAGTAGCGAAATTTATAAAAAAGTATAAAATGCTACGCCATTTTCATATGGTTACAAACCCTGGCAAGAAAATACGATTTTCTTACAGTTTCACATCCGGACCAACTCCAGTTTACGGGTTATCCATTATTTACGACAGACCCTGTATTATATGAGGCTGCTTAGGGGGAAGAATATTTTAGGGTTATTCTTAGGGGTTTTTAATTAATAACTTTTGCTTTAATTACTCTATTGAATTGCTACATAGACAAGAGATTTGAAAGTCACTAAGTCAGAACACTGAATAATGTAATGAGGGTGGGCTCTACCCAACAATTGTTTTTTCAACAAAACAAACAACAAGACGGACGGACAGACAGTCAGCGAAGTCTCAGTAATAAGGTCCCGTTTTTACCCTTTGAGTAAGTGTAAAGAGGAAAAAGTGAAACACTCCGCGCCGTTGTAAAGCCCCGAGAAACGTGAATGGTCCTTGGGGCTTATCGGCGAGAGTCTGGAATCTGGATGGGCGATTACATGCGATATTAATCCTCCTCCTCCTTATTTTTTGGAGTCGGTTAATAAAGGAGCATACTGCAGCTGGAATGATACACAATTACAAAGAATAAATTGATAACAATTCCCAGTAGCCGAAAAATTTGTTACAAAAATACGGATAAAATTCAATTCCCAGATATTAATATGAATCATTTGTTTCGCTAGCTGGTTTTGTAAAAATAAATAAATATGTATTTATAATTTTATACACAGACATTTGCTGTTTTTATACTCAATTAAGAAAGTAATTTGAATATCGTCTCAGGCATTAATAGTGGCAGTGTCATGCTTCGGCATGAATGCGGCCCATTCACAATTCATAACCAGTGATGTTAAGCTCGGCCGTATTAATACCACGGCCTCACCGAAAACTGTTTGATGTTTATAATACATAATTATGAAGGTAATTTGAATATCGTCTCAGACACAAGAGGAGCTTTGCAATGACCCAGCAAAAAGCTGATGATTTAGAAATCATTAAATAGTCTAGGGAGGCATGCTTATGGCAAAGTAGAGTTTCTTTTGTTTAAATAAACAGCAAACTGTAGTTTTCCTCGAAACTGTTTCAGCTGGTGTGAAAAGCAACCCGCTGTTGACTGTAACCTGACACGCTGCGCTTGCCAACTCTATTCAATAATGCCGACGCGGACGTACGCGACTCACTACACGATCTATAAAAACTTAGATTCACGGTCAGTGACAGCAAAAAATTAATTAGACGAACTAAACTTGCGGCCACACTAATGGGTCTATTTTTTCCGGTAAACTAGCTAAGGCCGGAGCCTGGAACTGTACGGAATCCTGCGGTCCCGGGAAAATTCAGAGCACTGAAAATTCTTCTTCTTCTCTTTTTAATTTATATATGGCATCGGCTTATAACCATTTGCCAGTGTCAAGTTAAATAGGCGGGAAATAGAACTTTCGTTTCAATTTTCAACACCGTATTCCTCAAGTCCGTCAAGTCTAGTCAAAGTCCAAATAAATAGTCAGTGCAGTCCATGAGTCATGTCAGTCGATTCAGTAAAGTGGTAGAAGTTCTACTGAAAGTTCCTAGGGAGTTTTGGAGTGAAACTCAAAATAGCACGTTTTTAGAAGTTGTGCCACTTGCCCACACTTGTGCACGTTAACGAATATGTAATGGTTAATATTCTACCAATATTACACATTAAGAACCGAAATAACACAAATTTATGAAAGAAATGCAAAATCCAAATTGCAAAGTCACCCATTGAATTCCCCGGCAAAACTATCTTCTTTTATTATTGGCAAACCATCGCTTTTTGCAACATTCTGCCAGTGCACTGAAAGTTGAAAATGGAAGTTTCGAGCTGTCATATATGACATTAACATTTGACTCGACACTTGTGTGTTCCATTTTCAGCTCTATTGTATTAGCGCAGACTTCTATTTTCAATGCTCTGAATTTTCCCCGGCCTTCCAGGTTCCGGATCATATGGTCCCAATTGATTTGAGAATTATATTCTATGCCGCTAATACCAGGATTTTCTCCAGGAAT
Organism: Phengaris alcon alcon; assembly: GCA_037179445.1. NCBI lineage: Eukaryota > Metazoa > Arthropoda > Insecta > Lepidoptera > Lycaenidae > Phengaris > Phengaris alcon. The sequence goes on along the minus strand of JAYRCH010000162.1, from coordinate 913,486 downwards.
CCTTGCAGCTGGCCTAATTGCTTACATCATACCTATTTAGGTTTTAAAACTTTGGAGCTGAACTTTTTTTGGTTAAACGAAAAAGTTATGATAGTTTGTATCACGCGACACGCGTCACGCGACACGCGACACGCGTCACATGTCCACAAAACTGATTAGCCGTGACTTAGTCATACAATGTTGTTTTGTTTAACACAGAAAATACATTGTTTTACATTATGCAGTATTTAGAGCATTGCCCTACAAAACTGCTCAGTGTCTATCTACCAATACCAGTACCAACAGACCACTCTTAGGGTCAGTCCACACCGAAAGGCGACGTGACGCGGCGTTGACTTGTGCAAGAGTTTGAATTACGAGCTGCATCGTGCTGCGTAGCGCGGCGTCGCTTTTGCAATGAATCGCCGCTCTTGCAACTATCTTACTTCCTAGAATCGTACATCTTAGCGTCAGTTCACACCTAGAAGCGACGCGACGCGGCACTGCATATGTATTTTAAGAGAGCTGTTCAAAATTGAACTTTAAGTTTAATAATAAAACTATTAAGAAGATACACGTTTCATTACAAATATACAAGTGTTCTAATTTCGAGAGGCACCGCGTTGCGTAGCGCGGCGCTGCTCTTACAATGTAACATGTATCTTCTTGTGTAGTGAATAAAATTCAATTTTTAATCGCTATCTTAAAAATGCAGCGTCGCGTCTTGTCCCGTCGCGTCTCGGTGTGAACTGCCGCTTACGTGGCAGTTATAATAGGTAAGTATTTTTTACAGTGTATTGAATATATTTAGTGATACAACACAAATTCGAAATTAATTATTATTGAACATAGTTTTATTATATTAAAAAGAGGTTATTGAAATAAACAAACATTGAAATAAACGGCATATTTAGCGGAACACAAAAAAAGGTCCATAATTAAAAAAATATGGTTTTATTTTAAAATCTACTTACTACACTTCTTTTGTTATTTAAAGTTTCATTTGTTTTACTTAAAATGATATCACATTACGAAAAAATTTTGCGAGTAAAGGCTATTTGTGAAAAATGGTACATTTTTTAACTTTTCATGTAACCGGGAAAAGTGAAAATTAATATTAAAATAACAATTAATTAAATTAGAAAAATGGTGATTAATATCGCGTATTTCCTCCACGTGCTCTTATTAAAGTTTCTACCCATTCTCAGTATGCCTAGACAGGCATACTGAGAATGATGTTATCGATGGTCTTCTGGGATAGTCTCCGCCATTTCTCAACTACGGCGATTCGCAGTTCACCCACGTTGGCAGGAGCTGGAATTCTGGACTTAACTTTTCTTTTCAGCAAGTCCCAAACGTGTTCTATCGGGTTCATATCCGGTGATCTCGCCAGCCACTCTATAACAGTGATATTCATATCATTAAGACAAGCTTGAGTTACCCGAGCGGTATGCGGCCGAGCATTATCCTGCATAAAAACAAAATCGTCAACGATATATGGGGCAAACGGTACGACATTTTCTTCTAAAACTTCTCTGATATAGCGGTCTGCAGTCAGACTCCCTCTGTCAATCACTACCAAGTCTGTGCCAGCTCCGAAACAAATGCCCGCCCAAACCATTATTGATCCACCACCATATGCAACTGTAGTTTTAAAATTTGTCTGAATGTATCGTTCTCCTTTGCGTCTGTATATTCTTTGCCTGCCGTCAATTTGATTTAAGAGAATTCTGCACTCATCACTAAACAATACCTTACTTCATTGGTCCGCGTTCCAAAGTCGATGTTCCTGAGCAAAAGTTAACGATGATTTACCTCGAGCCTTGGAGCCTTGGCGGGCACAAATGAACCCTAACCAGCTTCTTTGAACCTTCTTCGTACCGTACGCTCACTTACGGTTACACCCCGCACTGCTTCTAACTCATGTCGGGCTTGGACGGCCGTCAAACGGGAGTTCCTACGTACACGAAGCCGAATGAAACGATCATCCCTACTCGAAGTGCGTCTTTTTCTGCCTTGTCCTGCTCTTCTCACATAAGTACCGGTCTCCCTGAACCGTTGGATACTGCGATGGATCGTTGAAACTGGTCGACGAAGATCTCTGAATATCACTCTGTAGGTTTGTCCATTTTTTCGCATTTCGAGTGCCCTGGCAATCTCCGTTGGGGCTAAGTCAGGCATAATTCAGTCCTCAACTCCAAAAAGATACGCGATTAAAAAAAAACTAACAAAAAACAGTATTTCAATGAAATTTTAAATCAAACTCAGAAGGAAGAAATACTCGAAGTTCGCTCCAGATAAGGTGTATTTGAATAAAATTTAAACAATTGCATAAAATGTGATGTTCAGTTGTTTTCTTAATTTGAAAATATTTCTTTTTAAATTAAATGACGTATAAACCAGCCAGCAACCTTATATGATACTGATATCAAACCTTTATTTTATGTTCCGCTAAATATGCCGGTGTGTGTAATAATTTGACAGTCACAAACATGGTTATTATCATAATAAATAGCATGGGCTTTTAGCAGGAAACGAAGACATTTTAGGTAGCTACTTATATCGTTCCTTATTCACCTTACGACACATACAAATAGAGAAGAAAGAGGTGAATAATTTGTCATTCCATCCACATCCCACTTTTGTTGAAGCTTTTTATTTACGGATATTGTATTAAATTAGGAAGTAAATTATTTACGTTGCATTAAAGTGGTAATTCGTACGTCATGCTAGAGAAGGTCACCAAAACCCCAAACAAAGTACCTTATGACTTTAGTTTTCCTACCATGTATATTCTTCTTCCAAGGTTTAAACCACATCTCTGAGTTCAGACAAAAGATAAAGATGGTATAGTAAGTTAGGAGGGGAACTCTGCACTGCCGTGTGAATTCCAAGATTACTGTAAATTAATATTCCTATGTAACTTAACAAATTCTGATTTATAATTAAATAAGGTACTTTTTAATTGTCCTGAGAAGAATAAAGTATTTTTAAACTACAGCTGCAACATAAATTGTTAATTTAATTAACTATTAGGGGCTTTCCATAAATTATGTCACACGAATATAATGATGTTTGACCCCTACCCCGTCCTTGTCACAGCTGGTCACATTTGTGAGACCCTCCCTAGTGTGACGTAACATATTTTACAACTTTACAACTTCTTATTTATAAAAATGGATTGCAAATCCAATGTCTCGGTAAAACTTGAGAACGGCTGGACCAATTTGGCTAATTTTGGTCTTGAAAACTGTTCCTGTGGGGTGTAAAAGCCTCCGGTTACCTGTAAAACTATAGGTATTTGAATTTATTTCCGACGGTAGCGTAAATTAGATATTAAATTATCCTATTTTTTTTGGTTAAGACAACAATTACGCGTGTTGGTACAGCTAGTCTAGAAATAATTATTGAAAACCTAGAAATAATATTATATATAATAAAATTACATATGAAATTGGCGTTTTGTAAAGGAGGAACATAAAGTCCTTTTTTTTAAACATTATATATTTATTTTATCAAAGGACCATTGCTATCTATGCACTTTTGCCATCTCATAGGTATTTCATTGATTCCTTTACTAAAAAAACATTCGGACAGGAATCAATAAAATCTTTGAAGGATCAAAAAAATCGCTTTGGACTGCCTCATCGGAGTTGAATTTTTTATCAAATCCAATGTTATCCAAATTTCGAAAAAAATGATAATCTGTTGGAGCAAGGTCCGGGGAGTACGGTGGATTTCTTAGACATTTCAATTGAAGCTCCTCTAATTTGGTAGCCGTATGTTGTGCAGTGTGTGGTCTAGCGTTGTCCTGAAGCAGCAAAGGCCTAGAGCGAATGACCAACCTCGGTTGTTTGGCAGCTACCTTTTCCATCATGATTTGCAGTTGCTGGCAATAGACATCTGCCGTAATGGTCTGTCCAGATTTAACGACACCGGCACTAGTCTACCAAACGCTCACAAGTAACTTTTTTTGAGACAATTTTTGCGTAGGGCAGTCTTTGGCTAGTTCGCCAGGGTTCAGCCATTGCGATGAACGTTTTCGATTATCGTACAGGGTCCACTTTTCATCACAGGTAATGATTCTATTTAAAATCCCTTCATTATTGTGCTGGTTGAGTAATGTAACGCAGCAGTCGACGCGCGTTTGTCGGTTTGCTGCACTCGATTCATGAGGTACCCACCTTTCAAGCTTTTTCATCTTCCCAATTTGCTTCAAGTGGATTAAAACAGTTTTATCACTAACACCGCAACCTGCAGCTTACTTGGACGTGGTTTGCGATAGATCTGCTTCCACAATAGCCTTCAATTCTTCATTATCAACTTTGGTCTGCGACCGTCCACGGGCCTTGTTCTGCAGGTCGAAATTTCCAGAACGAAAACGTTGGAACCAAAAACTTCTTTTGCGACACCGCCACCATACACATCATTAATCCTTCGAGCCGTTTCTGCAGCACTAGTGCCACGGTGGAACTTGTACTCGAAAATAATACGATATTTCAAGTTTTCCATTTTGTAAACAGAGTGACGCAAAAAAAAAAAAGAGGAAAAAACAAATGAATTACGGTTTTGCAAACACAAATGCATGAGTAAATAGCGGTATAAATTTGAAATTGGAATTCCTAACCAAAGAAGATATATTTGAGATATGAGTACGACAATACGAAAATTTCATATGTAAGGACCTTCTTCGTATTTTAATATTGAATTTATTTTAATTATTAAAATACAATATAGCGCCAAATAATAAACTAAAAATTAAAACAAAAAAAACTTATCATATCAACAAATCTCTCTAATAGTAATATAATAACTATCTCTCTAATATGTCATCTCTGTGTTTTATTTCATTCAAATGATTTTTTTATAATATTATCATCAAATCAAACATTGCATAAAATTAACAAAACCAAAAACTATTATTTATAATAATTAAAGATAAAACTGAAACATCTTGAGTCCATGGAATTTGAACTCACTTCTTTAAATCATTTCTAACTGGCATAGCAGCCACGTCGTTCTCATTTGGGTCGGTAATATCAGGAAAATTCGTTGTGTCAATTGGTTAACGTTTCATGTTTTACTTAACACTTGGATTAAAATATATTTTGAAATGTGACGTCACGAAATTGAGGATCCCTCCTGCGCCCTTGTCACACAATGTCACACTTCGTCTACCCTCCGCTCACCCTTAACGTGTGACGTAAGTTATGGACGGTTCCTTACGGCCCGTTTCAATAACCTATCTGTCTATAACTATTTGTTAAAAACGTCGTCATTCAATCATTTGACGGTATTTAGCGATACAAATTTGACGTTTATAACAAATAGTTATTAGTAGATAGGTTATTGAAACGGGCCATTACAGAATGAAAATAAACTCAAAATTTAAACACAAAAGCTGACATTTTGGTTAAAAAAACGCGATCTACATTCAGTATTTACTTGTTTTTTAAAATAAAAACTTATGTAATATTGGTTTTATATCATACTTGCTTTTGCCCGCGGCTCCGTCCGCGTAAATACAGTATAGCACCGGAATACTGTACTTTTTTGGGATAAAAAGTAGCCTATGTTTTAATCCAGAGCCTAAACTACTACCATACCAAGTTTCATTGAAATCTGTTCATTAGTTTTTGTGTGAAAGAGTAAAAAACATCTATCCATTCTCACAAACTTTCACATTTATAATATTAGTAGGATATACTATATTATATATTATTATAGTAAGATTATTTAGGTGTATGTAACTATTACAATATTCTGAATTTAACCTAATTTACTCGTAAATGTTACCAAAATTCTCGAATTGTTTTCTCCTTCATAGGGAAGCCCTAGCCTATATAATAGGTAGGGATTTGGATGAGGGATCTTCAAAGTGGTAAGTGAAGTTCTTGTTTCGTAGTCGGAAGTCTTTAATAATAAAGAAGTCCACAATATGGTCGACGGTCATAGACCGTGGTAGTTTCGATATTTAATGCATTAAACCCAGGTAGGGCAGTGGACACATTAACCTGGTTCAAATCAGATCAGATCTGGGTTAAAGTTAACCCTGGGTTAAATATCGTGTTATCTCTCAAGTTCTTCGTATTTATAAAAGAGAAGGCTAAGGGAAGCTATTTTAACCCAGGACTAACTTTTACCCAGATCTGCGTAAGTGGGCCTTCGGCCCCGTGCCTTGTATAGATTATGCAATCATACGATTATTTATATTATAATAACTTGTTATCAAGATAACAAGTTATTATAATCTACGTAATAGATTGACGTGGTTTATGTTAATACTTAGAAATTATGGATAAGTAAAGATACGAGTTTAGTCTCTTATTCAAAATAACATGTTACGTCAGTATTAGCCTAAATACATGTTATATGTACACCAGATAAATACAGAACTGCATTGATACTTTAATATCTTTATATTTTTTTCCTGCTTATTACTTGTTATTGAAATATTATCGTATCCGTTATTTATAAATTATACCCATATAAGTACTATCGAGACTAAATTTCAGAAACATGTTTTGAGAAATCATTTTTAAAATTAATTTAGAGTAAACTTTAGTAAATGTCTTGAAAAACAAGTAATTCCAACTGCTTATTTGACTTTAAATTATCATTATTTAGGCTGCATTTCCTTCAGCGCCGGAGACGTGACAGCTGTACTTTGTGACTAATGTTGTCAATCAAACCTAAGGAATGCATTTTTAAATATTATAACAAAAAAATAATGCATTCCTTAGGTTTGATTTATAACCATCACTCTGACGTTGGCAACTCCTATTACAGGGAAGGCTAAGCCAAAAGAAGAAGAAATATTATAACCTCAAAAAAACTTGTTAAGTACATGTTTCTGGGGAGGGGGGAGGAATTGGGAGTAGTAGATGGAAGTCCTCCCTCAATATTGATTAAATATTTTCACTAAATAGCGTAAAGGAACAATATTGAGGTAAAAATTTGCTAATTTTCAAATCCACTTTTCTCAAAAAGTATACATTTCCTCACCCTGGGAGTGGTGGAGGGGGTTAGGTGTCCCCTACCCCTCCCCTCCCCCCTATTTAGGCTACGCCTATTCTAAAGTAACCCCCTGTACTCCAGTGACTAGTATCTGTATTTAAATGTCATGTCAATATCCTAAAAATATATAATTCTCCACGCATTGTAAAATAATTCTTATTATTTTGGTTGTAAGGTGTATAATTTGAGAAATATAACTTGACCTAGTATGTTATCTTCACCTTGAAATGTCGGATAAAACTTCAAATCTGACATCCGCTGTGAACTTGTGGTTTTGGTCTTTAACACCTCGTTGGAGGTTGGGTAGGCACTTCGTAGAATCGCACTTCTTAGCGTCAGTTCACACCGAGCGCTGTCTTCAATCTTCACATACATACGATTTCTTTATTGCACATATACAGTAAATAACGGTGCCAAATAGCTTATTTATATATTTATAATATATATAATTAATAGAAGTTTTGTCGCTTACTTCATACTGAGCGACAGAGACAACCAAGTCACTTATTAGGCGATTGTGAAACAGGCCCTTAAATTGGTAGCATCATGTTTTTAGGCTGAGATTATATTATAATCCGGAATTCGGTAGGCCGGGTAAAATTCAGAGCATTGAAAATAGAAATCTGCGCTAAAACAATAGTACGGAAAATTGAGCACACTAGTGTCGAGTCAAATGTCAATGACATTGATATTTGACTCGACATTTCCATTTTCAACTCTATTGTATTAGCACAGATTTCTATTTTCAATGCTCTGAATTTTTGCCGGCCTATCGAAGTGTCGAGTGTCCAGCTGTCATATATGACATTGACATTTGACTCGACAGTTGTGTATTCGATTTTTAACTCTATTGTTTACAATAGAGTTAAAAATGCACTCTCACACTCACACACTCAGTTAAAATAGCACTCTGCGCATTAGAGTGCTATTTTCACTGAATTTGAATATATTTGCTCTGAATTTTCCCGGGTCCCACGGATTCCGGATAATAACATAACGGCGAAAAAACACGTTCACTGCATGGGATCCCCACTTAAATATTTATTTAAATCTGTTTTTAGTATTTGTTGTTATAGCGGCAACAGAAATATTTCAACTGTCTAGCTTTCACGGTTCATGAGATACAGCCTGGTGACATACAGAAGGACAGACCGATAGACGGATGGACGGACGGACAGCGGAGTCTTAGTAATAGGGTCCCGTTTTTATCGTTTTGGGTACGGAACCCTAGCTAGTGTTTCATAATCTCTATTGCATTCCAGAGTTCCAGTATTTAATTATCAATTAATTATCAGTATTTTCAGAGTTTGTACTTTGTTCAGACTTCAGACTTGCCAAGCCTACTTCTAGCGCCAAAACGCGATGTGTGTGCCGGCCGCCGGGCCTATACTTATATATTATTATGCTTATTGACAGTTGACACATATTGTGTAAATGTGTGAGATTCGTTAAATTATCCTCGTGTATAAAAATAACTTCGTTTATATTCTTGTACACAACAGAGAACATTATTGTTTATGATATTATTAATAAGTCTTGAGAAACTGTGACGTAATACTATGCTAATTATTTAAACACACACAAAACTAACAATTGTTTATTACTAGCTAGTATAACAGAAATAGGTATTATCTTCAATTTAAATTTTGTAATTACTAATCTATGTTCTATGATTACTTTCTACAATTTAGGTCCCCTTTTCGCGAGCGCCTTGTTGTCGCGACGTTTTTAAAAACATACGCCGCCGAAATAAAGCGTTCGTGGGTGCGAGGGCTTAGAGGTCTGTAGATTGGACAGCCGTGTATGATTTAGAGTAGCTTTTGTGTCGACTCTGCTCATTGGTGTATTTAATTGGCGCCATTTTGTTGCTTATAGAGCATTTTTTGCAGCTTGCACGCGCCAGATTTTGCAAACGCAATGTACCTACTATAATACATTATTATGTTTGTTACAAATTGCTGATCACACAATTTGACTGTTTCACGCGAGGCTGATTCAGCTACTATCTTTTGTTTTAAGTTACGAAGCCGCGTTGACATTTGCACATCGAAATTCACGAGATGCCGCTTTTAGTTTGACAAAGCTGTAGCTAAAATAGACTGAGGAATTGCTTGCTCCTAGGCTTGTTAATGGTTTACTCTCGTTAGTGAACTATTAAAGTAGATGTAAGTTACATAAGTGCGATATGGTCGGTCGCGATTACAAGATTATTACTTCACACGTCATGCAAATTGTGCACGCTGCATGCTTTTCTAGAGCTGTTAAGTAAAAATAATAGACGAAGTAGGACGGATGAAAATTGCAAGTTACGATGTATAAGATCAATCAGCGTATTTCTGTGACAAAACAAAAACGAGAGAAATTTGAGAAGATTAAAAAAAGCGACACATTTGTCTGTGTTTGATAACTTAACTAATATAAATAAACTCTTCCTGGGGCACGATTCTAAGACAATTAGAGAAAAGTTCACACCTAAAACTTCACAATCGAAATACATATTTCGAGTAAACGTAACTCGATTTTGTATGTGAAGTTTTGAGAATGCACTTTAAACCAGCACAAACTGGTACGTTCTAAAAAAATCTAACTTCTAATTATTATTCGAATGTGTACTATCCTCTATTGCACGAGAATCGTACCCCTGCGGTTGAGCCGCGATTGCTCGTTGGATAGTAATCTTTTGTGTCGCGTTTAAAAAGCGTTCGTTTAATATCAGCCTTAGTAACTTAAAGAGTTGAAGTTCAATCAGTAAGAGTGGAGCACAATTGCTCGAGGAGGTGCTATTGAGGCCAATGTTTATCAACGAGCTGACCAGCGGGCAAAAGGCTACTTGACTCATATTTAATTTTCTACATTGAAGGAGTATTTCCTTTAGTACTTGGCTTAGGAAAACGTATTCTAGCGATATCAAAAATTAAAAACTTAATATTGATAAATGAAGATGATTTAATAATTTGTATTTTTGTTTATTAATTTCTACTGATGAAAACACCTCGATGTAACTTCCGGCAACATCCTTGACGACACAAACACACAAAACACATATTATGTAGTAGTGAAACGGAACGTCTCTGTAAATAAATAGTTCATGACACTTATAAAGTTATTTATGTCAAAACGTCAAACGGAACGTAACACCGCCATTTTACTACCACAGATTACTTACAAATAGTATTAGTATGACGTCATATCACCAATAATCTATCAACCAACATGGCGAATAGTGTTTTCGGCGGTTTTTAAGTTGCACTTTTAAAATATATTTTTTTAGATTTCAAAATAATGTTATATTATTTTTTGTGTGTAATGAAACAATTATGAAGCGTTTAGGACATAAATAAAAACAAGGTCAAGTAGCCTATCGCAAGTCAATACAGCTCAAACAGACAGATATGCCGAAGCCAAACTTCATGTTGCAATTAATTCAGTTCAAACCCAGTCCTTTTACTATTCCCCTCCCCTCTACCTCAAATACAACGTGACAATAATGTTATAATACACAATTAATAATATTGATTAAATTAACTTGTACAACTATTAGGTACAGGGAATTTGGAATTATTCCTACTCCTCCAACCTTTCTTCTGATCAATTTCGTTGGGGTCCCAGACAGCTCGAGCATGTCCCTCGGGCACCCCTGATATCATATCGAAGGGTTTTAGTGGTCGGTTGCCGCTGTCTAACCTGGCTCACGGGAGTTGCAGTGGTGGGAATATGTGGAGGCATGGTGGGCCAATCCTCGTTTAAAAAAATTTATCCTTTTCATTTAGTTGTCATAGCTGTGCACTTCACATCTCCGTGAACAGCACGGAACAAGTAACCAGCCAATAGGGCTTACGTGTCAACAATGACTGTTGCTCTCAAATCGGTTATTACTTGTGAAGATGGCGCATCGTAATGAGGTTACTTATGTAGGACAAGGACTATGGCCTGTGGGGTGAGATGTATACATTAGTTTTAGTAGTATCCACTAGCAGGTAAAGCCATAAAAAGGGCGAGAGAATCAAAAAGCGACTTGACATCACTCCAAGGCCTTACATAATGCGTGATTTACATAGGTGACTAAATTAAATTAAATTAAATTTCGTTTATTTCAGGCTGCATGGGTCCATATTATAAATACCTCATAGACTAATATACATATTAATATATGTAATAAACTAATACTAAACACGTATTGTCTGCGACGTGGGGCGCGAAGTGTTCGGGAGTCGTCCTCTCAATATTCTGTAGACGACTCCTCCAATCCGCCAGAACTCCTCCTTCTCGAGGTCGAACGATGGGTTGGAACTCTTATCACAAAGGAACAAAACTTCACTTTATGACGAGATTCCAAACGCTCGACCTTCAAGGCGAAGTTGGTTGTTCCTGATGTAGTCCACGACCTGCTCGATCGTCGTAGACCAATGCAGCTTGGACACGTACAGCGGTGTCGCGGGAGTCTCACACCACAACAGCTGCTCGGGTCCTCCCAAGTGCGGTGCCGCGATGTTTGCGGACGACGGGTTTCTTCTTCTTCCTCTCGACTTTGATGAACCCGTCAACATTCCACGTTCCGTACTTTTAAGAAAGAGGACGCTCTTTTGGTGGACGGACTAAAGGTGAATGCGCACCTAGACGCGCCGCAGGAGCCGCACGCGCCGAAGTCATCGCATTTTCTCATGGCCTCGCTCAATACGCGCCGCAGGAGGAGCCAAACGCGCCGTACGTGTACGCGCCGAACGCTCTCGATCTTGGAGAGAATACCAGTGTTGCCAGCAGAGCGACTAATTTCTTACTGCCGTGTGCCTGCCTTACTGCTGGGGAAAATTGCCGTGTTTTTAAGGAAAAAACAATCTACCTAATATAAAGATAATAGGTATAATTTATAATAGGCTGCCGTAGCAAATAAATTAAATAAAACATAAAGTTTATCACAAAAAAAGAAGTCGCATTAGAACTAAACAAATATAAAACGAAGTTTCCAATTTCCGTAAAACACTGTCAGAATACGGAAAACGTCATCCGCATCGACCGCGCCGCACTCGCCCGCAAGCATCAATACTCTGATGACGTCATCCGCAAGCGCTGGTGGAATCGGTATACCTACAGCATTTTACTGAAATGTGATTCGTGCGGCTCGGATATGTGTGCGGCCTTGCATACGGTTTCATATAAAGATTTATAAAATGCGATGACTGCGGCGCGTGCGGCTCCTGCGGCGCGTCTAGGTGCGCGTTCACCTTTAAGCCGCACGGCAGATTAAAATCGGAACGTCTAAAGGGCAATTTTAGTAACTTGCGATCTCGCCGAATTGCCACTTACAAAGTCGATTTTGATTTTGAAATGGTGATTTTGAAAATGAAAATTCATTTTGAAATGGTAAACATTGTTTGTCAATATTTCCATTAAGATGGTCTATTAACGCCGTAAAAATATACTTGTCCAAGCTTTGTTTCATTTGTGGTGCGGATGTAGTTATCCGTGTTATCCGTGTTATCCGTGTAAATCCCGCATTAGCATGAAAGTCCTTGGAGTAAAGTCAAGTCGCTTTTTGACACATTCTTGACTCTCTCGCCCTTTTCACTTGCTAGTGGATGCTACTGATGAATACTGCATTACGTACCTTCTCGACTGTGTTTACAGATTTTGCTAAAATCAAATAATTTAGTAGTCAGACTTCAGAGGCGTTTATTGTTTGGCAGAGCTTCAAAGTAGCTTTTGTCTATTCAAAGCAGCATGTCGAATGTCTACAGCCAGCAAAACATTAAAACAGGAAATTATTTATATTCTTCATTTTGGGCAAAAACAGAAAAAAAAACATGACGAGCGATGCGAACCGGACGCATTAAGAACCAGATGTTCATAATTAGTACGCTAATTTTCTAAACACGGCCCTCTGTTTTGCTTAAACTTCTGGATTTAATTTAATCCCACAAAAACATTACCTAAATGAAAAAAGCCAAGTATTTCCTTTGCAAAAAGTTGTGAGATGTCGTAGAGACCAAGTGAAATTCAAGACAGTCCATTTAATTAGTTACTCATAAGAAAATTCTAACCGTATGGGGAAAATGTAATTTTATAATTTATTACATTATTAAATAGTGACTTGGCAGGCGGTGCTTTTGCTTGTTTCTAGATCTATTCCATAAATAAAATGATTACTGGCCGTAGACACCCGCAACACCAGAGGAACCGTAAGTGCGTTCTCGAATCAATTACTATTTATATTTTTTATATATATTTTTATATACAATTATAAAAAGGATATTTAATATTTTTATTTAATTATACTTCCCTTAGGCCTACAATTTCTTTGACTAGGGTAGGGTTTGGAGACTTAAAAAAAAATCTGAACGCACTTGTAACTCCTCTGGTTTTGCAAGTGTTTAAGTGTGCAAGCGGATCGCCTTATGGTAAGAAATGACTACACCTTCATACCACCAGGCGATCCGTTTGCTCGTTTCCAGATCTATTCCATAATTAAACCGATTACCGCCCATCATAGACATTCTGAAACACCAGAAGAATTACAATTGCGTACCCGATCTTTAAAACCACCAACCTCTGATGGTAAGAAATTATAAAAATTCCTTACCACCAGGCGGTTTGCTCGTTTTCAAATCAATTAGTAAGAACTTATTACAATTTCATACTAATAGCGATAAATCTGGGATGCTTTATATGTTGTGCGCGCTAATTAAGTGTCTAAAGTGTGTAAAATTATACGTTGCTGATTTTTGTCCAATTTGAATAAATGCGCTCTACATGCACTCTTTGCAACCAATTGTTTAATCAAGTTTCCCATATACCTACTACAGTCAGGTTTTTTTGCGAAGATCCTGAAATTCTTTAGGAAGACGGCGAAATTTTATCTAAGAATCAAATAATCCGGCCCCTTGTAATAATCCTAGGATTTTCGCAAATATCCTAATTATCCAATTATCCTACACCATATCACTTACAATTCAAACAGTGTTAGCACAACATTTAACTTCAAATTGAATTAAAACAACATAGCGTAGGTATGTTAGTATATGCATAGTTACGAAATAACTGCAAGTCTTATGTAACTCGACGTGTAACTGGCACAATAGGTACTGTCATTAAGGTTAGAGAAACATGATCGCGAGTTTACAGTTTATAGTCCAAGAGCTACTACGAAATTTAGAGCAGGTGCAGGCAAGCTGAAACCTTGTCCTATACTTCCCCAACACGACACTCCAGGACTGGCTGGTCAGAAGCGGGGCTATGTCAATATACAATTTTTTTAAAAGTGCTTTTCTTATCCCAAAAAATATGTTTGAGGCAATTTGAAATTTTGATATAGTGTTTGTTTAATATTTAAGGAATTGGGTAAAAATTAACCCAGACCATTTAGTCGGGTCTTTAACTTTTACATTCCAGTGTAAAAGTAAATTGGAAATATGCTGGCTATCAATTCATGACTTTCTGACATCTATCGGTTATTTTATGAACTATGATCGAGTCTACTATACGTTGATAATATGAAAATCATGATAGCTTAACCGTGTTAGCTAGGCAGTTGAAATTTTCACAGATGATGTATTTCTTTTGCCGCTATAACAGAATGAAGTAATTTATCATACAACAATCGCGATTTTTTTGGCGTTTTGTAAGAAATCCTTCGTGCGCGAGTCCGACTCGCACTTGGCCGGTTTTTTTCTAACATAGTAAAAATTGTTTTACAAATAAAATACTACGAATTTAAAATCGTTATTCACAAAAAAACATGTTAAAAAATTATAATACAATTGAAATTACAAATAATTGTCACCCTAGTGCTCTCTACAGAGCAGTTGGTTAATGCTCTCTACAGAGCAGTTGGTTAATGCTCTCTACGCATCGGCCGCACTCCGTGCCGCGTCGCGGTCGCCTGCGCGCCACCCTCCGTCGCCCACGACGGAGTACTATACGCGCACTACTATAGGGGAGCAAAAATTATTTACGTTCATCGAGATATCACAAAGAAAGAAGTTCAAATTAAATTCGGCAAAAATTGTAACTATTTTTCTACACAATCTTCATTGTTTTGATGTCGGTACCAGCTATCTACCGGGCCAGACAATATCCTGTAAAATAATTATTTTATAGAGCTCACGTTCAAGTTGGCTGGAACAGAATTCAAAATTATGAAGATTGTGTAGAGAAATAGTTAAAATTTCAGCCGAATTTAAAAGGGGAATTATTTAGAAAATAAGATTTATTTCATACTTTTTTGTGCATTTTACTTTGGAAGCCGGTTTAATTTTTTATTTTTAATAAATAATATTTTTTGCCTTTTTACTCATATTTTTTTTATAATTTACAAAAATTTTAAGAGCGTTTAAAATAAACGATCGAATGTATAATTGAATACGCGTCAAGCTTCATCATATATATGTCATATCATCATTATTTGATGAAGTATGGTGTGATGATGGTGGTGATGATGATGATTACTTTAATTGACATAGTGGCTTATGCTTGCAGTTATTTAAACAACGCCGAAATCCCCAAACATTTATCTATAAGGAGTCAGGAGTTCTGTTCAGTACTTTTGGATCCAGGGTATACCTTGGTGCAAAATCTTACTTTTTGGTAGCAACCCAAGTATGGGTTACTTCAGAAAACGTCAAAATCATTATATTATAGGTCCATATAAATTGCGAGGAGTTCCCTCGATTCCTCATGGATCCCATCATCAGGTCACCACTTTAGTGACAACGGGACCAACTTGGGATTATACCTGTTACCTAACGGATAACCACCTCCTTTTTTTGGAAGTCGGTTAAAAACTATAACCCGACTACGTAAAAATGGGTCTAAAAAGGCCGAAACGAAAACATTATCGAAAAGAAATCCAGAAATGCATAGATACAAAAATGATCAAGCTACCTAGAGAGCTACACAGACTGCCTTTTGGCTTCGCCGTAGTCGGGTAAAAACTGTACAAATTATTGTCACTAATGGTCATTTCCCAACGCGACGACTCGCGACGCGGCGATGCATTTTCAACATAGCTATTCAAAATTGAACTTTATTCATACACGCGACGCGAACATACGACGCGTTACCCGCGACTGCGTGCGCGCCAGTACGTCCAGTTATTTATAATAATTTAAGTAATGTCGAGGGTACACAATAATTAGCGAGATCAAGACTCAGTTCCGTATTTGTTGGTATTAGCTAGTAGCTAATTTCCTTGAAATGTAAAAACCGGCTAGTGTTTATACTGAACGGACGAAGGCCGGAGTTGTGCACATTTTACACTCCCGAGCCCGCTACACACGTAACGATAAAACACAGTTCGGTAATCGGTTTTACACCAGTGATCGACAACACGCGGCACGCGGGCCAACTTCACTGTCTATTTTTCTTTATATAATTTAGTTTTTAAATACTTTGAAGACTTCGGTTTTGTTTTTTGTTTTCCCCTCATTTCGTCTTCATTGCTTCTTTTTTTCCTGTACTAACTTTATAAAAATAAAAAATTTGTAATTAATAATATCACCTAAAGTAGCTAGTATCTACCTACAATAGATAACTAGGTAGATTATCAATTAGGTATAATATTATCTTACTAGTGCGGCCCGCATTTTTCACTACGTGGCCCATGTCTGTCAAAAGTTGCCGACGCCCTGGTATACACCGTTAAATTTACAGGAACCGTGCAGTTTTATCGTTACGTGAGTAGCGGGCATTAGACAAGTAGGCAATTATGTAATGTACTATACAAAAACAATATTCATGATCATGATAATAGAACGAAATATAATTCAATAAAATTAACATAATTGATACGCGATGCGTTGCGATATGTTGCAAGGCAGCTTTTCTAGATCATAATTAGTGGTCCCCTACCAAGCCTAAGAAGGGATTTTTTGAAGTATTACTCGAGCGCGTCAGATTAAGATAGTAGGTATGTGTAGACGAGGCATATCGAGGCATAAACTGTCCCTACTTAAATGGCCCTACTTTTGGGGTTGTTTGGGACCATTTTGACAGTTGAGGTATGGTGAAATCCTCTGTGGCTCAGTGGTTAGCGCGTCGGCGCTTAAGCCGGCGGTCGCGGCTTCGATTCCAACCGAGGCAAGGCACAAAAAGTTTTTCAGTGGCGTGGGGATCCTATAACTCTATTCCTACCGGCTTCACTTACCACTTACCTTTTAAAGACTCTCATCCTACCTATTATACAGGCTAGGGCTTCCCTATGAAGGGGAACCAGCCTTCGCCACTGATTTATAGTATAATAAAAATCTTAAATATGTGTAGTGTGTACAGTATTAAAGTATTAAAATTTCTGTTGTCCGGTACATGTGATACAAGTTCTTCGGATACTTAGCACAGGACCAGATTGACGTGGTGTGGAAGCGTCCATAGATATTATTAATATGTCACGTGACTGTTCTCTGTCTGTATCTTAGCTCTATGGCGCTGTTAATTTATTTTATTTGACATTGTTTATTGCCAAATGCGCTTTAAAGTTCATTGCCCTGAGTCCTCAGACATGGACTTCGACATAATTGATACTCATTGCACGCATGGAGTTTTTTAAACTTAGGATTGATCTAAAAGGTTAATATTTAGATCAAACTATCTTTATTATTATCAAACTTTACAACACAAGAAACTTTATTATTATTATTATCAAACAGAAAATCAAACGTGTTACCGTCGCGTCTGTAAACTAGTCTACTCTTCAAAATGTAGTGTCAATCAGAAGGCGCATTATTGTGACCACTGTAAAGGGTTTAGTATACGGAAGAATAGAGAAATTTGATAAAAAAATATTTAATTTTGTCTATACTGTATACAATTAGTCACCACACTGGTCATGTTACGCGTGCTGTTAGAAATCAGACAGATCTCGACTCTGACGGGAAGCCAAGTAGAAATCTGAGGGTCAATTCTGCTAAATAAAAATACAATTTCAAACAATCAAGACCCCACACGCTTGAACTGCCAAATCGGTATTCTCGTAAACGTTAAACCAGCGAATCGAAACTTCATAAAATCAGTTTACGATATTAAGTCGCTTCACTTGTAATAAAATCAAAGTACAATGAAAGTCTACTTTAAATACGAGAATAAAAAATAAAAAAAGAGAAGAGAAACAGCTTCAGGGCTGATCACCTGATTTAAATCTAAATTGAAGCGTAATAAGGATCTTTGAGGGCATCAACCTAAAAAGTCACCTTGTCGGCGCATGTAAAATTTAACTTGTAAGTACATTAATATACCGATAGCCTCTGATATATAAGATCACATCGATAATTGATTCTAATGGATTTTACATGTAAATAGTAAAACTATTTATCGTTGTACTTTTCCATATAATATTTAATCTTTACGAAAGTAATGATTTCGATCTATCGCACATTTAAGTTTTAAAGCATTCTGATTGAAATAGAGGTTTAATGATCATGGATATGAGATAGTACCTATAGTCACAGTAGTATATATGTACTATGTAGTTATAATATTTTCATTTCTCATACTCGGAAAGTAGTGTTGTTTTGATCTGATTATTGGGTGGAAGATGCTGCTTTCCTTTCATAGGGAGGGAAAAACTCATACAAATTCATTCCGGCCCGAGGGCCGGAAAAACTTCAAAACTTCAAAAATAGAACTGCTGGCAGCTGTGAAGAGTTTTATGTAAAAAAAAAACTATTAAAAAATGACATCACTTTCTAAACAGCCAGTGTGAATTTAGCGCAAACTCCTTTGAGCGGAATAAGCCGCGAGTGCCGCGACAATTACGCGGCGAGCGGCAAGTTCCATATTTCAAATTTAAAAAGTCAACACAAATTGGCGGGATACTAAAATCTGTTATGTATGTATCTGTGACGGACTTTTGTGCTAAGATTTGAATTGAATATTAAAAATGAGTTCAAGCGAAATATTGACACCAGATTTCATTACAGACGAGGCAAATTGTGTCATAGAAAATCTTTTGCCAAAAATATCAAAAGAAAGATATATAAACACATACAATGATATTATGAAGTGGCGAGAAGACAAGAATATAAAATCGTTTTCCGAAAGTGTATTTCTTACATATTTTAATGGACTGTGTAGCAAATTACAGCCTTCAACGCTATGGAGCCGATATTCAATGCTCAAGAGTACCTACACTTAATGTAAAACACAATGTAGATTTGAAAAAATTTCATAATTTAACAGCATTTTTGAAAAGACAGTCGCAGGGGTTCAAGAGTAAGAAATCTAAAGTTTTCACATCTCATGAGGTGGAATTTTTTTTAAATGATGCTCCTGACGAGATATATTTGACAGTGAAGGTAAGTTTACCTAAGTATTTATGGATTTATTCTAAATATGAACGTATTTATTACAAAAATACTAAAATAATTACATGTTTTTCACAGGTCGTATTGATACTCGGTATAAGCGGCGCTTGCAGAAGCAGTGAACTCACAAATTTGACAATTAACGACATTGAAAGTCAAGGCGATTTATTATTAGTAAAACTGACTAAAACAAAGACTGAAGAAGAAGATATTGAGCGCTCGTTTATAGTAAAAGAAGAGTTTACACAAATAGTAAAGAAATATCATAAAATGAGACCTAGTGATGTAAAAGCGGACCGCTTTTTTCTCAACTATCAGAAGGGAAAATGCTTTAAACAAGTGATCGGTAAAAATAAAATCTCAGGTATGCCGAAGCAGATAGCAACATATTTGAATTTACCAAACTGTGAGCAGTGTACCGGACACTATTTTAGACGAACTTCAGCGACACTTTTAGCCGATTCTGGGGCAAACATGACTACGTTAAAAAGACATGGAGGCTGGAAATCCAGTACAGTCGCCTAAGGCGACATAGAGGATTTAGTCCAAAATAAAACTAAAATTTCAACCAAATTAAGCGAAACTATAAAAATACGCCCCAATTCGCCTCTGCCGACAACTTCCAGGGAGTGTCCGGGATGGAATCCATCGTCTGATAAAATACCAGAGTCTCCTACTTTTACAGAGATCCAGAACAGCCAAATTTCTCAAAATATATCAAACAACATAAATATTCCAAACAAAAATGTAACTTTTAATTTCACGAATTGTCCTAATTTGACTATTAATTTTAAATAGGCACTACTAATATATTATTGTCAATAAATAGTTTAGATAAACAACTAGTTTTATTTTCCTCATATTCTCAATGAAAAGTAGAGTGTTTGCCACGGGTAAAAGAATCAATTCCTACTCGGACTATAGCCGCCGGACTATAATCTAACTACCTCGGGAATTGATTCTTTTCAACCCTAGGCTAACAATCTACTATAACACACTGACTAGGTTTTCTCATTAGTATTAGTTAATAGTTATTTATCTTTGGATGATTAGTTAAATATGTATACTTTTTAATATTTATATTAAGAAACATTGGTTATCTTGTTGGTTACATTCACTACGATTTTACAATTCTTTGTTGTCATGCAATATTATTTATTAGAGTCGTATTTTTTATCAAAAATCTTCGTATTCGATTACACTATCGTACGATAATGTTTTTGATAATGCTATTTGGGTCGTTGAATGTGAGATGTGTGAAGTGTACACGTAATTTATCTATTTATTTATATTTCAAAAGCTTGTGATGCCATAATAACTCACATGTTAAAATTAATTAAAAACTAGATGATTCCCGCGACCTCGTACGCGCTAATGAAAATCTCGCAGGAACCATTCATTTTCCCGCAATAAAAAGTAGCGTATGTCCTTCTCCGTGGTATATTCCATATCTGTGCCAAATTTTCAACATCAGGCCAGTAGTTTCGGAGCCTATTCAATGCAAACAAATAAACAAATCTTTCCTCTTTACAATAGTAGATAATTAGATATGGCAAAAATTAACATACACTGACGTATGACGACGACTTAGATATGACGTACACTGTTTTCTACCAATAATAATTTTTAAATACACGTATAAAATTGAAAAAAACTGTGACGTCATAACAAGGGGGAAGAGGTTCTAACTGCGCCTAACTGCAAGGGGCTAATCTATTTAAATAAGTAATAACGGATGTCTACTCATAAAATATAATAGAAAATCGTAGGATCATGGACTTGCCAGGAAATAGACCGTAACAGGAAATGTACAAGTAATTTCTTCGGAGATACAAATATTAATCTCAATCTGTTTTGACTAGGGCTGCCGCATAGCTGCGTTTCCCGATTACTTTAATTGTCTCTTTGTATTTGACACAACATTTGTTTGTTGTGTGTTTTGTTTCCCAACATGCTGAAAGTTGGCGTGCAAAAATTTTACAACTCAACATCTACTACAAGTCATGTTTTGCCAGCTGGTAACATAGCGCGTTGTTTTTGAACTTTGCCTAACCTTTTGCTTCTCGTGTTGCGCGTCAATTGATGCCAAGTGAATGCGCGGCTTTTCACTTGGCTACATGCATTTTTGGTGCATGAAAATCTTTTATACAAACTTTAAACCTCTGCTTCTGGTGTGATTTACACTTGTAAGTCCAAACGAAGCATAATTAAAGCCCATTTAAGGGCTCTTGCACTCCTTCAAAAACAAAAAATATTTAGATTAATATTGGGATTTTCCACCATAATTTGGCATGTATTGCCAAAATGTCTTCTCGCCATAAATGCTTGTTGTTTGATAAATGCGACTTTGGAAGTTTACCCCTCAAGAAAGGATTATATAAGCCCAGGGCATGAAAATCTATGGGAGTAAAATCGAATTCACGATGTCACACGGCACCCGATCACACGGTACGGTGTCACACGATGTTAGCCGAAGATGCGTCGGTCGCTTTGCATTGCACACCAAGTTTTACCTTTTCGAGTAAACTCCAGTCGTGCGTCGGAGCTGACACACACACTTTTTTTTAGTTTCACCAACTGGACACGCGTGTCTCGTATCGTGTTGGTGAATAACACAAAAATGAACAATGGGGCTTTGATTTTTTTAAACAGTGGCATCTTGTGTACAAGTAGCGGCACGTAAGTTTAGCGCTGAGCGAAATGTAGAGGGGATAGCTGCGCATGGGTACAGTCGCGCACGCAATACAATTATAACTTTAATAAAATAATTTTAAGAACATATTTAAATGTACTCTTTGTACACTACCGAGTGATTCAGTTTATGGGGAGTAGAAAAAAATATATAATCGAATTTGAGAATTTTTATTTAATATAATAATTAATGAAACAAGTTTTCTGAACAAGACAACAAAATTTATACACATTTGTTTATGCCGCCCATCTTTAGTCTGAATCAGATAATGGTGTCACGCCGTCCATTAAATCATCGTGTGTCACAATGGAGCTGTCTCGACAGAGCCTTTTGCTCCTTGAAGGCCCAGACTCAGGGCTGCTCCGGTCATCGTCACTAGCAGCGTCATCATCATCAGAATCTCCAAGGTCATCCTCTGAGTTATCTGCGTCAACGCGAATAATGAACTCTTCTGTTACCATATCCACAACATGGTCACTCTTTGCATACTCCTCTTCTATATCCTTCACTTTTTCTCATAACTTTTGCCAATCCCTTGCATCCATCAGTAAAACTTTTTCTTGAATTAGGTCTATACATTTAGTAACATTCCATTTCACATTTTTACTGGATACATATTGTTTTACATCAGACCATGCCATCTCGATTGGATTGAGATCTGGGTGGTATGGTGGTTATCTCAGAACTTCATGGCCTTGTTCGGCTAGGATTCGGTCAATCGAAAATGTTTTGAATCTTTCCTTGTTTGCCGTGATCAAATTGTATAACTGAGGTTTCAGTAGCGTTTCATCGTAATGTATGCCTTTTTCGGTCAGCCAAGCCTGCATGTCAGCTTTCTTGGAATTTGAGCTTGGTTGCGCGATCCCACTGTTTATTGTGATAGGACGCGTTGTCGACTACCACGACGGAATTAGTTGGTAAATTGGGCATCAATTGAGTTCTGAGCCATTTTTCATAATTCTCAAAATTCATGTTATCGTGGTAGTCGCCTGATTTGGTACCCGCTTTAAAAGTCAGTAACGCATTTGGTACGAACCCAGTCTCAGACCCTGCGTGGACAATTACAACTCGCTGTCCTTTTGAAATGGGTTTTTTTAGGCCCTTTGTACTACCGTCGGTCCAGGCTTTTGGCGTAGAGTGCTATGAATCTACGTACGATTCGTCCATATAGATAATAGGCCGTCCCTCTTGGCGATATTTCCTAATTTTTTGTAAATATTCAATACGTTGCAAACGTATATTTGAAGTCTCAATCAGCACTTTTCGATTGTTTTCAGTTTTTTTCCATCGAAACCCCAAACTCTTGATTATTCTTCGAAGACTTCGTTCTGAGCCTTTGAAGTTTATGTCTTCTTCTAGCTTTTGTTTTAGCTTGCCGACAGTGGGAAGCTCATTATTTAACGTGTGATAGCTGTGTATGCACCTCTTAATCACGCCTTGGTCGAAGTTATCAATTTCTGTGACCGTTTTTGTTCTGGATCGTTTTTTACCACGTGTTCTGAAAACTGTTATCAAATCGGAGCTATTGGCTTGAGTGGTGATGTTTCTTACCGTTGCAACAGACGTATTTGTGGCATCTGCTGTATTTTTTGGATTTTACCCAAACAACTGATTATATCATTTATTTTCATGTTCCCCGTCTTAATAACGTCTGAAGTTTGTCTTATCGTGCTGTCATTCGAATGACTGAGTAAAATACTCGTTGCTTCGTCAATCTCACTTTTTATTTGCTTTAAAGAATCAATCAATTCATTGGTTTCTTTTTTAACAAAACAATACACGTCATACACCATTTTTCGTGCCTGTCTTTTCAAAACAGTATTTCTTCTAGGCATGTTCACTGTTTAAAGTCACAAACAAATTTAATAATAAAAACCAACAATAACAATCGAACTCAAACTTAACAAAAAACAATAACAATGAACGGCAATAACAATAGATTTTAGAACGCCACTGTACAGTCAGAAGACAGCGGAGTGTCGTATCACGGCGGGGGACTGAGTACGACTGGCTAGCCAATCGGCGCTACGCACCAGCACCCTTCGTCCCTCTAGCCCCCCTGAGAGACCTAATTTTTGACTTCTGCGCAATAACGGTCAGCGCTAGAGTTTTGTGCCGCTACTTGTACTTGATAACATCGGACAGATTACGAAATACTATTAAAAGGCAAAGAATTTTGTATTTCAGTCTTATCGCAATATATTAAATTGCTACAATTAAGATAAAATGTAAGAATGTTGATATATATCTATAATAATCCTTGGTTTGATAAAGTTTCATTAACTCTAAATTAATAGGTAGGTATCTGTAATGTCCTCTATCACTTCCTGATGCGATTAATGAATTTTTTATTGTACATACTATAAGAAAGAGTTTGTAATGGATTTTACAACAAAATTGCTGTTAAGTAACAATTTATAATGTTCTTCTTACACTTAACATCTCATTTACAGTCAAAATCATCATCAACTCCGTAAATGTACTCAACTCTGAAGAATGTAGAGCTCGATAGACGATAGAGTCGCGTCAGATGCTTCAGGCACTTCAGGCCAGGCGCGGTCGCAGCTTGAAATTTTGCATCCCCTTCGGCACGCGCCTGCTTCAGGCATGGGTTTGGCCAATAATAACAGTCTTGAACTGTGGAGTTCAACATCATCGTTAGACAAGTCAAAGTCAAAAAATTTTTATTCAAAATTTGTATTTTTATACACTTTTTGAACGTCGGTCTACATGATGCCTACCACCGGTTCGGAAACTAGTCCGGCGAGAAGAATCGGCGTAAGAAATTTGCACGGAGCCACCTTTAGGCAAAAAGATGAGAAAATTATTCTTTTCAAAAAATATTTTTACAATGTAGTAAATTAATATATAACAGAAGTCATAAGTACATAGAACATACTTAAGTACATAGAAGCACCCTTGCAGGGGGCCATCTTATTCCCAAGGTGTGCAATCGTTAATGAAGTTACCTTATAATAAGCTTTAGCACACAAATGTTCTTTAACAACTTTTTTAATTTATTAATGGATAGATTTTGCAAGTTTTCTGGGATTCTATTGTACAGGCGTATACATTGACCCTTAAAAGATTTACTTACTTTGCTAAGTCTGATCACCGGTATTTCTTATTTCTTATTGTTCTTATTTCTAGTATTCCTACAATGGTTGCCGCTTTTCTTTTTGAATTTATTTAAATTCTTTCTGACATACAACGCATTGTCGAAAATGTATTGAGAAGCGACGATCAGAATACCTATTTCTTTAAACTTTTCTTTCAGAGATTCAAAACATGACATCTTATAAATAGAAAGTATAGCTCGCTTCTGCAGCACACATTTTGTGTTAATGTCCGCAGCGTATCCCCATAGAAGGATGACATTATACTATGAAAATAACTAAAATAAACTAGTTGCGCTGTATCCTCATCGGAAATTTCTCTAATTTTGTTGACTGGGTATGCTGCAGAACTGAGCCTATCTGCCAAATTTGCAATATGGGGACCCCACTGTAATTTACAATCTAGTGTTATCCCTAGAAATACAGTGGTGTTCACTAAGTTCATTTTCTCAGCGTTTAATAGTCCATTGGTTTGTGCCTGCCTAACTGTTGGCAGGCTAAACTTTCAACATTTTGTTTTATTGGAATTTAAAAGTAAATTATTAACATTAAACCAATGTACCATTTGTGAGAGAGCACTATTTACCTCGTCGTAATTTGACTGTCGTCGCTTCACATTAAAAATTAGTGACGTGTCATCAGCAAAAAGTACTATCTCATGCTTATCTATAACTACATAAGAAAGGTCATTTTCAATAAAGATGAGAAAAAGAAACGGGTCACGGTCAGACGACATAGTTGAAAGTCTTGGATAGATCACAAAAGACACCAAGTGCATCATGCGATCCACAAATATGCTGCATAGAAGACTGATGCCTGCGTCTGTTGTGGACCGACTTTTAGTAAACCCGAATTGATTATTATGTAATAAATTATTTAAGTTAAAGTAAACCAGCAACTGATTTAAGATTATTTTATAAAAAATATATAATAATCTTAAATCAATTGCAATTGTAAAATATATAAAAGTCGCCTGGAACGCATTCAGAAAAAAATTACATATCATTTAAACCACCGTAGTAGCAAATGTTTTGATAGTTGTGATAATATCTGCGCCGAGTTTGATCTTTTGTCCTTGGAACAGAGACGTACGGTTTTGGATATGTGTCTGCTATACGATATCGCTAATAGTAAAGTGGACTGCCCCGACCTTGTATCTCAACTTACCTACCGCACACCGAAATATCGCACTCGGATCACCCCGCTGCTACACGTTCCTGCATTCAACACAAAATATGCAAAGAATTCTGTCCTATCACGTATAATCCGCTCATATACTAGAAGCTTTTGTAGTGTTTACCTTTTCGAACATAAAAAATTAAAATTAAAAATGAAATTATTAAAACGTTAAAAAATAAATGAATAAGCGTAATTAAAAAAATAACCAAGATAAAAAAAATATATAAAATATAAAACACTTACCTTGTGTTTTTAACAATTTTCCATCTTTTTGATAAAAGATGGCCCCGCGCGAGTTTCTTACGCCGGTTCCTCTCGCCGGGCGCCGGGCGCCGGTCGCCGGTCGCCGGGCGCCGGGCGCCGGTCGCCGGTCGCCGGGCGCCGGGCGCCGGGCCAGCTAGTAGCTCCCGGACCGGTGGGGGGCATCATGTAGATCGACGTTCAGAAAGTGTATAAAAATACCTATTTTGAATAAAAATTTTGGACTGACTTGAACACAATGTTGGCGTATACGCGTGGACTGAGGGGCCTACCTGAATTTCCACAAAATAAGTAGGTATAGCAAATTTTAGTAGAAGTCTAAAAAAATTGTAGAACAAATCTGGGAATTTGTAAAAAGATAGTTTAGGAACTACAGAGTGTGGTCCCTCAGTTCACACACCGCTATATTCCAGATCTCGAAAAGTATGTGGAAAATTATGGTTTTTTTAGTAGAACTTTTGTAAAAGTTTTTACAAATTTATCAAATACATAGCATCAGAAATAAAATATCTATAACCACCGAAGTGTGGTCTCTGAATTCACAGTGGTGACCCTACTCTGTATTTTCATAGAATCAAAAAATTTACATTATCTCAGCTAGGAAGCAATGAAATTAAATATTTGAACTGCTAATCCAAGAGAAAAACGATATATTTCTGATATTTTTCTCGTTTAATAGATAGTTGAGTATTTCATATACACCAGTGTGTGAACTGAGGGACCCAACATAATGGTTGATATCATCAAAATGCGCCGATAGATTTTTCTGAAATTTTGTCTACAAATTCTACAAATTTTGTACAAAAATTCAACGTTGAAAAATAATTAAAAAAGTCGGTAATATAACGCAAAAAGAATATGTCACTTTTGTGTGAACTGCGGGACCACACTTGGTGGTATTTTACAAAAATTCTACTAAAATTCTGTAGTGAAAAAAACTATTATAATTTTCCACATACTTTTCGAGATCTGGAAAATAGCGGTGTGTGAACTGAGAGACCACACTCGGTAGTTCCTAAACTATCTTTTTACAAATTCCCAGATTTGTTCTACAATTTTTTTAGACTTTTTTTACTAAAATTTGCTATACCTACTTATTTTGGGGAAATTCAGGTAGGTCCCTCAGTCCACACGTACGCAAGTTGGCTACTGCTGCACGACCTGTACCACTTCTCACACGACACCCTAGTAGTCTTTGTCACTGATCTCAAGACCTCGTGTCGCAGGGCTAGGGTGCACAACCCACAAGCAATACACACACACAACACTCAGGTCAGATTAATTCCCAGCCTTGATAGTATCACCTTGCTATGCTTAGGTTTTTAGGTTATTAGGTCAGGGAACCTTTCTTAATACAATTATTGAAAACTAAGGCTAGGTAGAGGGGCCAATGATGTCAATCATTGATTGTATATTTTTTATAGACATACCCCAGAGATCGGTAGTACATTTAATATTGAGTAATTTGAAGGTGTTAATAATATCTCTGAAGTCAATTTCTTAAAAAAATTGAAATTGACATCATATTTACAAGGCCTAATAATACACTTGTATCTACTCGTATCACTATTTTCTCAGCATCAGCAAGACATCGACCAGATTTTTAGACGACTTATCACCTAATCTTAACCATGTTTATGCCATCTTTTTATTTTTAACCCCGAAAATAGAGGGGGTGTTATAAGTTGGACGTGTCTATCTGTCTGTCGGTGTGTGTGTCTGTCCGTGGCATCGTAGCTCCCGAACGGATGGAACTGATTTTGTTATTTTGATCTAGTTTTTTTTTGTTTGAAAGCTGTCATGTTCGAGAGTGTTCCTAGCTATAATTCAATGATGATTGCTTATATGATATCAGCTCGCTTACTGCTTGACCATGACGGGGGTTAGTTATTTTTTACATTCTGTTTAAATAGGGTCATAAAATCTAAAATTCAGCTTTTGCCAGCCCTACGTTAAGACAAGGTCCGTAGGAAGGAGGTCTAGATTGACGTTTCCTCACGTGTTACTGGACGTGGAGCAAGTGGGTGCTTCCTTCATCGTGGTCAATTTATCCAGCACCCCCCTGCCGAAGATATCGTATCTAATTGACGGCTATGTTATGTTGGTGACTGGTGCATGATTTTACGGAAATAGTCGTAGTTAATGGCAGTCGCTTGATAGAAGTTAAAGACAAAACGAGATGCATTATTTTTCTTGTCTTCTTCTGGTAATATAAATAATAATCATGCCACTGTTTTTCGGTATCACGTATTATTTATATACCCTGTAATATGTATATCTACAAATATTTAAGATTTTCATTATATTGGTACACACGGTATTTAATAATCGCGGAGTTCGAACCCCCGACCTCCGGATTGAGCACCGATGCGCTCAACCACTGAGCCACAGAGGTCAACATATTGTGTCAAACGTATTGTGATTTTCGACTCTGTCAAACAATATTCAAATTACTCGTAACTCTGATTTGCAGAATTATATCGTGGTGTAAATACCACTGTGCCAAATTTAGACATAACTACATCGAAAGTTCGAAACAGATATTTACAAGTTTCTACTCGAGTTAAATGTATTTGTATTGTTGTTAAGTATTTGTGGCCACTAAATTGAGACTTTAGTAATCTCGGCTTGCAAAACTAGCACTTTAACTTAACGCCTTTCTCGGCAGGAATGTTACTAATAAGGCAGGCGCACACTTCGCGATTATTCATCTTGAGAGTGACAGATGTGCTCGAGTATTATTTCCATTTTAGTACCTAAAACTTAAAAGGAACTTTAACATAAAATAAAATTAGAAATAAGCGCGCGGAGACCACAAATCATTTTTTTTCTCTCATTCCTAAATTCAAACACCGATTGATTTTGTTGATTTATTATTTTTTTAAAGTATGTTTTTATGTACCTACATACTATTTGAATTAAATGTTTGTGTCTTTTTATATGATGTTACATACGTCCTGCACGTATACCTACTGTAAATTCACAATCACAAATGATTCCTTGTCCTTTATAACCATAGACGTATATATTATAGACGGGGCATGTTGAGGCAAAAAGTGTCTCCAGTAAAATTGCCCCACTTCATTTTTGGGGGCATTTTGACATTTGAAGTATGGTGAAAACAAGAGGGCTGACATTTGAGTTATGGTGAAAATTATTTATTAGGCGTTATTTTTATTGTATGAAGATTTGTTCTGTCAAATGTACGTCATAGCCTATTTTGAGTTTTGAAATCTTTGTTTATAACCTTTTTTTTTCATTGATCAAACAGATTTTATACAGATTTTAAGAGTTTGCTATACAGATAAACTGTGAAATGCACCTGGCAACACTGAAGCCGAATAACTTATGTTACGAACACCAGACAACGGGAAGTATATTTAATACTCTATATTAAGATTTTTATTGTATTATACAAATATTTAATACACATCCATGACTTGAAACATTGAAAACATTTTGTTTCCTCGGCGGAATTGGAACCCGCGACCTCCGTCTTGAGCGCCGACGCGTTAAACACTAAGCCACAGAGGTCGTAGAATTTCTGATCTGAAAACATCAAAAAGCATAATAATTATGAGTACTTCTTAAATAATTAAATAAAAGAACCTATTACCTAATAAGAAAGCGCGTGCCGCGTGCGCACAAACGCGTGGTGATTGTTTGCCCTCCCTGCGCATTACTTAATGGGTTTGTGAATTTCTCCGTAAATGCACATGTGAATTGTGTCCGGACACAGTCGCGTCACCTGCTAGTTGTTACTTGTTACCACTTAAGCCTCCCCCACATTAGGCGTGCGCGTTCCTCGAGCGTGTAAGTGGCGCGAGCAGCGCCCGTCTCGCCGACACGCCCAAGGAACGCGCACACCTAATGTGGGGGAGGCCTGAGAGCCATATTTTTTAACATAACTGTTACTTATTTTAAAAATTAAAGGGTATATTTTGTTAGGTACTAGGCCGGAGAACACCCACATAATATCTACAACCTAATCACCAAAAATATTGGTATTATTTATTTTCCATTATTATTTCTATCATTACAGATTTTCTCCGATGCCATAGAAACTACGTTCTAATACATATTATCAAAAACAGTATAAAATGTACAAGCACAAGGTTACCTTAAACCAATATGAAAAACCTATTATCAATCACGTTATTATAAATATCTGTAAAAACTACCCACTACTACATATTCTCAGATAGTTAGTGATTAATTACCTACACACTAATCACTAACTATCTGAGAATATGTACTACCTATGTACCTACATTATAAACAGTAACTTATTTTAAACATAGCATATACTTGTGAGTTCGCTCTTAGCACAACAAAGGTATTATTACTTTGTAATTCAGTAATGATTAGATGTTAAATTTTTGACTAACTAATGTTGACCGAAGAAACAAATATCCAACAACATTTGCACGTCGAGAAAGTTTCGCCAAAAATATGTGAGACGCTATCAAACTGTATCAGATTATTGTACAATATTTTGCAAATAAATTATATTATTACTATTAAAAGAGGTCGGTATCCGATGCATCATGCAGCATAATATGTTATAGAGACTTTGTATGACTTTATTATTTTTGTTTTTGCCATCTGTGTCAAAACACTTTTTTTCTCTGTCCATAATAATCGTTTACTGTTTTCGTCCATAAGCACTTGCGTTTAACGTTGCGTTAGGTTAACTAACAAAAGTACCGCAACAAAGTCTTGAGTTTAAGCGAGATCGTGCACATCAGTCCAGTTTATATGATAGTATGCAGGTAGTGGAATGACGAACAAGCGGACAGGTAGCTAGGACGCAGACCGGTTAGATGACCTAGGCAGTGAAATCCGGTCTGGAAAGTTAGGTTCCGTTAGTATTCTGACGACTGAATGAATCTGTGACTACTGGCCTTGGTTATCCAGGGGACTAAGGGACGTACAAGATTAATAACAAAATGGTTTATCGTATAATGTATATAATCAACAAACACCTCAACACCTAAAGTTTCTAAAAACTGGTATTCAAAAACCGGTAATAGTTCTTTGTAATTTAAGTAATAGTTAAGCATTAATTTATTTTTGTTAAGTCTAACCTATATGCGAAAACAATGTAATTGTGTCTCTTTAGCAATGTAGTTTTGTTTTCCTACTATATAAAATAAAATAAAACTGTGGACACGTGAGCGCGGATCGAAAGAATGTAGATACTAAATGCAACCACAGAGTAGAAAATATTACGTAAACTCGTACAGAGAAACAACTTTTATAGAACGATCCAAATCTTTCCAAATTTGAAAATTTTGACGTCCCCTTCAACGGCCCACAATTTTTCCACTATAAAATCGTGGACACGTCGTATGCTTGTAGTAGTGTAATCAAATCGATAACTATGTAGCTGTTTATCTGTTACTCTTCAATCTGTGCTGTTACTATATTTTGAGTTTTCAGATATAGATCTTGGCTCGAAAATCAAGTAGCTTAATGCTGATACTAGAATTTTTTATAGTGAAGAATTTTTAGTAAATATGTTCATAAATAGTTACCTACTGTGTAATAGATTTTAAAATCTGTCGCAACAGTGATCTTGACCTCTCACAGCGTCAATACTCAAGGGCTTCATAGAGAAGGTCGAGGGTCACAAATCTTTTACAATGACTCCCTTTGATATATTATGCCAATTGCTAATGTCAGAATTTGGATTACCTTTGCTCGATTCAAAGCTTCGTTAAATAGCAAGGGTAAGCTAGGCTTATCAGACTTATCATTGCTACTTAATCCTCTAATTGTTGCCTAAAAAAAATAACAGAAAACACTGATATTTATGCACCGAAAGACCTGGTGAAAAGAGACAAAATAAAACTAAATATCGTCTGGTGAAAAGTGACAAAATAAAACTAAATACCGTCTGATGAAAAGTCCTCAAGATCTGGTGGACTTCAATTTTTATAAATAATTTCAAAGAATAACAAAAGCACTGTAAACTGTTAGAAAACTGAAGGTTGTTATTGTTATTATTATGAAATTTCGATTATCGGTTACGAATACGGTTACGGATATGTAAATACGGTAATTTCGGATAAGGATAATCGATTTTTAAAGAGATTCAAAAGTATAATACAAAATTTACACTCCACCTTTATTCGAAATTATCCGATTTCTTTATAAAGGATTTGATTACGATTACGGATAGTTTTTAATTAGGATATCTGATAGATTCGGTTACGGTTATTGATATACCTAGTTATTATGACATTCCCGATAACATAGCTACAGTATTCGGTAGATCAATGTCAAACCCAGATAGGAACAGGTCGTGATTTGCACACAATGCACCAGAAATCCGCGTCTCGTCTGAGGTTTAGGCAACAAATGTCAGTAAGACGGTGCCTATTTGCCCTCCTTTTGCTACCTAGCACCTATATTATTTTATTGTAAATTGGCTCAATATAAACGTTTGTGTAGCTAAATCCATTAATTGCTAAAGTTTAATAATTCGTTCATTATTAAACTTACAAATATACAATGGATAACGAAATTGTCTTTTATCCGCAGTGTTTTTGCAGCTGGTTGTGAATTACGTTATCTGATATTGTTGTCTGGAAACTTACTAACATCATCCATGAATATGCCCACATGAACACACACTTTACACCCAATCTACCAGGTCTTTTTTCTTAAAGTCTTGGGAGATCATAATCAAAATTATTAGATATTCTTTTATAAGTATCTAAATTCCTTTAAATTAAACCTTTGTGAAAAATGTAACCTGTATAATGACCGAAATGTGACGGTGCTTCTTTTATCACACCCGATGCGTCACAGTGCTCAATTAGCGTAATGTATTATGCTTTATTTTACAGATGCAGACCATCCTGCACCACAACAGCAGCGGGGGCGCAGCGTACACGGGGCGGCTGAAGCGGCGCGAGGTGCACCGCGCCATCACGCTCCACCCCGTCAAGGACCACCGCCAGATGTACCGTCTGCACACCTATTTCAAGGTAGGGGGATGATTGTTGATGATGAATATTTTTACACCTATTTCACATTACCTATGTAATGTAATGTACAAGCTACATCCTAAGAAATATGAATGATGTCGAGCTTGCTCTTATACTTCAATGTAGGATGGCTGTTGATGATGACGATGAAATGAGAATCAATGTTATAGCTAAAACTATGCTACATCCCGTCAATGATTAGTGCCTTTAGCCAAGTTGGTAACGCTAATTACGGCGGCGTAGTTCGAAAACAAAAATGTATGGGATTTGACATCAGCATCGTTAGGTGACACACATCTAAGCATCGCTATGTCACTTACATAAATTCCATACATTGTTGTTTTCGAACTTCGTCGTCGTAACTAGCGATGACAACTTGGCTAAAGGTTCTGTATCCGTATTTCAAGGTGAAGAAATTACTTTAAATAAAGATGATAATTTCGAACAACTCGATGATGGTAAACATAAAATATTTTAAATACCTATATTTTAAATCCTACAAAAATGACCACTGCACAGTATGCACAATAATCACTAGTAGCTCTAGGCATCAAGGAAATACAATAGTTGATTTCTATAATAAGGCAGAAACTATTAAAAATGCAAGGTAAAAAAAAATGCAAGTTAATTAATATCGCAGTTCTATTATAGACTTAAAAAGGACATAGCATATTCCCATCAATCTCCATATTCGCAATTATTATATTGATTCTTCTAATGAATGACCTATTGATTGTAGTTGTTATGGGTCAATCACTAAGAAAATTTATTACTATATACCTACGTATATAGTAATAAGGACATTATAAGTAAATAAATAAAAAATTGGCTGCCGGACGTTAAAATTCCGTGTAGTTCTTAAAAAACTCAACTCTTATACCGTCATTATCCGTTACAAAATAAATTTTCTTGGAGATAAACCTTTTTTTGCAGATAAAATAATTTACGAAAAATATCACAAAAAATATAATCCTTCATGTATGTAAGAAATTGTAGTAAATCTTATTTAACCTTCAAGGCAGAAGCTATTAGTAACTACGGTGTAATCTGCAAATTAAACAAAGATAGTGCAGCCAGAACCAACAAGTCGCGAATCTCAACGACCCACTACAGTCTTATCGGTCAAGTATATCCTTACTAATAATATAAACGCGAAGGTTTGTACGTATGGATGTGTGGACGTTTGTTACTCTTTCACGCAAAAACGACTGAACGGATTTTGACTAAATTTGGTACGGTAGTAGTTTACGGTAGTAGACTCTGGATAAACACATGGGCTATTTTTTATCGCAGCAAAATGTACGGTTCCTGCAGGTTTGTTTTTTGCGCGTCCGAAGTCACGGGCAACATCTAGTAGTTGATACTTGCAATATTTTCTCGCCTCAACCTAGCATTGATGCTTAGCTGATATTTTTCAGGCGCCACTTGATTTTCGACAATGGTCTGCTGTTTATGTTATAACGGCAAAGTGTTGGTACGAGTATGCGTTGGGCGTGCATTTCGGCAAACCCTTTTTTAACGGCTACGCCTCAATCCGTCCAGTTGTTGATATTTCAATATACAAACTTTGGATCCCCATTAAACCCCTTTAGGGGACGATTGTAAGAAACCATGAAGTTAAACTTACTGACTTGTGTTTATTACCTCGGATATTAAATTTCATGGAAATCGAGAAAGAGAATTATTTTTCATACCAACTTTCAATAATTATTTTACACCATCAGAAGGCGAATTCTACATGAAACACTTAAAACCTCTTTAAAAACATATTATGGTCGGTACGGATTAGGAGCACTTTTTATTCAAGTGTTAGCAGAAAAAATATTATAATTCCGTTAAAGCCTGACCAGAAAAATAAAAAACCTGCACTAGAGGCGCTTCATTTTTTAATTGCAGCAACACTAAGATTGGCTGGGATGTGATTGGTTAAATCTCAAACATTTGACATTTCGTTTTAGTGCCGTGATTTCCCGCAACATGGCGAGTTTTTTTATTTTTCCGGTCATGCTTTAATAACAAATTCTTGCAGCACAGCAACTTCTAATAACCAACTTCGAAAATTTCCAGAACCTTCGCATCCTGGACATTCGCGAGAAGGCCCTGGACCTGCACCGGGACATCGCCTCCTCTCTCCACGAGCTGGGAGTCCACGGCGATGACATCACGAACTACGTGCTACCGGGGAACGTCTCCCTGTTTCCCGTGAAGATGGGCCAGCCGGGATTTCTGGGGAACCATCGGATTTTAGGTAAAAGGTTCACACTCATCTATAATTTTTTATAATTAGGTCAGAGTTCCGACGGCAGTGTTACCATCTCTCTAAAATATTTCTCTACAAACTTATGTATAAAACCTACAAAATCGCAACAATTCCCGGAAATCCCCCAATTTTTTTTTCATGATAAAGTAATACTATAAATACTACAAAAATCAATTAGTAATGATAAACAAATACTAAAAGTTCTGTAATATAATTCTGAAATTTATACATAAGTAATAAGTAAAATTCAATTTTCTACAGCCTATAGACTTTTCAAGTCTATATAAGAGGAGTAGTAGGTTTGGAGCAAACCGGGTTCACCGGGTCTGCCTTTGAGCCAGACCCGGTGAACCCGGTTTGCTCCAGATTTTCGGCGTTCGATGGGCATCACCAGCTAAAAAAAAAAAAAAAAAAAAAAAAAAAAAAAAAAAAAAAGTTTGGTGTCAAATTGGGGGTTTTTGCCCATGCCCGATCGATTGCGCTTATCCGCTTTTCAATATCTCTAACGGTTACAAAGATAGACTTTTGCAATTACTAGGTTCATTAAGCTCTATTCATTATTACTAATTACGTCATGCAGCGGTAAACAATGGACGGTGATAAGCTTAGGGCCATTAGTGGTTAAGTGAAACAATAATGGTATTGTAAGTGAGTCATTTTATTGGTAAAATAAGACAATTTCAAATCGATGTTTTGTCAGGAATCGAGCAGATGGATCGTCTAATGTTAAGCGATTTCCGTCGCTCATGGAAACTCGCAACACCCTACTCTGGTGTTGTAACCTGCGTTCCCAGTCATAAAAATCCCCAACCCCTCTTGGACCTACGGTAAATCCGCACTCACACAGCGATACACAACGCAAGCGTTATTTCATATCAGTTTTCTGTGTGGCCGTGGTATTTACCCGATCGAGCCGGCCCATTCATGCTGAAGCGTAATCCATGACCAGGAACACAGAAAAACTTTATGTTCCTTCGGCGGGATTCGAACCCGCGACCCCCGGCTTGGGCACCAACACATTCAATCAACTGAGCCACAGAGGTCGTCATTACACTTTTGTTTACACACCTGTACCCTAAAGTGTATCTACCTAGGTAACACTGAAAATGTTTAAAAAATGAAAAACGGCTTAATGTTGAAAGTTGTCAATACTTTTATTGTTTTTCGAAGTAATCTCCGTTCCTCTCTACACATCGTCGCATTCGATGGAACCACTGAAAAAAGCGGTGGACCCATTATTCCTTAGGGGTCTCTTCTATGGTATTTTCGTACTCTTTCACCGCATCTTCAGGGCTCGTAAAGCGAATACCTCTGGCTGTATGGTGGATGACTCATTATCTCGACACCTGCCATAGTCAAATATTCAACAGTCCGTTTTGCGGAGTGCGCTGAAGCATTGTCGTGGTGAGGGAGGATCCTGCTTCGAGGGCACTGCTGTCGAATTTTTTCCAAGACAACAGGTAAACAGCGATTGACATACCAGTCTGCAGTAACTGTAAATAGTGGCACGAGATGAGGCTTCATTAAGAAATGCTAATCGCGGTCTATCATAGCTTTGTTGTTGAGTAAGCCCACAACGAAAGTCATAATAAATCATTGACCGAAATTTTTTTCGCGTTAGGTTCATTTTCACGTATAACAAGAGTTTTAGATTTGCCGCCAATTCATAAAAACAAATGACAAATGAATGCAATATACTAAATAAATTAGGTTACCAAAGAGTTCTAAAACTGAAATTCAAAAAAAAAAAAAATTCATTAGCAATGTTTCTAACTGGCCAGTTCTAAACATTTTCAGTGTCACCCACGTATTAGGAAGCACTACACTAGTTTTTAAAAAGTGGATCTATAAGGAATAAATTGAACTTTTTTTCAAAGTGTATCTACGAGGAATAATTCTTTAGCAGAACCTCATAAAATCTCCAGTTTTAGAAGAAAATTAAATAGAAAATTTATATATTTTAAAGCAAACCTCATGTATATTTGACGACCTCTGTAGCTCAGTGGCCAATAGTTGCAAAGTGGAGGCGGTGCGAG
Organism: Phengaris alcon alcon; assembly: GCA_037179445.1. Taxonomy (NCBI): domain Eukaryota; kingdom Metazoa; phylum Arthropoda; class Insecta; order Lepidoptera; family Lycaenidae; genus Phengaris; species Phengaris alcon. The sequence continues at coordinate 875,661 of JAYRCH010000162.1, read as the reverse complement.
TTTTCTATGTTCTTAGGTCGTGGATATGTATTCAATACTAGTATTAATTGCCCGAGACTTCGCCCGTGTGAAATTAGGTTTTAAACTTTCATCACCTATTTTACTCACCTAGGGACTGAATTTTAGAAAACGCTGAAATACGTAACTAATTTTTTTTTTTTTCGTTCTCAATTCATATGAAGTATCATGTAAATATGTCCAAGGAATAAGAAGATTTATACAGGGATAAAAATTTTACCCCCTTTAGTGTTTAATTTAGAAAAATCCATCCTTAGTGGTTGCATACGCTATACCAGAAATACGTGTGCAAAATTTCAAATTTCTGGTCTTAAAGGTTTGGCCTGTGCATTGATACATCAGTCAATGAACTTTTCTTTATTAAACTTTTCGATGTGCAGGTCCTTACTGGCCCTACAGATACAAATGTATTATTATCGATAGGATGTTGTTGCCGAAATAATTTCCAGCGATAGTTAGGAATGGAATTGGTGTCCCCATTAATCTAATGATAATAGTCGTGATGAAATACAATTAACATTCTCTAAGTTTTGTTGTTATAAATAGTATTCTCCACTAACCACGGTATATTCATTTTGTACTCTCAAGATTTCAACAGTTTATTCACGGTCACCGAGCGAAGCCGGTGATGTACTAATATTAATACTAAAGTACTAAATAATTTAGATAGAAATAAATGTTAAAGGATATCGTCGTGGGAGTAGAAATCGAAGGGGACCAAGAGATTCCGAATCAGAGAGCTTCATATTTTCTCATACTGAACAACTGTATATTTGAATAAAAGCCTTTGAACAATATTGTAAATAAGACATCATGAATAGCGATACAGTTATCGTTGACCTTCAAGGATTTAAGGATATCAAAAATAAATTTATCGTAAAAGAATTTTCAATTGCAACCAAAGACTACACAGAGACGTTTGTAATTAAACCACCATATCCTTATAATAATCTTACAAGTGAAGAAAAGAAGCAAGTTCGATGGTTAGAAAAAAATCGTGGACTACGTTGGAGTGAAGGATTCATTGACTATCGTGAATTTCAAAGGACGATTATTCCCTACTTAAGCGGTAAAAAAATTCTAACAAAAGGAATGGAAAAGATTAAGTGGATTCATTAATTTTTTAATATTGTATTATAAAGAATATTTTGAGAAAACAAAGAAAAAAGAAAATGACATATCGAATTGTGTTCATCACAAAAATATATGTGCTTTTAAAAATGTACTCTGTCTGAAAACATGGTATTGTGAAAATGCTAATTTGTTTTAATATTTTTATCAAATAAAAAATTTACTTTCTTAATAAAATATGTCTATTAGAATATAATTTTCTTTAATTTCCTTTTATTCTGTTATAATAAATTAAACCAAGGAGAAAAATCTACACTATTTAGTTTTTTTTATTTGTTCAAATGTTTTTATATTATATTATACTAGCTTTTGCCCGCGGCTTCGCCCGCGTGAAATAGTATTGTTGGAGAAAATCTACTTCGGCGAATAACTCTCTACTTACAGCAATATACTTCTGATACAATATTGAAAATGTTTTTAGGTTTACCCAATGCAGATGGTTTAAAATGGGACCCTATCACATCGACACGACATGCGCGATCGTTTGATATACATTTATCGCGCTTGAATATAAATTTTACGATATCTTAATACATATTAAAGACTATTTAAAAAAAACCCACATCATAATCCGTTGCGTAGTTGTAAAGATTTAAGCATACATAGGGATAGACAAAAAAAGAGACTTTGTAATATACTATGTAATGATAATGATTATACCGACTATAGTAAAGAAAGAAGAAAAGAAAATAACGTTTTGAATTGTGTCCATCACGAAAAGATATGCGTTTAAAAATGTACTCTGTCTGAAAACATGGTATTGTGATAATGCTAATTTGTTTTAAAAATTTCATCAAGTAAAAATTTCACTTTTTAATAAATGTGTATTGAAATATAATTTTATTTCATTTCCTTCCACTCTATAATAATAATTAAACCAAAAGAACAAATCGACATTGATATTTTTTCGAGATTTTTTATTTGCTTAAAATCTTTAGTATAAATTTTACTTTTTAATAAGTGTATATTTTGAATATCATTTTAGTTTAATTCCTTTTTCTCTATAATTATAATAATGGTAATTTGTTTTAAAGATTTTGTCAAGTAAAAATTTCACTTTTAAAAAAATGTGTATTGAAATATAATTTTATTTCATTTCCTTCCACTCTATAATAATAATTAAACCAAAAGAACAAATCGACATTGATATTTTTTCGAGATTTTTTATTTGCTTAAAATCTTTAGTATAAATTTTACTTTTTAATAAGTGTATATTTTGAATATCATTTTAGTTTAATTCCTTTTTCTCTATAATTATAATAATGGTAATTTGTTTTAAAGATTTTGTCAAGTAAAAATTTCACTTTTAAAAAAATGTGTATTGAAATATAATTTTATTTCATTTCCTTCCACTCTATAATAATAATTAAACCAAAAGAACAAATCGACATTGATATTTTTTCGAGATTTTTTATTTGCTTAAAATCTTTAGTAAAAATTTTACTTTTCAATAAGTGTATATTTTGAATATCATTTTAGTTTAATTCCTTTTTCTCTATAATAAATAAAGCGAGGCGAAAAATCAACACCGATATTTTTAGAGAATATTTATTTGTTCAAAATTTTTTGTCAAAATTTTACTTTTAAATGAATGTCTATGTAATTGGAGTATCATTTTATTTCCTTTTACTCTATAATATTAAATAAACCAAGGGTAAAAAAAATCGACACCGATTGTCTTAGAGATTATTTATTTGTTAAAAATTTTTGATATTATATTATACTGGCTATTGTGAAAAACAAAAAAGCAAATAATATTTTGAATTGTGTTCATCACAAAAAGATGTGTTTTAAAAATGTACTCTGACTAAAACCACGGTATTGTTATAATGCTAATTTGTTTTAGAAAGTTTTATCAAATCAAAATTTTACTTTTTAATAAATGTCTAAGATTTCATCCTTTGTTGAATGAAGTTGTGATGAAATTCGAAAACAGAAGAAACTGTGTCGATTGTTTCCCCTTAGTTTTTTTTTTAAGGAATAAAAGGAAATAAAAGAAAATGATATTCCAATAGACATTTATTAAAAAGTAAAATTTTGATTTGATAAAACTTTCTAAAACAAATTAGCATTATAACAATACCGTGGTTTTAGTCAGAGTACATTTTTAAAACACATCTTTTTGTGGGGAAACAATCGACACAGATTTCTTTTGTTGTATTTTTTATTCGTTCGAAAGAAGAATGCCAAGATACAGCTCAAATAAAAAAAAATAAAAACATTTCAACATATTTATATGTATCAGAATCATAATCAACAGTCAACTTCAACATGTTTATGTGTATCATGTGTGGCACTACTTCACTCTTTACTGATTACGAAAGATTTCACTGACCCTTTCTTCTGTTTTCTTCGAAAACAGAAGTTTCTTCTGTTTTCGAATTTCATCACAACTTCATTCAACAAAGGATGAAATCTTAGACATTTATTAAAAAGTAAAATTTTGATTTGATAAAACTTTCTAAAACAAATTAGCATTATAACAATACCGTGGTTTTAGTCAGAGTACATTTTTAAAACACATCTTTTTGTGATGAACACAATTCAAAATATTATTTGCTTTTTTGTTTTTCACAATAGCCAGTATAATATAATATCAAAAATTTTTAACAAATAAATAATCTCTAAGACAATCGGTGTCGATTTTTTTTACCCTTGGTTTATTTAATATTATAGAGTAAAAGGAAATAAAATGATACTCTAATTACATAGACATTCATTTAAAAGTAAAATTTTGACAAAAAATTTTGAACAAATAAATATTCTCTAAAAATATCGGTGTTGATTTTTCGCCTCGCTTTATTTATTATAGAGAAAAAGGAATTAAACTAAAATGATATTCAAAATATACACTTATTGAAAAGTAAAATTTTTACTAAAGATTTTAAGCAAATAAAAAATCTCGAAAAAATATCAATGTCGATTTGTTCTTTTGGTTTAATTATTATTATAGAGTGGAAGGAAATGAAATAAAATTATATTTCAATACACATTTTTTTAAAAGTGAAATTTTTACTTGACAAAATCTTTAAAACAAATTACCATTATTATAATTATAGAGAAAAAGGAATTAAACTAAAATGATATTCAAAATATACACTTATTAAAAAGTAAAATTTATACTAAAGATTTTAAGCAAATAAAAAATCTCGAAAAAATATCAATGTCGATTTGTTCTTTTGGTTTAATTATTATTATAGAGTGGAAGGAAATGAAATAAAATTATATTTCAGAAAGGGTCAGTGAAATCTTTCGTAATCAGTAAAGAGTGAAGTAGTGCCACACATGATACACATAAACATGTTGAAGTTGACTGTTGATTATGATTCTGATACATATAAATATGTTGAAATGTTTTTATTTTTTTTTATTTGAGCTGTATCTTGGCATTCTTCTTTCGAACGAATAAAAAATACAACAAAAGAAATCTGTGTCGATTGTTTCCCCACAAAAAGATGTGTTTTAAAAATGTACTCTGACTAAAACCACGGTATTGTTATAATGCTAATTTGTTTTAGAAAGTTTTATCAAATCAAAATTTTACTTTTTAATAAATGTCTATTGGAATATCATTTTCTTTTATTTCCTTTTATTCCTTAAAAAAAAAACTAAGGGGAAACAATCGACACAGTTTCTTCTGTTTTCGAATTTCATCACAACTTCATTCAACAAAGGATGAAATCTTAGACATTTATTAAAAAGTAAAATTTTGATTTGATAAAACTTTCTAAAACAAATTAGCATTATAACAATACCGTGGTTTTAGTCAGAGTACATTTTTAAAACACATCTTTTTGTGATGAACACAATTCAAAATATTATTTGCTTTTTTGTTTTTCACAATAGCCAGTATAATATAATATCAAAAATTTTTAACAAATAAATAATCTCTAAGACAATCGGTGTCGATTTTTTTTACCCTTGGTTTATTTAATATTATAGAGTAAAAGGAAATAAAATGATACTCTAATTACATAGACATTCATTTAAAAGTAAAATTTTGACAAAAAATTTTGAACAAATAAATATTCTCTAAAAATATCGGTGTTGATTTTTCGCCTCGCTTTATTTATTATAGAGAAAAAGGAATTAAACTAAAATGATATTCAAAATATACACTTATTGAAAAGTAAAATTTTTACTAAAGATTTTAAGCAAATAAAAAATCTCGAAAAAATATCAATGTCGATTTGTTCTTTTGGTTTAATTATTATTATAGAGTGGAAGGAAATGAAATAAAATTATATTTCAATACACATTTTTTTAAAAGTGAAATTTTTACTTGACAAAATCTTTAAAACAAATTACCATTATTATAATTATAGAGAAAAAGGAATTAAACTAAAATGATATTCAAAATATACACTTATTAAAAAGTAAAATTTATACTAAAGATTTTAAGCAAATAAAAAATCTCGAAAAAATATCAATGTCGATTTGTTCTTTTGGTTTAATTATTATTATAGAGTGGAAGGAAATGAAATAAAATTATATTTCAATACACATTTATTAAAAAGTGAAATTTTTACTTGATGAAATTTTTAAAACAAATTAGCATTATCACAATACCATGTTTTCAGACAGAGTACATTTTTAAACGCATATCTTTTCGTGATGGACACAATTCAAAACGTTATTTTCTTTTCTTCTTTCTTTACTATAGTCGGTATAATCATTATCATTACATAGTATATTACAAAGTCTCTTTTTTTGTCTATCCCTATGTATGCTTAAATCTTTACAACTACGCAACGGATTATGATGTGGGTTTTTTTTAAATAGTCTTTAATATGTATTAAGATATCGTAAAATTTATATTCAAGCGCGATAAATGTATATCAAACGATCGCGCATGTCGTGTCGATGTGATAGGGTCCCATTTTAAACCATCTGCATTGGGTAAACCTAAAAACATTTTCAATATTGTATCAGAAGTATATTGCTGTAAGTAGAGAGTTATTCGCCGAAGTAGATTTTCTCCAACAATACTATTTCACGCGGGCGAAGCCGCGGGCAAAAGCTAGTATAATATAATATAAAAACATTTGAACAAATAAAAAAAACTAAATAGTGTAGATTTTTCTCCTTGGTTTAATTTATTATAACAGAATAAAAGGAAATTAAAGAAAATTATATTCTAATAGACATATTTTATTAAGAAAGTAAATTTTTTATTTGATAAAAATATTAAAACAAATTAGCATTTTCACAATACCATGTTTTCAGACAGAGTACATTTTTAAAAGCACATATATTTTTGTGATGAACACAATTCGATATGTCATTTTCTTTTTTCTTTGTTTTCTCAAAATATTCTTTATAATACAATATTAAAAAATTAATGAATCCACTTAATCTTTTCCATTCCTTTTGTTAGAATTTTTTTACCGCTTAAGTAGGGAATAATCGTCCTTTGAAATTCACGATAGTCAATGAATCCTTCACTCCAACGTAGTCCACGATTTTTTTCTAACCATCGAACTTGCTTCTTTTCTTCACTTGTAAGATTATTATAAGGATATGGTGGTTTAATTACAAACGTCTCTGTGTAGTCTTTGGTTGCAATTGAAAATTCTTTTACGATAAATTTATTTTTGATATCCTTAAATCCTTGAAGGTCAACGATAACTGTATCGCTATTCATGATGTCTTATTTACAATATTGTTCAAAGGCTTTTATTCAAATATACAGTTGTTCAGTATGAGAAAATATGAAGCTCTCTGATTCGGAATCTCTTGGTCCCCTTCGATTTCTACTCCCACGACGATATCCTTTAACATTTATTTCTATCTAAATTATTTAGTACTTTAGTATTAATATTAGTACATCACCGGCTTCGCTCGGTGACCGTGAATAAACTGTTGAAATCTTGAGAGTACAAAATGAATATACCGTGGTTAGTGGAGAATACTATTTATAACAACAAAACTTAGAGAATGTTAATTGTATTTCATCACGACTATTATCATTAGATTAATGGGGACACCAATTCCATTCCTAACTATCGCTGGAAATTATTTCGGCAACAACATCCTATCGATAATAATACATTTGTATCTGTAGGGCCAGTAAGGACCTGCACATCGAAAAGTTTAATAAAGAAAAGTTCATTGACTGATGTATCAATGCACAGGCCAAACCTTTAAGACCAGAAATTTGAAATTTTGCACACGTATTTCTGGTATAGCGTATGCAACCACTAAGGATGGATTTTTCTAAATTAAACACTAAAGGGGGTAAAATTTTTATCCCTGTATAAATCTTCTTATTCCTTGGACATATTTACATGATACTTCATATGAATTGAGAACGAAAAAAAAAAAAATTAGTTACGTATTTCAGCGTTTTCTAAAATTCAGTCCCTAGGTGAGTAAAATAGGTGATGAAAGTTTAAAACCTAATTTCACACGGGCGAAGTCTCGGGCAATTAATACTAGTATTGAATACATATCCACGACCTAAGAACATAGAAAACTCGCACCGCCTCCACTTTGCAACTATTGGCCACTGAGCTACAGAGGTCGTCAAATATACATGAGGTTTGCTTTAAAATATATAAATTTTCTATTTAATTTTCTTCTAAAACTGGAGATTTTATGAGGTTCTGCTAAAGAATTATTCCTCGTATATACACTTTGAAAAAAAGTTCAATTTATTCCTTATAGATCCACTTTTTAAAAACTAGTGTAGTGCTTCCTAATACGTGGGTGACACTGAAAATGTTTAGAACTGGCCAGTTAGAAACATTGCTAATGAATTTTTTTTTTTTTTTAATTTCAATTTTGGAACTCTTTGGTAACCTAATTTATTTAGTATATTGCATTCATTTGTCATTTGTTTTTATGAATTGGCGGCAAATCTAAAACTCTTGTTATACGTGAAAATGAACCTAACGCGAAAAAAATTTCGGTCAATGATTTATTATGACTTTCGTTGTGGGCTTACTCAACAACAAAGCTATGATAGACCGCGATTAGCATTTCTTAATGAAGCCTCATCTCGTGCCACTATTTACAGTTACTGCAGACTGGTATGTCAATCGCTGTTTACCTGTTGTCTTGGAAAAAATTCGACAGCAGTGCCCTCGAAGCAGGATCCTCCCTCACCACGACAATGCTTCAGCGCACTCCGCAAAACGGACTGATGAATATTTGACTATGGCAGGTGTCGAGATAATGAGTCATCCACCATACAGCCAGAGGTATTCGCTTTACGAGCCCTGAAGATGCGGTGAAAGAGTACGAAAATACCATAGAAGAGACCCCTAAGGAATAATGGGTCCACCGCTTTTTTCAGTGGTTCCATCGAATGCGACGATGTGTAGAGAGGAACGGAGATTACTTCGAAAAACAATAAAAGTATTGACAACTTTCAACATTAAGCCGTTTTTCATTTTTTAAACATTTTCAGTGTTACCTAGGTAGATACACTTTAGGGTACAGGTGTGTAAACAAAAGTGTAATGACGACCTCTGTGGCTCAGTTGATTGAATGTGTTGGTGCCCAAGCCGGGGGTCGCGGGTTCGAATCCCGCCGAAGGAACATAAAGTTTTTCTGTGTTCCTGGTCATGGATTACGCTTCAGCATGAATGGGCCGGCTCGATCGGGTAAATACCACGGCCACACAGAAAACTGATATGAAATAACGCTTGCGTTGTGTATCGCTGTGTGAGTGCGGATTTACCGTAGGTCCAAGAGGGGTTGGGGATTTTTATGACTGGGAACGCAGGTTACAACACCAGAGTAGGGTGTTGCGAGTTTCCATGAGCGACGGAAATCGCTTAACATTAGACGATCCATCTGCTCGATTCCTGACAAAACATCGATTTGAAATTGTCTTATTTTACCAATAAAATGACTCACTTACAATACCATTATTGTTTCACTTAACCACTAATGGCCCTAAGCTTATCACCGTCCATTGTTTACCGCTGCATGACGTAATTAGTAATAATGAATAGAGCTTAATGAACCTAGTAATTGCAAAAGTCTATCTTTGTAACCGTTAGAGATATTGAAAAGCGGATAAGCGCAATCGATCGGGCATGGGCAAAAACCCCCAATTTGACACCAAACTTTTTTTTTTTTTTTTTTTTAGCTGGTGATGCCCATCGAACGCCGAAAATCTGGGGCAAACCGGGTTAACCGGGTCTGCCTTTGAGCCAGACCCGGTGAAAACCTACTACTAAGAGGTCAATATTTTCTTAATTTAATTAAAAAGAAAATTGGGATGCCTAAAAATAATCTAAAAAATAAAATTTTATTACAATTCCTTCACTAATTAATCGAAAGGAACTTCGTTCCATCCGGGTGTCCCGCGACACCTCTCAAGTTTTTTTAGATGTAACTGAGGAGCTCTTATGCAAACTCGAACGTCTCCAGAATTCGTGCATTCGTTTCATATACGGACTGCGCAATTTGACCACATTACTGAATTTCGTAACAAATTGCAATGGCTTCCCATCAGCCTTCGCCGGAATACTCACATCCTAACTTTACTATTTAAAATCCTTAAATTTACCTCTTCTCCAACTTACATATTTGAGCGATTTTCCTACACTGCCCCGAGCGATAGGCCTTCACGCTCTCGCAATCCAAAGAAGGTACTCGACACTCCTTGGTGTAATTCCTTTTTCTATGCCAATTCGTTTACTGTCAGAGCTGCCTAATTATGGAACGCTTTCCTGAACATGTGCGGCAGAGTCCAACAGTGGGCACGTCCAAGAATAGGCTGAAGATTCATTTTCTTTCGTCATTAGAATTATCATCGTCATTAGTTTATTTTTTATTAATCTCATTATTAAGGTATATTAATATTTTAATTATTACTACTATCATAATACATAAAGTAGGTATTTAACATGTATTACTAATATTACTTAGTATATTTTATTTATAATAATTATTATTTGCATTTGTTTCTTTTCTTACTCTTGTTATTATTCTTTTTGTACTACCTGTGTCCTTTTTGTTAAAATTTTTCCTGAACTCTGTCTTAGGTCCGCTGGAAGAGATCTCTTAATAGAGATAAGCACACCTTTGTACCATCTCATTTGTATATTTTAGTCTTTAAGTTTTCTATGTCTGTGTACCTACATAAAGAATAAATTAATAAATTAATAAAATTACATCACACTCTTTACGTCGCTGTCAAGGTCATTTACCTGACACAGGTGACACTGATGTTATTTAGGCAAAGTCTTAGCTTCCTCCTTTTAAATCACATATTTCTGTGAGGTGACCTCAGCGTCATAGAGAGCGCAATGTAATTTTATTTAGTGTAATTTTTTTTTCGAAGTTTAGAAATATTCCTCAGCCTAATCGCCTTTACATAAGCTATTGCTAATGTAAAAATTAGATAGATCATAATATGCCCAAAATTTTCGTAGTTGATTTTGACCAACCTTATATTTATATAAGTTATATGAAATTCTCAAGCTTATTTGTAACTTTTCAGGAGCTCCGATAGACTTCAACCGTTACAAAGCAGATACCGTAGAAGACATCATTCCTTTCGACTTCATCAGCAAGTCCATCTACTCGGTCAGCCACTCAAATCCCAAGAGACGAATCGAAACTCCCTTGAAAGAAGCTCTTGATGATGTAATTAGAGAGGTAAGAAATATAAACCCATTTACCCGGCATTCTAATAGGGGATGATAATGTTTTTCAAAAGAAGGAAGTAGGTATACAATACATTCATAATTTAAAAAAAAAAAACATACGAATTAAGAACCTCCTCCTTTTTGGAAGTCGGCTAAAACATTATCATCCCATTCTGAACGGCTTGATTTCCAATTTATTTTTTGTGGTCAATTCACATCGAAATGAAACGATACGCGACATGTCGCTGCATTTTTTAGATAGCTATACAAAATTTGTACTTTATTCAAAAAAATGCAGCGCCGCGTATCTGACCCTTAGGCTGTGTTTCCACCGGAGCTGAGTTAAGCTGCGTTGCGAGGAATGTGTTTTTAAGAACCAATAGAAACGCTTCATTTGCCTGACGACGTTCAGCGCAACGTCTCTATTGGTTCTTGTAAAACACATTCCTCGCAACGCAGCTTAGCTCATCTCCGGTGGAAACGCAGCCTTAGACGCGTGATTTTTCAAGTCATCTTGTTATAATTCGAATTATCCTCCCAGGTGATGGAGATCATAAACGCGCCCTCTCGCCAGCGCGGGCGCGTGATCGACTTCAACGAGCTGCTGTACGGCTACACGCGGCTCCAGCCGCTGCACGGCGCGGACCACGTGCTGGACCTGCTTCTGAAGTACCGCCGCTACAGAGGGCGGAAGATGACCGCCGCAGTCCGGAGACACGCGTATCTGCAGCAGTCCTTTACTGGTACCTTACTATTGCCTACTTTTGGAACGGGAATCGAATACTGATCACGCCGCGAAAAAAAGCCCATGTTCTAATCCGTGGTTTACTCTATCTGTGCCAAATTTCATCAAAATCGGTTCAGTAGTTTCGGAGCCTACTCAATGCGAACAAAGAAGCAAATATTTCCTCCTTATAATATTAGTATATAATAAGGTAGTTTAAGATTGATAAAATTGTAATCAAACTTAATAACAATGCTAACTTCACTTTTTCAGCCACCGAAATTCGTGAGATTCCTATGGGAGAGCCACCACCGGCAGAAGATCCCGACATCACCGAACAATTGAACGCCAAAGGGAGTAACTATCCCAACGACTTCGAGGACTTCGACGATTCCAACCAGCAACAAAACACTTTCTTGGACTTCGGCAGACTGAACATGAAGGAGGCGCTAGAGAATAGTCTTATGAAAATACACGAAAACTTGCCAAACGTACTGAAATGGAGTGATAATGATTACGAGTATCCAATATACGATAGACGGATACATTTTATACTGCCGCTGATGGGAAGACATCAGATATTCACTCGCTTCATGAGGAATTATGAGGATGTGATCCTGAAGAGCGACGAAGCAGTCATCCTGATAGTTGTACTTTATATAGATAGCAAAAATCCATTAGATTATAAGAACACTGAAGCTCTCGTAGAACATTACAAGGATGTTTACGGGAAAGGCATTATTGTTGTAGAGAAGGGCTCAACGGTTTTTTCGAGAGGCTCTGCGCTCACCGAGGGACTGAAACTCTGCGCTGACGACGACCTGGTATTCTTCATCGACGTAGACATAATGTTCAACCACAACACACTGAGGAGGATCAGAATAAATACAGTCAAGTACAACCAAGTGTATTTCCCCATAGTGTTTAGTGAGTACAATCCCGAAGTGGTTTTCGGGGATGACTTTAACAAATTCAAATTCGAAGCGCTAGTGACTGATACGAACTTAGGTAAATTCGTGGATAGTGATATCGCGAAAACGGATAGGGAACTAGTGAATTTAAAATACAGTAAGGAGATAAAGGACGATTTCGGTTACTTCAGAGTGTACGGGTTCGGTATCATGGGTATATTTAAGTGCGACTTTCTGAGGGTGGGTGGGTTCGATTTAAGCATAAAGGGGTGGGGTTACGAGGACGTGCAGATGTTCGAAACTCTAATCAAGTCAAATTTAACGGTGTACAGAATAGCGGATGAGACTCTAGTGCATATTTTCCACTCGGTGGACTGTGATAAGAATCTGGAGAGGAACCAGTTCCAGATGTGTTTGGGCACGAAGGCCTCGACCTACGGCAGCCAGAGACACATGAACTATTACATGCTTAACCATCCTGATGTGCTGTGGCCGGAGAAAGGGGCTAGATAGTACAGGGTTTTCATTAGGGTTACAATTTTGTGTTCTAGTGTAAACAATGCAATTTAATAAATTATTATAATTTCAAGTATTAAACTAGGATCAGCGATGAAAATGAGTACAATTTAATTAATATTATATTTAGCAATATCCTCAGCGTCGGGGTGCTCCGGGGTCGGGGCGAAACGCGCGTCGAGTTTTGCAACCTGCATGGTGGTGTGGGGCCTTACACGATCTTGCTGACATTGTTGCTTGTGTGGTGGTGGTGTTTGCACGATCTTGTTTCTGAGTGTACGCATAAGCAGTGTGGGGAGAAGGGAGGTGCTTTATGCTTATGTGTGTACTCACACATTTGATTGTAGGTTGTGGGTATTTTTTCGCGGGATATTGCTACATATAATATTAATTCAATTGTATGCTATGGATCTCCGCAAAGTAGGCATTATATAGCATGCAATTTTTATTCTATTCACTATTTGAAAAGTGGTACCTACCTTTTTGATGGATTTAAGAAAATATACACTATCTTTCACGGATCCCAATTTTATTCTGTTTATAATGTAATATTGTATTATTTTTAATAATCAATTCTTTTTAGCTCTCGAATAAATAAAGAAGGGTAAAAAATGACACTTCAAAAAAAATTGTGTGTGACGTGGTACGTACGTATTTCCTCGATGGTTATAATTTTTTCGTTCAAAATAGTGAACACAATGAATATAATTATGGAGATTGCACTGTTTTTATAGAACTGTCAAACCAGAAATGTGATTGTAACTATTTTAGACGGTATTATTAATAATGTAGATCGCATTACATGACATTATTACAGTTGGTGCCAACGTAACATAATATTGTTCAACCTACTCACCTATTTACGTATCTTGAGAACGATATTGAAATTTAGCAAAATATCTATTTATGTATTTTATGATATTTTAATGTAAATATTATATTTTTGGAAGCATTTATCAATATTTAAATAATTGTTCCTAATAAATGGACTGTGGCTACTTTTAAGATAGGTTATATATATTTTCCTTTATAATTATAAAATTCATATGCTTGTTTTAGTTTGAACAAGTTTCATGGGTGCCAAAATGTATTTATTTATGTTGTATTCAAGTCAATTATCATACAATCATTATATTATAATACAATTCTTTGTGACAAATATAATAATAAATATTATTTTGTAGACAAAATGTAAAAAAATCCATTAGAACAAACAATAATTTTGCCTATAGGTTGGAACATTTGATATAATTTTGTCTTTCACATTGTATTTCGTATCTAAGACGCAAGGAACCTTTAAAATTTTTAACACTAGGTAGGTATATAAATTATGGCATGATTTGCGACCACTATGCGACCAGTGACCACTAGTTTTTCTAGTTATGTTAAAATCATCCAGTCATAACTAGTGAAAATAGCGAAATTGAATGTAGTCGGTCGGGGAGGTAGGGGTGGGTGCTAGAATCCAAGTTACTATAATAGGGAATAAGAAGTAATTCTAGTCTAAATATTCCCTTTTTTGTTTTACGACTGAAGAATTTGTGAGAAATGTTAATATTCCAAATTACTTTCAAGTTTAGACAGATGTAGGAAATTGTAATGAAGGGACAATCTAATCTTATGTTATCTTTTGGGCTAAATATCCATGAAATTAACAAACTTTTCGTCTTCCGTCCTAACTCCTAGGTGTTTAAAAGAAGCTGCTCTAGACTACAAAAGCAGTAAGTATTAAGTATTGTAAAGTTATGACGACAAATTAATTATGAATTGTTCAGCAATACAAATTACTCTATGGTGTTAAGATTTTTTTTCTTTCTAGTAAGTTTAATTGCAACTTTGATTGAATTAGTTTTAAATGAAACAAACGAGAATGGCTGTTTTTTATGACAAAGCTTTTTAAGAATTATAGGTAAGTACATGTCATAGGTGAATAAGTTTAATTTTAAATGCTGTAAATAATAATTCGCTCAATAAGTGCCAACAAGCTAGGTAAATGAATAAAATATTTTGTGTTAAGTTTTTGGTTTAATTTATTTTATTCTTCATCATAATATATTATGACAAACGAATAATAACAATTACCTTACAATATTAAATTAAATCACTAGTGAGAATCGAAAATAACAATAATGCTGATGAATTATTGGTAGCATAACGACCCTGAGTATTATAAATAGCAAGGTCTATAAGGTAAAAAAAGTTTTGCTATTTTGATTTTTAAGGACCATAGATATTTGAATTGTATCTTATTGAGCAAATAAAAATGATCTTATCTTATGTTATTATAACCTTTAAGCCGTCACTGCTAAAGTGACGTATATACTAGGGACAACGCTTGTCGAGGCTAAAAATGTCTTTACTTTAAGTGCCTCATTGGGGCACTCGAGTTTTACAATATAATAATGTCAGTGTCGTTCAATAAAAGGCTGCAAAATTACGACAAACTAGTAAATAAAATAGATGAAAAATAATACTGTAGGTAAAAATAGAACAATAAGATTAATTGTTGTAACTAAACTAAAGTAAGGCCAACGAGACGAGATAAAAAACGTAAATAAACGGACCGCTACTGAGTTGCATTATGAAAGTGAGTTAATATTATATCTGTCCTTATCACTCGTATGCAATAATGACGTCAGTTGGTCGACAACAGCTGTCGTAGCGTGTTTCGTGGTACAGGAAAGCGGCCAGTGCCGCAGTTGTCAACATTTGGTCCGCCAAACAATTGTGAACAAGTTCATTCCTGTTTGGATTGCGTTCGAAGTGATACATATTTTTTCGTCTCCGTATTTACTTGGTTTTTTGTTATTATTATTCCGTTTCGGTTAGTTTTATTTTTGATTTTTGCTGTTATTGTGAGTGCTTAGTTGTTGATTTTAATTATGGAATCACAATAATGGAATTAAAATTCGAACTTTATAATAATTTATTCAAATAAAAATGTTTTGAACCCCTAAAAATTTGTTTACATTCTCTATCTCGTCTGGTTGGCCTTACTTTACATACTTGTAAGGTTTTTCATAATAAATAATAATTTTAAAAATTAAACTTTGTTATCACAGGTTACGGAAGCCATTACAAGCCTTAGTTCGATCGCTTGCATCAAAGTTCTTTTTTTACTCGACTACGACGAAGCCAAAAGGCAGTATATGTAGTAGGTATGTATGTAAGTATGTATGTTTGTTCCATCGTAGCGCCTTAACTACTGATATGATTTTAATAAATTAGGTGTCAATAGATTCGTAATACTAGCCCGGGTAAGATAGGCTATAAAATTTACGTAGTCGGGTTATAGTTTTTTATAAAATTTATGACTTTATTGGCTAAATAAAAATGCAATAGGCTCTATTGCATACATTGTCCTTGTTTAAGAGACCAAGTGAAATTCAAGATAGTCCATTTCATTAGTTCCAAATGCTTCAAGAAAAGATAGTTACGGCCGCTTAATACTTGGCTGCCGCGTTATCAGATAAAATTAAAACTATTAATTAATGTTGACCCGATTATGTATATGATTCTATTAACACCTTAAATGCAATAAATGAGCCTTATATTAAGTAATAGTTGTAACCTTAGACGTAGAAAAGTTATAGACGATGTTAAACGAAACGAGACACCATAGGTTAGATGTCATAATGCAATAAATCGGCTCTGGTCTGGGCTCTGGCGAGGTAATTGCAGTGATTTCGCCACAAGGCACACGCGCATATTATAATACAGGCTGATTTTTTATCCGAATGAGATATTTTAGCCAACATTAGGCTACGGTGCTACGTAAATAATGACAGTAGGCATTCATAATTAAAATGTTTGCGTAATTTACAAAAAAAATATATATCATGATTAGGTAATATTTACTGACAACTACGCACGGACACCCACCCTCGCACTGCCGTACGTCGCTGAACACCCTCGCACTGCCGTACGTTGCATCTTCTTTCAAGCTCACGCGACCGCTGCTCAGCAGTCAGCATCGGCCGCGCGGTTATGTATCGACGTTAATTATTTTATTGGATAATCTGGTCAATGTGTAAGGTCACATGTGATATATTACGTTGCGTCGACTTTCAAGCTCACGCGACCGCTGTTAGCAGTCAGCATCGGCCGCGCGGTTATGTATCGACGTTAATTGTTTTATAGGATAATCTGGTCAATGTTTAAGGTCACATGTGATATATTACGTTGCGTCGACTTTCAAGCTCACGCGACCGCTGCTCAGCAGTCACCATCGGCCGCGCGGTTATATATCGACGTTAATTGTTTTATAGGATAATCTGGTCAATGTGTAAGGTCACATGTGATATATTACGTTGCCTCGACTTTCAAGCTCACGCGACCGCTGCTCAGCAGTCAGCATCGGCCGCGCGGTTATGTATCGACGTTAATTATTTTATTGGATAATCTGGTCAATGTTTAAGGTCACATGTGATATATTACGTTGCCTCGACTTTCAAGCTCACGCGACCGCTGCTCAGCAGTCAGCATCGGCCGCGCGGTTATGTATCGACGTTAATTATTTTATTGGATAATCTGGTCAATGTGTAAGGTCACATGTGATATATTACGTTGCGTCGACTTTCAAGCTCACGCGACCGCTGTTAGCAGTCAGCATCGGCCGCGCGGTTATGTATCGACGTTAATTGTTTTATAGGATAATCTGGTCAATGTTTAAGGTCACATGTGATATATTACGTTGCGTCGACTTTCAAGCTCACGCGACCGCTGCTCAGCAGTCAGCATCGGCCGCGCGGTTATATATCGACTTTAATTGTTTTATAGGATAATCTGGTCAATGTGTAAGGTCACATGTGATATATTACGTTGCCTCGACTTTCAAGCTCACGCGACCGCTGCTCAGCAGTCAGCATCGGCCGCGCGGTTATGTATCGACGTTAATTATTTTATTGGATAATCTGGTCAATGTTTAAGGTCACATGTGATATATTACGTTGCCTCGACTTTCAAGCTCACGCGACCGCTGCTCAGCAGTCAGCATCGGCCGCGCGGTTATGTATCGACGTTAATTATTTTATTGGATAATCTGGTCAATGTGTAAGGTCACATGTGATATATTACGTTGCCTCGACTTTCAAGCTCACGCGACCGCTGCTCAGCAGTCAGCATCGGCCGCGCGGTTATGTATCGACGTTAATTATTTTATTGGATAATCTGGTCAATGTTTAAGGTCACATGTGATATATTACGTTGCCTCGACTTTCAAGCTCACGCGACCGCTGCTCAGCAGTCAGCATCGGCCGCGCGGTTATGTATCGACGTTAATTATTTTATTGGATAATCTGGTCAATGTGTAAGGTCACATGTGATATATTACGTTGCCTCGACTTTCAAGCTCACGCGACCGCTGCTCAGCAGTCAGGATCGGCCGCGCGGTTATGTATCGACGTTAATTGTTTTATAGGATAATCTGGTCAATGTTTAAGGTCACATGTGATATATTACGTTGCGTCGACTTTCAAGCTCACGCGACCGCTGTTAGCAGTCAGGATCGGCCGCGCGGTTATGTATCGACGTTAATTGTTTTATAGGATAATCTGGTCAATGTTTAAGGTCACATGTGATATATTACGTTGCCTCGACTTTCAAGCTCACGCGACCGCTGCTCAGCAGTCAGCATCGGCCGCGCGGTTATGTATCGACGTTAATTGTTTTATAGGATAATCTGGTCAATGTTTAAGGTCACATGTGATATATTACGTTGCCTCGACTTTCAAGCTCACGCGACCGCTGCTCAGCAGTCAGCATCGGCCGCGCGGTTATGTATCGACGTTAATTGTTTTATAGGATAATCTGGTCAATGTTTAAGGTCACATGTGATATATTACGTTGCCTCGACTTTCAAGCTCACGCGACCGCTGCTCAGCAGTCGGCATCGGCCGCGCGGTTATGTATCGACGTTAATTGTTTTATAGGATAATCTGGTCAATGTTTAAGGTCACATGTGATATATTACGTTGCCTCGACTTTCAAGCTCACGCGACCGCTGCTCAGCAGTCAGCATCGGCCGCGCGGTTATGTATCGACGTTAATTGTTTTATAGGATAATCTGGTCAATGTTTAAGGTCACATGTGATATATTACGTTGCCTCGACTTTCAAGCTCACGCGACCGCTGCTCAGCAGTCAGCATCGGCCGCGCGGTTATGTATCGACGTTAATTGTTTTATAGGATAATCTGGTCAATGTTTAAGGTCACATGTGATATATTACGTTGCCTCGACTTTCAAGCTCACGCGACCGCTGCTCAGCAGTCGGCATCGGCCGCGCGGTTATGTATCGACGTTAATTGTTTTATAGGATAATCTGGTCAATGTTTAAGGTCACATGTGATATATTACGTTGCCTCGACTTTCAAGCTCACGCGACCGCTGCTCAGCAGTCAGCATCGGCCGCGCGGTTATGTATCGACGTTAATTGTTTTATAGGATAATCTGGTCAATGTTTAAGGTCACATGTGATATATTAAGTTGCGTCGACTTTCAAGCTCACGCGACCGCTGCTCAGCAGTCAGCATCGGCCGCGCGGTTATGTATCGACGTTAATTATTTTATTGGATAATCTGGTCAATGTGTAAGGTCACATGTGATATATTACGTTGCCTCGACTTTCAAGCTCACGCGACCGCTGTTAGCAGTCAGCATCGGCCGCGCGGTTATGTATCGACGTTAATTGTTTTATAGGATAATCTGGTCAATGTTTAAGGTCACATGTGATATATTACGTTGCGTCGACTTTCAAGCTCACGCGACCGCTGTTAGCAGTCAGCATCGGCCGCGCGTTTATGTATCGACGTTAATTGTTTTATAGGATAATCTGGTCAATGTTTAAGGTCACATGTGATATATTACGTTGCCTCGACTTTCAAGCTCACGCGACCGCTGCTCAGCAGTCAGCATCGGCCGCGCGGTTATGTATCGACGTTAATTGTTTTATAGGATAATCTGGTCAATGTTTAAGGTCACATGTGATATATTACGTTGCCTCGACTTTCAAGCTCACGCGACTGCTGCTCAGCAGTCAGCATCGGCCGCGCGGTTATGTATCGACGTTAATTGTTTTATAGGATAATCTGGTCAATGTTTAAGGTCACATGTGATATATTACGTTGCGTCGACTTTCAAGCTCACGCGACCGCTGCTCAGCAGTCAGCATCGGCCGCGCGGTTATGTATCGACGTTAATTATTTTATAGGATAATCTGGTCAATGTTTAAGGTCACATGTGATATATTACGTTGCGTCGACTTTCAAGCTCACGCGACCGCTGCTCAGCAGTCAGCATCGGCCGCGGGGTTATGTATCGACGTTAATTATTTTATTGGATAATCTGGTCAATGTTTAAGGTCACATGTGATATATTACGTTGCCTCGACTTTCAAGCTCACGCGACCGCTGCTCAGCAGTCAGCATCGGCCGCGCGGTTATGTATCGACGTTAATTATTTTATTGGATAATCTGGTCAATGTTTTAGGCCACATGTGATATATTACGTTGCGTCGACTTTCAAGCTCACGCGACCGCTGCTCAGCAGTCAGCATCGGCCGCGCGGTTATGTATCGACGTTAATTATTTTATTGGATAATCTGGTCAATGTTTAAGGTCACATGTGATATATTACGTTGCCTCGACTTTCAAGCTCACGCGACCGCTGCTCAGCAGTCAGCATCGGCCGCGCGGTTATGTATCGACGTTAATTATTTTATAGGATAATCTGGTCAAAGTTTAGGGTCACATGTGATATAGTATTATATAGGTATATTTTTGGGCCGAGAATCGAATACTGATCACGCTCATTGAACATATATTTTTGTTTGATAACATCCTCTAGCTATATAAAATTGTACTTCAGCTACGCAGGAGTTCTTTTATTTTGCCCACGTGTGTGCGCAGTACACAAGAGCACACTCTCTCTCTTCCTTTCTCGTAACCCAGGACGGATGACCGACACGACTGGCGAGAGATCAGGCTTTACATGACCATCCGACGTGTGGCGAACCAATTAGCGCCACTATCCTGAATCGGGCTATCGAAGTTTTCTAAGACCGGCGCTATTATATATACAACATCTGAAATGCATACAAGTGGGGCTTCGGCCTGACCGAGAGTAAGGTGGTACCTCACTCGGTCGGAGATCTCCCTATGGGGCATCCACTCTTCCCACATTGGTGACCCCGACGTGATCATCGATCATTGATCATCTTTCTTGACGGATCATTTCAGACAAGCAGGTGATCACCTTGCTTTGATGTTTGTCCCAACCAGACTTGAAAACAAAATTTCTGTTGTTCGTTGTACGTTCGTTGTTATACGCGGGGATCGTACCCACGACTTTCAGAGTTGATAACCAAGCTGGACCACTGAACTACGGAGGCATCCATGGCTGGGACTATATGCACCGGAATCCGGAAGGCCGTGGAAAATCCTGAGCATTGAAAATAGAACTTTGCGCTAATAAAATGAAGTTGAAAATCGAGTGTCAGGTGTCGAGCTATCATATATGCCATTGACATTTGACTCGACACACATGTGTTCGATTTTCAACTCTATTTTTTCAGCGCAGAGTTCCATTTTCAAAAATCAGAATTTTCACCGGTGTTCCGGATTCCGGAGCATATAGTCACAGCCTTAAACATCCATTTTTTAAATCATAGATATAAGAGTGGATTGAGCGTCAGTGACCAGTCAATAAATAGGTAAGTACTAGTTACAACCAGATATTACTAATCTCTAGAAGAGAGGAGGCTATGGTGCGACAAGTAAATCTTCGTGGCCGCTCATTAGCTTGATCGGGAACGCCTTTGTAACTCCTCTGGTACTCCAACGCTTTCCATCAGGCGATCCGTCTCGTTTGCTAAGAGTAATGCTAGGTCCCTTCTCTCTGCGGCTCACAGCAAATGTCAGAAGCCGGGCATTAGTGATGTAACTTTATGTAACCGTATTGTGTGTCAGATGTGAACGATTATTCGTGTGATTGTATATCATTATGATCGGTCCAACTGTCCGTCGCGTGGGGCCACGAGAAACGCCGCACACGGCTTACTTAAAGGTAAAGAAACAGCGGGGATAATGTTGATTATTACTAGTTCGTTTCTACACAGTATTGGAGTGGTAGCATAATATGTGTTGCATTTTGAATTCTGATGCCTTCTCTACCCTATGTCTGTATCAATTCAATTCAATCGTTAACTGAATGTAGTAGGTACATAATATTACATGCAGGCGGTTTAAGAAAAGGCCATACATGATAGCATGGTGTGTTAAATTAAGTAGTATATAATAACAAACTATATTATTATTTTATGTTCCACAAAATTAAATTGATATATCTAGAAGTAATACAATGCATAATTTAGAATCATCATTAAATCATTAATCAGGATTAGTATTCTCGCATATTAGTATACTTGGATATAAATATTGT
Source organism: Phengaris alcon alcon (assembly GCA_037179445.1). NCBI lineage: Eukaryota > Metazoa > Arthropoda > Insecta > Lepidoptera > Lycaenidae > Phengaris > Phengaris alcon. The sequence goes on along the minus strand of JAYRCH010000162.1, from coordinate 853,320 downwards.
TATAATTTTGGTAACTTCTTAAATATTATGACTACGCAGAACTTTTACATTTTTGTAACAAACATACTTTCAACTTGTACAATCATTTTCTGTGATATTTTATGATGCTTTCTTGCCCCTTCCCTTAATTATAACTATCCTCCAGATAAACATAATCTGAACTGTAGTAAATAAAAAAAATATAAAAAAAGGTTTTTTAGTTTGGACCACGGAGGCGTCGTGTGTAGGACGTCATAATTACTGTTGATCAATACCCGCTGTTTTAGGAGCCCCACCACAATTACGGGAAGGCTAGCGATCTTTCAAATCGCCGCAAAAAAGTACATTAGCGGTCTAGCCTGAGTTGTACTGGATTGTACTCTGTCTTCAGTATTCAGTAGCACTAGAAAGTAGAGGGGTAGAGGCCTCATTGTGATAACAAGCCCGTGATAATTCATCGCCTAAGGTCTAAGCTTTTCAAATTTACAGTTAACTCTGATCTGCGTGGTTTGAAAGATTTGACTAGATTCTAAGAAGAATAAGAAGAAGAAGAAGTTTATAAGATTTACAGTAAACACTACTCATAACACATAATGCGGTTGTAAAAAGAAACTGGAAATAAAATCTAAATGGGTACGTTTTTTATTAGGCAACAAACCTATATTACGTGACCTGTTTAGGAAGGGTCCTTAAAATACTACGTTTGGTTACACCAGTTTAGGCTAGGACTATACGATCCGGAATCTGGCGGGCCCAAAATACAATAGAGTTGTAAATCGAACACACGAATGTCGAGTTGTCAGATTTGACATGGACATTAGACTCGACACTTGTGTGCTCGATTTTCAGCTATATTGTATAAGCGTAGAGTTCTATTTTAAGTGCTCTGAATTTTCCCCGGCCTACAGGATTCCGGGTCATATTGTCCTAGCCTTGGGTTTTTCTCACGTACCTAGTCCACATCTAGGAAAATCTCGCGCGACAGGCATTAGTTACTAGTAATAGATACGTGAAAAGCAGAACCCCCCCACGTGGTCACGTACATGTTATGGGTGCGTCGCTTACTTGCTTTCGTGTTTGGAATTTTGATCTATTTGCCTAGCCTTGATCATACAAAACTAGTAAATAGTAATAGGATCATAGTATTTTGACAGATAATATGACAGGAGATTGTATTATTTGAAGGTCTTCACAGCACAGTGGGTCGAAAAAGGCCATACAATTTGTTATACGTGTGTAAAATGATCCATACCACATTAATATTGGTCACTTGATATTATCGAATAATATTTTTCCTTTTGTTTAGTTATAATATTACAGAGATTCGAAATTGAGACAGTTAAATTAATGAACATTTATTTTCGCTCCAGGGAAAAACCCTCGCAGTGACTTAAACCCATGATTTATCATTTATACACGTAACACGACCTCTGTGGCTCAGTGATTAGCTCGTTGGCGCTCAAGCCGCAGATCGTGGGTTCGAGCAAAAAAGTTTTCTATACTCCTTGGTCATGGATGTGTATTAAATATGTGTATAATATACTAAAACCTCTTAAATATATGTATATTATAAGAGTACTATAAAATTATTAAATATACTTCCCGTTGTCTGGTCCCCTTAATACAAGTTCTTCGAATAATTACCACGGGACCAGATTGACGTGGTGTAAAGCGTCCATAGATATTCTTATTCTTTCGTTCATGGTTACATACTAATTACTAATATTATGTTACATTCTTGGAATATGGTGTTTCGCTCCCGTAACTCGTGAAATTTGGAATTGAATTTGGAAAGATTTCTTTTTGAAGAGATTTCTTAGATATTACCTATCTGTTAATTATATAATAATAATTAGCGTCACAATCCTGAATCGCACTATCGAAGTTTCTGTTGATCAGCGCTATATAAACAACAGATTTAATGACTACAGTGGGGCTTCGGTCCGACCGAGCATACCAACCGCTCGGTCGGAGATCTTCCTTGGAGGCTTCCACTATTCCCATACTACATCATAATAAATCTGTGTGATCATTATAACTCGTTCAGTGGTTTGAGCTCGGTACTCATAGGTCCGTGAGACAGGCCACTGGCCAATACTTTGCATGCTATGACGCATTTGCCTGCATACCTATTACTTATTATAATACTTACTAATATTATAAACGCGAAAGTTTGTATGGATTTTTGTGACTCTTTCACTATATAACTTCTAAACGGATTTTGATAAAATTGAGTATAGTAGGAGTTTAGACTCCGGGTAACCTCCTTACTGAAAAATATTTACACAGTTGAATTATCTTATATCTTGGAAAAGTCACTTGACAGACAAGGACAAAACATCGTATAGCTTATACACTGTATAAGTATAAATATTTTTATTAGTATAATAATATATAATATTTCAAAATGTTATGGCAGTATTAATAGGGCCTGACAGACGGACGGACAGACGTAAATTATTTATTTTTATGGGAAGTACCGTATATACTTTCATATGCATATGCTAATTTAAAATTACAAAAAGACACTTCAATTATATTTATTTATTACGAAGATTATTATTATGAAGATCATCAGATTACTGAACCGTATCTAATAGTTTCTGCTACATTTTGGCAATTTTTTTCTAATCCATCAAAACAATATTTGCCGTGTAGGAGGAAGTGAAAGTTCTAATTACCAAGTGATCTATGATTAGCATTTCATCACCAGCCCCTGAGGTCATGCGCTAATAGCCTAACGCTATGAGGTAATCTTATAAGGTTACTGTGGAAACAAAAGAGATGCTAAAGACAGACGAGAGGCCGATCGTTTCAGTTACAACTGACGTCATTTCGGGCTGAACGGATTCGAGCATATACACGGTAAAATCGCTTCAGTTCGTTCTGATTTGTCAAGATACGGTCGTGTTTATTAATTGTAAACTCACTACGCTGGTACACGATACACGCACGCACGACCGCGGCTCTGGCCAGAACTGAAGCGATTTGTCACACATGGTCCGTTCAGTCCATCCGTTCAGTCCAGAATTAATGTTGCTAACTTAGTTATTTTACAAAGTTTTACTACTAAATTGAAGTATTTTATTTCCTCCTTAGTAGGAATTTAATTGTCAGTAGTGTTTTAGTAGGAAATAGCCAAAGAGTAATCATAATTATTCAAAATGGGATAGGTTAGGCACAAAAAAAATTTACCACCTTATAATAATAACACATGGTAGCATTCGTTTGTTAATAAAAAAGTAAAGCAATTTGCTTAAAACTACCCGTTTAATTACTATTTACGTCCTAGTATAATTTAACGGTAAAATTTATAATAAAATTCAATAAGTAATAAATTGAATAAAACAAAACCTAATATGCAGTGGTCTTGGGAGCTTTTGGGATTCCTAAGTTTAGTAGCTTTTTTTGATAGTTTTAAGTATTCTTTTAATAGTTTTTAGTAGAAATCGACGCGAGTTTAGTAGGTAGTTTCGCAAAAACAGAATTGGCAACACTGGAACGAATCGCTTCAGTCCATCCGGCCGACTGATGCGATCTCGAAATTGCACACAGACGATACGATTTTGCATCCGTTCAGGCCGAACTGAAGGTAAACCGGAACGTATATGGGGACCCTAATGTGATGATGTAGTAATTTTTTGCTGTTGAAATGGCTTGCACTCTGGCAAACAGAAAATAAACTATAAAAATCTGGCATTTTTTTAAATTAGGGATTACGATTTTATTATAAGTGTATGTGTCTTGCTTAGAGTTCCATGACCTAGTGGGTAGACCGTTTGATTCGCACTCGAAAGAGTGCAGGTTCGATTCCCACGTTGTGACCAATGATACTTTTTCAGATCTCAAGTACATAATACGGACGCTCTAACGGAAAACATCGTGAGGAAACCCGCACATGGTTGGCCCCAGACGTATTGAGCTGTCATTTCTCTGGACTAGGCTGACTGTATTGTGAGAATGCCGTATTGTGCTTTAAAATCCAACTGTCCCAGGCACTACAGTATTTCAAGAGTGGTTACTTCACTCGGAGAATACTGTATACTATATAAATCATCCAATAACGGATGAAAAGGACTAAGTTTTTTAGTATGTGTCTTGAATACAATAGACCAGACCACAGATTGCTATTTTAACCACATACAGAAAGAAGCAAAAAGAGAGGTATTACAAGTTTGACGTGTCTGTCTGTCTGTGTGTGTGTGTGTCTATCCGTGGCATCGTAGATCCTAAAGGAAAAGTTCGATTTAGATGCGGTTTTTTTGTTTCAAAGTTAACGTGATCGAGAGAGTCCTTAGCTATAATTCATCATCATCGACTCGTTCGCTGCTTATTAATTCGAGGGTTACTTATTTTTTTAAATTTTGTTCTTATTAACTACTAGTCAGAGACCAGACGGTGCCATTTTGGTGGATTCGAGCATCTTACAAATAATATAAGTTATTTTGCTCAAGTCAAAGAAAAGGAGTCCCAAATCGCTTAGGTCTGGGTGTAAAACATATTATTGTAATTTTAAGTTTTTTTTACATTACATTTAATTTACAGAGATTGTGTCTCGGGCCTCTCGGCGCTCAGGTTTACAATGGTCAATGACTTTCTTCTCCTCACACACACACACACGGACCACTCCGGTCCGTGTCCTTGTCAAATAGTTTATTTTGATAAATATTAATCTGGCAATGAGTATAAAATATCTAGTAGGTATGTAAAATATCACGGTGCCATTCAATTTTTTGACACCGTGATATTTTTGAAAGCGAAACAAAGGAGAACGGTGTCGAAATGTATTTATTTTTTGTAAAAAAACATAAACTTACTATATTATATAAATTAAGCTACACTTAACGATAAACTTTATACAAAACAATAGATTCGTCCCCAGCGGCGAGCCACTTCGCGTTTGACACCTGTCAATGTCAGCTTGACGTTGACGTTTGACAGCTGTCAAAGAGACGACTGGCTGGCCGGCGGGAAACCCGAGAGCGTGCACAGTCGCAAGCGTCGGCCAGATGATCGAGGCCGCTCGATACCACCTACATTGTACGTGTATACCGAGCCAGATTCACGTTCGGGCGTCGAGGGATGGAAGCTCAACGCCCGAATAACAACGAACGCCGACGGCGTTCTACTTTTTGGACTGGAGTTTAGTAGGGGGCGCCGTAGCTGCCGGAAGGCACGGACGGAGCGCCGTAGGACGAGGAGGGACCGGATGGGTAGCCGCCGGAGCTGCCGCCGGACTGTTCGTATTCGGCGACCTGGATGGCCTGACGGACTCCTTCGAGGTTGATGCCTACAACGCGAGCGTTGGGCACGCCGTAGGATGAGGAAGGCACTCCGTAGGACGAAGAGGGTACACCGTAGGATGACGACGGAGCGCTGATTCCGCTGTGTCCGCCGTGACCACCGGATCCGGAAGCTTCCTCTTTAAGGAGGATTTGGCGGATTTGCTCGAGCAGTTGGGAGTCGACGTTCTGGCCCTCGGAGGTTTGGTAGCCGGAGGAGACGGCGCGGTAGCCGCCGCCGCCACCTAGGCCTCCGTGTCCGCCTCCGAAGCCGCCGGACGGCCGGTTGTAGTTGTATCCGGACGGGGGCTCGGCGCAGGATGACGCGACCAGCGCAAGGGCTATGCACTGTAAACAAAACGAATTCTTATTAACCACATACATTTTGAGAACACTTTATTTATACACATATTTACAGAATAAAGAGAGAGGCTGATACAAATGAAGTCTACTTACAAGCAGTTAATATAACGGCCAACGGGTGTAGACTTCATTTGTCGTAGTCCCTCTCTTTACATAAAAGAGTTTTATTTATTGTTTCCTCATTGGGTCATAACTATATCCATAACCCTTTATTAAGAAAAATATTTACACCAGGGATATGCTCATCTATGTAGCTGTCAAGTGACTTTTCCAACGTATCAGACAAAGACATCAATGGATATTATATTTTTATTAATAAGAAGGCTCGCGTACGCGAGATGATGTAGAACAGTAGAGGCGTCAAATCTAAACGTAACTAAGTTAAGACCTACACGCACACTTCGACTAAATGTCACCTAACTGAGCTAATGGGGAATCTACATCAGTATTACATCACAATGGTTGATAGCATTCGTGTCCGAGGGCTTCGTGACTTCCTCCACGGAAGACGGTGAATTGACATAATAGTATCTATGTAGTATGTAGCTAAGACTTTCGTTTGAATCAGAAAGGCCTTGGGAAAAAAAAGGAAAATATTAGTTACACTTACTAGGTAGTTGAAAGATTTTAAGTCGATCCATTTAACATTTATGCTCAATAACGACGAAATCAAATGTAAGTTACTCTTTATGTCAGTCTATTCCTAAGGGTCAGTTCACACCGCGACGATACGTGACGCTAGGCGGCGCTGTATTTTTAAGATAACTGTTCAAAATTAAACTTTATTCACTACACAAAAAGATACACGTTTCAAATGACATCAGTAAGACTACACATGCGCTGTGTATCTGCATCTTCTTGTGTAATAAATCAAGTTCAATTTTGAATAGCTATCTTAAAAATGCAGCGCTGTCACGTATCGTTTCGTTATGGTGTGAATTGACCTTTAATTGAACTGTGTATCAATTAATTTTTTTTAAACATCGTGGGAGGTGTAAGTTCTTTTCGTTTCTTCAAGTTCTTCGATAATAAATGAATGGTCAGCAAACCATGATGATAGCGACATTAGTCAAAATGACAATTCCATTATATAATTTTACTTTTATATATTAATCCAAATGAAACTAAGAAACTCGACACTGAAGATGACATAACTTCGAGTGTCATGACGCAATTCTCTTGACCTATGACACTGCACTTTCTCCCCACGACCACGAATTTTATTTCATGTCACTTCTATATTTTAATCTATGGTTGATGATTTATAATTTATCTTTTTTCGATACAACAATAGATTATATTATTATCTTGATTCGGAACTATATTTTGTCGTCATTTTATTATTAACGTAAATAATAAATACGGTCCAAATATATCATCCTGTCGAATACCTTCTTCTAATCCCGCTTCCCGTAATGACTTTCGTCTATTTGACATTACAAGGTAATTTTAGTGTGCATTACACAGAAGTAACTACTAAAGACCGTAAAATCATGTGAAATATTTAAATGCAAGTCGCACAACAATGTACAAAACATTTGCTGAAGGCATGCCAAAGCCTAGCGCAGTATTCCTTTGTCTCATTATCTTGTAAATTTCAAGCTTTAGTGGAAACAACGGTCAAATTGTTTTCCATACATGGCCAAATATCGTACACGGCCATTCAGTGTGGCCATTAAGATGAAATATGGTTAGTTTCTAAAAACTGGCGAAAACAAGAAATTTCCTAATTTGGGGTCACGCGAGACAAAGAATTTCACCATCAATTAATTGCGCGTGAATGTCTAAATTAGATAGTTGTAGTGCCATTAATTATGTGCCTTTTTCCCTCAATAATATTGAGCTAAACAACAGCAGCTGGTATAATTCAGTCTTGGAAGAAGAATATACATGGAAGGAACACTGAAGTCGACAAAATTCAATTGGTTGATGTACTTGGGATATAATGTTTATACGGCGTACGAATTACGACTTTATTGCAATGTCGTGTGTATAGGCTTCAATGTACATCAGTGCTGATGTATTCATAGCAATATGACCAATGTTTAGACGTCCCGCCCACAAGTGTTTACTATGTTATTGAAAAAACGAAAGTCGCACTCGAAGGCACTTAGCTCATGTCTGCAAATGAGTATTTAACAGAAATTTGACTTTGATTAAAGATTCGTGGAAATTTTTTAGAGAAAACGACAAAAATAAACAATGACGTTGGCGCCAGGAAAAAGGCGTAAAAATTACAGATAAGGAAAGATGAATTAGCCATTATGTTTACATTGTGCTCTTTAATGTTGTTGAGTTATTGTTGTGGATAAAGTATAATAAATAAAGACAATAAGGTAATCTACTTAATCTGATGCATTTTTTTTTGTTAGCTTTATCGCGTCTCTACACCATCTCTACCGCCGTGAAGCCACAGGTTAAAAGAGACGAACAGATAAACAGCTACATAGTTAGCTTTCGATTTGATTGCACTACTACAAGCATACGGTGTGTCCACGATTGTGTGGAAAAATTGTGGGCCGTTGAAGGGGACGTCAAAATTTTCCATTATTTGGAACGTTCTATAAAAGCTGTTGTTCTCTTAGTAAGTATATAATATATTTTCTACTCTCCGCAAATCGGAGTGCACGTTGGAATAGCTTTCACGAGGTTTTCACGCTTAAAATGAAGGGCACAACTTTGCCGCGATTTAATGGCGCGGCGGCGATGTGGTAGATGCGCGGTAAGATTTTTGGCGCATCGTCAATTGTTAATTTTAAAATCATTTTTGTACCACTAGATTTATTTTAGTACCCAAAGGGTAAAAACGCGACTTTATTACTGAGACTTCCCTGTCCCTCCGTCTGTCTGTCTATCTGTCTGTCTGTCACCAGGCTGTCATGAACCGTGATAGCTATACAGTTACATTTTGCACAAATTATATATCTTGTTCTCTCTCTCTGTTGTCTGCTCTGTTGTCGCTATAACAACAAGTACTACAACAGAATAAAATAAATACGCCAGTGGGGCTTCCATACAACTGTCGTTTTTTTGCCGTTTTCTACGGAACCTTTCGTGTGTGAGTCTGACTCGCAGTTGACCGGTTTTATTTAAGAATTATCACAGACATCCTGTTTCGTCATAACTCATAGAACAATATTTGTGCACTCAACATGACGTGTAACGGTAGTCATTTCCGTCAGTGTGAGAGCTTTTGTTTTATTATACAGAGATGCATTAAATTAGTATTGTGTGCGGTTTTATGGCCGAATCATTTTGTTGCCAGTTGCGAAAATAATTAGAAATGTAACAATACTTTGTAGGATTCATGCTGTGATTCCTCATTTATTATAGATATTTGTATCTAAGAAAAAATAACATTATGGCCATAAGTTTAGGATCATTTGTAAGTATATCATTGTAATATGTGGATTCTATCCGCGTTAAGTTTGCAGTGAATCACCAGTAAAAATGTCAAAATGGCTTACTATAATTGAATAATGTGAATACGGTTTATGCGTTGGTGAAATTTGTCATTTGTACTGACAATTCATAGCAAACTTAACGGGAATTAAGGTTAACTAGCTTTTGCACACGGATCCGCCCGCGTTAATACAGTATCCCACGGCAACACTGTACTTTTTTGGGATAAAATATAGCCAATGCTTTTAATCTAGAGCCTACCAAATTTCATTAAAATCTGTTCAGTGGCTTTTGCGTGCAAGAGTCACAAACATTCATCCATCTATCAATCCTCACAAACTTTCACATGTATAATAGTAAGATATTGCAGAAAGTGAATTGCATAGTCATTTATGGACCGAAGTATTCAAGACATGGGTTAATAAATCTGTAAAACGTGCGGTTTTCGTCATTATCGCGATGACAACATTCTATCAAGCGGGAATATCGATCAGCATTTGAAGATGGCCTCTGCGGAATTTAGGTGACGCCTGTATGGCCGTAACACGTTTAAATTGATTTCAAATTACTAGTTATTTGTGGTTTAGCAATAATATTTTCACTAAGCTTTTGCATCGTGTCGAAATTGCCAGAAGATCCTGTAGCTAAACAAGTAAGTAAAAACGAAACCTTCAATGAAGTAAATTAACAAGTGTTTTGATTTCCACAGAAACAGAACAATACTCGTGTTTAACTCAGACTTTCAATTTACTTTCTATTAATTATAAATCGTCTTGATCTCATAAATAGATTTTTGGAGTACGGACCAATCAAAACGCGTATGACGTGGCATATTAAAGTATAGTAAATATTTATTTTGACCCAACATGGCTGTTTTAAAACCTATTCACGTCAATTATCTCCTGCGGCGAATAATTTGTAAAACGCAATGGCGTAGAAAGTCAACAACAGATTAGAATTCTTAATTTGAATTTACATACGGTCTGTGATGAGTAAAAAATTTCCAAAATTTGCGCTTAGAATTTTAAAAGATATTTGTTGTGCAATGGACACATCCTCGACGACGGTAAATTACACATCCTCGACGACGGTACATTACACATCCTCGACGACGGTAAATGACACATCCTCGACGACGGTAAATTACACATCCTCGACGACGGTAAATGACACATCCTCGACGACGGTAAATTACACATCCTCGACGTTTCTTTGATGTATATACATTTAAAAACACTACACTAACAAAAACACAAAAAAATGTTCAGGAAACGGCGAGCCTAAAGGAAGGGTAATGATTTTGGCGGGCTATGTATTTATGTATGTATGTTTGTTCCATCGTAGCGACTAAACTACTGATTCGATTTTAATTAATGAGGTGTCAATAGATTCGTAATAATAGCGGGGTAACATAAGCTCTACAATTTACGTGGTCAGTTTTTTTTATTCTACTAAAATAGCTCGCCGGCGTGGCGATGCGTGATTTCGAACAATAAAATACATCATTTTTAATTTTTCTATGTAAGGGGCAAACTAACCCTCATAAAAATCAAATGAATTATTATACGCGAATTCGGACCACGGCGACCTAGTATTAAATAATTATAAGAAGGATCTACGAGTTTTTAGATCTTTATTATTTAATGTGTAATGTAAACTGAATGCTTGGAATATTAGCTGAATACGTAACGGTAGCAGTGACCTATGGCCATTGCAATGTGCAATAGGGAATGGATGCATTGGCAAATGCCTTGCTCTAAAGGGAATCTGGGGTCGTGACCCCATGGGGTCATTTCGTTACCCGCCGGTCGTTACCCAGATAGAAATGGCGCCGCTATGTGCGATGCATCACAGTCCTCACTTAGCGTAATAAATTCCTTGGGCCATGGATTTGCCTTTTATCCACTAACAAATACTAAACTCAGATTCAAAAGGTAGCGCTCGACTGAATCACAGTCCTCAATTAGCGTAATAAGTTCTTTGATCCCTCTGTGAAATGGTGTCATTTAAATTTTGGATGGAGACAGATATGTATATGCAATATTTTTTTGACTTTTGTAGCAATTCTAAAGACGTGGCTAGGTAGTAGGTAGAAACGACTACCTATTCACTTAAAACTCACCAATGGTGATCTAAAGGTCAGTTCACACCGCGACTATACACGACGCTACGCGGCGCTGCATTTTCAAGATATCCATTCAAAATGGAACTTTATACGCTACACAAAAAGATTTTTAAAAAGACCTTAAAAATGCAGAGCAATGTCGCGTATCGTTTCGTTTCGGTGTGCATTGTCCCTTACATGTTACGAAAGTTTATCCGTGGTCATTGTCTTCATAAGGAAAGGTCCAGGCTTTTACGTTTTACGAAATGCTCTAACGGTAAATTCACAGATCGTCCAATCCTCTCCGCCGTGACCACAAGAGCGGTTAGAATGTTCGAAGTAACCTCTCCACTCTGACCTCAGCTAAACTATTCTCTTACACTCGTAAACCTTACGGCGGTTTTAAGATTATGCTGAAATTAAATTGCATGAAAGGTGATACGAATACATACATTATTATTAAAAAGAATTACACAACGGATAACTTAAACAACGTTGCTCTCTTTGTCTGACACGTTGGAAATGTCACATGATAGAAAAAGATAGCAATGTTGTTTAAGTTATCCGTTGTGTAAGTAAATCTTTTTATTAGTAAGGGGGTATATGTATAAAATATTTGATCTGGGATTTATTCGTCACTGGCTTTTCACAATATAGTATATTATTTTATTATTATTGGGTATTCTACTGGAACACTGTACTTTTTCGGGATTGAAAGTAGCCTATGTTTTAATTCAGAGCCTAAACTACTACCGTGCCAAATTTCATCGAAATCCGTTCAGAATAGTTTCTGCGTGACATAGTAGCAAACATCCATCCATCTATCCATACATCATCATAAACTTTCACATTTATGATAGTAAAAATGATGGTATTAAAGATTAATCAAAATTATTACAAATAATTTTTTGTACAACGACGCGTTACATCGCCAAGCATGCAGATGACAAGATGTTTTATAACCAAAAACTATGATTAATGTGAGAGCTTCGTGTAAATCGATATGGGAAATCTCAAATACTTTAGAAAGCTGCGCATTGCTCAGACAATGAGAGATGCTAAAGAAGTCAATATCGCGTGCGCGGAAAAAGTGGACCAGGAAACGAGTTGACGGTTCGCCTGATGGTAATGGTGAGCGATTACCGCCGCCCATGGACACTCGCAACACCAGAGTGTTGCGCGCTTGCGTTCAGCGGACCTAGCAGGAACATTTGACACCGGCGTAAACGACATTATCGAATGAGAATTGTATGAAAATCTGTCAAAATCATGACAGCGCCCCCTGAGTTTTAAAATCTCCCTTGGACCTCTGGTAACCCCACTCACTCGGCGAAACCCAACGCAAGCGTTATTTATCCGGTCGAGCCGGCTTATTCGTTCTGAAGCATGGCTCTCTCACTTTTTCTGTTATTACATTAAATAGGTGCAAATACGCACTCTCTGTTCACTAATAAGTTTGTTCAATAATATTACATCACATGATAATTAAATTATTTAGTTATCATAATTTCCCCGCACCCGCAGGCCTGCACTAGGCAAGTCTATGAAGCCTGTAACGCAAGTTTTCTGTGGTTTTTAACCCTCGATGAGAACAGAGGGGTGTTATAAGTTTGACCTGACTCTCTGTCTATGTGTGTGTCTGTCCGTGGAATCGTAGCTCCCAACCTATTGGGATGAAGGGACTTTGATCAAGTTTTTTTTGTTGTTTGAAAGCTGACATGATCGTGAGTGTTCTTAGTTATATTTCATCATCATCAGCTCGCGAAATGCCTGTCAATTTGGGGGGTTACTTAATTTTTTTGATATAATTTTTTATAAAGTTCCCATTTTGTGCAGAGTCTAATAAAGATAATATTAATAAATTTTTAATTTCTACTATACAAAAATAAAATATAGTACGGTATATCTGGAAAAATATTTGCAAAATCGTGGTCTTACCGCTTAAAGTGGCTTCTAAGTTCTAACCTTAATCTAACCTACCTTGTTGAAGAGATTATTGTGTGGATGGACTACATTATCTCAAAAACACTTCTTCTTCTACAAATATATTTATTGTTCATTTATTTTCTAGCACATATTTTACTTATGGCGTAGAGTTTGTGAAGTTCGAGCGTGTAGAGTTAGCAGCTTAGCAAAATTGTACATGTTTTTTTCCATAAAATAGTTAATTGACACACAATTAGGTACATTTTCCTCCTTTTTTTATGATTTTACGGTTTTTGTAAAAAGAAGCTCTGATTAATACGAATACGAATAGTCCTCACGAGTTACGAATATGAGAATAGAGTAATTATAAATAGTTTAGTTAACAATGTTAACAATTGAGTTAGATTTTGTATCTGTTTGTAACTTACGTTATATTTCAACAGTTAATAAACATTTACATCATTAATGCTCACAATTACAATTGTAACATAATATATAACGTTACTGTGAGTATTATGTGAAATGTAAACATTATTAATTACGGTATAATATAATATTAATAAGACACTTTGCTATATATTATAATATAATGTTTCTTCATTTCAGACCTCTACGAATCTTAATTTTTTATTTCGTTCAGATCTTAACTTAATTTTAACGGTGTGAGTAATTAAGATAATATTTTCAGGGGTTCATAATATTTTTTTTTATTTAAACGGGCTACATATATTTGCTTTTTACAAATATAATCGAAACAAATTATATTTTTACTGTAACTATCTACTCTTTACCATATCTCTCGACCGCCTTCAATATGACCAATTTTGTTCGTGATAAATTACTTGTATTAGGTCAGACACCGCTAAATTCGTCAAGTCACATCACTAATATTAAAGATACATATTTATATATCACCAAACACATCCTGACTATTGTAAAGTTGAAGAAATTCAACATGTCCATCAGTAAACGTTCGGAAATCAAAAATCCTTTCTCAAAATTCGAATTTCCAAACACAGACGCGCACTCTTTTTGATTTGCGAACGCCACTGCACTTTTTATTCACTCTGTCACTGGGCACTGGACTTACCGCTACGAAGGCTTTCATGTTGCTTAGTGTTGGGTCACCGTGGTAACTAGTAGGTATGTTGTCTGTCCGTCGGCACCACATAGCTATATACCTGAAGCTGCGGTGGGGCGGAGAAAGGATAGCTCAGTTGTGTAAGGGAGATGCTTCCATAGAAAACTCCAATTGGGCCCATCGGTATTTTCGGTTTTCGGCCGTCAAAAAAGTCAGAGGCTATGTTGGTGTATGCCCAGGGCAAGTACCCGGTCACTTTTAATTCAATTTGACATTCATTGCACGACTACTGATCGATGGGAGAGAATCGAGTTGGAAGCATTTTATGGTTGATGTGTGAAATTGTTTTAATTAACAAATTATATTACAGTTATAGATTTTTATGTGAAAATGTTTGTCGCGTCTATTTGCGTCTTAACAAAGCGCCTAAGCTATCGAGTGTAGTTACACGTGTCGTAAACTTCTCACGCCTTCATGCTGTAAAATTATTACTGGTGTTTGTTAGGTTCACATCATACCTGCTCATATTATTTTAGACCACAAACAAACATATTTGCTACTAGATCCCGCGACTTAACGACAAAAGTAGTAAGGACATAATATGTCCTTCCCCGTGGTCTACCCTATCTATGGGCCAAATTGCATATTAACATAATTAATCTCCCTGGAATTATGTAAGTACCGAGTACCTATAACAGATGCAAGCTGTATTACACCTGAGTACCTATAACAGATGCAAGCTGTATTACACCTGTAGTTAATAATAATAGTAATATGGACGCTTCACACCACGTCAATCTGGTCCCGTAGTAAGTTCTCGGAGAACTTGTGTTACGGGTACCAGACAACGGATATATATTTAATACTATTTATACGATACATAAATATTTAAGTTTTTTAATATATTATACACATATTTAATACACATTCAATACCCAGGAACACAGAAAAACTTATTGTTCCTTCGGCGGGATTCGAACCCGCGACCCCCGGCTTGAGCACCAACACACTTAACCACTGAGCCCCAGAGGTCGTCAATTAAGGCAGCTATTAGATATAAACAACATATTCATGTTGTTTATATCTAATAGCTGCCTTATAATTAATCTTTAATACATATCAATTATACGGACGAGCAAAAGTCGAAGGAACTAAGTGAGGAATAATATCTAATAATTTGTTTGCATTATGTTGTTAATACGATATCGAAAAGATATGCCATAGACAATAGTATTGCGACTGCCTGCCGCCGCTCGCCGTTGTAATACAAATAAATTATAAAAACACTCGAGAGTACCAGCGCCAGTAGTCAGCCTTTTAGTGGTTATCAACAATATAATCGCTTGTATTTTTTCGCCGATAAGAGTGTTAAGTAATATAATGTGTTTAGTAGATCAGTCATGTATTAAAGTTTCTTATAAAATCGACATTGTTTAAATTCCCTTTTCAAAATGAATTTAAAAGCTATTACAAAAAAATAACACTTTTTCCCAGTACTCGGCCTCAAAAATCTAGAACTCAGCCATGTTTGGGCCCAGTACTCAGATTCCTAATTAATTGCAATGTAATCGTTATGAAATAAATATAATTACTTAAATTTAATATTTATTTAGACCTTAATCAACTGAACTGTAAAACATAAAAACTAGATCAACAATTAATAATTGTCACAAGGCTGTCTCCTGAAGAATAAAAATCTAGGAGTCGGCCATTTGCAATTTCACATCATTTGAGGCGGCCGACTACTTGTACAAATAAAAATATGGATATAATCCAGTACTCGGCCAGGCTGGCAAATTGATGAAAAACGTAACTCCAGTATTCAGCCATTTCAAATTACACTTAAATTTAGTATAAAGCTATAATAATTTTAGTTATACTAAATCAGAAAGTAATTGTCTAGATATTAAAGCAAAGATTTCGATGTGACAACTAAAATAACTGCAAAATATTTAAACTTTTTCGCAAGCAATGTAAGTTAAGAAAAAATGGCAGCCATCACTTTTTTACACTTGTTGGTCGAGCATGTCGTACTAGAGGGGAATTGCTGTTAATGTAAGTTTAACACACACACAAGCAAAATCGTTATTAGTCAATAATAGATAAAATGTAGAAAACCGTTATTTATTTGACTTAAAAGGCAGAAAAGGCTCATTACTGGTGCCTTTGCCCTACCTGCTTATGAATTAGATTCCCTGATAGTACGTCTACGAAAAGGCTAGCAAATCATAGCTTGGTAGACTATATCTCAGTTCTTTCATTGAGTAAGTGTCGAAACCAGATGATGATGAAAAATTATCTGCATTTAAATAGTCTGGACTAGACGATAAGTGCTGGTTAATATTTATCTAGCATTTACAGGCTGGTACTGATGATGAAGGCAAAAAATCTGCCCGTACGATTGACATGATACATTTGGACTTGGCCGACATTCGCCCAAAAAACATAGTGAATTGATAGTAAAACTCCTGTCCTCGTTGTATGCCGACATTTTTTTTTTTTTTTTTTTTTATTATACTTTATGCACACAATATGGTACAAAGGCGGGCTTAATGCCTTGTGGCATTTTCTACCAGCCAACCTATGGGTGATGCAGAGACAGTGTGAGGTAGATGCATAGTATTAAAAGGAAACATAGACTTAGACATTTTGTGTATATATACAATATATAATAATAATAAATACTACCATATAAATACTAATATAACTCTTTATTTAAAATTAACCTACTAAATATTTTAAATATGTAAACCTAATAATATATAACATAATAAGATATCTAAATAATTTACTTATTTATTCTAGTCTATTTCTAGTCTGCCAATGATTTTAAGTATAGTTCACGAACTCTGCGTTTAAATAATTTTTTTGTCTCAGACATCCTAACGTCTTGGGGTAGTGAATTCCAAAGGAGGATAGACTGAATATGGAAGGATGAATGGACAAGGGAGGAGCTATGAGAAGGACAAAGAAGGAGCAAATTATTTGTAGAACGAAGATTTCTATCATGGCTACTGCACAGATATTTAAAATGAGGAGTTAGGTAGTGAGGAGCAGAGGGGGAGTGAAGAAGGGAATAGAGTGTACACAGAGCCCGTAGAGAACGACGTTGTCGTATTGGCAGCCAATGAAGCTTAGAGCGGAAGGAGGAGATGTGATCGTACTTACGGAGGCCAAAAACAAATCTTATACAATTATTAAGGAGCCGGTCGAGTTTGTTGAGTAGGTCTGCATTAAGGTCGAAGTAGCAAATATCACAATAATCCAGTATTGGGAATATAAGGGCTTGAACAAGCATAGTTTTTATATTGGAAGGCAAGAAATTTTTCAGACGGTAGAGAGATCGCAAGCAACTGGTAACACTATTACCAACATTAGCGATTTGGGTACGCCAGTCAAGATTAGCATCAATATCCGAGCGAGATCCTTAACACACGAGCTGAGAGGAATAATGTTGCCGTTATAGATAATAGGCGGGAGACTTCCTGTGTCAACTCTACTCAATACTCTTGGACTTCCTAATAAAATCGCCTGACACTTATTGGCATTCACTGACAGTCCAATAATATAGCACTTATAAAAAATAGAGAGCTTGCGATGTGAGTAATGTTCTAAATGGCTTAGAAATATTGGACGCAAGTGTTAAGCTGAAGCGAGTTTAGGCAAACATGCAATAACCCTTTTAATTTATTGTATTGAAATTGACTTGAATTACAAAAAAAATAAAAATTCATTCTAGATGAATTAATAACAAAAACTTAGGTAAGTTAATGAAGTAACTTGTATAAAATTTATGAACCCAGTTGAAGTATTTTGCGGTTCGTTCCGTGTAGGTTAATCACATCATTTTGAATAAAATTCTAGAGTCCCTGATAGATCGTGCTACAGACCTCTACGACTTGCGAGGAATATAACACTAGATGTTACGTGCGACCCCGTCCGTGCAACCGTATTTTTAGTGTCGTCTTTCTTAAGCCCTAAGTTTGTTCTATGTTGCATTGTTATTTCTGTGACTAAGGAATTGTAACATCGATAAAAGTTTTCGGGTATGAATAAACGATTTATTTACTTACTTATTTGCCGCGATAAACGTAGCCTATGTCCTTTCCCGTGGTCTAGCAGTATGAAATTTAGCATAGATATAGAGTTAACCACAGGGAAGGCCACGCTACTTTTTAGCGCCTCAAAATGAACGGTTCTCGCGGTTTTTTCTTTTTGTGCGCACAAAGAATATTAATTATTATGGATGCTCACATATTTTACTTGTGTCCCAAAAATAGTTTTATTAAAGCTATTTTAATAGAAATCGCTACATGCTAAATCCTACACCACACAGCAACTCTATGGGAAATAATTTGCGGTTGCATCAAGTGGTCTGCGGAGTTCGCGTGGAGTTTTTCGAAACGTTCGGTAAAACTAGCCCGTTCATTACAGAGATTATAATCTCGACGGACAATGTGTAGACTTTCTGCCGCCCACTTTCGACAATTTGCCGCTACAAAGACGATAAAACATAATATCTTAGGGTATGCTGACGACCTCTGAAGTTTCAGACCTCTGCGTTAGCGCTCAAGATGCAGATTGCAGGTTCGAATTTCGCCAGGGAACCAAAAAGTTTTTTGTGTTCGTGGGTCAGGGATGTGCATTAAATATGTGTACTAAATAATAAAAATCTTAAAATATATAAGTAGAATATTATAAAAAATATTAAATAAATTTCCGTTGTGTGGTACCCGTAAATTCTTCGAGAACATATCACGGGACCAGATTGACGTGGTGTAAAAGCATCCATAGATATTACAAAAAAAAGGTTGAATACATTACAACCTTCTCCTTTTCGGAAGTGGTTTGGAAAGCGAAACACTTGATACCAATTCAAGAGCTGTGTCGCGCGTTGAAACACTTCATACCAATATACGAGCTGTGTCGCGCGTTGAAACACTTGATACCAGTACAAGAGCTGTATCGCGCGTTGAACCACTTGATACCAATATACGAGCTGTGTCGCGTGTTGAAACACTTGATACCAGTACAAGAGTTGTATCGCGCGTTGAACCACTTGATACCAATACAACAGCTGTGTCGCTCGTTGAAACACTTGATACCAATACAAGAGCTGTGTCGCGCGTTGAGATCTTATCATCCTTGCTGTCGAACACTGACGATCTAGTAGTATATTATATCTATAAGTATATTATTATCTGGACGCTGATAAGCAATAATGTGTCAACCCACTAGATTGCCATTTTGAGAAAATCGTGTTTAATTAAATGTATTCTATAGAGAATTTCAACTACATGTCAAAAGTTTTTATCAACATTATTTTGAACATTATAGTTTATCGCCTGAGAAAGCGATTAGTATCAACATCTTGATTTTAGTAATTTTGTGGGTTGACACAGTATTGCTTATCAGCGTCCATCTATCTATACATCTATACAATACATTTTCTTTATTTCATAAGTATTAATTATTTCTTGCTAATATTATAAACGCGAAAAATTGTTTGTATGGATGTTTGTTACTTCTTCACGCAATAAGTACTGAACAGATTGTGACGAAATTTGGTACGGTAGTAGTTTAGACTCTGGATTAACACATAGGCATTTTATCGCAACAAAATGTACGGTTCTCTAGGTATTTATATTTGCTCGCACGAAGTCGCGAGCAGTATCTAGTAGATAATATTTGCAGATTAAAGAGACTGTGTAATTTATATTGTGTGGGATTTCAGTCGTGTCGGTTATCTGTCCCACTAGGTTTTGAGAGTAAAGGAAGAGATAGTGCTCTTGTGTACCGCTCACACACTTGGGCACTATAAAAAAATAACTAGGTACTGCGTATCTGGTTTCAATGAAACCGACCACCGTCATCGAAATCGGTGTTGGGAGCTATTATTGTGTTATCCTTCGATGCCATAGTCGCTGGCTGGAGTCATATTTATTGGCTACGTTTTACTCTGTGCACACAACAACAATAAATAAGTTTTGATGTTCGTTAACTATTATCTTATACTTTAAACGAGACAATCTAGAACATATTTATATGTAATCAGTTTCTCGAAAACGGCATGAAATTTAGTATTCAGGGTCTTTTGGGGAAGAAAAATCGATCTACTTAGGTAGGTCCGGAAACATGCACATGTTTTAAGCTACCTATATAATATGTTTTTTCTTTTGTCATGAAACAGTATATCAATAATTTCGACGCTATTATGTCAATTTCATTGACAGTTCGGTATGCGTAATTATAATTTTTTTCTTTGTTAAAAAATTGGAAAAAGGCGGGTTCGAATCCCAGATAAATATTTTTCGTGATTCTTTTTATTTTTTTTAAGTTTATCAGAACTGCGTGCAAAGCTTTATAACTCAGGTACATATGTTGAAATATAAATTTTCCCAATAATTGTATAATTGCTGTGAATTGTAATCGAGTGTGGGGTCACATATATAAGATCGCTCGTTTCTGTTACTCTGTAACTGGGTACATTGTATTGAATGTGTCGCAAAGTACCGTTCACCGCTGACCTTATCTATTCGATAGCTCAGAACTGTGTTTATTTACGCACATAGAATCTTAACTGACGTTTTAGTTTAGAGTACCACAGTCAAATTGCAAGAATTATCCACACTAATATAATAAAGAGGAAACATTTGTTTGTTTGCATTGAACAGGCTCCGAAACGACTGAACTGATTTAGATGAAATTTATCACAGCTATAGAGAAGACCACGGGGATGGACATGTGCTTACTGCTATGTGCTTTTTATCGCGCGAAAATGTACGGTTCCCGCGTGATTATTTTTTACGCGTACGAAGGGGTGGGAAACATCCAGTGTAAAATATGACTTGAAGATTGAGTCGTAGAGCCTCTACGAGTTTTTCGTAATCAAATTAAGACTTGTCCAAAGTTTACCACGTTAGTTTTAGCTATATTATGTAAGGTGGTTTAAATCTAATATTTAGGATACATAGATCCACTGCTTACGTCACGACTTTTAACCAGAAAAATTCTTAAAATTTCGAAAAAAAAAAACTAAATAAAATTACAGTACGTCCTTTAGGGCGTTGTTAAGATCATTGACCTCGCACATCTGATTGTATTGAAGTTATTTAGGCAAAGTCCTTGCTTCCCCTTTAAATCGGCTGTTTCTGTGAGGTTAATGGCGTCAACGGCTGAGAGAGCGCAATGTAATTGTATTCACTTTAACATTATTTTTTTTTAATTTTAAATTATTTTTCTCCCTAAACGATTAATTACATAAGCAGTAGATTATATGCCCAAAATAGCCGTGATTGATTTGGATCAACCATATACTAAAAGAAGTTGTACATATAGATAACTGTAGACAAGCACTGCCTAAAAAGAGACAACCACGTACACAAACGTGCAAGAGAATGTGATATAAGGATTTTTTAAAAATCTATATGAACTATATGAGCATATGAACTGCTCTTCTGCTGTCTTTCGACTGTCACATTCGGAAAGACAAAGTAAAATATCATAACACTCAAATCAGTTCAGCAACATTTTCAATGGAGTATTTTAATATTCAAATCCGTAAACAATATTGCAATATAATATTGATATTCGGTGCGGAACCCGCTACTACTTGTGATGACGATCACGTGTTAATTTTTTAACCTTAGTTAAGTCGGTGGTTTAGTTACCACATGACCTTGGAGCGGGGTCGCCATTTTGATGCAGCCCACGACTATGATGAAATAAAAACTAATTAAAAATTATCATGCAAAAATGCATTCATCGTTAGTCGATGTTGGCTTTTTGTAGATATCTAGTCTGAACTCAATTCACTGTGATGATAAGTAAAAATAAATCTTGAGAAAGCCTTGCTTCGGCACAATTTCGCCGGCTTAAAAGGACAGATAATTCAAAGATTTTTTAATAAATAGAGTTATTCAAGATAAATGGATTTGGACGCGTATGCCTAAGTTGAAGCCTGAACGTCGATTCTGCTATTTAAATCCTGAAATAACACAGTTACGATCCAGTCCGATATGTTAAAACTGCAAAATGGTATTCTCATAAACATCAAACCCGTTTTGATTGGTCCAAAGTCTAAAAATCAGTTTATGATATAGAGAAGATTCATTTATAATTCAATAAAAGTAAAATTAAAGTGTTAACTACAGTTACGAGAATAGGGGTTCTGAACAAATCAAATTTCTGATTTTCATTCAAATATTTGAGTAAGATCTATCATTACCTTAGGCTCGAGTTCACCAAAAGTAACATGAGTGAGAAATGTAATACAACTAAATAAAAATGTAAGGCTACTACATAAATGACATTTATGTTTCTGACATTTTGATTTGGTTACGTAAAATTTAACGCTACAAAATTTGAAAGTTGTTGTTTATTGTTTCTTTTGTTTGAAGAGTAATTAATTTTAGCTAGGACGTATATTTACGTAGACCTTATGTCAATATAGTATCGTGTAGACAATTATAGTGACCCAAATTTTGTTGTTTTCTTGTAATAAATATGGATGAGAAGATAAAGCGAACAACTAATTTTAGCAACAATGAAAAGAGTGTGTTATCTGAACTTGTAATCAAATACAAGAATATAATTGAGAATAAACGGACTGACGCCTCTACAAATTCTCAGAAAGTAGCAGGTTGGATACGACTCGCTGAAGAATTTAACTCAAATTCTAATTTATCTTCAATTAATCCAAGAATATGAATTGCACTCGATTTGGATAAGCAAAACCGGGTCTTGAATGAAACTTCATCGTATACTTCACAGAAATTACGGCGACTTTGTAAAATCCGAGGTCTTCTCGTCATCGCTTGTAACTCGTCCAAATACTCAAGCATGTTGAGATTGTATCTCCATCCATTATAACATTTAAAGGCATAATTTTGTCTCATAACCAAATTTTATTATATATTATAATTATTTAATGATGTACTTAATTTATTATATTACTTAATGTGCTACTTAAAATATTTACAAACTATAAAAGTAGGTAAGTACTAAAAAAAAAAAAAAACTACTCCAAAACTTAAAATGCTACAAAACAAAGAAATCTCCCAGGTCGTCCCCACCAGGCAGAGTACCTAGAAGGCTCAAAGAGTTTCCTCGCTGGATTGCGATACTTATTCTCTGGGCCAGGTAGGTGCCGGCTCTGGGGTCTCGGGTGGCCTCAATGAGTTTTTTGGAGATTTCTCTGAAAAGTTTGTGCGCACCCAGACCCCATGTACCTAGGGTTTCAACCCCAAACGATTCAAATATGAGATCCCCACTAATGTTCTCATATTTGCGCCGCTTGAGGTTTTCCGCCTGATTGGCGGCCGCACCTGCAGAACTCGAGGTGCCCTGGACATGGGACGGAGCAAGTGTATCGACGCAAGTAGCGTCCCATACAAGAGCTCGTCCCACTCTCCAAGGGACCAAGGTCATACCGTCTGGTCTCTTGCCATCGTCGCGCGCCAAACCAGAGGGTTCCAAAATAGCTGGCACTCCGGCGGTGACAAGAGCCCGACGGATGAGATCGTTCAGGCAGTGATGTCGGGAGATGCGCCCGGCGCTTCGTTGACAGGACAGCCCGTGGTGTCCGAGGCTGTCCACGTTTGCACCACAAACATAGCGATGGGGGACGACGTGGAGGGTGCCAAGACGCAGAGAAGTGGCTAACCAGAAAGCTGTTCGATCCAGCAATGTGCCCGTATTGGGTGACGGTAATGCTTGTAGCCAAAGGCTCGACTCCCACTTCTCCGCAGCTAAGAGGCGAGCCTGCTCCACGGGACTGGAGGACGTATTAAGAAGATTATTCCGTACCAGTCTGCAGAGTGGCTCGTCCCAGAGCCTTTGGGAAAAAGTATTATCAGGAAATTAGCTACAAGCATTAGTTGCGCTCCAGGCGTCCTTGGCCTCATCCAGAAAGGGAACTGTATTGGAGTAGGATGGGTGATGTAGTATTTTGGAGATAAGACTGGTTCGCGTGGACTGAGGACAAGAAGGCCGGAAGCGATATGTCAGAGGGCTTCGAACACCCAGGCCACCGAACCTAACTCGAAGCGTTGCCTGAGTCCATGCGCGGTCATCGAAATTTCTATTCAAAATAGTGGAGAGCGTTTGTCTTATGGTATCATCCAACTGTTTGAGAAGTTGAGGGAACTTCCACAGTTGACAACACCGTAAGACATATGTCAATTTAGGTACGAAAATGCAAAAACGGATTAGGGTAAAGGCCATGTGACAGTTAATTTGGAGGAGGCGGTCTAAAGTTTCATTAAAATTTTGTAATTTGTTATCTATGAAGACCGGGAGAGATTCGTCTAAAATAGGTGAGCCCAAAAGGAAGAGCGAATCTTTGTCAATGACAGACAGTTGTGGAGCTATTTCTTTAAAGCTGGATAAAATCGCGTTTCTATCCCCACAACTGTCTGGCACAAAAAGTTCGCACTTACCTAGGCTCAGCTGCAGACCTATTTTTTCGAACTCGCGGATCAGAGTGCGGAAGTCGGATAGTACAGTGGGTGCATCGCTTCCAAGGGTCCCATCATCCAAATACCAAACATTAAATTTTGAATTTAGAAGCTCGATGACCGGGTGTATAGCAAGGCTGAAGATTACTGGACCTAGAGGGTCGCCCTGTTGGCAGCCTGGATGAGATGAGGTGGTCTTTGTAAATGACTTTGGTGGGGTCGTTGTAACACTGGAGCATAAATGGTAAAATGGCAGGTGCTTTAAATTTAATTTGGGCCAACATGGCGCCTCGGTCAACTGAGTTGAAAGCGTTTTTGACATCGACCTCCAGAAACACATCATCGCCTTGATTGTGGATAGCTGTCCTGAAAGAGTGAACGGCGGCCTCACAACCCCCTTTGCAGGCAAAACCGAGCTGTTTTGGCTGGAAGTATGACGCGAGGGAAGTGACCGATTTGCAATCTAGTTTGGCTGTAAGGCGCCGGTATGTGGAGCCGACAGCAATCGGACGAATGCCACCATCTCTCTTTCTCAAGGCGCAGAGTTTAGCTCCATACAGAATGTCTACGATATCTGATGCGACCCCTCCACGTAGCATCAGGTTGCACAGATTCGTAAGTTCATGCAGGAGCATCTCGCCGGCCTCCCCGCCGCTGGTGAGGTCCTTTAGATGCTGAGGGGTGAGACCGTCGAGGCCGCCAGCTGAACCCGGAAGAAAGGACAAGATGGCTCCGCGTACTTTGTCTGTCGACGTTTGTAGTGGTGGTAATGCGTCATTGGAAACTGTGAAAGGATTGGATTGTGATGGATGTTTGTTTTCCAGGGCGATGAGGGTTTCTGGGCAGTCGGGGGCGACCGTGTCATTGGAAAACAGGAGCCGCGCTGCACCCTTAATGTCTCCCTCACTTATTTTATTTTCACAGTTTTCACGATGTTATGTTTGACCGAGGAATGTGAAGAAAAATTTGGGTTGAGGTGAATGTCCGAAACACAATTCTTTTTGATTCTTGAAGTGAGGGTGGCATTGTTGAGCGGATCTCTAGTGATATGCAGAAATCGGTAGGGAAAGGTGAGTAGATTTTCCCAGGCTTGCCTCGAGTTCTCCAGCACTGTGTGGCGTATTGTCTCGGCAAGCTTCTTGGCTACAGTCACTCTGGCACCCCTAGGGATCCGTCTTAGAACTGGTACAAGACGTTTAAATTTTGATATTTCTTGCCAGAAATTTGTTTGATAGATTGATTTGTTTGATTGATTGATTATTTTGTCTCATATAAATAATATGTCGTTACTCTTCAATAAAACTATTAAATTTAAAGCTACAAAAGTTCTGTCAAATCACTATAATCGACGGTTAAACAAGGGTCTCGGGCTTGGTTAAGATAATCGGCCGGTTAACTTCTATAACCAGTGTTATAGAAGGTGGTGGAAAAGTGGAAAGGACGTGGTGAACAGGATTTTTTACAAAAACGGCCGATTATTAATTTAAACGATTGATTAAATGTCGGTGAACACGAGCCTAAGTCTATAACTAATGTTAGGTTAATTGGCGTGCGATGTGCATGCATATTCATAGTTATGTAAGTCACGTAATTATATTTACGAAATTTTAAATTTTATATGCGAAGATTGCGAAAGTGTTTTTAAAAAGCCTTTGTGGCTTGTACCCAGTTGAGATAAATATGTGAATATTTCCTCACAATTGAACATTTTGAAAAGCGAGAGATGTTATCAGATTTGAACTTGATTTGGCATTTAGCGGTACATTTTCATTGTACTATTTTTATAAGCATTATGCATTTAGCACTAGATTTTTGTAATTGACGTGAGAGAACCATGATGCCGAATGGATTAAGATACCACGGCCTCACAGAGAACCGGCGTGAAATGGATTTCTTTGAGTTTTTCTAATTGAGGAGTCCGGAGTATCGGCGATGGTGGAGGTCAGGAACTGTATGTTTCTTTGTAATCTGGTCACCTAGTATTAAGTGAACCGTATGCTCGTTTGCCAGGTGTAGATTAATTAATTATTATTCATACTTTATTTGAACAGTCAATTGCTTTTTGTAAAAATTTCTCTCAATCTGTGTTAACCTTGTCAATATTGACGTAGCCATCAAATCCGCTTTCGTGAAGCGACAATGAATGAATTCGTCATCATCATCAATGATGACCCCTGTTGGCTAATCTTGTGGCTTCTTCCCTGTTGATAAAATACAACTATTATCAATCAAC
This sequence comes from Phengaris alcon alcon, assembly GCA_037179445.1. Classification (NCBI taxonomy): domain Eukaryota; kingdom Metazoa; phylum Arthropoda; class Insecta; order Lepidoptera; family Lycaenidae; genus Phengaris; species Phengaris alcon. The sequence goes on along the minus strand of JAYRCH010000162.1, from coordinate 826,493 downwards.
TACCAAAATAGTTCTAATCTCTGCTTTGTTTTAAAGAGATTACTTACATAATAGTGCAATGGATTGCGTGAAAATTTTAAACAAGCCTGGATAAGAATAAGTTGTGTATAATAATTACATTGTCGATATAGTCGGAGTTCGGTCCACTCGATGTAATAAGAGTCAAGTTGTGGTTGATCTTTTGAGCGTTTGCAGACTTACGGACGAATACTGAAACGCTAATCAAAATTAGGAGCCCTCCTGTTCACAGGCTGTCTTTGTCTCCGCTAACCGACATGACAAGGACAGCATGTGAATTGAGCGTCACATAATTTAACTATCGTTCCAGTATTCCGTCGAGGTTGGACATCTTTTCAGCAACACGCAGGTTTATCCAAGTTTTACTTCACAGTTTCATTAATGTGTGTGTGATAGACGTGACGTGATGTGTGTGCGCGTGTGAGTGCGTGTGTGCGTGTGCGCATGCGCGCGCGCGCGCGCGCTTGTGTGTGTGTGTGTGTGTGTAAGGAATTATGTATGGCATCACATTCACCGGTCATCTTCATTTCTATAAACGCTTTATTATTACATTATACAACATACTCGTACAAGGCTACATACATTCACTTCTAACGTTTTATAATATAACGTAATTTCTTTCTATATAGATATATTTTAAATTAATTTTGTTGTGGCAACAAAAAATTGTAATAATTTTATATTGCATGCGTTTGTTGCAGAGAGCTATGAATTGTAATTATAACACTTAGGGGGTTTCCATAAGTTACGTGTGGTATTTAGGGGGCGACCTAACCGCCCTAAATATCTCACGTCCAGCCGAATCTCCCCAAAAATCCTCAAATCGTAAAAAAATCCTCAAAAACGTCTCACGCAATTTTGTGGACGCTCCCTTATTTGTATAAAAAATATAATTAAATATTTCTGTGGCACACAGTAGGCGGTAAAATATCCCTATTACTACATAACAGATTATTGTATCCAAAACGTTCATATTATGTCGTGACTCGTGTTATATTGCTTTAGCAAAAAATGACTAAGTTATCCCTAGAGAGTGTAGTATAATAAACATAGTCACATTTTCATTTTAAAAATTAACTTTCCCAGTTAGTAATTTATTAAGCCTTACTTACGCAGCCGCGGACACATCCGGTGTACCACTTTTGAACGTTATTCATAAGTAATAAGGTGGCAAAGTGATGGGTATAGGTACTCCGTTCCGTATTCCGATTCAATGAGATCTCAATGTTAACAAAGTTCAATATGGGCTATAATGCTACCAATTAAAATGAGAAATACAATGACACATAAATTTGGACGAATTTCATTTTTAACGGAACAGTATTGATTTTGTTCCACATGATACATAGGCTGTATGTATATTTGTTCCAGTGTACCGCCTATCTGGACCTTTAGTCAAGATGCATTCGATAGTTTCGACGGCGAAGTTCGAAATCTTCTTCTTCTTCTTTAAAATAGCCGCCCTTGAGGAATAACCAGTGTCAGTGTCAGACGAGATAAAAAAAGACTTTGTTGCCGGGGACGATAACTTTGCGCAGAAGTAGGGCTTAGTGAAAGTACAAGAGAAAAATTGTCTCGTCTATCTCGTCTTTATCTCGTAATTAAATAAGTTTACAACATATCATATCTCCTTAATACCTGGAACAACAAGACAAAAACAAAGTGTTAGTTAGAAGAGACACACAAATCTATAATCGAATGTTCTTATGGTTTAATAAAATTACACAGAACGTCAAAAAAGGGGGTATGGACTGAAGACAAAAGGGATTGGAAATCAGAAGGACGAGGGATATAAGAGGGAAGTGAATCGTATAATAAAGAGAGGCGATTTGGCCAGCTGAAAAAAATATGTTCAAGAGTGCCTTCGTCAAGTCCACACTCACATAAAGGGGAATCCCTAACCCTAATTTAATTAAGGAACACTGGGCTACAGGAGTGGCCTAAACGCAAGCGGCATACTGTATAGGTGGCAAATTTGTTTCCCTTCCTGTATTTAAAAAACCAAGGCTTAACCAACACCTGGTTTTGCAGGGAAAGGAAGAATTTGCCCTTAACACTTCCTGATGCAGTTCAGCTGCTAATCAAATGTTCCTTAGCCAACGGAATAAGGTCGCGGCAGTAAAGTTTGAAATGGCCAGGGCCACCTGAGTAAGTGGCTTGTTTCGCGTAAAGGTCAGCGCTCTCGTTTCCTATATACCTCTATGACATGGAATCCAAACCAACGCAACTTGAATGCCTTGCCTTATATTTATTATATAGGGGTAAGCATTTAACGGCATAATGTTAAACGTGCGTTATCGGCATAAGGTTAAACGTGCGTTAACGGAATAAGGTTAAACGTGCGTTACCGGCATAATGTTAAACGTACGTTAACGGCATAATATTAAACGTGCGTTAACGGCATAATCTAGTTCAAAATCAATTACGGATAATTTGGGCATATGACCTACTGCTTATGGAAAGCCGTTTAGGCAGAAAAGTAATTAAATACTTCTATATATTTCACTAATTAGTTAACATCCAAAATTGTTTTAAACACTTACGAATTGTGTCGCGGTGCACTTTTCTTTTTTCCGAGGTTTCGGCTACTTTCCAGCAGCCGTGGTCACGGGAGGACCACGGCACGGCACGGTATTCGTTCGACAGTGGCTGGTTTCACTCGGTCACTGTGATGCAAGCGTGGGACTCGAGCTTATTGTATACGTAGAACTTGTGTGACATGATGAAGCTCGGTATCCAAATGCTGCTGATCACAGATTCCTTGTGCGCTTCTAAACAAAGTTCTGCCAACGTTAGATAGCTGTGAAGGATGGTGGTGGGAAAAAGATAAGTAATAATAATTAGTAGAATATTCGGGTAGTTTGAACACCTTCAACAAATAGGACAACTGCCACCTCAGTCCTCCCGTGACCACGGCTGCTGGAAAGTAGCCGAAACGTCGCGAAAAAGAAAAGTCCCCCGCGACACAATCCGTAAGTGTTTAAAACAATTACCAATATTTGCGTAAACATTAGAAATCAATATGTAAACATGTAAAAATTAAATTGTACAAGCGAAAAATAAAATATGAATAAAATTAGATATTAAAAAAAACAGCAAATTTCATAAACTCTATATTCTCTTTGTTATCTTTTATATGCGGCTTGAGTCAAGACTGTTGTTCGTAGATGTAGTCCTGAAGTCCGATATGTCGGACGTAAATAGAAATCGACCAATATATCGTACTGCGTAACGTACGTTATAAAAAAGCTTTCAAAAATCGTGATGTTCATTAGATCTCGACCATCTGATCAATATAACTCAATATGGATGAGCCCTGATCCACTTAAGCGCAGATTAAATCATTTTTAATTGACTGGCAGAACGTACATAGACATAGTTCATCTTGACATCCGTTTTATTTTTATTTTAAGGCCACTTAAACATTACTGCAAAGAGAATGCCCACTTTAAATCGAAGTTTTAAAGTGATTTGTGTCACGTCTCGGCACGTGTCGCGGCACGATTTTGGATATAACGCCATCTATAGGAGGCAACTTATACTCCTTACATAACAACTTAATTTTCTAAAGTACGGCTCAATACACATATGTCGCTAGGTATACAAATTTTAATTTTTCTACTCCTTTTTGAAGTGATGTTATTTATGCACGATAACAGTATTTTTGGATATTAAATGATGAACGCAGTTTCACTGCTGCTACGTGTACTCTGTACACGTCATGTTTATTTTAATGCTTATAATAGTAGTTTATCTATTCAATAGCGCGTTTGATTGGACGACGCAAACGCGATAACCAATCAAAAGTGCTATTGAACAGATAAACTAACGACAAAAATCCTCAAATGCCGTTCCTGAGTCGTGGTGCCGATGCCGGGTAGAAGGAGATTTAAAAGACCGGCACACGTGTGTCTAATCAGAAGATCGATTCTGCTAATTAAATCCCGCAATAATACAGTTACGTTATGATCCAGTCCCGGCTCCCGATATTTTAATACTGCAAAATGGTATTCTCATAAACGACAAACCAGAATCAAACTCGTTTATGATATAAGACACGTTTATAATTCAATCAAAGTAAAATGAAAGTGTAAGTTGATTACCTACGAGAATTGGTTCTGGTGTTGCAGGCGCCAACTGCTACAGGCGGCGATAACCGCTTACCATACAATCTGACTGCTCTATTCCTATAGCCTCCTTAGTCCAGAGGTTTACAACATGGCTCTCGACTCGGAGGTCGTGGGTTCGATTCACGTGTTGAAACAACAGAATGTTGTTTTCAAGTTTGGTTTGGACAATGCAAGCTGATCAACTGATTGTCTGACAAGAAAGATAATCCATGCGTCGGATGGGCATGTAAAAAGTCGCTCATGAGCCTGACCTCTCGCCAGTTGTGTCAATCATCCGTCCCATTGGGTTTCGAGAGTAAAGGAAGAGATAGTGCACTGCGTATACTTGTGTATTGCGCACACACTTGGGCACTATAAAATAACTCCTGCGTAGCTGGCCTGGTTTCAATGAAACCAGCCACCGTCACCGCAATGGGTGTAGGGAGCTATTCCATGAATGCTCAATTAGCGAAAAATTTTACCACTTAAGAAAAATATTAAGTTATAACACTATATTAAAGAAAGCTAATATGCCACTGATAAATCAAATTAGAAATGCTATGACGGATGGCGGTGTTAATATCTAATGGTCATTTTATGGCGCTATTTAACTTAATTGTGTGTCTAATGCGACGAAATGATGACCTTCCCTCATGTTCTTGTGATTTATGTACTTGTTTGGGATACTTGAAAAAATTGGAAAATGTAATGTATATTTTGATACTATCTAATAATAAAATCTAATATCGAATCTGGCCCCGTGCTAAGTATCCGAAGAACTTGTGTTACAAGTACCAGAAAACGGGAATTTTTAATACTTTTATACTATACATATATTTAAGATTTTTACTATGTTATACACATTCATGGCCCAGGAACACGGAAAAACTTTTTGTTCCTTCGGCGGGATTCGAACCCGCGACCTCTGGCTTCAGCACCAAAGCGCTGAACCACTGAGCCAAAAGTAGTTTTTCTTGAATTATTTTGGTAATGTTGGCAAAATAAAAAACCTCGCCATGTTTCGGGAAATCGCGGCACTAAAAATGTCAAATCTTTAGATTTAACTAGTCCAAGATATTCATAGTGTTGCTGCAAATTGAAAATGGAACGCCCCCAGTGTAGGTTTTTTATATTTCTGATAAGGCATTACTACTGTAATACTTACGAAGACCAATGAAAACTGAAGATTTTTTTTATTTCTAAATAGGTTAGAAACTAACTGTTATAGAGTTGTCCTACATGATGACTTACCACCGTTTCGGAAATCCGGCGAGAAGAATCGGCGTAAGAAACTCGCGCGGGGCCACGTTTAAGCAGAAAATTGTTATTCTGAAAAAAAAAAGTTACAAAGTTACAAACATAACATAAATTACAAATCACAAGAACGTACCAGTACATACAAGTAGCCTTTAAACCCACCTTATTCTCAGGGCGTGCACTCATTAACAAAATCATTTATCTTGTAATAAGCTTCAACATACAAACGTCCAAATTATGGAAAACCTAAAAAAAGGGTTGTATTGTGAAAGTTATCAATCAATTTTCGACGAACGATTGATACGGAAAATATACAATAAGGCTGGGACTGTAATGTTCGGAATCCGTAAGGCCGGGAAACATTTTGAGCACTGATATTATCAGTGCTCAAAATGTTTCCCGCGAACGTTCAGAACTATGCGCTAATACAATAGATCTGAAAATCGAACACAAGTGTCGAGTCAAATTTGACAGCTCGACACTCGACACTTTGATCCGGAAACCGGTGAAACCCACCGGATTCCGGATCATACAATCCCAGTCTAAAGTATAAAAACAAATAAAAATGGCTTGTCGTAAAAACTCAATTAAAATGTTCTCAGACGATTGAAACCAGACAATAATGTCATTTTCCCACTGCTCGTAAAGGTCGCAGAGATACATAAAGTGGAATGAATTGATAGTAGATATTAGATTTGAATATTGTTTTCTTGTGTAGGTATTGTTTGATCTGATCTTGTCTACAAGAAGTTTTTGTCTTCTAAGAAAGATGACCCGAACGATAGATCTACTTTAAAAGCTTTGCGGCTCTTTTATCAGTTGGAGACCATATCGAATTTCCGTCGAATAAAATTAAGATATTATGATTTTCTATGAAATGCACCAGGAAACGAGTAGACGGATCGTATGATAGTAGAATATTACCACCGCCCATGGACACTCGTATCATTTGCGTACTTGCGTTCCTAGTTCTCAAAATTCTCAACCCCCTGGGCCTCCGATAATCTCATTCACTCGGCGAAACACAACGTAAGCGTTAATTCAAGCCAGTTTTTTGTGAGGCCGTGGTAATTACCCGGTCGAGCAGGTCCATTCATACCTTAGCATGGCTCGCCCACGTTTGAACAAACAACACCTCGCTCGCGATTAATAAAATACCTTCAGCAATCATCATCATCTCAAGAACTTCGTTTGTTCCTTTCAATTTTCGAGGTTGGGGATGTTTCTGACCAGGAACTCAAGTGCGCAACACCAGAGTTGCGAGTGTCCATAGGGAGCAGCTAAAAAAACCTAGAAACTAAGCGTAATATAGTCTTATACAGACACGATAACAAGACAGCTGCCAGTGTTATCAGCTTTTACTTTTGTAAAGGAATGTCTGGCGAAAGTAGATGACTGATTAGAGGCGACCTCGCGTGTGTCATCCGACTAGCTGACGACAGACTCACGAAAACAACGAAAATAATAGACTTTTGGGTAAAGGTCGGGGACGGACAGACAACTCCTGAAGAACAGCGAATATAATATTGTTATTATTCAGTGTGCTGTGGGCTGTGGCCTGTGTGCGAGTGTTTGTCCCTGCTTGACGTGTAGAAGTTAACTACAATTTGTATGCACACTGATCGTGGAGGTGTCTACTGACTAGTGATTTCGTCTAATGCAGTTTACAGACATATTATTACACAAAAACTGTTTTTTTTCCAGCAGAACCACGAACGCTCTAACCAGGAATTGTACTAAAAGGATTCCAAAACCGTATCTTCTCGAATGGGCAGTCGAGAAGATGAGGATCTGCAATTGAGTCTCCCTTATTCCGATTTATAATCTCAGTTCTCACTCAGTAATTGCAAGTAAAATCATCTTAATTATTTTATATATAGAAATGAAACGTAAAACCTGTAAAAACAAAATAAACGATTAGTAAAATGTTGATTTTGTTAAGGTTCTGTAGACAATTGAAATTTTCACAGACGATGATGTATTTCTGTTGCCGCTATAACAACACACACTAAAACACAATAGTATCAATATTCAAGGCTCCCCTACAAGAAATGAGATTTTATCCTTTTTGTACGGAGACCGTCGAGCTTGAGTCCGACTCGCACTCGGCTGGTTTTGTTTCCGACTGCTCACATAATGCATATTGGTATGTTAGCATACATATATGAGCTAATACTATTTACTAATGCTAAATATCCATTATATGAAGGCTACTTTTATGCAATGCTTTTATACAAGTGAAGAGCAAGAGGTCGCGAACCACATTACGTTGACATTAAATGCGTTTTATTTCGAAACTAATTATTACGTCGCTACGGGAAAGTCGTTTCAATCTACTGTAATAGATAAACACTCGACACGTGAGTTACATATTCAGATTTAGAGTAATTTAACCTTTATAACTGTCACATTAAAGTTCGAAGTCGTTTAATGACTGTAAAGGTTCGTTTTACAGTCATAAGTTATACTTAAAGGCACCTTAAAGGCTATTGAGAAGATGTGATTTATGACAAATATTTGTTTGGACCCGCGGCTCGAAGGCTGAGACTTTTACTTCAGGCTGTTAAATACAGTTTTTTTTTTAAACGGGCAATTGGCCCACCACACTTACCCACCACTGCAACTCCTGTGTAGCCAGGATCGACAGTGGTAACCAACCGCAAAAACCCTTTGATATGATCTCAGGGGTGCCCGGGGGACATGCTAAATCTGTCTTGGAACCCGCATCGAAATTTATCAGAAGATTGTAGGAGGAGTAGGAAGTATTCCAGTTTCCCTCCCCAAGAAAAGCGGGAGACAGCAAAAATTGTGATGACACAAAGACAGAATTAAAGGGGAAGCACCACGGGAATAACATGTTTTTTTTTTTTTTTTTTTTTTTTTTTTTTTTTTTTTTTTTTTTATGACTACAAGACAGAATGTAATTAAATGTTTTAATTTATAATATGACAGTTGATTACAATGCATTTATAATGACAAAAAAGTGTTGCATTGTTTCCAATAGTACTTATGACAAAAACGTTTGAAAGCTCGGAAGTTCTTCGCACAGCCCACGAGATCTTCATAGTACACAACCCTAGAAACACAATGGACGCTGTTCAACATTTCGATTCTTTCGTCATACCAGAGATCACACTCCCAGAGTATGTGATGAGCAGTTTGTTCATAAGGGCTACCTTCGGTCGAACACTCGCATAGCGGAGACGAGACTAATGTAAATCCAAATAGTTTCGCTTTAAAGTTTCCGTGTCCTGTCAAAAATTGAGCGACGTAGTGGTCTATTTCTATCCATTGCTTCGAGAGTCGATCGCGTACCGAAGGGAAGAAATTATATAGGTGACGCCCTTTGATAGTGTTGTCCCACCGTTCCTGCCGTTCCTGCCACTCAGAACTGTTAAATACAGTTACGCCGTAAAAGATATCCATACTAATATTATAAGGAGGAAAGAGTGTTTGTTTGTATGCATCGAATAGGCTCCGAAATTACTGGACCGATATTGGTAATATGTGGCACAGATATAGAGTAGACCACGGGGAAGGACATAGGCTTCCTTTTATCGCGGTGAAATGTTCGGTTCTGCGGGATTTTCTTTTGCGCGTACGAAGACGCGGGAAGCATCTAGTGTAAAATATGTCTTGAAGATCGAGCTATTTATTATTCTGAAATAGTACAGTGTTCCCGTGGGGGCGGTATTTACGCGGGCAGAGCCGCGGGCGAAAGCTAGTGGTTTATAAATTCTTCTTTTGTATACCTTTACGCGTCTTGAATTCACGTGAATTTGTCAATTTTCTCGCATTACTGCTTTAACTCTGCTTAAGTGTAGCCATACACAATAATTTATCCTGCCTATCTCCAATCGCTAGCATCATGCTATCAGTTAGAAACTTAGAACTGAAAGTGGATTCTGCTAATTAAATCCAGCAATAATACAGTTACAATCCAGTCCGGATATGTTAAATCTGAAAAATATTAAATATTATATTTCCTTTGTACCAGACAAAGGAAATATAATATTTAATATTTTTCAGATAATACAAGTTCTTCGTGAACTTCGTGAACCTACGGGACCAAATTGACGTCGAGTGGAAACGTGCAAGGTGTGCAAGCAAGTCCATAGATATTATTAGTATATAAGAATATAATATGCGAGAGAATGAGATAGAAGTATATTTTTGAAAGCTACACATCCATCGTGTGTGAATTGGCATTTTTTCCACTTCGCCCAAGAAGGTTGTGTCTACTCAAACGAAATTAATCTCTACGTTCCCGTCTACAAATTCATTAATTTTTCCTCAATTATACCTAAATGGTGATGATCCGAGATGTCCGCCAACCCGCAGTCGGCATGCCCAGTGCGAGTCAGCGAGTCCGCCGGTGTATTTAAACGGGTACACCACACAGCACAGATGAAAGGAAGAGGAACAGATGAACAGCTACATGGTTTGTTATTGATTCGATTGCACTACTACAAGCATGCGGTGTGTCCACGATTGTGTGGAAAAATTATGGGCCGTTGAAGGGGACGTAATTTTTTTTAAATTTGGATTCTCCTTCATTTGAGTTCTCCTTCATAGCCTTGGGCTGTATAATAGGTAGGGATTCGGATGAGGGTCTTCAAAAGGTAAGTGGTAAGTAAAACCGATAGGAATGGAGTGATAGGAACTCCACGCCACTGGTAGTAAGTAATGCGCCCCTTTCTGTGACCATATTGTGTGTAGTGTGTACATATTGTTGACGGTCCACAATAGAGATTAAGATAGGCGCGACTCGCGGCTTACGCAACATTCCCAGCGCGTAATCATACCGATAATTACTACCACGATGTTTCGGAGTTACATTAAGCATTTAATTATTGTTAGATAGGCAAGATGGTCTGTGTCATGTCCTGTCATGTGTAAGGGTCCTGTTAGACGAGGCGGGCGCCGGTCGAGCACCTGTTTTTGAGGTCATTGTTAACAATGCACGCTGTGACCTAGTCGATAAAGCTCGATTTGCGGTGGCCGCGTTTAATTCTTGTGGTCATATAAACGAGCCCAAAAGATGATCAGTACAAAAAGTATGTTCCCTGGGAGTCTAGACCTAGAAAGAAAAATAAATTTTGCCTCCCTAGTCCCGTGAGCCAACTCAATTCTTCTGAAGATCTTCGAAGCCGTAAAGTAAAGTCTGTCAAGTAAATTTCTGATTATTGATACTGTTTAATACCTAAGTGTCGACTGTCATCCAGTATGCAGAAAACAAAATAGATTCTACCAACAACCTATTGTTGGCCTCAGACAGCCAATTGTTGGCAACCCCCTTATCATATTGTAAAATGTTGCGTTTTCGTTTTGTGTATCTTTTTATACTCCTAGTTACTTAGTTACGTTTTTCCTTATTTATTTGTGTATAAATAAAGGGTGGCCAACACAGATAATATCCAATATAGGTTACCTTCCCCTACATCAGTTGTAAAAGTCTTAAATTGTAGGAGTGGTGCATAATAATAGTATATCAATATACTCTGTGGGTGGTACCGTGATCCTGACAGAGATGTCGATGTCGGCGCTGGATGCTCTCGGGCCCAAATAAATCACTGAACTTAAGGAACGACGACAGCAGTGACCCGTTCAAAGCGTATATTGTCATTCAAATATTATTATTATGATTACACAATTGTATACCGTTTATATATAATTGTTTACCGTTGTAGCGGGCTACGACCTCTTGATACGCTTGAGTGGCGATTATAATAATAAAGCAACAATTCTTATATTCCCCTTTATTGGTGCTTAATACAGATACGTACTACAAATGAGATATGTCTAACACTGAGAATAGCCTTTTACTTATCTAAAATAAACTAAACTAAACAACTAAAAACCTAAATAGGCTTTACTTCATGACATCTGTCAATGTCAAAAATGACATTGACACTTACTTTTGTCATTATGCAACAACCGTTAAGTGTACGGTCAGCGGTTATGCCAAACAAGAGTTCTCCGCTCGATCAAAGATATTGAAAACAGATATCAATAAATATTTCTTGCTGTATCTATGATTTCAATAATCAAGGCAACGATGAATTAAGCAGTTTCATTGTTTTTAAATTGTTTCGCGTTGGTTTCTTGCGAGATTCGGAATGGCAAAACTGCGTCAGGCTGACGTATGTATGGTTGTTGTGAATAGCTACGAAACTTAGGTAATCGTCGAATTCGAGATTTCAGACGCGTATCTATGTTGGACGTGTGTATTTATATATACCTAACAATAAAATTTAAGGACAAACGGGAAAAGCACTTTTCTTATGTTTTCGCGGCCATAATCATATTATATTGTGAAGCAAATACTTCTTAGGTACCCCTTTTTAGGAAAATGATGCAAACGGAGGAGTATGAAATTTGTCACAGTTTAAGTTTATGTAGAGGAAGGTTTGACACAATTGGAAATGGGGTAGTAGCAACTAGGTAGTAGAAAGTAGAGTAGATACAAGGTAGGCGCCAAGGCCTAGTGGGTAGTCCCTGGGTAGTGGGTACTGGGTATACTCGTGTGACTTATGATTACGTGAGTGCTATAATGGCAGCTTCGACCTTTGGTGCCCACTTTCCAATGACCCGGAGCCCTCCGAACTTTAGAGATGGGACAAGAACCTAGACAGTATCGATATCGTATCTTACGACTTACGTAGTCAAACATCTGTCACTGGAGTATAAAAAGTATACACTTCCCGCCTATGTCACCAATGAAATAAACTACAAAATAAAATAACGCGGTAACAGGCGCAGTAAATTGGTATTTTATTTAGAAGTGAAACTTCTTTAGGTCGATAGGAATTTGGATATAGCGCCATTTGTAGGAAGCTACTCATACCTACTTCTTACATAAAAACTTCCTTAAATACGGTTCAATACCCAGATGGCTCTACGTGTATATTTTAATATTTCTATTCTATTTTGAAGTTATGGTTTTTTGGGTTTTAAATTATAAATTAATTTTCACTTCTGCCACGTGCTCTATGTACGCGTCATGTTCTTTATTTACTATGGACAACAAGCTACAAATTCTTAAAACTCGTGTTAGGTACATTCATTGGTATATTTTGTACTTGTATTTGTAGTGGGTACAGAATTTTAATAATAAGTAATTAAATGCTAAACATTAAAAGGTGAGGCAGAAAAAAGTAATTACTTGAACGGTAATATGAGTCATAATACAAACAGGTCCTGTAGAGTGGGTAGAAAAACAAATATAGCGTAAGTGCTAAGTTCAATTTCAGTTGCCAAAATAGTCATGTAAATTCGAGGTAGTTAGTTCACTTAGCTCCGATTTCAACGAACTTCTTTAAACGTTAAACCCGGATTCGATCTCTGTCTCTCATTCAATCTTAGAACGGGACAGACAGATCGAAACGATCTGTCAGAATAATTAAACGTCGTTATAATACGTTAGTTAAATTGGGATTAATTCTTTTTGTCTATCAAAAGCTCAAAATGTATTTCTATTTTAATTACGAAATAGTTCATACCTCGATATCGACAAATAATATAATGCGAGTGGCACATCTCTACATCTCTACGTGATTATATTATGATCATTATATCATATCCCGATAACACGTACAATCAACGGAGAAACTTGTTGCAAAATCAATTATTTATTACTGCGATTAGAAAAAACGAGTTTTAACCGCCTACCAAAATGGAGATTGAAGCTTCTCAATTCGACTGTAAGTTTTTTTACACGAAAATAAGCAGGATATAACTAAATATATAAGTAAACAAGAGCAGGTAGGCAAAATAGCAGCAGGTCTCAAAAGGCCGCTTTCGGCGATTCTATTTCAGTTCATGTTAATGAATTACTCCAAAAATCGTAAAACGGCCACTTGGCGCCAATTCATAATTTGATTAGGATACAATTCATAAGCAGAACATTCATTTGACAACTTTCTATGGAACAACATGGAAGTTTCATATTTTTTAAATTTCACCATGTAGCAGCCTACACGTAGATTGGTACTAGGTACACCACGTGATCCTACCTACTACTATTATAAATGTGAAAGTTTGTGGGGATGGATGGATGGATGGATGGGTGGATGGATGTTTGTTACTCTTTCAAGCAAAAACTACTCAACGGATTTCGATGAAATTTGGTATGGTAGTAGTTTAAGCTCTGGATTAACACGTGGGCTACTTTTTATCTCAAAAAAGTACTGTGTTCCCGCGGGATACTGTATTTACGTGGGCGAAACCGCGTACAAAAGCTAGTGTGTTATGTATTAGACTAGGTAGATGCTTAAAGTTATCTCGAGAGCTTAATAAAATATATGTAGGTACATACATACAGACGCCTTCAATCTTATACTTTAAACGAGACAATCTTGTAATATATATAATCGTAATCTCGGCAACGCCTGCAAACACTTACATAAAATTTAGTATGCAGGGAGTTTTGGGGGAGAAACATCGGTCTAGCTATGTTTTATCCCTGGGAAACTGCACACTTTTAACTTATTTATGTTTTTTCTTTAGTCGTGCAACGGTATTTCGATAATTTTGACTCTAATAATGTCAGTCCGATTGGCAGTTTGGTTAATTTTTGCGTTGTTTGGATATTCGGAATGTGGGTGGTTCGAATCTCGGTAAAAAAATTGTGATACTTTAAAAAAAAAAATCTACTGGAGCTCCGAGCAAAGCTCGGTTACCCAAGTACCTACTAGGATCTACTAAATAGTACTAATAACGTAATACTACAGTTTACACTGATATAATAAAGAGGTATGATCTGTTTGTTTGTTTATTTGTTTGAATAGGCTCCGAATTACTGGACCAATTTTGATGAAATTTTATACAGTCATATAGTAGACTACGGGGAAGGACAAGGCTACTTAATATTCCGGCAGAATTAACTTTTAAAAACTTTATTTACTAATTAAAATAATTTAAAAACCGGGGTTTGCGCTTACGAAGTCGCGGACACCATGTAACTAAAAATTAATTTGATTTCTTAGTAAGACACGCGCCGCCACTTCGTATGGATATGCTATGTATATATGATATCAGCTGCTGCGGTGCCGACGCGGCACCGCAGCAGCTGAGCCACAATGTCAAAAAGTGTCAAATGTCAATGTCATATATGACAGGTCGACACTAGAAACTTCAATTTTCAACTCTATTGTATTAGCGTAGCTGGTTCTATTTTCGGTGCTCTGAATTTTCACCGGCGTTCGGGATTCCGGAGCATATAGTCGCAGCCTTAGCGTACTTCTGGAGTCATGGCTACCTGTTAGTGACTTATTCAATTTAAAATTTCTTTATTTCGGACTACCATGGTACGTGAGTTAGTATTACATACTTAAAACTTAAAAACTTTAGGTACTAACCCTATAATATATAATATTAAAGTAAAATACATGAAAAATAAATATCTATACTTAAACATATTCCTCTCTATTATCATGCACCTAGTATAGAACCACGCGCGGACAAAATCTAGAGGAGGTACTGCTCTCATATTCGTTCATTACCCGCACATATTTCCTCAGTATAGGTGCATGCGGATCATCTGCCACAATCCTCAGGATGCTGTTGTCGCTCTCCCGCACGCGGTTTATTAGTGACGCTATTTTTTTGCGTATAAGTGCCCGAAATCCGTCCGTTCTTGCCCAGTATGATAGTCGAGTCACGATTACAAGTACTGTCCGTTCAGAGTTATTCTACCTCGGAGTTGATAAGAGAGTAATCCTTATGTCGTCGCCATAAAGGCCCTGTTAGAGGTACAATAACTCTGAACGCACTGTATAACCATTTGCAGCCTCAGGCCCCAGCCGGGGATATACATTACACAGACGGGGAAGTCCCTTCAGTATCGCCAAACAGCTTAAGGCCACGATTGTGTGGAAAAATCGTTGGCCGTTGAAGGGGACATCAAAATTTTCAAATTTGTATCGACTTCGATCATTCCACGAATGCTGTTTCTATGTACGTAAGTATATAAATATATTTTCTACTCTGTGTTATTGCTGTTCATGGGTTCATAATATCGGGTTACACGTAATATTTTTACAACCATAATATATTGCATTTCAAAATTTCACTTCGCTGCGCTTTTAGTTTCCACCTTTAGCCGACCTTCGAACTTGACCCTTAGTCCATAGAAAGTATATCTTGTTGTCTGTTTGCTTGTTCTGCTAGTGTCAATACGCCTGCTGCCAGTAGCCCAAGCTGGAACATTATGCGAATATCGTTACGTCTACGTAAACGGAAAAAAATGTATGAAAACCATAACGGCGCCTCTAGTGGACGTAAATGTAACTAAATCGGTAGCAGGAACCTTTTTTGGATAGTTACGTAACATGGCATAAACGATACTTGACAATTTTGTATAAAATTTGACGGACGGTGTAGTTATGTGCTACGTAAAATAACGAATACTCTATCACTTAAAATTTGTTGGTGACAAAGGCTACGTCCAACTATCTCGTGTAATTTAAGAGTGTTTTTAAACTAAATATTAAGTGATTTATTGAAAAGAACCTATAAAAATGCAAGGTGCAAATCCAATTGAACCTAGGACGCTCAATTAATGCTATGGAACAAGAACAAGAGATACAAGGTAAATTTGCTACAAAGCAAAACATAAAATATATTATTGAGATTCTTATAAATAATTGGTTACATAATTTACATTATTTTGTAATATTTACTATTTAAAAGTTTTTGTTGTTAAACATGAGTATTCACGAGGGAATAATACATATATTGTTATTGTTATGCTGAAATCAACAAAATAATAAATAACACTTCACTAAAGGGAATGATTGTTTAGGTATAAATAAAGCATACTTATTATGTATTAATGTACCTTTGGATTATATCTCGTATTTTAGTTAATTTATGTATTAAATTTGGAGAATCAACTTGCTTGATGACACATTGGATCCTCATTCCCTAGTGAAAGGCAAACTTGTACAAAACTTCCATTATCAGAAATTGCTTATTTGATTAGAATTTACACAAATTATTCACATTTTGTTATAAAAATATTACGATTAATAACTATACCTAATGGCCATTATTATTTATAAACACAGTGTTGCCAAATCTTAAAATCACATAGATTTTTTTTAAACACAGTTTATCTCTAACTTTTGCGCGCGATTTCGTCGATTTAAAAAAGGGTATAGTACATTTTGAATAATTTGTTATTCTTCCAAAACACAGAAGGAGATTCTGAATTCCTGTGTATGTTTTTTTGTGTATGTTACGCGATTACTTCGCCGTTTGTGGATCGATTTTCAAAATTATTTTTTTATTTTAAAGGGTTTACTCCCAAATTGGTCTCATCGTCACCAAATGGTAGTATGGTGGTGATGGCATCCATGAGGAATGGTGAGAAGTCCCCAAAATTTATAGGGACACCCATAGTTATTTTGACTTTTTTTGAAATGACTCGAGCATATGCCACCAAAAAGTGAAATGTTGTGCCAAGGTTGTGTATACCCTGGATCCAAAAGCGCTGAACGGCATTCCTCAGTCTTTGAAGATAAACTTTTGGAAATTTCAGAATTGTTTATATAACTGCAAGCATATGTCACTATTAAATAATCATCATCAAGTAAATATTTTATATTTTATATTTTATCTCCATACATGTGAAGTGGGGACGAAAAATATATTTTCATTCTGCCCCATCGTGTGGGGTATGAATAGGTATTTTAAAATAAAAGCAAAATTTTATACATGACTATTTTACAAAGTCTATTCCAAGTCCAACTGACCATTTTCGACCATTTTAGGAGATAGAAACTTGTAAGTTTCCGTGCTAATAGGTCATGCCAAAAACTTTTTAGGAAAATTATTCGAATTCGGACAATAATTTTAAAATAATGAATAAAATAATAATAAAAAATAAAAATAAAATAATAAATAAAATATTAATATGTTGCCTCGTGTTGAATAACACAATATTTTTACAAATTAAGTAATCAAAATAGTTGAATAGAGAAACATAAATCTAAAAAATAATAGCAAATAAAAAATGTTCATCTCTTTCTCGCAAAACAATTTGTTACGTCACAAGCTGCTACCGCCATACATTTTTTAATGACAAATGTATGGCGAGAGCAACTCGTGACATCATGGGCCGACATAACGCTCTCTTTCTTATTGTAAGTTTAAATTGTTAGGATTGTTTTTTATAAAAAATACCAAAATGGGTTCTAGATTGTTTATCAACATGTTGTCTAACATCGAATTGACGAAAAAAAATTTAGGCGACATACATACTATAATTTAAAAAATCCTACATGGCAACACTATGATTTTGTCAAATGTAAATATCATATGGTTTTGCTTAGAACAAAGAATAAGTGCGTCGAACAATATCACGAATTTTTATGAAATAAATATTAATTTTTTTTTTTGACAAACAAACATTAAATGCACTACGCCGTCAGTTTACAGACGTAGCAGGCTCAATTTACCTTGCAGAAAGCTTCATGATTAATAGAGGCTCATAATATGCCCTGTTTCTGAGATGAATTTGTCGCTTTTGATTTATTAATTCAAACGCATTCACATAGTGAACAAAGAGATACAAAATAAGTTCGCAACATGGCAAGAATATACTAAAATATATATTAGGATTATTCTAAAACAAAATTTACAGTATTTTGTTTGTATTTATTTTTGTTACAAGACTGGATTGGAACCCGCAATCCCAGGGTGGCTTTGATAATGTCTGTCTTTACCTACTTACAAAATACAAACAATACCCTGACTCCTTTTATAATTAAAAACTGCTATTATATTGTTTATATTTTGAAAGCCGATGATGACTTATAAAAAACTCAAACATAAAGTATGCTAATGTTCTATGACACCAAAATATATTAATTAGTGTTTATATAATGTATACCAAAGTTATTTATTAATTGTTTTTGGTTTCAGACAAAACAACATTAACCAAGTTTTGAAATAAGATAAGGAATGTTACAAAAAGTAGCTTGAGGAAACTATTACATATAAAACATTCTACATTAATATAAAATTCTGATGTTCCATATATAAATGCTAGACTTATGTGTAAGCTAGGACCTTACACATACGACTTTGAGCTGAGGGAAGTAGGTATATAGGTTAATGTGAGGGCTGGAGAAATCTGGGACTGACCTTATTGTTGAGCTGGTGGTTCTGTATCTGGGCGGAGGCTTCTTCTCACTACACTACACAGCTGTTGAGCGGATTATCGATAGATTTATCGCGGTTCGCCGGCGAATTTGGTATTATATTAACGAGCACAAATAAATATGCGCACACGCGTTCGCGTTCACTAGGTTTCGGGATGAGCTGAAAATGCATCTGGCGCGGGAGGGGTTCTAAATGCAAGTGTTCGTCACTCTCTGACAACGCCCCTGAGTCGGTCGGCCATACTTCACGTAGTGATGTCCTTTGTGTTTATTCTAAACGTCGCGCCAGTGTTGGCGCGAACATCCTGGGGGGCCCGCACAGGCGGCGAGCTGAGGGGCATCCTGAGCAGAATCCAGTGGGAGCCGGGCAATCTTGCCGACAGGCCTCCGCAGCTGGCCTTGAGTCGTGTCCAAGTCCACAACTCTGATGACTCCATCCTTCCCAGGTAGCAGACGTGAGATTCTTCCCATCTTCCATTGTAGAGGAGGCAAATTGTCCTCCTTGAGCAGAACCAGTTCTCCAATTTTGGGTGGAGAGGAAGAGGAAAGCCATTTGGAGCGGATTTGAAGGGTATGGAGGTAGGACTTGGTCCAAAGGTTCCAAAAGCGCTGAGAGAGTGATTGAATGAGCTGAAAGCGTTTGAGCGGAGATATTACTCTTTCATCTAGAGTCAGCTCGGGGAGAGCTGTGAGCGGACGGCCAATGAGAAAGTGGCCAGCAGTAAGGGGCTGATAGTCCGTGGGATCGGACGAAAGTGGACTGATGGGCCGAGAGTTTAACACAGCTTCGATTCTAGTGAGCAGAGTTAAGAATTCCTCGAAAGTGAGGTGTTGCTCACCGATAACACGGTATAGAAGTTGCTTTGTGGATTTAACATTAATCTCATGGATACCTCCCATCCATGGGGCTTTAGGCGGATTGAGTAACCAAGTTATATTTTGAGTTGAGAGTTTATGAGAAATGGCGTCGTTATTGTCATTGAGAAATTGTTGTACCTCTAGTAGATGATTCCTAGCTCCTATATAATTTGTGCCACAATCCGAACGTATCAATACCGGAAGTCCGCGACGTGAGCAGAACCTTTGTAATGTTGCAATAAACGCTTCGGCAGTGAGCGATGAGACTAGTTCTAAGTGAACCGCCTTTGTAGTGAGGCAAACAAATATGCAAAAATATCCCGTAATTAACTTAGCATTACGTAATTGACTTGATTTGAGCAGAAACGGTCCGGCGAAATCGGTTGATACGTGACTAAATACGGGCTGAGGTATGACTCTATCAGCTGGCAGGTCAGCCATGATAGGTACTTCGGGCTGAGCGCGGCAACGGAAACATCTTATGCATTTAAACGTTCTGTGCCTTATAATGCGGCGGGCAGATAATATCCAAAATTGCTGACGTAAAATAGCATGTAGCGTGTCCGTGCCAGGGTGGCAGTGTATGCGATGATAGTGATCTATTATAAGGTCTACGAGCGGACTAGAACTAGGCAAAATGAATGGGTGTTGAGCATCGTATGTGAGTTCCGAACGAGTGAGTCTACCTCCTACTCTGAGGAGACCGTCCTGCGTAAAAGGCGACAGACGTTGTAGTCGTACTGTGCAGATTCTATCGGTTTGTAGGCGGTGAATATCTTCTGCGAATGCATTTTGCTGTACAGAGCGGATCCAGAAAAGTAATGCTTCTCTACGTTCACTTACAGTTAGAGGGCCTAGTTGTCGCGAGTTTGAATTTAGTTTACAGTTACGAATGAATCGCCTCATGTAGGCAGTGACACCAGTTAGTTTTTCTAAAGAGCTGAAGCGAGTGAGCAGATCACTATCGACACCGGGTATCGAGAAATTGCATGGTACGTATTTTGGTTTGAGCCCTGGCAAGTCTTGTCGAGTATGAGCTGAAGGCATCTTGGGCCAGGTATCCTCTGGCAATTTGAGCAATGGAGGAGACCACCATAAATCATGAGCGGAGAGAGCTTGAGCTGATAATCCTCTGCTTGCACAGTCAGCAGGATTTAATTGGGAAGGTACATGACGCCACTTAAGTGTGAGTGAATTTGAGTTAATTTTTGTTACTCTATTTGATTCAAATGTTTGTAAACGATGGGGCGGAGTTTTTATCCATGCAAGCACTATGGTACTATCTGACCAACAAATGTGATGTGTAATTGTGAGATGAGCAGACAATTGTTGGGAGACACGCAACATGAGCTGAGATAATAGAGTTGCAGCAGACAACTCTAATTTGGGGATTGTGAGTTTATTTTTAATCGGTGCGACTTTAGATTTAGCAATTATGAGGTGAACGTTAACAGATCCGTTGTGAGCTGATTCTTGTAAATATATCACTGCAGCAAAACCGCTTTCCGAAGCATCTGCGAATCCGTGAAGTGAGTATGTTGATTTGAATTTGTGTGGAGCGATATGTCTGGGAAAATGTATATCTGAGATGTGCGGAAGATCATGATAGATGCGCTGCCAATCATCTGTAATATTATTTGGAGTGGGATCGTCCCAGTCCAATTTAGTTAACCATAACCTTTGAAGAAGTATTTTTGCGCGGAATATGACGGGTGTAACCCAACCGTTTGGGTCATAGAGAGAAGCTACTGTGCTAAGAATTGAACGTTTTGTAATGTGGGTAACTGGTGGTAATGAGATGTGATATGTAAATTCATCAGACCGGGGAATCCATCTAATACCCAAAACCTTAATTGATGGAGACTCTGCGCTGATGTCAAAGTCTTTAGGCATTTCGCATTGATCGTCTGGAAATCTTTGCAAGAGCTGAGGTGTGTTTGATGTCCATTTACTAAGTTTAAATCCACCGAGTGATAACAAATCAATGAGCTGAGTTTGGAGTGCTGATGCTTCTTCTATGGTGTCATGGCCGCAAAGTACATCATCCACGAAAACAAATTTACGCAAAATTTCGGCAGCCTGAAGATAGCGATGACCTTCATCTTCAGCTAATTGTAATAATGTGCGGATAGCATGATATGGACTTGAGCGCAATCCGTATGTAACAGTGTTGAGTGCATATGTGAGCAGAGGTCGATCTGGAGACGATCGCCAGAGTATGAGCTGATAGTGTCTTTGGTCTGGTCTTAAGAGAATATTTCTAAACATCATTTTTATGTCAGTGCTGAATACTATACGATGTGCGCGGAATGATATAATAATATCTACAATGTCTCGTTGAAGTGCTGGACCTGTGTGCAGGCAATCGTTTAAACTGACTCCATTGGATGACTTACAACTGCCATCAAATACTGTGCGGAGTTTGTCAGTACCTGATTTGAACACGCCATGATGAGGAATATAATAATGAGGTTTATGAGTAAATGTAGACGGATGACACGGTGTCATGTGTCCTAAGTTTATGTATTCGTTCATGAATTCTATATATTTTTGTCGCAGTGTGTGATCGGATTGCAACCGTTTTTCTAGATTGAGAAATCTACGTAGAGCAATAGCATGAGTACTACCTAATACGGGTGCATCTGATAAGAAGGGAAGAGTCACCATGTAACGGCCTGAATCGTCACGAATGGTGGTTGAGCTGAATATGTGTTCACACTGCTCGTGTAGCGGGTTTGAATGAGCAGAACGAGGCTGGGGTTCTTCCGACTCCCAGAATCTTTCCAGGCTTTTGCAAATATCATGAGTAGAATGAGCAGAATGTGTAGAGTGAGCCGACTGAGTATAATGAGTATGAGTAACATGAGCAGAGCCAACTTGAGCTACAGGTGAATCGCATGAGTGCTCAACAAGTCCTATGAGTGCAAAATCAAAAATCGTGCCGAAGGCTATGGGCTTCCCCGGGCCCAAAGCAATCTTAGTACCATCCAAAACGTGACCCAAAACGTCTGAGCCTAAAATGAGATCAATGGGCGCAGGAGTATGATAAGCTTGATCCGCCAATGGAATGAGCTGATGAGCTGAGTCTTGTACAACATCTGGTATTTTTTGCAAAGGTAAATAACCTGTAACGTCTTTGAGAATATGAGCGGTAGTAGTAATAGATGGCGTGTCACGGTGTGTGGGCCTAAATGTTATTGTGACCCAACCTTTAGAATTTTGTATGTGCTGATCACCTACACCTGTAATTTTTAATGAACATTGTTTTGGTTGCAAATTAAGATTTCTAGTCATGCGCTGAGTTATGAGCGTTATCATGCTACCACAGTCCAATAAAGCCCGAGCTTTGTGATATTCTCCGCATTTATCAGATATATTTAAAACGACTGTGGGAAGTAACACTGGAGTTTTTAATGGGTTTTCTATGTGCTGAGTTGAATTTACTTGGGCTGATTCTACAGAATATTGGGCTGAACTAGATTTAGATATTTTATGAGCTGAATGTGATGCAGGTGTACTATGAGCTGAATGACATTTTAAATTATTGGGTTGATCTTCTAATTCTATGTGCTCCGTGATTGTAGGTAGTCATTGTTTTTTGTTTTGAGATTGATGAGTTGTAGACGGTGCATGATCAGACGATTGGTTGGGGTCTGATGATGATGATTGATGTGCACGCGTATGTTGTGTGTAGGCCGTGTAGGTATGTGGCTTGTCTTGAGCACGCCGGCGGGGCTGTGCACGTAAATGAGGAGGAAGCAAATGCGCTGACGACACCGGAGAATTTGGAGTTCCGTGACGATGAAGCGAGGTGTGGTGATTTGCACTTCCACACTCTTTGCATGAGTTTGTCGAACTAATTCATTTTCAAAATGCGGACCTAGACATTTACGACATCTGTCGTTGGCTTCTATGAAATCCCAACGACCTTGAGTGGGCTGATGATTATATTTCGGACACGCGATAAGTTTGTGTTCTGTATTCCTACAATAGGGGCAGTAGAATCGCTTGCGTTTATCTGTATTCCGGGCTGAGTACTCGCGCCGCTCTGTTCGGGGGGAGGAGGGCCAGTAGCGTTGAGGGTAATGAGGAACTGGGCTGACGTGATAGCTACTTAAAGTGTGAGCCGATGGCGAGCGCTGAGTATTACGAGGATACGCGGGACTAATTGGTCTAAAGCGTGGACTACGCGGAGAGTTTGCGGGGGGTGTGTGTTGACGAGAGGGCCCAGTTTGTGGTGAGTAGGTAACACCGCGCGTTGCATTAGAATATTCGGTTTCGATACAGCGCGCGTGCTCCTCTAAAAAAGAAATCAAATCACCTAAGGTGGGCAGAGTGTCCGAGATGCCGTATCTTCTTTCGAACAGGGTGCGGAGCTCGCCTCGTAATTTTCTAACTACAATAGACACAAATACGTAATTACTATCCATAGGTAAACGCAGATTATTTAATGCGCTTTGTGCGGAAATGAGCGGAGTTAAAAACGTCGCGCGTATGCTTGATCGAATATGAATATTAGGTAGGCCGAGTATTATATCAACAAACCCATCTATCAGAACACGGCGGTTTTCATACCTACGTGTGAGTATATCGAGCGCGACGCTGTAATTATCATTTGTGATTTTTAAATGCGCAATCATGCTGAGCGCCTCCCCCGATAGGCAAGACAAAAGATAGTGCAGCTTAACTGCATCTGTAAGTGACGTCATGTCGTCTGTAAGACTCCTAAAAATCGTAATAAACGATGGCCAGTCCTCAACGCGTGAGCTGAATTTTGGCAGTTCAATTTTGGGCAGAACGGCAGAAGTGAGCTGACTTGACTCTGAAGTGGAACTTATATTTTCCGCTGCAGTTAAAATATCATAATATTCGGATAGCGCGTTCTCGTAACCGGCTGTATAAAACTTTTCAATTTCTTCTGTAACACTGCCGTCGTCTAAAATTTCGCAGTATAAGTTTTCTAATTTTTGTTTCAAATTTTGTAGGTCTTTAAAACGCGCATTAAACTCCGTTTTGTTAGACTTTGAGTCACCTTTGTGTAATGCCAATGCGATCTCTCTGAGCCGACTAATAGATTTTATAGTTTGCCTAAATATGGCCGCTTGCGATTTTGTAGGCATGTTTAAAAATATATGCGTGTAACTAAGTTAAATATTTAAAAGTAATGAGCGGAAAATACGCGCGCAATTAATTAAAACGCAGAAAATAGATTTTAATAATGTGCCGACAATGTATACAATTTTATCATAAAATGTGTACGAGTTAATTAACAAATGAGCTGACCGATCACCTGATGCTAATATACTATTAGTGTATGTTTGATGAGCGGAGATTAATGCGTTAGAAGTCGTCTGTAATATTATATTAATGTCCTGAAGTTTGAATATAAACAAATCTTAGCGGGCGCGTTAGAAACAAAATAACGTAATGAAAACAATGCAAGTAGGTATGAGCAGTTTCAATCTCAACAGTGTGCCGACTTATTCAAAACAGCTGTAACGTAACACCTATAATATATTTGTATAAACACAGAACGTCATAAGAATTCTTATTTAAAACAGCTGTAACGTAACACCTAATAATATTTTTGTATAGACACAGAACGTAGATAAGATATGAATTCAATGTGAAGGTCACTATTTATTCTATGAAGAATACCTAATTGAGAATGAATGTAACAGCTGTTGTTCGCACGGGCGCCGTGTAGGTACACAAATCAAGTTTTCTGTATCGAAGCGAGCCGACGATGTTAGTATGGGCACTTGAGATGTTATGCAACCCGTAACTATTAAAATAATGCTAAGTTAATTAATATTGTGTTTTAAAAATTGAGAATATGAAGATATAAACGTTATATATAGATAAAATACTTAGTAATGCAACGACGATTTACAATTCTGTTATGAGCCGAACGTAATTCACAATACGCACTAGTTATTACTTATTTTATATGCGAATCAAACATTAAAATATTTTGTAAGTAATTAAGAGCTGAGAAAATTATATGAGATATTATTGGCACAAATTATGTATTGGGTACGTTAGGGAAGTTCTGGAATGTTCGAGTTCTTTGTTCGACAATAAGCCGACAACCTACCCACTATTTTTTTTCATTTTTTTTTGGGTTTTTCCTATGAATTTATGGGCCGAAATATGCACAAAATAATTTAAATAATTAACATATAGGTTAATATCAAAGTACAGAATAGGGGTTTAATGTTAAATGTGCCGAATTGATAATGGGAGTGGACTGTAACTTGGTTTTAAAATGGCGGGGCGGCCTGGCCAGAATTAATTGGACAAAATATAAATAATCGAGCTGATTTTATGTGCAGAATTGGGCGGAGTGGAACTGTAGGTGCTGGTTCTAATCAGGCCCAACGCCGGTAATAGGGAGAAGGGCTTCACGAAGGCTCGATGGGCCAAGAAATGTGTAAGCTAGGACCTTACACATACGACTTTGAGCTGAGGGAAGTAGGTATATAGGTTAATGTGAGGGCTGGAGAAATCTGGGACTGACCTTATTGTTGAGCTGGTGGTTCTGTATCTGGGCGGAGGCTTCTTCTCACTACACTACACAGCTGTTGAGCGGATTATCGATAGATTTATCGCGGTTCGCCGGCGAATTTGGTATTATATTAACGAGCACAAATAAATATGCGCACACGCGTTCGCGTTCACTAGGTTTCGGGATGAGCTCAAAATGCATCTGGCGCGGGAGGGGTTCTAAATGCAAGTGTTCGTCACTCTCTGACAACGCCCCTGAGTCGGTCGGCCATACTTCACGTAGTGATGTCCTTTGTGTTTATTCTAAACGTCGCGCCAGTGTTGGCGCGAACAACTTAATATCATCAATTCTTAGTTGGCAAATGCAAGCACCAATATTAGTATAAAAGTACAAGTCATACTGTTAAACTTAACTTTGTGTCAGCCTAATGATATAATATTTGGTATTTAGCAATGGGCTGGTTCTTCTCAATAGGTTAAAAATTAGGATTGGACTTTGTTATAAATTGTCATAAGCATTTATTTGTTAAAATATATGTGGAATAATAATTGATGCACATGCTTTTTAATACATCTATGTGCACATGTATGAAATGTAATGAATAAAACAATATTATAAGAGTACACATTTTTAAATTAATTTAAATTATTTAAAAGGAAAGAAATAAATCTTGTCACAAATTTTATAATTGTTTTATTGACACCAAATGTCTCTACTTTCATTTCTGCTTTATTGTGCTAATAATCTAGTCCTTGCAAATAAACATTGACACCTTCACTTGTTAAACAGTTTAACGAGCTGTAAATGATAATGAGCCTCATATATTGCTTTTCTTTTGGAACTGCTGCAACTTAACCCTAAAACAAATGATGAATTAAGCATATTAATCCCTATTCCAAAATGTTTTTGACGTGATAACTTCTTATAAATCGATGGAGCCGGCTGCACGCACGAAAAAACATGACTCATGCGTTACCTGTTACCCGTTATCGTTACCAAGTACCGTTACGAAGTACCAGCGTTACCTCGCATTGCCTTTACCTCATTATTATTATTATTATTGTTGTTGTTATTGTTGTTGTTGACGTTGTCACGTTCAACTATCGTCAGTAAAACGACTTTACAGACAACCGGCATGTTTTTGTTGAACTTTAAGTCCCTACAAAGGAATAACACGACCTTTTGTTATGATTAGATCAACAAAACATACTAGACTTCATATTGGAGGGCGGTTATGGTATAGGTATTTGAACAAAGAAAAAAATAAAAGCCTCAATACTATTAAAACAAAGCATAGGTACCTTTTCGATTAAATCCGTTTTATTGTTGTTGAGTACCTACTAGTCAATACGGAGAATAAACTTACTCGATGGACACATAAAGTAGATACATTGGATCCTCAGTGATAGGCTGAACTTGTCCAAGACTTCTGATAAAACAAAACATGTCTTTATTTTGATTGATTAACAAGTTTTCACACAATAATAAGAAAATAAAAAGGACACTATCGCCATTACTTAGGTACACTTACGTCAGCTGTCAGTGATGCCCACATCTTAAAACAGTTTTCCGTAAAAAAATGCCATATTCCGTTTAAAATATGTATGGATTTTTTTAACTTAATCTTTTCTTTACTGATATAATTTGGGGTACTTAAATGAACAACTTTGAGTATGAAAAATATAAGAATGTAATGAAAAATATAAGAATCTTGAAATATAATAATGGTTGCACTCGATATTTTTTCCCCCCATTAGTACCGCTATAGCATGATTAATTAAAGGGAAGTAATTACTATTTATTACTCAGATATCTCCGAAGTTTACCTTTTGATGTACTAGAACAGGGGTCTCCAAACTACGGCCCGAGGGCCACATCCGGCCCGCGGACAGATTTTGTCCGGCCCGCGGAGAGCTAGCATACTTGAAAACTCCTTTTAGAGAACATATTTTTTATAGCAAATTAAATTTAGTTTACTGAAGTATTCTAATTTATGTTGAATAATTATTAATATGACATCTACATTGACATGGTCATGGGCTAACTACTCATAACATTGTTGTAGGCTTATTGTTATTGTTTTTGTGATATGTTGGATAAAGAAACACAGAATTGTAATGAGTAAAGACATGTATAATATGCAGAAAATTTAACTTCAGTATATAATAACTAACAAATTATTGAAATGAATCCAACTAACATTTTATACATTTTAAATAAAAACATAACTTATCACAAGCATAATGACATATGAAATACTAATGAGATTTATGTAATTGAGATTGTCCACTGACAATAGTTTGAGGTTGTGGACTAATTTTACTTGTACCAATTATTAAAAGAGATTTAAGATGCTCATCAGTTAATTTAGATCTGTAAACATTTTTTGTGTACTTCATTTTGGAGAAGGTCTTCTCACACAAATAAGTAGTACCAAAAACAGAAAACAGCCCACGAGCAAATTTATGCAAATTATCAAATTGTGTCAGTGGAAGACCCTTATAAAATTCTAACAAAGATGAGTTTTGATATTTGTTCTTAATTATATCACTGCACTTGTAGATTAATCATTTCCAACGAATGGAAATGATTAATCTACAAGTGCAGTGATGATTAATCTACAAGTGCAGTCCGAGAAACGAGTATCAAAATTTATTTTCAAAGCACTCAAAGTTTCGATTGCAAAATCGATAGGAAACTCAGTCTCAGTGGTGTGGCTGAATATTTCACATGTTTTAAAATGTGAAAAACAATCAATTTCTTCCGGAATGATTTGATATTAGTGTATAAATCAGGAAGATGCTGGTTTTCTCCTTGCAATCTCAAATTAAGTTCGTTCACATGTTTTGTCAAATCAACATAGAATGCTAACTTCCACAGCCATGCGTTGTTTTGTAATTCAGTAAGAGGGCGATGCTTTTCATTCAAAAAAATTTCGATCACTGCTCGAAGTTCAAAAAAGCGCTGAAGGACTTTCCCACAACTAAGCCCAACGTACGGCAGTATGATAAGGTAAGTCATTTTCTCCAAACTCTTCAATAAATTGTCGGAATTGTCGATGATTCAGCCCAAAAGATCTGATAAAATTAACAGTTGATATGACTGGTTTCAGAACTTCAGACAAATACAAACATTTTCCGCACAAAGACTGTTGATGAATGATACAATGTAAGACTAATGGTTTTGAACCACCGTCATTTTCTACAGCCTTTGACACAAGAGCGACCACTCCTTTATCTTTGCCACTCATGTTTTTGCCTCCATCAGTTGTAATACATTTCAAGTTTTTCCATCGAAGGTTCTTTTGATTATCATCCAAGGCCAAAGAAAACTACTCAACATGTCCATTTTTGTCGAACAGTTGAGAGGATATATTTTCAGCGATGTTTTTTACCCTTCGAGCTGTGGCTGTCAGTATATCAGCAAACACTGTGGTGTTTGCTGACATACTGACAGTTTTTAATAAATTTACCTTTTCAGGGCACATTTCTTCGGCTACTGCAATTATGCATTCTTTGATAATTTCTCCATCGGTGAATGATTTTCCACGTTTTGCAATTTCAAGAGCCACACGAAAGCTGGCACGAGTTGCAGCCTCTTGTTCAGTTTTGAGTTTTGTAAATGAAGATTGCTGCGATTTCAATCCGCGCTTCATAGCTTCGAATTTTTCTGTCAGCAAACTTCCTGTATATTTTGAGTAATTTTTTTAATTAAATTGAAAATGTTTTGTTTCATAATGACGTTTAATATTCCTATTTCAATATTCCAATATTCCTTGAGAACGGCTATGCTTTCATTGCAAATCAAACATAGCGCCTTGTTACTGGACTCAATTACGAAATACTGAATGTTCCACTGATATTTGAATTTTCTGCATTCACTATCAATTTTTCGCTTCTTTTCCATACTACTAAATCACACACAAAAGCAACAATTCAAATCAAAATACTGTTACAAAGATGTCTTAAACTTAAACACGCACAAACACGTTTTAAGGAGGTACGCACTATTTTATTTCACAACAGTGTCATAGGAACTGACTTGTGGTTGCGCCACTAGCCTTCTTATATATTCCAATTACTGCCATCTAGAAGTGAGTGGAAGACACCAGAACTTTCTCGAACCAACAAGATTATTCTGTACGTGCTATTAGCGCCATCTGTTAGCGATAGAAGGTAATACCTATTTCCGCTTGTGTCCACCAGATGTTGTGTCACGTTACTCCTCATGGCTCGTACTCTACGACTATTCTAGAAATTACAGATAATGACAGGAAAATTAATAATATGCAGTGTTACCGTTTTGCGGACTTTAGTCCGATTTGCAGCCTTTTTTAAACGTTGCGTACTTTTTCGGACTTTTTTTTTCATCAGTGGACTATTTCACTTTTTACCACCGGCAACAATGATAATATGGTTTTGGCCCTCGGAACTTACTGGAGTAATCAGTATGGCCTTAGGGCTGGAAAGTTTGGAGACCCCTGTACTAGAAAATTAAAATTCGGCATATACATGGGCAAATCCGTATATTTGGCAACACTGTTTTAGTCAACCCATATGATATACCTTTCATTAGTTCATCATTCATTACGTAGGATTGCGTCTTCTCATGTGTTCACGATACGATTACAAAGCGCTTTGTGCTAGGTCCCTAAGAATTCCGAAGTATTCGTCTCGATGACACTTTACGTTACGTTACAATTTTTACAAATGTTCCTGCTTGCCCTACAGCTCATCTCGCTTCCGTGTGACTTACGCAAATGTTGCAAGCGGTTCAAGTCATGTGATTCTTAGGTATATACCTACTTACTAATCTATGATGCACCCAGTTGCTTGTTCACAGACAATGTTTTTAAAGAAATTCAGAACGTCGATTCAGCTAATTAAATCCTGCAATAGTACAGTTACGTATCCAGTCCCGATGTGTTAAAACTGAAAGACGATTCTTTTATAATTCAATGAAAGGAAAATGAAAGTGTAAGTTAATTACGAGAATTGGGATCTTCCGTTCAGGTTTTTTCTAAATATTTGAACACATTCAAGTGACAGACAAACGAACAATTGCATTTACTAACGGTGCACGTATCTATTGCCTCACATAATTACAAATTATTACTCAAAATAATCCTATTGTGAATGTAAATGAATCCTAATGTAAATGTGAAAGTTTGTGAGGATGTATGGATGGATGTATGTGTGTATGGATGTTAGTTACTCTTTTACGCAAAAACCACTGAACGGTTTTCGATGAAATTTTGTATGGTAGTAGTTTAGGATCTGGATTAGGATCTTTTTATCCCGAAAGAGTACAGTATTCCCGTGGGATACCCGATACTTTATTTACGCGGGCGGAGTCGCGGCAAAAAGCTAGTCTAAGTAGTTAAGTTATATAAAATCTCAAATGTTATCAACAGCTGCTCCACTACTAAACTTCTGAAGAAAATGTACAAACACACAGATTTAGTTACAAACTAGATGTTGCCCGTCACTTCGTCCGCGCAAAAGGAAATCCCGATGGGAAGCGTTCATTTTTCCGAGATGATGCAGCCTATGCCTTTCCCCGTAGTCTAATCTATATCTGTGTTATTAATATAACACAGAAACATACAAACAAACAAATATTTCCTATTTATAATATTAGAATAGAAGTATAGATAAGGTTCGCTACGAGATGACTTTCCCAAATTCAATACCTAAGGTAAGCATACGCAAGGGGACAAAAAACAGTATTTTTATATTTTGTTCTTGTCAAGTCTATGGAGATGTACGAGAAGGGAATAGCGACAGTTTTGTATTCGGCGCATTGGAATTTGGATGCAAGGGCCAAGGGGCTAGATGTAAAATAAATCGCTTTTCGCTTGTACCCCACACTAATCGCAGGTCGCAGGGCTCCGGCGAACTCCAAAGGATTCTGTGGCGAAACTGCCAAGTGACAACTTTCTTGTATGCATTATGCATTTGTGCGCTAATACACTTTTAGCAAACAGTACCTGTGTCATACTTATGTAAGTTATCTATACTAATCTTAGATATCAATTCTCGTGTCGCAAACATACAACGTTACAGAACTCCTCCGAATTTTATGAAATTTTGCAGGTGTATTCGGTAGGTATGAGAATAGGTTGAAAACTAATTTTATTTAATTTAATAATTATACCACTCGTTCCAACTTGTGATGTGTGAAAGTTATCAACCCTCAGTGGTCGATAACTTTCATACATCACAGGTTGTAACTTGTGGGGGTAGGCAAAAGGTTATAGTGTGTGTAGATTGTATTGTAAAGGTATTATTAGGTAGTAGTGTAGGCTGCAGGTGGAGGTAGCAGGTGAGGGTGGAGGTAGCAGGTGGAGGTGGAGGTAGCAGGTGGAGGTGGAGGTAGCAGGTGGAGGTGGAGGTGGAGGTAGCAGGTGGAGGTGGAGGTAGCAGGTGGAGGTGGAGGTAGCAGGTGGAGGTGGAGGTAGCGGGTGGAGATGGAGGTAGCGGGTGGAGGTGGAGGTAGCAGGTGGAGGTGGAGGTAGCAGGTGGAGGTGGAGGTAGCAGGTGGAGGTGGAGGTAGCAGGTGGAGGTGGAGGTAGCAGGTGTTGGCAGTAGGTGTGGGCGTGGGCAACATCTAGCATTTAATGTTTTATAGTATTATACGTAATATATTTAACCTAATCACATCCATGACGATCCACTGAGCCACAGAGGTTAAATCATTTTCATTAATTGAAAGATTACTTTTGATAACTTGAAAATGAACGGCAATTTTATAAATTGATCTACCTACTGGTAGAACATAATTGAAACCGAATCCCTTCCGCATTTTAGTATTTCTTTTGACATTTGAATTCAAACCTGTATAACTATTATTCTTTTTTAAATCATTTTTTTATAATATTATGGTTTACACATCAGCCGTATAAGTGGAACTTCTCCCAATGAACATTAAACTATACGAGTAATATTAACTGCGATCAGCAGGTTTAATTTCCACCTGACTCTTTTCTAATCATCTAGTATATGTACATTATGACACCCACAATGCATATAATATGACTGAGACGACCTCTGTGGCTCAGTGGTTAGCGCGTTGGCGCTCAAGCCATGACCCAAGTTTCCTATGTTTCCTGGGCCATGGCATGACCCATGGAAGTGTATTAAGTGTGTATGTAAATACGTGTATTTACACCTTCAAGTCTTGCACCTTCTGGCTGTAAGTTTCTCTTGAAAATAAAATATAAAAATATTTAATACACTTTAACAAAATAGTTTATTTTTCCTCCAAGATATACTCTTATATGTATTATATAATAAAAAAATATTAACTATATTATGTAAAGTATAAAAGTATCAAAATATACGGTACCTGAAACACAAGCTCTATGAGAACTTAGCACGGGGCAGACTGACGGGTGTGAAGCGCCCATAGACATTATTATTATAACATTATAATATATCATGTTTACACAACATCATATAAGGAAGCCATTACAACAATTACAGTGCAGCACAAGACCTCTGTCGTGCGACGATGGTTTCATCTTGCAATGATCATCTGTAATATAAGTGGCCTTAAATCAGGTGAGGCTTACCTGATTTAAGGCCACTTGTTCGATTGTTTACTAAAGGTCCTAAAAGATCACGGAACAGAAAACAAGTAGAAGTGCTAAGTAGGCGTGGTTCGCTGGCCACGACTAAGCGTTCTTACGCATACTTCATTCAAGATTGCTCAAAATACATTTCACTTAGAATGCAAAACGTTGTACTTTTCGCTGTGTAATAAGATGAACCTCTATCTATTGGTGTGATGTGTTTGGGATATTTTCAAATTTATATCTAATAAAACATGCTAGGTTTTTACTAAAATATAATCGACCAATCAAACGAATTCATAGTGTGCAGTGCGATGTATGATAATCGGTGTATTTGTGTGGGTTTGGTGACAACGACTTTGACGGTGGACGGACGGACGGTGATAAACCTTTAACAATCTTACTAAAGTTAATAACTTTAAAGTTTAGTAGTTTTCTTTTCGTACAAAGAGGAACATTTTTTATGTGTCAAAAAGTTATGATTTACCCCATTTACCTATATAGATTTGTTTAATATTTGAGTTAAATAAACAAATGAAGATTCAAGTCTGTAGCTTTATTCCATTACTCCCAGCTCTCTTCTTCAGTAATCCGCACTACCCTTTTACTTTCCTTCCAGAGTTCATTCGTCAGCACTTGATCCCTCACAAGCCAATGGTTAATCCATTCAGTACAAAACTTGTAATGCTTTCCACTGGTATCGTTGAACAAAGGATCAGCTGCTAGATATGCGATCTGCTGCCCCACATCCTCCTTCGGCTGTCCGATGAGATTCACAAACAATTGCGACACATTCTTAGCTAAATCTGGCACATTATTGAGTATGTCTGTATCACGGGCTACAAACGGGTCATACGTGTCACTCCCGAACCTTCGAACTTTCGATCCAATTCCGCACTAAAAAGAGCAATGGCTAATTTTGAATTGGCTAGCGATTCCACTGATGTGTACCTCCCGATGTCATTCCAGTGGTCAAATTCTATCCGTCCGATATACATGGCTGCCGCCAAGCCGCTTATTATTCGACTCGGCGCCGATTTCCTCAACAGAGGCAGCAGTAGATACGTAAGGAGGAAGGTGCCGAAGAAATTCACCTGCATCGTTAGATTTAGACTGTCTTCTGTTAGTCTATCTGGCAGTAGCACTGCGCCTGCATTGTTGACTAGCACATCCAATCTATCTTCTGTCTGCAGGACGTTTGCGGCGAAACTTCTCACCGACTTAAGGGATCCAAGGTCAACTACGCCATAAGATATTCGGTCACTTCCACTCGACTTCCTAATGAGATCTCGTGCTCTGATGAGTTTGGTTTCGTTGCGGCTCGCTATGACTACCCTGGCTCCTCTGTTGACTAGATTCTTGGCCGCTTCGTAGCCTATTCCTGAGCTGCCGCCGGTGATGATGGCGAACTTGCCATCGAGCCGAGCGGTAGTTTCGCACATGTTCTCAGACTGGTGCTCCTGTCCAGGTGAACCGTACCTTTAGTAGTCTGCATTTGTTTTGATCCATTTACGTTTAAGGATATGAGTCAGAGATATTACTATTGGTATGTTTTTCTCGATTCGTATTTATCTTTGGAAAAGTAAATGTCATACTCGACTCGACAGTCGACACTGCTAGTCGATGTGAAATAAGTAATTATTCGATCATTATCATTATTGATTTTCATTATTGATTAAGACAAAAGCATTTTTAGTTCTAAATCATAATTCCTAACAAGTTAAAATGATCTAATTTGCGTTCTTAAAATTATAATAATACCTTTATGATTAATGAATATGTTTGAGCTGAAAATGAGTTCGAGTTGAAAGTGAGTTCGTGGAGTGTTCGAGTAAGGTACACAGGTTAAACAGGAATTCAATTCTCATTGTAAATTGCTACCCACCTTGAATAACAATGTTTTTATCAGACAAAACAAAACTTAAATAATCCTACATTAT
The DNA here is from genome assembly GCA_037179445.1 of Phengaris alcon alcon. Classification (NCBI taxonomy): domain Eukaryota; kingdom Metazoa; phylum Arthropoda; class Insecta; order Lepidoptera; family Lycaenidae; genus Phengaris; species Phengaris alcon. Next base: position 791,064 of record JAYRCH010000162.1, on the reverse strand, counting down.
TTTTAATGAATATAATATATAAAATATTATAATAATTTTCATAAAACGTAGGAAAAAATTAAAAATTTTACAAAGTACGCACGACGACACGAAGAGTTTTGCCTTGACTAAATAATAAACGAGAGACATGTCCTTTGTGTCGAAATTTTCATGAAAATTTTAATGTTCCCGTAGCCCGTAGCTAAAAAGTTTTGTTAACTTATATATATTTAACAGGAAAATGCAATTTCTGATATTGCAAAATTTTATACTTGGTAGGTAATATCAGAGCGGGGATTTTCTTTTAAGCCCGCCGGAATCCGAAAAATATTATAAGTAGTCCCAGCCTAAGATACATAGGTATAAAGTACCACTACATATTATAAAACAGAGTCGCTTTTTTCTGTCTGTCCCTATGTATGCTTTGATCTTTATAACTACACAACGTATTTTGATGAGGGTTTTTTTAATAGATGGAGTGATTCAAGAGGAAGGTTTATATGTATATAACATGCATAATATAGTAGAGAAACACTGATAATTTTAGAGGTTTCTAATATAATTTTTTTGCGCTTACATTGCAAACGCTGGCTGAACCCTACGAGACAGATCAAAGTAATGTACAGTATTGTACACCTTAAAAAGGTCTACTAAAAAGTCTGTGAAGGTATATGTCTATCTCTTAGGGATAACCCACAATAGCCATTTTTTATCCTTTACCTTTTCAAGAAATAATAGCTTATTTACGAAGCGATTTTAATAAATACAGCATTAATCCCTATCCAATTAAGTACCTTAAATACATTGTGCATTTAATATAGATCAATATGGCCCTGTACAGCGTTTAATCTAAATGAATATTTTCGAAGATATTACAGATTTAAAATGAGTAGAGATAATTGCTGAAGAAGTTTTTTTTCCAAGAACACTATTCCGCGCGGGCGAAGCCGCGGGCGAAAGCTAGTAATAATATATTCGCGTTAAGTTCGCAGTGAATAATCAGTACCTACAAAATATGTCAAAATGGCTTACTTTAATTAGTTAATGTGAATACGGCGTTTGCGTCTTTGGTCAATTTCGACATTTGTATTTATGATTGACTGCAAACTTAACGCAAATAGCCTAGCCTACCTTTAGTTTAGTGATTTATATTTTTAAAAGTCATCCTATGAAGTTTTAAACCAGTTTTTAAACAAGTTTGCAAGTTAAAAATTTAATGCCAACTACGTAATAGTCGTTGTAAGGCTGTTATGGGTTTTTCCTTTTCGGGCAAAATGTCGAATCTAAATGATTAATTATCTATACTAATATGATAAAAAAGGAAAGATTTGTTTGTTTGTTTGCATTGAATAGGCTCCGAAATAATAGGTCTTTACCTATGAAATTGCCGTTCTGCAGTACTGGCCATTTCAAATCAAAATAATTTTTGTTTGGCTAAGAATTCTAATTTCAAATTAATTTTATTTTAAAAACATGGAATTCTTTTTCCAAAAGTAGTCATTTTTTTATTGATTAATGTTACATTTTCATCGCATTTCAATCTTTTTCGTCATCATGGATACGTTAAAAATTCGAGTAATTATGGAATATGAGTACCGTCGTGGCAGCAACGCGACACAAGCGGCACGCAACATCAACGACGTTTACGGAGCTAACACTACAAACCAACGCACGACTTGTTAGTGGTTTGCTCGCTTCCATTTCGACCTGAAAAATAAACCTCGCGGTCGTCCGAAGACTTTGGTCGACAATGACGAATTAAAGGCGATTGTGGAAGCTGATGATACACAATCTACGGCTGAATTAGCAGCAGCTTTCGACGTTAGAGTCAAAACAATTTTGGTCCATTTGCGTCAAATTGGCAAGGTTTTTACCTTGCCAATTTGACAAATGGGTGCCCCACGAACTCAATGATCGCCAGCGCGAAGTACGCGTCGAGACGTGCCTTGCACTGCTCAACAGACACACAAATGAAGGAATTTTGAACAGCATTGTTACCTGACTTAAAAAATGGATTCTTTTGATAACTGCAAGCGCTCAGCAAGTTGGTTGGATCCTGGTTCAGCACCTAAACAATGCCCTAAACGAAAACTTACCCCTAGAAAAGTCATGGTCACTGTTTGGTGGTCTAGCGCCGGTGTGATTCATCATAGCTCCTTACCAAACGGGGTGAGCATTACTGCAGATGTGTACTGTGAAGAACTGAACACAATGATGGAGAAGCTGGCACATCTCCAACCAGCATTGGTCAATCGCTCGTCTCCGCTGCTCCTGCACGACAACGCGCGACCTCATACTGCACAGCAAACGGTCTCCAAGTTGCAAGAACTGGGGTTGGAAGCTCTCCGTCATCCGCCCTACTCACCAGACCTTGCGCTTACAGACTACTACTTTTTCCAGAATTTGGATAACTTCTTGGCGGGAAAAAAATTCAATACCCGAGAGGCAGTACAAAATGCCTTTGAAGAATTTGTTGCCTCCCGTCCAGCCGATTTCTTTAAGAAGGGCATCAATAAACTGCCACTGCGTTGGCAAAGATGCATTGATTGCATGGGTGATTACTTCGATTAATACAAATAAAAAATACATGAAAAAAATTCGTTTAAATTTTTTCATACAAAACGGCAATTTCTTAGGTAAAGACCTTATATATAGCAATAGTACAGACATAGAGTAGACCACGGGGAAGGACATAGGGTACCTTTTTATCGCAGCAAAATTTACGTTTCCTCCGAGATTTCCTTTTCTTCTTCTTATATATAATTCTTTTTTATGGCTGTTACATAAGTCGTCATAGAATACACGATTTTTTAAAATTTACCTGCTACTGGCAAAAGAGCAGACGGTTGGCCTGATGGTGGGCGATTATCGCTGCAAACGGACACCAGCAACACCAGAGTATATATATATATATATATATATATATATATATATATATATATATATATATATATATATATATATATATATATATATATATATATATATATATATATATATATATATATATATATCTAGTTCAACGTATTTAATAAACTGAAGTAGTTGTTTTACCGTACAGGCAATATATAAATATTATTAAATGATAAATTGAACGCCTGAATTTTATTGTTAGCAACAACAATATTGACTAACTCAGGACTGACAGAGGGCTCAGGATAAAAAAAAAAAGAAAAGTTATTTACGTTTTTTATAACGACATACCGATACAATATTTCAATAGGCAATACAAACGATATTTTCTTAATTAATTCCATTAAAAATAAGAAAACTACAACATCAACTTACACAGTAATTTTAAGACTGCGCACGCTACACACACAAGTATAAAACCTCTCACAACCCGCTACACACCTAACGTTCTATCGAAACGATTTAACGGTGTACTCGAGCCGAACTGTGTCTTTTCCATCGTGTGTATGGCAAATCGTAATGTCACTTAGTGATCGTTATGTCAAATTCCATAAATTTTTGTTTTCGAGCTTCGTCGTCGTAATTAGCCATGGCAACTTGGCTAAAGGCACTGATCCGCTAACACCGTTGAATCGTTACGATAATATACTATCCAAAACCTCGCTAGTATCCATATTCCATTCTACTTTTTATTTACTATTATTATTATCAAGGTATAGTCGAGAAAATTAAATGTTTAGCAGATTTATCGTCCGCACAATTTGTTGGTGTCATAATGACATCAGTCGCTTTCCATATGGATTTACTCACATGTCCAATTTCAGGAGTATCTCAATCTGGTAATTAGTTAATTTCGTCGACTGAATAATTTGATCAAATAAAGACAACGAATACAGTAACGCCATGCACACGTAATGTTCGGAACGCGGATCGGATTGCGTTCTAAGCAGCGGAAGGATCTGTGCGGTATGGACCGCGGATCGAACTGCTAATTACGACTAAAAATGCGTCACGGTTTAGACTACCGACGTTTTACACAATACGTCAAAACACGTAATAGTAATAGTTGTCGTTCGGTTCGGACGTTAGAACGGCGCGCGCTATTTCCCGCGGTCAGAACTGTAGGTGTGACGGGCGCTAATATGATCAGTTGACGTATAATATTTTGTCGCAGTATTTTGTGTCGGAATGAAGACAAGGGTCTTTATTTAAAGGAGATGAACTAACACATAACTATGGTAAACTAAGTATATTTACTCTCTATCCGCCTCCGTGTTTGTCTGACGAGGTCCGCCGCCCTCTCCGCCATGCCGACGACCGCGGAGTTGGGGTACAGCGACAAGGGGGATGGCAGCACGCTCGCGTCCATTACGCGGAGGCCGCGCACGTGTTTTACTCTGAAAATAAATCATCATAATTTATACGTGAAGCAAAAGCTTTCAGCAATGTTTTACGAGATTTGTACGAACGGGGAAGTATGCGTAAACTTTTTTTTCTTTCTTTCTAGCTCCTACCTCAGCTGGTCGTCCACCACCGCGCCCCCCGCCGCCGTGCCGCCGGCGTGGTGGCCCGTCACCGCCACTTCCCTGATCACGCAGGCCAGGTACTCGTCAGGCGGACTGAGGGTCTTCTTCTGGGACTTGACGGGGCACACGTCTGAATGGGTCTTTGTTCTGAAGAAAGTTAGGATTAGTCCTCAGCGCGTTTCGTTATTTTTCGGTGGAATATTAAGAGAACAGACTATTTAATAAAAACCGGCCTAAGTGCGAGTCGGATCGGTGTATACCATATGGTTTTTTTATGTATACTTGAATATTCTTTTAAGGGTTCCGTAGTTAACGTCTCGGAACCCTAATGGTTTCGTCACGTCCGTCCGTCCGTCCGTCTTCGGCGGAAGACGGTTAGTGCTAGAAAGATAAAACTTTGCATGGATATGTGTATTTACCACACCGAAAACGTGCTAAAATAAAATCATGAAAAATACGTAAGGTGGAGATGATTTTTTTTTTCTCGCGTCTACCCCATGGTGTGGGTTATCATGAGATAAGTCTCTTAAAAACATTGAGAGAGAGAGAGTTGCAAAGACGATTTTTTGATTTAGGTATCCATTTGCGAGATATTCAACTTTAAAGCGTATTTTTTTGTTAAAATAGCCCCCCGCCCTCTCTAAAAGCTAAACGGCTGGCTCGAAAAATCTGAAAAAAAAATATGATGGTAGTCCATGTAATGACATTTAAAGGAAAACTATAACGGGTTATATAACTTTGTCAGTTTAGGAGTTATAGACACTTAACCTGTGAAATGCGCTTACTAGGAAAACTTTGTACAAAAGTAACAAAATAATTAGTTAACAAGTAACATAATGGTACGGAATCCTACGTGCGCGATTCCGACTCGCACTTGGCCGGTTTTTTTAGTATTTGTTGTCATAGTGGCAACAGAAATACATACCTAATCTGTGAAAATTTCATGAGATACAGCCAGGCGAGTGGGGACAAACAGACGGAAGGACAGCGAAGTCTTATAGTGATAGAACCGTTGAAATATGGGGAAAATGAAATGATTGGATACTCTTCTGAAATTGTTCCTGAGCCAGCATGCCATCGTTAATTACAATGACGATCTTCGAAATTAAAAATATATAAGGGATTGACATAATGTTCACTAAGTGACATAGCGCGCGATAAGTCAATACAATATATTTTTATTTCTTACTTCATCATTGTAATTAGCGATGGCATCTTAGCTAAAGGGCCTATTCCTACAACGACATCACGTCATACTAATAGGACGATCAAATTGCGATACGTTTCCATACTGTATTATACGGTATTTAAATGTCCGGCTAGGTACTTCTGTTACTACAAATCTCTTGGCATCAGGCGATCCATCTGCCTCCGTAATACAAGTCTAACATACTTCCTCTTCCTGCGTAGGCCGAGCTGGTCTAACTTGGTGTAGTTCCAGAAGGTTCGACAGCGTTCTGGCCGAGGCCAGTGGATGCGGGCTCCGATGTCTTGGAACGGCCGAGTTGATACGAGCCGCTCAGCGCGCCGCACCGCTGACATGTACAAGATAATATTAAATAATGTAAATATTATAACAGTAGCCTATGTCCTTCCCCGTAGTCTACTCTATATTTGTGCTAAATTTTATCGATATCGGTCCAGTAGTTTCGGAGCCTATTCAATGCAAACAAACAAGTATACAAACAAATCTTTCCTCTTTATTATATTAGTATGCATTTATTTCTATAACTTAGTTACCTTTAATCATACAGCGCACGTCATACTCATGATGCAAGTAATTCGGGTCCACGACCACCGGCACATTGGTGCTGGTGTCCCGCAGCGTGACGCTCCCCCGGGACCGCGGCTGCACGCACGTGGCCAGGAACATGAAGCCTTCCTTCCCCGTGTCGTTGTAGAAGGGAAACGTGTCGCGGAATACCTGTGGGACGGGCATAAATGTATGAAAGTAGGTGAAGCAATGCCTTATAGATAGCCGGCGTAAAATGACGCTTGCTGTGTTTTTCATCGAGTGAAACAGTAAGCTTGAGGGTGAATGGGGGACTAAATATTTTTAGTATAACTCATATTTTTCTGGGATAAAAAGTATATCTTATATATTATAATCATAAATAGGTCACATAACGCCTGAAAGTATATGAAATATGATATAATTTTATATAAACTTGTATTTAAATTAAATAGAGCAATAGATTTCTTCATCCTTTGCTATTAGAGAAGCGCAGGAGTTTTAAATAAATGTTACCAGACGCCTCAGAAAAAATAAATAATATTATTATTATTATTAGTCCAACGATGCGTCTAAACCAATTCATCTTCTCACCTGTGATTTATAATTAGATAGGTCACGTAGTAGGCGCTCGCTAGCGGAGCCCATAGAGAAGAGCATGATGGCGGACGTGTTGCGGTACTCCACGCCGGCCACCGGCGGGAAGGCGAGGTAGCCTGGAAAATATACACCGTGTAAGACCAGAAACATATAATATCAAAAAAATTCCTGCTCGACCAGATTCTAAACGTTTTCCTTTGGACTAGGACGGCTCAAAATAAAACAAAGGAAGTGACCGCAACGACTGCAGACGTGGTTGAACTACGTATTTACACTTGAGTAGGTATGTTTGAGTGCGCACGATTCAGCGGCGCTGTTAGGCGATTTTATTTATTTTTCGTCGCATGCCAGAAGATACTGGCGTTAAAATAACCATTTCGTTGTATTTCGCAGCGTAAATGAGGGTTGAAACAGGAGGTCCAAGAGGGTTACTCTTTTGGAGTTGCACGTGCGGAGTAATCGCTTTACCATCAGACGATGTATCTGCTTGTCTATCTCTCTTTTGTAAAAAAGCAACAAAAGCATTACCTTTTTTATTCCAGTAGTAGTCCCAAAGAGTGCCGGCACTGAAGACCTTGGCGAGCGTGATGCTGACCGGCTTGCGCACGCTCACGAACACCGGCAGGTTCATGTGGTCGTGCAGGTTGGCGCCCACGTGGGCGTTATCCGCTAGTACTTCCACTTTCAGCCTGAAATACACAGTGTAGCGACTGCTGATATGAAAGTATACTCGTACATAGGTAATAATCACATATTCAATAGAAGTCTGTGGTAATAATATATCGGTGCCATAGACCTAGGTATATATTTGGTCATTACACATGAAATTGGTGTTTTGTAAAGGAGGGAAGTCGAGGTTTGACATTTGTCATCTTGGCATTTTGAAATTAGCTTTCCGCAGTAAATCAGTCCGCATTTAAATCGACAACATCTTCTGAAATAAAGATGGCGTAACTTTTTCTTGTACAAAGATTTTTTCTGTCAAAGGTTCGGCATATCCCATCCTTAGTTTTGAATAACATACTTATCTAGCAGCCTTCTCGGTCCAATACCCGAGGAGATCAGTATCTGCGGGGTCTTCACCGTGCCAGCGCACAGTATGATCTCGTTGTTGGCGAAGATGTTGTTGAGGAGCCGGTGCTCCTGCAGGATGTAGACGGACACCGCGCGCCTGTTCTCGAAACGTATCTGAAAATGTTTGAGATCTATTATGAAGTACCAGTAGAACAGTATCCCACGGGAATACTGCACTTTTTCGGAATAAAAAATTTGCCTATGTGTTAATCCAGAGCTTAAACTACTACCATACCAAATTTAATTGAAAAACGTTCAGTAGTTTTTGCGTGAAAGAGTGACAAACATCCATCCATCCAGCCATAATTTTTCCTCACAAACTTTCACATTTATAATAGAAGTAGGTCGTGAAAGTTTGTGACCATGGATAAATGTCTGTGACTCCTTCACGCAAAAAGTACAGAACGGATTTTGATTAAATTTAGTATGGTAGTAGATTAGGCTCTGGATTAACTCATAGGTTACTTTTTATCGTGGCAAAATGTACGGTTTCCGCGAGATTTCTTTTTGCGCGTACTAAGTCGCGGAAATAATCCAAGTTCCTACTACTACTGCCTACTATAAATGTGAATCTTTGTGAGGATGGATGGATGTTTGTTAACCTTTCACGCAAAAACTACTGAATGGATTTTGATGAAATTCAGTATGGTAGTAGTTTGAGATCTGGATTAACCTACTTTTTATCCCAAAACAGTAAAGTGTTTCCGTGGGAAACTGTATTTAAGCGGGCGGAGTCGCAGGCAAAAGTTAGTCGAGTTATTATTAAAGGAACTCACCGTAACTCCCTGAGTCCTGAGCATCACATGCAGGTTCCTCCTCCTCAGAGCCGGCCGGAGGTACGCATCTAGTATCTGGTGTCTAGCCCCATCCCTGACAGTGGCCGTGGCCTTGCGGAACAGGGTGTACCTGTCGGCCAACTTTGATGACGCTTGGCGGAACACACGCATCAGTTCGTCGGATTCATCGACCACTTTAAGCTTCATGGGCGCCTGGTACCAAATTAAAAAAAGATTACAATCTACCAAAACCCAAAACGAATATATAAATAGGTAAGCTACACTCACACATTTAAAAGGAAAATAAACTTTGTAACTGTTTTTAAAGTAAATTTTTTAATAATTAATACACTTGAACATCTTGTATGTGTGCGTACAAAGAAAAGACCAACATTATACTTGTATAGGTAATTTATACCCACAATTGCCACAAAATATTATTATTTAAATTATTTTTTTAAATATTCTTTAAAATAATAATATTATAATAAACCTTTAAGAACTTAAAAGCCAACTTTTACCTTGGCGCATTCCTCGTCGCTCCCACAGTAGCTCGAGTCAAATTCACTCCTGAAAGTACCAAAAGCCTTCTTGAAGTATGGCTTTAGGTCCTCGAACGTCCAGCCCCTGAAACCCAGGGTCGTCCACCGGTCATAGTCCTCCGGTATCCCGAACCCATGGAGTAGGAAGTTGATCTGCCCTGAACCTCCGAGCCCTTTGCCGCGGGGAATTATTGGCGACTACGAAATAAAGAGGGACTTATATTATAATACATGTTTCCCGCGAATTCGTACACGCAAAGGAAAATCTCGCGGGAACCGTACATTTGTCCTTCTTTAAGTCCTTCCCTGTGGTCTACTCCACGCCTGTGCCATTATTCATCAAAATCGGTCAGTAGTTTCGGATCCTATTTAATGCAAACAAACAAACCAACTTTTCCTCTTTTTACCCAACTACGGCGAAGCCAAAAAGGAAGGGTAATGATTTTGGAAGTCTATATATGTATGTATGTATGTTTCCTCGTAGCGTAGCGTAAACTACTGGTCCGATGTTAATAAATGAGGTGTCAATAGATTCGTAATGATGTCGCGGGTAACATATGCGATATTATTTTTTTTCATTTTTTTTTTTTAATAATTGAAATATTGGACATTCTTATTAGCCAGATACGGTAGCTTACACCAGAAAAAAATGTATTTTATTTTCTGGTGTAAGCTATTTGTCTGTCACCAGGCTGTATCTCATGAACTGAAAACATGAAATCGTGATAGCTAGACAGTTGAAAATTTCACAGATAATGTATTTCTATTGTCGCTATAACAACAAAATAATAAAATAAACGTTCAAGGGGCACTCCTATTACTCACAACAAACATATTTTTTTTCCCGTTTTGTACGGAACCCTTCGTGCGCGTGTTCAACTCGGACTTATTCGGTTTTTATACCCCTTGATAATAATGAATATGGCAGAACATTGAACAACGTTTGCTGGGTCAGCTTGTTGTAACAGAATATTTTAATGTTACCTGGTCCCAAAGCCCAAATGACGAGTATTTCTGAGGTCTCGCCCGCACCGACCAGTCGTTCGGTCCCTGCTGAGCCGCAGTCGCCGTCAGCGGTATCTTCGTGAAGTAGCCCATGTGGTCTCCAGCCTCGATAAGGAGCACCCTTACATCTGGATCCTCGGAGAGACGGGCGGCGAGCACGCAGCCCGCGGTGCCAGCGCCTACTGTAATAAACATAACTATTACGAGCAAAATAATAAGTTCAACATCCACACCGATTAGAAAAAATATTTTGAAAGGTAAACGACAATGATTAAATAATAGGGCCTCGAGTTCACGTCGCGAAGTATACCTGTAAGGTATTAATTATATTATATGGGCCTATGCAGCCTGAAATAAAACTTATTTATTTTAATTTATAACGTTACTACAGTAAGAAAATTAGCTGTTAAGAAATTGTAACTTAATTTCGTCTATCAATTCTGATAGTAAAATCGTATTTTGATTCGAGGTGAACCTATTGTCCTCATATTTTATTGGTCGAAGGCTACGCAAAAAATTGCTATTATGTTTTCCCTGGCGTATTTTAAACTTAAATTAACTTAAGTGTATTGTCTTACCGATTATGTAGTCGTACCGCTTTTCAGGCTTGGTTACAATACCTGCGAACCCGTTGTAATATCTCTGATAGACGATGTAAGATATTATTGCGAAAATAACACCGAAAATATACGAGAAAACTGCCATGTTGACTTTCCTCAGTTCTCTTTGTACATGCCGATTGGAATTACTTACACGTGATCTAGACAATGCCTTCACTAATTGAATTAGGTAGAGCTTAGCAACTTTTGGACACAATAAAAATATTGTATTTTTTTTCAATGGGAAATTAGTTAAATTAAATGCAAATTGTTGAACTATATTAATGGCTAATAATAAATAAAATTATACACCTATACAAAACACTACAACAAAATAGTATACAAATTATAATGTACAATCGCCGACATACCCAGTACTCCACATTTCCACCTCATAATTACCTAGGTTCGAATCAAAAGTACACTGTCAGTTTTGGCACCTGTGCATTAATTTATAATTTAATGTCATCATAATGTAATAAAATACGAAAATAATGTAAAGCAGGTAGCTTGGAAATGTTTGTGACACCTGGTCTAAGCCTAAGAGGATTAGTCTAGAAACGTTGATAGTAATCAATAATTTATTAACTATATAATGCAACATTTTACTGGTATAGCACAATACTCAGCCCAGGAAGAAAATCACAGCAGGACCTTTCAACCTGTTTGGTTTCTTGGCTTTTTATGTTTTTAATTCGTCATTTAGGCTTTATGTGTTGGGTAAACTCTTTGCTACTAGAAACTTTATTAGCAGTCTTACCGTGTAGGTTTTTAAATATTAGCAATGCACATATAACTTCTCTGGTATTTTGGGTAGTCTTTAGTAGCAGTATGCATTCGTTTAGTAAAAAAAGGTATATAAAATATAATAAAAATCTTAAAAAGTATTAAATATATTTCTGTAGTTAATTTTTAGTTGTCTGCAACCCATAACACAAGTTCTACGAGTTCTTCAACTTACCACAGGACTAGATTGACGAGGTGTGAAGCGTCCATAGATATTATAACTATTATAGAGCGATTAAAGAGGAAGGAAGCCGAGGCTGGTCACTATTAGATAATATTATACTTATATACACTTCCATAAAAGGCTTTGACTAGTACCAAATTAATGATATGAATGCATGTAAATTAAAATAAAACACCATATTCTATCTGTATAACTTTACTGTATGGATCAAATCAAAATTGATCAAGATTTTTGAATATTTGGTTTAAACTTGAGACAGAAACAGTACTTTTAAAAGTAACTTTTATCTTAACTTACTACAGATGTTCGTTTCAACCAAAGAATGAACTTGTAGTATTACACTATTCAAGTTTCCGTCATATTGAGGACCTCACTACAGCTATCCAAGTGTCTATAGCTCAACGTCTTCCACCATCTCTCCAGTCGCGGGAACCATGACAGGTGCTTCGATGACCTGTTTCCTGCCTTTAGCATCAATGACCTCAATGGTCTCTGGTTCCACTTCCATCTCTTCTTCAGCCTGTCTCTGTTTGAGGCCAGCTGCTGGTGATCTGTAATGGAAAAGGATAAAATATGAGTTTATAAAACCTTTAATTATGAATAGATAAAAAGGATTTTGACATATTTTGAGATTTGACATACAGTTAAAACCTTTTATATCAACATCTATATATATAAAAGAATGTCGTGTTAGTTACACTATTTATAACTCAAGAACGGCTGAACCGATTTGTCTGAAAATTGGTGGGGCGGTAGCTTAGAATCAGGAGACGGACATAGGATACTTAAGTGCCCCGCCGAGACTGTCTGTCTCTATGTTCGTGATAATTTCAAAAACCTTTCCCACACAGGTGAAGCTGCGGGCAAAAGCTAGTTATTTATAATGACAAACCAGATATTATGACAAAGTAAAATAATTGTCAGGTACAATATGAACATATTGGTACACTAATGATTTACAGATATTAATTGACTATAATGTATTGGTACCTTCAATGTCGTTATAACAAATTTCCACTAGGCTAGGCTTAGACTGTTATGGAGCCAAATCATCATAATTGATACTATCAGATATCCAAAATAAAAAACTATCTACAACCGTAGCTAAACTAAACTATCTACAAATCCAGTTAAAAAAATTCAGATATTTTCAAATAAAGGTTGGAGTCTTAATTTATTTATTATTCAAAACAGTAAATTAGGCAGCTAATCCCCAGATTACATGTGTATTAAAATAATGTGGTGCAATATTCGTAATAGAATAAATCATTGCTTAGATTCTATTCAGCTACCATTTATATTCTAATAAATTATTGTTTGAAAAAAATACTTAAGTGAAGAATGTTCTATACAAATGTTACAGTACCTGATAAGTGAAATATCCTGCTGCACTTCTCGGACGTCCCTCTGCCACTCTACCTCACGACCCTTCCTCAATCTCTGCATGATGTGGTTATTGGCTCTCCTCTGCCTAATCTCCTCAACCTTTTTCATGGCCTCAATGGTCTTTGCCCATAATTCTCTGTTGTACTTCACTGGGATGCTGCGACGCTTCTCAAACTCAAACGACGGGTCGATCGCCAAGTCTTTGCCGGCGGTCTTTCTGTAGGTTTTGGTCCATTTAGTTTTACGCGGGTTCTTCTTCTTTTTGAATGCTGCATGGCATTTTGATCTGCAAAACCTGAAAATCTGACACAACATTGGTTAACTGGTAGAAGTGAGACTAAACCTGGATATTTGTACTTTTAAGATTTTTATTTACTTACTTTGCAGTCATTTCTGACAAACTGAATGCCATGGCCAGGATAAATCCTGGAAGAACAGAAATAACAAGTTTCAATACGCATTTTTACACGTGCTGTTGTTGTTTGACAGCACACAAAAGAATGTTTTCATAAGTATGACATTGACGTTTGAGTTTGACACATTAACGATTGACGTTTTTTTTTAATAAAACTATGTATTGCAAAAACAATGTTTTGTAATGATTTTTCTATTAAGTACTGTCGATTAAGACATCAAGAACTCCTCCGGGGCAAGGCAATCCGAATAAGTACGGAAATAACCAAATGTCAATTTTTAATGTCTAAAGGGCTCCACAGACGAGAGGCCGATTTTAGTTAGAACTGACGTTAGATCGGCCTGAACGAATTCGAGCACATAAACGGAAAAATCGCATCTGACCGAACTGACGTCAGTTCGGCCCTTAAATTAATATCGATAGTCTTCAAACAAACGCATCGTACAAAGTGAAGCAAGTATAATAATATAGAATGTAAATTATGTGCTTCGTTTTTATTCGGCTATTTCCGTATTCATTCATGTTGCCCTGCCTTGGCAAACCCCGGGGAGGTTTCAATGCCGGAAACGCCATATTATGATTATTATTATTGTTTTCTCATAACTACATAATACATAATATTGATTTCATCGATCAGGTTTATAAAGTGGTAATCTCAGATTAATACGGTAAGTACTTAGAGCTTAGCTTAGCAAAGATAGGCACATATTACGTTCTATTACCGTTAGATACCTACCTACATGAAAAAAAATAATCATTAATCTTATACTTATACAAAACGTCCTAAATGTGACAATCTTGTATGTACATTGTAATATTATATAATCGGTTTGTCGAGATCGGTATCACCATGAAATTCAGTATGCAGGGAGTTTTGGGGGAGATAAATCGATCTAGTTAGGTATTATCCCTGGGAATGCGCAGTTTGAGCATTTTTAAGCTATTTAAGTTTTTTGTGTCGTCGTGCGACAATATATTATCAATAATTTTAACACCATTATATAATATCAGTCTGATTGGCCGTTTTTTGTTTTGTTCGGAAATTCGGAATGTGGTGGGAATCTCAGTCAGATGAATATAATCGTGACTTATTTTCTAAATATATCAGAACTCCGAGCAAATCTTGGCTACCCAGGTAGGGACTTTTTATTAAGTAGTAAACGGTATGTAAGCACCTATTTCAATCTTCATAGTCTTAGATTAATTAATGAAATATAATTGTAGTTAATCTGAGTTCATAGTACTTATTATTAACTATCTTTTCCACCCAGCTTCGCCCGCGTGGGAGAGTGTTCGTGGCAAAAAAGGTCCATAGGCGGCGGAGAAATCGTTGAACATACAAAAAAAATGTTATAAAACGCTGAATGTATAACTGCGTCCTTTTTTGGAAGTCGGTTAGTTAAATTTTAAGCGGAGAGGAGTAACCAAAACGCATTACTAGTGAAAACCGCATTCAAATCGGTTAAGCCGTTGACTTCGTACGCGCAAAAACGAATATTGCAGGAACCGTACATTTTTCCGCAATAAAAAGTAGCCTATGTGATCCAGAGTCTAAACTACTACCATACCAAATTTCATAAAAATCCGTTCAGTACATTCTGAGATTAGCACGTACAAACGTACAGACAAACAGATAAACAGACAAACAGACAAAAATTCTAAAAATCATTGTTTTGGGTTTTATGTCATTCATAAAGTCCCCTTGTAATAGTTTTTCTCATATATCTTTCATGTACAGACAGCAACCAGTTACGATTTTATTATATGTATAGATTTCATTTCATTTACAGGAATGTAACAGGCCAGCTAATTAGCTGTGTTAATTATATTTTTTTGTAGACTTAAACGAGACTTAAACACAGCCAATAGGTTCCCAATGGTCTCCAGCATGCAATGCCTAGTAGTAGTAATGTAGACCTAGGTCTCATATTATTGCGTTGATAATTGATAGTCGATGCGATGGCCGATGCCATAAAAATTACACGGTAATAACTGTATGCATAATGCTTAACTGAAGCTATTGCCTTACATTACCCATTACTCCTGGAGACTCTTGCAGTCATTCCTGTGGTCAGTGTTACGATGTCCATTGACGCTCTATCAGCTCATCAGTGAATGGCGGTGCGTTTGAATGGCCCAGCATTGTTTCTGTCGGAATGTTTCCACATAACCGCCGGTAGTTGGGATTCCATCAGCGGCTCATGCAAATTGACTGCGATGTACTTTTTTCCTTTTTTTTTCAATCTGATTTTGTTAGGGCTGTGCTTTGCTTCGATGGACTCAACAAATCTTGTGACGTAACTGCCACTACATTACCTAGGACCTCATCCACTACCTAACTTTGTCTAGATAAGGCTGGTTAATGGTATATGATCCGGAATCTGGCGGTCCCGGAGAGTTGTCAAATTTGACATTGACATTTGACTCGACACTGGTGTGTTCGATTTTCAGCTCTATAGTATTAGTCCAGAGTTCTATTTTCAGTGCACTGAATTTTCTACGGACTTCCGGATTCCGGACAATAATATAGTGCCAGCCTAACTTTGCCGGCACGTCGATGAACACTTAAATAAATGTATCACTTGATTTGTCTTTGAGAAAAATATATATCTGGGACTTTTGATCTAAAACCAAGTGTTTTTAATAATAATTAGGCTGTTTTATAGTTAGCCTAACACCACCACAGATAAACAGCTACATACAAAGTTATCTTTCGATTTGATTGCACTACTACAAGCATACGGTGTGTACATTATGCGATTGTATGGAAAAATTGTAGGCCGTTGAAGGGGACGTTAACATTTTCTAATTTGAATCTTTTTTTAAAGCTGTTTGCTGCTGTAAGCTGTACGTAAGTAAATAATAATATACTACTCTGTGATGTCAGTATGAACGTCTTGGCTTTGATTATACGATAAATATTATGAAACTTTTACTTCTTTCCACAAGTGGCAACCCTGTAGGCTTAAGCAAAAATTGCACGTCTACCTGTCACTAGTGACATACGAGGTGACATGCGCAGAAGATGGCTTTTGCATTTTAATTTAAATATCATCCATTGTCATCTCGCGCACATAAAGTACAAAATATGTGCATACAATATTAGACACTAGGACTGGGTAATAAAAAACGTTATTGCGTGTCCTATTTTGTGCATGAAAGGTAGTATCTTTTTTACGCAATTGGGGTGGAGACAGAAAGCTTATTACGGGGAAGCGTGTGGTTAAAACTTGTCAATCATGTAACGGTACTGATTTTAGGGTTCCTCAATCTTTGAAATAATCTGTCAGTCTTTAAGGGCCCCTACATGGTCCGGTTTTCCTTCAGTTCGGCCTGAACGGATGCAAAATCGTATCGTCTGTGTGCAATTTCGAGATCGCATCAGTCGGCCGTATGGACTGTAGCGATTCGTTCCAGTGTTGCCTACTCTGTTTTTGCGAAACTACTAATCTCGCGTCGTTTTCTACTAAAAATTACTAAAAGAGTACCGATAACTATAAAAAAGCTACTAAACTTAGGAATACCTAAAAGTTTTTTAGGGATTTTGTGTTTACAAAAACCACTGCATTGTCAGTTTTAATATTAAATTGAAAAAATAATAAATTCCTACTAAAGACGGAATAAAATACTAAATTTAGTAGTAAAACTTTGTAAAACATCTAAGTTGGCAACATTAATTCTGGCCTGAACGGATGGACTGAACAGTAATAAAATTGGTAATAATATTCTAGTGTAAAATAAAACCGGTCAAGTGCGAGCCAACAAGAAGGGTTCCGTACAAAGCTGAAAAAAATACGTTTGCTGTATGCGAGCCTCTTTTTATTTTATTCTGTTTTTAGCATTTGTTGTTATAACGGCAATAGAAATACCTAAATCATTTGTGAAAATTTCAACTGTCGAGCTATCACGGTATAGGAAGGTATAGATACAGCCTGGCGACAGACGGACTAACAGCAAAGTCTCAGTATAGGGTCCCTTTTTTACCCTTTGGGTACGGAACCCTAAAAATGGCACGCGGTCTAATAATTTTATTAGAGTTCATTGAAGTCTTTAAAACTTTAGAGCCACTATGGGTGATAAAATATAAAGACTATTACTATAAAACAAAGAGAAATGATTTCTATAACATATTACTGGAAAAATGTATGACACAATAATTCGGTTTCGTCGATACAGTTGCAGCAAAATACAATTAATAAATAAAATAATAGTCTAAACTAACCAAGAGCATGTCACGACATGTCTAAGGAGGGTTCCGTAACTATCAACGCGAAATAGGTTTCTTTGAATTACTTCAAAAGTTATTGTCATAAAGTTATTACAGAAGCCAGGAGAGCGGCGGACAGACAGACAGACGGACGGGCAGAGTGAAATTATAAGGGGAACACTTTAAGTATTACGGAACCCTAAAAACACGACCAAAGCTCGCGGCAATTTTCCGTGTACATACACGAATGCACATACACATGATCGAATCCGTTCCAGCGGAACCTTAGATTAAAATGCCTAGAAACCGGGTACGCGCATGAAAAGTGAAGCAAATTATTCTGAGCCATATCGACTCAGTTTGTTCAAATGACCCGTCAGTTATCAAGGTCAAGCGCTAGTGCATACATCTCCGAATATTAAAAACATTATGACGGTTTGTGTCGTTATTGGGTGTCACAATGCATCGGAAAATAATTAAAAAAGCTTCGGACATAATATTTCATATGTAAGTATGAAATGTTATGTCCGAACAATTCGACATGTATTATGCCAAATATTTAAATCATTTTAAAATATCATCATATTTTCTACTGTGAATTGTGAGAGTGTTACTACTAATAATAAATTTATTTAAAAATTTTCATGGCTAACTGATAGTTGTAACTAAAGTTTTTTAATATTTTCTGATTTGTTTAACTATCAATTTAAAGTACTGCCAGTAATAAGATAATCCTTAATATATTCCTTAATACCAGTTTAATATAAATTATGTTCACAAATAATTGTGTTTAGATGTTTAAAATGGAATATAAGTTATATTTTTACATCTTAAGATATTATGAAAAACAAATACAATGATTCCAATTTTAAGAGTACACACCTTTAAAGTTTTGTTTGTGTGCGTGTCGGTATGTAATGCTTACGCCTACATCCATTTGTTGCTTCTTTCACTTTGTACGATGCGTTTGTTGGAAGACTATCTAAGCGTTATTAATCTAAGGGCCGAACTGACGTCAGTTCGGTCGGATGCGACTTGTGCGTTCGTCGAAGCGTCCGTGTATGTGCTCGAATCCGTTCAGGCCGAACTGACGTCAGTTCTAACTGAAACGATCGGCCTCTCGTCTGTGGAGGCCTTTAAAGTTAGGTACATTCGCCGACAGACCCGGATTCCGGTGTACCTACATTAATTTCGAGCTGCGTAGCGCGGCCCCGCGCTCTTGCAATGAAACGTGTATCTTCTTGAGCGGTAAATAAATTTAAATTTTTAATAGTTATCTTTAAAATGCAGTGCCGCGTCGTGACTCGCGTCCCGTCGCGTCTCGGTGTTCAAAATGTAAGCTGACCCTTATCAGCTATTATTGTCAGCATTAGCATTTAGCATAATCACGAATACTATCTATTGTGAAAAGTAATATTATCTAGGGTAGGCCTTCATTATGCCCCAACGCATCCTCATGCCCGGTTTCTGAGGTGAATACGTTTTATGCCGATAACGCAAACGCTTATAACGATAACGCAAATCCATATATTTTAACAATTAGCAGAATCGACCTGCGAATAGCGCTATTAAATAGATATAATACTATCAAATTCACCTCAGAAACCGGCCATCAGCCATATTTATTTGTGATTGCTAAAGAGGTAAATCGGATGGTGCACGATTTAAAAAATATCACCATGTAAGTTAGAAAACAACTAAAGGTATACTCGCTACACGAATCTGCAGCAAATACAAAAGGACTACAAAATAAAGTGCCTATTATCAGACTATTACAGATTAGTTTAGACTACAGAGAATAATCATTTATCCTCTTGACTTTTTTTATCGGCTTGACTAGAAAAATTACATCCTTGTGCTAGACGCTAGTGACGTAATGTCCTATGTAAGCTTAGGTAAAAGAATACCTAATTGAAATGAGTTCATCTGTACCCGAACATCAATATGCGCGTACGCAGCCGCGCAGTAAATCGCTCGGGGTTTGGTCGCCGACAACGGACAGCGGACAGGTTTAGGAGCAGTCTAGACCAGACGTGACCATCATACCCTGGAGAGTGGGGACCCTCCATCACACTGCTTTATTGGTCCAGCCGATTTATGTGGAGACATAAAAATATCTAATGATTTTATTTCTAAAGTAATGAAATTCAAAATGCAATTTCTTATTCTGAAGGTTCTCTATTATGGTTGTAATTATAGTTTATCTATCTATATATTAGGTCTTTGCCTATGAAATTGCCGTTTTGTATGAAAAAAATTTAAACTAATTTTTTTCATGTATTTTTTAATTGTATTAATCGAAGTATATAGTACCCATGCAATCAATACATCTTTGCCAACGCAGTGGCAGTTTATTGATGCCCTTCTTAAAGAAATCAGCTGGACGGGAGGCAACAAATTCTTCAAAGGCGTTTTGTACTGCCTCTCGGGTATTAAATTTTTTTCCCGCCAAGAAGTTATCCAAATTCTAGAAAAAGTAGTAGTCTGTAGGCGCAAGGTCTGGTGAGTAGGTCGGATGACGGAGAGCTTCCAACCCCAGTTCTTGCAACTTGGAGACCGTCTGCTGTGCAGTATGAGGTCGTGCGTTGTCGTGCAGGAGCAGCGGAGACGAGCGATTGACCAATGCTGGTTGGAGATGTGCCAGCTTCTCCATCATTGTGTTCAGTTCTTCACAGTACACATCTGCAGTAATGCTCACCCCGTTTGGTAAGAAGCTGTGATGAATCACACCGGCGCTAGACCACCAAACAGTGACCATCACTTTTCTAGGGGTAAGTTTTCGTTTAGGGCATTGTTTAGGTGCTGAACCAGGATCCAACCAACTAGCTGAGCGCTTGCGGTTATCAAACAGAATCCATTTTTCATCGCAGGTAACAATGCTGTTCAAAATTCCTTCATTTGTGTGTCTGTTGAGCAGTGCAAGGCACGTCTCGACGCGTACTTCGCGCTGGCGATCATTGAGTTCGTGGGGCACCCATTTGTCAAGCTTTTTTACCTTGCCAATTTGGCGCAAATGGACCAAAATTGTTTTGACGCTAACGTCGAAAGCTGCTGCTAATTCAGCCGTAGATTGTGTATCATCAGCTTCCACAATCGCCTTTAATTCGTCATTGTCGACCAAAGTCTTCGGATGACCGCGAGGTTCATTTTTCAGGTCGAAATTTCCAGAACGGAAGCGAGCAAACCAATAACAGGCGGTGCGTTGGTTTGTAGTGTTAGCTGCCACGACGGTACTCATATTCCATAATTACTCGAATTTTTAACGTATCCATGATGACGAAAAAGATTGAAATGCGATGAAAATGTAACACTAATCAATAAACAAATGACTACTTTTGGAAAAAGAATTCCATGTTTTTAAAATAAAATTAATTTGAAATTAGAATTCTTAGCCAAACAAAAAGTATTTTGATTTGAAATGGCCAGTACTGCAGAACGGCAATTTCATAGGTAAAGACCTATTATTATATAAATGGCAAAGATGATTGACTTAAGGCAATAAATTTGAGTCGGTACCGGCAAATTTGAACCTGAGTTCTATAAAATATTGTAGAATATTGTTTGGGCTGGTACCGACTTCATAATTAAGAAGATTGAGTAGAGAAATTGTTAAAAAAATTTGCCGAGTATAAAAGGGGAATTATTTAGAAAATAAGTTTGATTTCATACTTTTTTTGTGCATTTTTATTATATGATTGTTTATGGTTTAAAAATATATTTTGACACTCACTGTTCTCTCGCGGTCGGACTATACAATCGGCAGTAATCGACAGGGCTGCCATCAGAAGGATTCTGCTAATTGAATCCTACAATAATACAGAACCACGATCCAGTCCCGTTAAGTTAAAACTGCAAAATTGTATTCTCATAACCGTCAAACCAGTTTTTATTGGTCCAAACTCCAAAAATCAGTTTATGATATCAAGACTATTCATTTTATTTGTAATTCAATAAGAGTCAAACGAAAGTGTAAGTTAATTACGAGAATTTGGGTTCACTGGGCTGACACGATAGCGGTCGCCGCCGATTCAAGTCGATCTGCCTTAAGGCTGGGACTATAAGATTCGGAATCCGGCGGGCCGGGGAAAATTCATATCACTGAAAATAGAACTCTGCTAATACAATAGAGTTCTTCTTCTTCTTTTAAAAATGCCTCCTTAGTGAATCGCCAATGTCAGAGTGTGATGGCGGAGACTCTGCCTTAAGAGTATACAATAGAGTTGATAATCGAAGTGTCGAGGTGTCCTATATGACATTGACATTTGACTCGACACCTGTGTGTTCGATTTTCAGCTCTGTTGTACTATCGCGGAGTTCTTCAAGTTCAGTTTCAATGCTCTGACTTTTCCCCGGCCTACCGGATTCCGGACAATATAGTCCCAGGCCAAGTTCGTAACACATTCGCTGTATTCACAAAGGCCAATCGTAGATAAGAGAACCAGCTGTATGATCAATACGCCGACGGCGGTCACACTAAATCTCTAAACACTGCGTTAAAACCGTATGGAGCTAACTTGATATCGCAGTTTGTACACAGGAGCGTAATTTGTGATTTTTCACGCTTTGTTATAGCCGGTTATGCACTTTTGATTGGTTATGCTTTCTAGTTTCCCGGTGAACGTGGTGTTTGTTGTTAAACAGTTGCGAGCCGGACTACAACACCGTACGCCGGTAGACGAAAATTAACAAAACAAGTAAAACTTATCCTCGGGTTATGACATTAGTTGCACTTAAAAATTTGTGCAGGTTCTAATAAAATTATCTAGACTAGCTTTTTCCCGCGGCTCCGTCCGCGTAAATACAGTATCAAATTTTTGATAGATAAAAAGTAGCATGTGTGGTAATCCAGAGCCTAAACTACAACCATACCAAATTTCATCAAAATCCGTTCAGTCGTTTTTGCGTGAAAGAGTAACGAACATCCATCCTCATAAACTGTCACATTTATAATAGTAGTAGGATTATAATATAATATAATAATTGACTTGTGGTCGCTACTTTTTAAGAAGCGGGTTAAAAAAGTCCTATATTTTTTAAATGACCGACTATTAAATGTATACATCTAAAATTAAAAGCATGCCAATAGTGGCATGCTTTTAATTTTAGAATATTATTTCATATTCTATTAGCGTCAGTTCACGCTTTACACAGATGGCCGACGAGGCAGCGTTTGAAAATGGATGCTGCGCGGTGCAGCTCAAAATTAGAACTCTTGCAATGAAACGTGTATCTTTTTGTGTATTGAATAACGTTCAATTTTGAATTGCTATCTTAAAAATGCCGCGCTGATTCGCGTGTCGGTGTGACCTGACCCTTAGTGGTTATGGCGAACCATTGAGCTACTGATTTAATAAACACATCAATAATTGTTAATCTACATCGTAAATAATGTACAAAACATTGACGTACAATTATGTAGTAATGTCTGTTGTTTATACTTGCGATTTATCGCCTGGCTCTCGTCCAATGTAGTAAATTACACATAATTGATAATGAGTTATGTTAATTTGAAGATTTGGCCAGAGTTTAGACGAGGTTTAGACAATGTTACAGGCATGAGTAGCAGTTTTGAGGACTTTTCTTTTAAACATAAAACTTTCTGGAGAGTCGCAATCAAGAGTCAAGAGGAACTAAATCATGCAACTTGAGATATTAAACTTATCTATTAACACTTCGGGAAAAGGTCTGGAGATCTGGTCTACTTAATATTCAACTGTCAAGGAAAGGTTATTATGCTTTTGTGTACCAGCGGGCTTAGCATGGCGATCCGAAGAAATAATTTTAATGAAGAAAATATATTCTATGCAAAACACTACGTTGCAAAATAGTTCTTAACCCATGGTAACAAGGTCGTCAATAGAAGTCAACATTTCTAAATAGCCATATTTTTAAAATGGCCGCCGGAAAAAAGTGATCCTTCTGTCAAAAATGATCAAATTTTCAAGTAAATAACTAAACGTAAATAAACTATTTGTCTTGGACCGCTATGATGTGGAGTAGTTGACATTATTGTAAGACTATTTGACATTGGAATTAAAAAAACGTTTCTAATTTAGCTGTCAAAAGAGGCCATTTTGTGAGCTCCTGCTCGGGAAGAAAAGAAATGTTGTTTCCCATAACGTCGATGCATCGACCTTGCTGCCTTACTGTCAGTAAGACTCTTACAATAAGAACTATTTTGTTCCGAATAGTATTAATGTTTCTTCAATCTGTAATTTTGTCTATTCTTCGGTGTTTCTAGGGTGCGCATGCTAGGCCTGCTGTGCAGGTCGTATTACACCAATTAAATTAGTTACGATAATGCGGCAACGTGTGGTCAACCGCATCCATTGTATGCATGTGCATTGCACGTCAGTCGTTGCAGACAATGGGAAAGCCACTAGAAAAAGAATCGTGGCGACTACCATTTACCTATGGCTCCGGATGGGACTATAATATTATGATCTGGAATCGGGGGGACAAGGGAAAATTAAGAACACTGAAAATTTAACTCTGACCTAATACAATAAAGTTGAAAATCGAATTGTCGAGTGTCGAGCTGTTATATATGACTTTGACATTTGACTCGACACTTGTTAGTTCGATTTTCAACTCCATTGTATTTATCCTTAGTTCTATTTTTAAGGCTCTAAATTTTCTCCGGCCTTCCGGATTCCGGAGAATATAGTCCCAGACTAATACTATAGTTTTTTGAATTTCGGTTTCAAGAGAGTGTTCTGAATTCAAATACACACTGGCACAAAGAAAAAGTACAAATGCCGGAAGAAGTATACACGGTGTGTCCGATACGAAAGAATATGAGACGAAATTGGCATGTTTGAATTTGGATGTTAATTGGACGTTACCATACATAGACGTTTTTGTTATAGACGAGGCATGTTAAGGTGAAAACTGTCCCCACTTAAAATTACCCCACTTTTGGCGATTTTGGGGCCATTAGTAAGATAAGAAACGTAATATATAATTCCTCATCCCACATGCTATTTGCTAACACTTATTATGAGTGTATTAAAGTCGTAATTCCTACGTCGTATAAAAGAATACCAAAAAGATCACCAAAGGTGTGGACACACTATAAAATATACATGGATTTTCTTTTTTCTTATGAGTTTTCATCTTTCACTCTTATGAGTTTTTGCCATTGATGTTTTGTGAGACAGATAGGCTTCGGTTTTAGAACTCCTTGTATTATTCTTCTTCCAAAGACTCAATAATAAAAGGGGCAGTACATGGTCCTTCTTTATTGTCTGCTGTCCGAAAAGTTTTGACATAAAAATACCTAACATGGCAATGCTCTTGAGTGTTGCGTAACGTAAAAAAAACCTCCAATTAAGTGCGGGTGAAAACGAGCGGCCGAATTTGCGGGCGGGGATTAAGCTGTCAGGTCTGACGCGCAAAAATTAACATCACGGTGGTCCTCGCGCATCGTTCACCGGCTTAATGTACTGTCGGCAGCAGAAGGAGTTAACTGTGTAATTTAAAAAAAAATTAAGCCTTCCCAGATGGATTCATTGGAGTGGTGTCAAAGTATGCCGCCGTTTGAAACCTGGACTTTCTCGCGGGGCAACTTATTATGCCGTTTCCATAATTTTCTTCAGATTGCATAAGCTTAATATGATTAGTATAATATTTAGTATTTAAGTATAATAATATTATAGTGAATCCAAATGCAAAGTTAACAATGTTGCAGCATACTTAGAGAATGTCGATGTTAAACAAGCTTTAAGCATAGCGATGCTCGTAATGTTTATAACTCCTCCAAAGATTTTGTTGACCTTTCCGCAAAACTCAAACTAGAATTAATAAAAAAAAATGGATCAAAACATCACTAATTACACATAACGATGTGCTATCGCCCTATCGGTAAACGCGAATTAATGCAGTTGTCTCTACTTAGTTTTTAGTTTAGTTTGAAAATAAAAAAAAGGAGCTGGTAGACTCGCGGCGTGTATTCAGTTCGGATACCGCCGCTGCGCGCGCGCACGTCTTTCTAGAAGTTAGTAGAACTAGTAGAACCTGCCCGTGCTGTGTTGTGCTGTGCTGTGATATTTGTGGTATAATGCGGCCGCAGCGTCACCACGTGAGTAACATTCAACTGTGTAAATGTCGTTATCTGAAATAGATAATCAATAAAAAAGTAGGTACGGATATGTTTCAGGCTTGTCTATGAATATTATACAATTAAAATTCAATTCAAAATAAAAATTTAATTTTAATTGTATAATATTCATAGACAAGCTATCTACTGGGAGAATAGTAAAATCCGTATTCCGAATTCAAATTTTTAATTTCTGCATTCCTCGAAAAAATTACTGTCACTTTGATGGTTATTTTTTTTTTTCAAAATATTATTTTTGCAACCAAATTAAGCTCATAAGCCTTAATGAAGTGTCAGAAATTTTCCTCGCAAACTCGTTCTTCGCCTCAAATAGAACTTGCCCCAGCAGGTGGAGTAATGACATGATTAGACTGATACTGCGTAAACAACTGTTGGTTTTACTGCTCAACTGTAATGTTACCCGCGACTTCACTTGCATAGGACATTGACAGGAAGTATCCATAAAACAATATAAGCGGGAGTGTGTCGAGATGTGAAGGTGTGAAAACGCGACATAATTGGAGTTGTGTGTAGCGAAACATTTTAGGCTCCGACTTCCGTACCCAAAGGGTATAAACGGGACCCTATTACTGAGACTCCGTTGTCTGTCCGTCTGTCTATCACCAGGCTGTGTCTTCTCGTGAACTATGATAGCTAGACGTATTTCAGTTGCCGCTATATGAACAAATGATTAAAACATAATGAAATACTTAAATATTAAAGGGTGGCTCCCATACAACAAACGTATTTTTTGCCATTTTGTATTTGCGCGTCGTGCGCATGGAGCTACTTTGATAAGCGCAAGGGATATATGGTGATGAGCTGTAATACGTCGTGTGACTATGCCGCCATCAATCATCATGGACATTATAATCAGAAGCCTAATTCTCTTAACTATTTCCGATATTATAATCTTGGTTCGGTCAAAGCGCTGACTCATTCGCATATGCCTCATAAGGTACGCGCGCGAGCGGGACAGCCTGAATATCCGACAATAATTACGTTAATAATTACGAGAACTTACCCCAGATTACAATGTCAGTATTGATGGTAAGACAGTTTTCTTATTTTAACCCCTGACCAAAACCGAGGGGTGTTTGAAAGCTGTCATGATCGAGAGTGTTCTTAGCTATAGCTCATCGTTATCAGCTTGCTCACTGCTTGACAAGTCGGGGGTTATTTAACTTTTTCATTTTTTATTTCTTAACGATAAGGTCGTGTATACAATAAATGCAACACCTGCCTTAGAGGTGGGAGGACCGCCAAATTTGTCAACAGTATATTATATTCCATTTCTATCAACTACTAAATGTTCATTGTTGTTTGGAATCAAAATACAACTAAGAGTTAGTGAAAATTACGAAAATACAGTACCACAAATTTAGTGCAAATCGGCTGGTGGTCGCCAACTAAACATCGTAAAATACTTAAATATGTATTTTAACGAATGAGTTGTCAATAGATTCGTAATAATAGCCCGGCTGTATATATAATTTGCGTAGTTGGGTTATATTTTTAGCTTTTGATTATTCAATATCCATCCCTATTAGGACTCCGATACTTTGACTTTTCGAAATACGCAGGCGTTATTTCACGCTGCTTATCTGTAAGGCCGTGGTATCTTTTAGAACGAGCCGGTCCATGGTTTAAAGGCTCTCTCAACCTTCGAAAAGGATGGCTTAATTATTATGTGCCTATCTCTTCGCAATTTTTAATTCTATACCCAAAGGATTAAAGCAGGACCAGGCTGTATCTCATGAACCGCGATAGCTAGACAGTTGAAATTTACACAGTTGATGTATTTATATTGCCGCTATAACAACAAATACTAGAAACATAATAAAAAACGTGTTTGTTGCAGTTTGGTACGGAACCCTTCGTGCGCGAGTCCGACTCGCATTTCGTCCGTTTTTTCCTTCAACATAGTGTTATAATGATTGATGCCTTAACTCCTGATTGGGTAACTAACACCCATAGATTACGTTTACAAATCAGCTAACAGATGTTTGTCTTGTACAAATATAGCGGTCAGCAAGCTACGCCGGTTTTCTTTAACTAAACATTTCTTTGCTTGTTCTGTTAACTGATATCTCTCTCAATTAATAAAAACTAGTTACATAGTAATAACTCGGAATTCTACGATTCTGTTAAATGATAACCACAATACCTACCTTTACCTAAGGTGAAACGATCCTTAGGGTCAATTCCCACCGTAACGAAACGATACGCAACCAAACGCAAACACCAGAGGAGGACCACCACCAGAACACAAGTGTAACTCCTCTGGTGTTGCGACTGTCCATGAGCGGCGGTAATCTCTTACCATCCATTTTGTGATTTTTAGATTGAAACTACACAGCCTCGCGAATCTATTGTTCATTGTGTGTGAAAATACATTTTCCTGTCCCGTAAATACATCACGCCCATCCCACGCGCCAGCCGAAAGCTTCGTACCTGAAATTTGCGGCCGCAAACGACTGTTGACGCCATGTTGACACTCGTCAGTGCGGCGCGGCGGCGGGAATGTTGACAACTCTCACGCCACTGCTAATTGTCTACTGCAGGCCTAGCATGCGCACCCTAGAAACACCGAAGAATCGACAAAGTTACAGATCGAGGAAACATTAATACCATTCGGAGCAAAATAGATCTTGTTGTAAGGCAGAAAGGTCGATGCATCGTCGCTATAAGAAACAACATTTATTTTCTTCCCGAGCAGGAGCTCACAAAATGGCCTCTTTTGACGGCTAAAGTAGAAACGTTTTCTTATTTCAATGTCAAATAATCTTACAATAATGTCAACTACTCCACATCATGGCGGTCCAAGACAAATAGTTTCTTTACGTTCAGTCATTTACTTGAAAATTTGATCATTTTTGACAGAAGATTTCCCGCCATTTTAAAAATATGGCTATTTAGAAATGTTGACTTCTATTGACGACCTTGTTACCACGGATTGAGAACTATTTTGCGACGAACTGTTTTGGATAGTATGTTTCTTATTTAAAATTATTTCTTCGGATCGCCATGCTAAGCCCGCTGGTGAATCTGCTGCATCACACACGTATATTTCGGAGATCCATCCATGCAACGTCAGTCGTGTTTGATGATTTTGAATGACCGTCTAATTTAATGGTGTCGCTACAAGTGACGAGTCCTAATCAAAAATGGAATAAAAAAATTCAACTGTCTAAATATCACGATTCACGATTCATGAGATACAGCCTGGTGACAGACGGACAGACAGACGGAAGGACAGTGTAGTCTTAGGCTGGGGCTAAATTATCCGGAATCCGGAAGGCCATAGAAAATGCAAAGCATTGAAAATAGAACTCTGCACTAATACAGTAGAGCTGGAAATCGAGCACACAAGTGTCGAGTCAAATGTCACTGTCATATAATTATGATAGCGCGACACTCGACACTTCGATTTTCAACTCTATTGTATTAGGGCAGAATTCTATTTTCAGTGCTCTGAATTTTCCCGGGCCCGCCGGATTCCGGATCGTATAGTCCTAAAACTATACCTATATATATTTTATACTTAGTAATTGGGTTCTGTTTTACCATTTGGGTACACTAAAAACGGACCACTCCGAGGGTTCCGTACAAAATAGGAATATCATAAATGAGAATCGAGCCGCGCAGTTTTTGTCGATCCTGAAAATGGGTGATGCATGTTTGTATGGAGAAGCTAAATTTCATATTTACCCTTTCATTCTATGCCACATTTGTACTAGTAGGTTCAACTTGAAATTTCGACTCCCTCTTAGACATTAGACTGTTTTTTAACCATCGACTCAAGAAGTGGGGTGTTATTAGTTCGACGTGCCTGTCTGTCTGTGTGTGTCTTTCCGTGGCGCTGTAGATCCTAAACGAAAGGCCTTTTTGGCAAAACGGTCTTTTTTACAATAACTTAGAAGTCTTATTTTTTCACAGCTTCAAGGGACCGTAGATCTGAGTTTTGATTTTAATTTTGAACTCGAAATTGCTTTCCCGACAGACAGATAGACGGCCGGGGCCGGCCTGACAACAAACTGATCTTATAAGGGCGGAAGTGGCGGAACCCTTATAAGATCACTTTGTTGTCCGTCGGGTTTTTTCCTTATGTGGCACGGAACCCTAAAAAGATTTCGAAGTAAAAATTTTTGATACGAAACAAGCCATGAGTGTTGTGGGCTAAGTAACGTGTCGTCCCACCAGAGTACAGCAATAAACGGTAGCAGACTGATGATGTTGAATGTGTATTGTGTTATGTCTATTATGAAAGATGAAAGAATATAATAGTTGTTTAATTTAAAGCTTATCGCCTGTTATTGCACCCGAGATGTGTGCTCAAGGTACAGTCAGCTGCTAAAACTTCTACAAAAATCGGTGATACTTAAGGCCTGTTTTACAAATTACTAATGAGTGTCGGATAGCTTGTTCGGAAGTTTTGTCGCTGCTTCATTATCATAAAAGTGACAATTTAAATAACTCTCTCAATAGTAAAACAATATAGTATAGCAACACTACGAAAAGCATGTGATTGGTTAATCTCGAAGATTTGACATTAATGACATTTCAATTTAACAATGTTGCCAAGTGAAGCTATGAATGACATTCTGCAATAATATTTTAATCACCCGACTACGGCGAAGCCAAAAGGAAGATAATGATTTTGGCATCTATTTATATATGTATGTTTGTTCCATCGTAGTGCCTAAACTACTTTTTAGATTTTAATGAATGAGGTGTCAATAGATTCGTAATGATGGCCCCAGTAACATAGGCTATATAGTTTGAGGAGTCGGGTTGTAGTATTTAACTTTTGATTATATTTACATTATGGTAATGAAATAGTTAAATGTATTTACTAATAATTGTACACAAAATATTTATACATATAATATAATTGTGTACATTTCTCGAGTTACCTTGTCGAGTGTACTCAGGGGAAGAAAGTTGTATGTTCAAACAGAAACCTCTTTATGAAGTACGGTAGTTGTTTGCCCATATTAAGTGGTGGATTTTGATGGACATTAGCTATTCGAGTACTGCTACCCAGTTCTACACATTAGAACATGTCAATGCAGGGAAACTCAATGGCTAATTACGGTGAAACGATCATAGATGGCGTTGTCACTTGAGTTAGCTTTCTAGCGGACAATTAGTTATATTTCCGAAATTATAATTCCTACTGCATTTCATTAAATAAAACATACGACTTTGACTGACTTTAATTTTTTTGCCTATACTTACTTAATTTTGGACTTGACTTGACTTAATTAATTGACTAAAAAACGAAAAAGTTAAGGCCGATCTATGGTAGACTATGTCCATACATGAAAAATGGCCGTAAATAAGCGTTAAATAACAGTTCCAAAACTGGCCATAATGGCGCTAGACAAAATTGCATGTGATATGAAGTTAGCAATAAGAGATGGAGTGCAGTTAGTTTTTGGTTAGGTTAGGTCAATTAACTTTACTCCATCACTTATTGCTAACTTCATATCACATGCAATTTTGACAAGCGCCATTATATGGCCAGTTTTGGAACTGTTATTGAACTACTTTTGTCGGACATTTTTTAGCTTTTCTGCCTTAGAGAGATAGTTCTCCTTTCCTCTACTCTCCATAGGCATCTCATATCATAGCAGCAGTCGCGCGTTAATTGATGTTAGTTGTTGAATAGTACCAGGTTTATCTCCGAAGATGTTCATCAGATCTTGATACGTTGTATGGCAATTACCTTCCCTGATAAATATGCTATTCAATGGTGAAAACCCCGTCCAAATAATATCAGTCGTTTTTGAGAAAATCGAGGACAAATACACATACATACAAACATATTACAGGTCAAACTGAGAACACCCTTACAGTCCGTATAGAATTATTTTACCTCGGATTTTTATGAAAGTGATCCTTATGCCGTGGGCACAAAGGTCCTGTCGGAGGTAAAATAACTCTGAACGGACTGTTGTCTACATGAGTCTATATGTAGATAATAATTATTACAGAAATAGTTCGTTGTAGTTCTAATTTTTTCCAACAAATGAATCTGAAAACAGTAGTGTATGTGGTAATATATTGTGGCTCTCATTTGGGAGCGGGACGACAGAAACAAGAATGACTTATTAGGGGCCATGATATTTTGTCGTAATTAAATAATTATTTAGTTAACTCGATTGTATTAGCCCAACATTAATTAGTTCCTACAATTAGCAGGTATTAGTTAGTTTTAACCGTTACAAGCTTGCTAATGTACTGTTTCCTATTTGTTACTAGTGTTGGGCAAAATCTCTAAAATATTTATCAGCAAATAAACAATTTAAGTTCTTTAAAAAAAGTAGAGCACCAACAATACTATGGCTTATATACTAACGTATAGGCATTAAAAGTTATAAAATATATTTTTTCAGTAAATTTTCGAAGATAAAAAAAATTCACACTTTCAAATGAAATCTGTTTGCAGACACTTTGTTTGAAAAATCAATATTTTTGTATTTTTAGAAAAATCGTAATATATCGATGATACATATCGAACTTCAGCGAAAATTTATAAAAAAATGGAAGAAAAATACATAAAAGTATTTAATGTTGTGTTTGTTGTTAACATTACAACTTGTTAAACGAAATAGTCTTATATGTATTTTATGAAAAACGTAGGAAAATAAATGTATTTCGTAGTTTTTTTTTTATGGGAGTTAACAGCGTAATGAATTTTCGCACAACACTAGTAGCGTACAACGGTGAAAATATTTTACACCGACTAATATTAGCACGCTATTTTGGAACATACTACCTAGTAATTTGGCTGAAAATAGCGTTAATAATTCCGTCTGACACCCAGACGGTGTTTCTCGGTGGTAAATGGGTGACATTTGTATTTCAATCTCGACGTGGACGGATTGAAATCATTTAGAAAATAATCGAATTCCATTTTTCAATTCCATTATTTCGTTAATTCGTATGTCAAATTTTAAAGTCAAATGTGAACGTATTAATAATTAATAAGTAAAAACATATTCATGGTTACTGGAAAACATAATTTGGATAGATAGGAGTAAGTTCTCATAGGGTTAAAATAAGACTCGATTTAGACAATTTTATCTTTTTTCGTCTGACTTATATCTAGAGGTCGACCTATGGCGGTTAATAGTAGGTCTTTTACCTATGAAATTGCCGTTCTGCAGTACTGGCCATTTCAAATCAAAATAGTTTTTGTTTGGCTAAGAATTCTAATTTCAAATTAATTTTATTTTAAAAACATGGAATTCTTTTTCCAAAAGTAATCATTTGTTTATTGATAAGTGTTACATTTTCATCGCACTTCAATCTTTTTCGTCATCATGGATACGTTAAAAATTCGAGTAATTATGGAATATGAGTACCGTCGTGGCAGCAACGCGGCACAAGCGGCACGCAACATCAACGACGTTTACGGAGCTAACACTACAAACCAACGCACCACCTGTTATTGGTTGGCTCACTTCCGTTCTGGAAATTTCGACCTGAAATATGAACCTCGCGGTCGTCCGAAGACTTTGGTCGACAATGACGAATTAAAGGCGATTGTGGATTGTGTGATGATACACAATCTACGGCTGAATTAGCAGCAGCTTTCGACGTTAGCGTCAAAACAATATTAGTCCATTTGCGTCAAATTGGCAAGGTAAAAAAGTTTGACAAATGGGTGCCCCATGAACTCAATGATCGCCAGCGCGAAGTACGCGTCGAGACGTGCCTTCGTTGTTTTCGTGCCCAACAGACACACAAATGAAGGAATTTTGAACCGCATTGTTACCTGCGATGAAAAATGGATTCTGTTTGATAACCGCAATCGCTCAGCAAGTTGGTTGGATCCTGGTTCAGCACCTAAACAATGCCCTAAGGCCTAAACGAAAACTTACCCCTAGAAAAGTGATGGTCACTGTTGGGTGGTCTAGCGCCGGTGTGATTCATCACAGCTTCTTACTAAATTGGTGAGCATTACTGGAGATGTGTACTGTGAAGAACTGAACACAATGACGGATGAGGTTGGAAGCTCTCCGTCATCCGCCCTACTCATCAGACCTTGCGCCTACAGACTACTACTTTTTCCAGAATTTGGATAACTTCTTGGCGGGAAAAAATTCAATACCAGAGAGGCAGTACAAAATGTCTTTGAAGAATTCGTTGCCTCCCGTCCAGCTGATTTCTTTAAGAAGGGCATCAATAAACTGCCACTGCGTTGGCAAAGATGCATTGATTGCATGGGTGATTACTTCGATTAATACAAATAAAAAATACATGAAAAAAATTCGTTTAAATTTTTTCATACAAAACGGCAATTTCATAGGTAAAGACCTAATATTTAAGTTTCTACTTTTTACGAGTCTTGCGCCTCTTATATATGCAATAAAAAATATGTACCTAAACGTTGTCTATGGAATGTGAAAGAAAGATTGAAAATTGTGTCACTGTTATTATACAATTGTATGGTTTTGCCGGAGAATTCAATGTGTGACGTTGTGGATTTTGCATTTCTTTCATAAATTTGTGTTATTTCGACTCTTAATGTGTAATATTGGTAGAATATTAACCATTAAATAATCGTTAACGTGCACAAGTGTGGGCAAGTGGTACAACTTCTAAAAACGTGCTATTTTGTGTTTCCCGCCAAAACTCCCTAGGAACTTTCAGTAAAGCTTCAACCACTTTACTCAATCGACTGACATGACTCATTGACTGCACTGACTATTTATTTGGACTTTGACTAGACTTTAGACTTGACGATATAGGAATACGGTGTTGAGAATTGAAACGAAAGTTCTATTTCCCGCCTTTTTAACTTGACACTGGCAAATGGTTATAAGCCGATGCCATATATAAATAAAAAAAAAATGTATGGCAGTGTGAGTGAGAAAGAGTGTGTAGCTTTATTTATATAAAATATATTTCGAAGCATTGTAAATAAAAAATAGCTTTCTGCACACCTCCCGCCACATAAACTTCTACTCCTACTAAACTTACTGCTAAATTCTCGCAAAACGATATTTTCATAATTTCAATGCATTTCAAAATATACTTCGATCACAGTGTAGATAATTATACTTACATTCTGAGAAACAGCTTTCATGGATCCAAATCGATCCAAAATTGATCATTTCAACATTAGTGCAATCAAATCGAAAGATAACTATGTAGCTGTTTACCTGTTCGTCTCTCTTTAATCTGTGCTATGATGCTGGCCCTATTGCAGATATTAGTCATTGTTCATCTTCATATAGTGAATTACATAGGTACCATTACATATAGGAGCTCGAGCGTGCACATCGACAGTGACCAACATTCTCACACTATAATAGAGCATAGTATATACGTAAATCGTTATTTAAACGTGGATCAACTGGCCACTCGCAGTGGACCCGTGCCAACTAGCTGCCCCCTGGAATATCACCAGAAGTCTAGGCAATGAATAGTGTATTATTGTCTTGTTTTCACAATATTGTTTTTAGTTTACTGGGACAAACGGATACTCGCGTGTAAAATGCGTGAATTCAATTTTAGACACTTTTGAGTAAATCTTGTGACGATACAGCACAAAAAGTGTAAGGTCCTGCTTCACAAACTTCTAATAAGTGTCGGTTAGCTTATTCAGAAGTTTTGTCGCTGCTTACTTTATATCGAGCGACAGAAACAAAACATATTTCACACTTATCAGTAGATTGTGAAACTGCAGGCGCCCTAAATATTTGAGTTAAACAATCCGTTCAGTACTTTTTGAGATTATCGCGAACATACAGACAGACGAGGCGGGGGAGTTTAATTTATAATATTCTTTACTCGTAAACCCAATTGCCTGTTTCAAAATCGCCTTATAAGTGTTAGATAGCTTATTCGGAAGTTTTGTAGCTGCTTACTTTACAGAGACAAAACATGTAAATAAGAGGCTTGACTGACGCTTATCAGCAGATTGTGTAATAATTAATATGATATTAAGTTCAGACTACTTCTATAAACGCTAGATCAGGGTTTCCCAACCTTTTTTTACGGAGTCGAATTATGTCCTTTATTTAGTCCCACAAATTATAAATTATACTTTCACGCTCCCCTGTGACATTTTTATTTCAAATGAATGCATTTTTTATTAATATTTATTTATTCCCATACGAATTTCGTAAGTTGCTGAAACTTGCTTAATAGCGACTGACGATTAATATTTGTGATAAAAAAAACCTATGTTTAGTTTTGTGTTCTGCCAGGGTACTTACTGTTACTACTAGGGTAACTTGACATCTCTGGTATGGAGAAATGGTACTGTTTTGTTAATATTATACTTGTCGTCCATATGACTGTGCCATGTTGGTTGTGTCAGATCACTATCTAAACTTTGTTTAATCTATATATATATATATATATATATATATATATATATATATATAAAAGAAAGTCGTGTTATTTATAAGTCAAGAACGGCTGAACCGATTTGGCTCAAAATTGGTGGGGAGGTAGCTTAGAACCAGGACCTAGGACTTTTTATCCTGTTCCCGAGGGACATGTCACGTTACATAAAACGTGGTATAACAAAACGCAACTGACAGCTAAACGTGATGTTGTCTATGGATAAGTATGGTTGAAAAATTGACAGTTAGAAATTTTGAAGGTGATCGGTTGATGTGTTTGTTTCGAGTTACTATTAACTTGTCGTTCCGATATTATCATTAACATTAATAGGGGTTCCTTAAGTATTACGGAACCCTAAAATGGATTACAATTCCAATATCTCGCTACAACTCGAGAACGGCTGGACCGATTTGGCTAATTTTTCGTCTTGAAATAATTGTGGAAGTTCAGGGAAAGTTTAAACGGTGAGAAATATTGGAAAAATTAGGAGAAAATACTGTAGATGTAGGTGTACATGTAAGTGTAGGTTGTAGGTGTAGAAGTTTGGAGTAGGTTATAGGTGTATGTATAGTTATCATTCAGTTACATACAGTTATCATTTATTCCAGTTCATAGTTGAGAAAGAACAACGTGTGTCGGGACAGCTAGTTATATTATAATATACTATGTTGAACTACTTTTGAGACCGTAATTACATTTTATGCTTTATCACCAGTAGCGAAAGGTTCGAAATACCCGGTTCAAACGAATCAAAGAACCGGAAATTTCGGGAGCGGGATTTCCCCTAATCTCTACGCCGCCCTAGAGAGGTGCGTCCCACTGGTTAGGACGTTTGCTAATATAGTACATCCATCTGCAACCAGTTCCGTATTGCATATTCATTCGGTCGAAACGACCCGCAGGTTAATTTATGTGTTAACTATCGATATTAATGCGATTTTAATATGTCGTGTAACTGGCGGTTACTGGCCTACATAGTGAGGAGGTTTTAGTTATGAGCTTGATACTGTGGCGTAATAATCTGTATTCACTAACGTCTAAACTACTGGAGCATGGAGCAAGACTGAAGTCTTCAATGAACGGCAGCCAATACAGACATACAAGCGTATGGACTGGTGAGATCCCGGGCCCGCTAGACTACCCTTATATTGTTTCAATTTCAATCATTTATTTCACAGAATGTGGTATCAATGGTGGATACAATAGGTACATCAGTACTTACACATCCTGCCATAAAAATGGTGTGTGAATATGTCAACAAGTAATTATTATTATTTAATATAGAAAATACAAGTTCAATTAGTTACATAATAGTCAATTATAATGTTAATACAAAGATTCAGTTTGTCAAAATGTTACGTTGTCAAGGTAGTTATAGAACGTCATTTATCTAAATAACATTAAATTATTATCAGCAATTAAAATCATCAAATAGTAAAATGTAAAATCATAATAATAATAAACAATAATAATACACAGTCATTGTTTAAAATTTAAATTAACTTAAATAATCAAATAATTATTAAAATTCTAGTCATTGTTTAATACATAGCATAAATTCATTTTAGTCATAAAAACAATTTTCCATTAGCCATAATGTCAGATTTCTTTTGAATTTATTAAATGGTGATTCTTTAAATTGATTGGGCAATTGGTTAAATACATGTATAGCCTGTATGTATGCGTTACTGATTAATGTATATCTTATAGTAGTATTAGTGTGTACAATTACCGTATGCATATCGTGGTTTGTGCCGTGCGCCAACTTTTAGGTACAGGGTGCCAAAGGTACTTAAAAAAAATACTAACTTTTCTTTTGTCCTTTAGCACAGGACAGAGCGAAACTACAAGGGTTCCTTGTGGTTGCTGTGGAACCTTAAAAAATAAAGAATATTGTGATAACAAATAAAACAAAATGTAAAAATGAATATTTTCACGTGGCAAGGGACGTACTATAAGGTAATATCACTTCATGGTATGAAACTTGCGAAATCTGTTCGAAGCGCACATTGTTCACACTGCATACGTTGGTTCAGGTAAGTGTACTCAATAAGATAATGGCGATTAATATCAGAACAGGTTTGTACACTATCATCAGCGGGTGATAAACCAACAGGACGAGATGATTGACGCGGTTTTAACGACATGGAATATGTATGAGCATTGAGCATTGACATCCTCTAGCTAAAGACGTCGCACCATCAAAATCGACAGTAAAGTGACACACGCCTGATGGCCAACGAGCACGACATCCAATGGAGACGAATTGCAGGTCAGCAGTATGTTGATACCAGAAATCAAATCGACTTCTGAAAAAAAAATACGCTCGCTGTATTATCCCATTCTATATAGTGTTGTTGTGTTTTCAAATTAATTCTCGTAGGTCTCAATAGCAGCCGCTTTATCGTGTAGATACGTGTAATGGCCGCGCAGTTCACTAGACTCTAAAGTATATCTACTTGTGAGGGAGCCATACCTAGCCGGCCGCGTAATAACCACGAAAATAGCTAAAGCAAAGAATTTATGTAACGTAGCTGAAGTGAGCTCCACTCACTCCTTTCATCTTTTTTTAAATAAAATTAGGGGGCAAACGTGCAAACGGATCACTGATGGAATGCAAGTACCGTCGCCCATGGACACCCGCAACATCAGAGGAGTTGCAAGTGCGTTGCCGGGCTTCTAGGAGGGAATACGCTCCCTAGGTTTGCAAGTGACCTTCAAGTTTCTTAGCAAGAAAATGGGACGATTCTCTCTGCAATACATAGTTGTGCCGTTGTAAACAAGCATTTTTAAGATTCAGTCCAGAAGTAAATCCTACTTCCTGCTAAGTACCTTTGTGGGGATGGATGGGATGTATGCATGAATGGATGGATGGATGTTTGTTACTCTTTCACGCAAAAACTACTTAACTAATTTCGATGAAATTTGGTATGGTAGTAGTTTAGGCTCTGGATTCAAAAATAGGCTACTTTTTATTCCGAAAAAGTACAGTATTCCTTTGGGATTATGCCTTTTTAATATTGGATATTCTGTATTCACGCACGCGGAGCCGCGGGCAACAGTTAGTGTTTAATAATTTTATAATTTCGACAAATCTTTACTTTAGGGGCTTATATACAAGCTAGTGCGACTTCCTTTAGATACAGTGAGTCTATGACGAAGAGACCCTGATTATAGCAGGGCTGGCAGATACTCGAAGGCTTAGGTCTAGCTGATAAGGACCTAGGGATTATTTAAGTCCTATCGCAAATTGGCTACCGGTATCATAAGATAATAAAGCTCACGCTTGAATACAGATGCACTAGGAAGTGAAGACGAAGATTAAAACGTGGGTTGAAATTGAAAACTTTTGCTCTGAATAAATACAAGATATAGAAAACAAATATTATCCTTCAAAAATAAAGTATTTCTGTATTATTTTATTTTTATTTTATGTTAAGTTATTAGAATTTGAATATTCGAACTTTACGTAAAAGTTTTAAAGGTCATATTATTATAATTCTTTGATGTTTTTAAAATCAAGTTGACTTTCTGGAATATTTTGGAAATGTTGATGTGTTGCGGGTTTCTGAGGTTTTTTTCGGTAGTTTATCCATTCAATAGCGATTTTGATTGGTTAACGTGCTTGCATAAAGATACTATAACTACAAAAATCAAAATTTCACTGTCACAATCGATTGAGTTCATTACAGAATTATATACGAAAAATTACAAACACTTCAACAAGTATTTAGCACAGTAACACAAGCTTCTTAAAGTTAATACGACTACCGAAACGGGAACACGAAGAGATTTTTCATTAAATAGGCCTATTTAACATAAGTTAAAGCTATTAGTAAGAGCTGATTAAGTCGTAAATAATGTGTAAGACGACGTTAGTAAGGATATATGGTTTAGTTTTACCCGTTAGAACTTAGTGTAGCGAATAACGTTTCGTAATTGTACGAAATGTCACACCTAATAAAACTGATATCTTGGATTTATAAATTGTTTACTTAAAAGTACGCTAAAAGTAGTGATTCGCTCCTGAATTTAAGAATCTTAAGACAGAGTAAAGGAAAGAAAAATAAATATAGAGGTTTTAGATATGGTAGAAGAAAGATGGTTTGG
The DNA here is from genome assembly GCA_037179445.1 of Phengaris alcon alcon. Classification (NCBI taxonomy): domain Eukaryota; kingdom Metazoa; phylum Arthropoda; class Insecta; order Lepidoptera; family Lycaenidae; genus Phengaris; species Phengaris alcon. The sequence continues at coordinate 750,764 of JAYRCH010000162.1, read as the reverse complement.
ACATTTGTTACGACGTGACGAATTTATAGACAATACAATATAAGGAAAAGTAGAGGGGAGAAGAGAAAGAGGAAGGCGTAGGAAAAACTATTTGAACAATTAAAAGAGAAGGTTAACGTTGTGTCGTATCAAGAGGTCAAAAGTAAAGCACAGGACCGAGAAATATGGCGATTACTCTTAAAATTCCCAGCCCAGCTCTTAAAATTTGTATTAATGAATGCATAGAAAATATTCCAGTACTACGCCACACACGCGTCTTAAAATTGCGATTGCGACGTATAACGAAAGAGATAATAATACTTATCGCAATTCGTTCTACTTTTGTCTCTATATTCAGCATGTCAAATTCAGTACGTGTGTGTCAGCTTTATGGGAATGTATGGATAGACGTGCGATCAAGGATTGGCATCCTTGAAGGATGTCAAATTAAGTATGCATATTCCCAGGCTTAGTACTCACTTACTACACTTAGTGTGTTCCCAAGCTAAGACTAAGGTAGTTTTTCCCTGAAAAGTAGGAAATCAAAAGGATCTTTCTACGATGTCGTAATAACAAGCAGCTATTTGTAAACGCTGAGACCAAGATTTCGCATTTTGGTTTGCATGGTTATACAGTTCTTACAATATTTGGATGACACTTCCTTCATATTATTGAGATTAGCCATTATGAATGCTTGGCAGACTTGTATAAGGAACTTCCAATAGATTTAGCTGTAGATTTAGGCCATTCAGTACTAATGTGACACGCGTTAGCGGCGACATGAAACGCCCGGCGTGCCATGCCAGCGATGGGCGAGTAATATATGGCGGTTAATTATAGCGTTAGTTAACCAGGCGTCTGTCCACTGTCTGAAAAATACGTGCTAAACGGTACACGTGCTTAATAGACATGATTATCCTGAGAGTACTTCCATTCGTTATTATTTATACTAGAGTCGTTATTTATTAACCCCAACCCGAAAAGAGGAGTGTTATGTTTGAGGCTCCTGTCTGTCTCTGTGTGTCTGTCCGGTGCGTGGCATCGTAGATCCGAAATCCAAGGTCCAACTTAGATAGGGTTTTTTTGTTTGAAAGCTGACGTAGCCTAGATGGTTCTTAGCTGTCCTGACTAAGGTCATATTAAAATACGTTACTAATGTCGATTTAAGTTGATTTTAGTATAGCAATATTCTGTTCATCCCATCCTCCTCTAGCATTGAGGAGATATTTTTTGTCATCTAGATTCTAGTGTCTTTTTGCTTACGAAAAATTGGTTCTCAGTAATTTTGTTCTGAGTGATTATGCATTTCTGCTCGTATAATCCTCCAAATATTAATATAAATCTGAAAGTTTGTGAGGATGGATGCACGAATGCTAGTGACTCATTCACGCAAAAACTACTGAACGGATTTTGAAGAAATTTGGTACGGCTTTGGATTAACACATAGGCTACTTTTTATTCCGGTAAAATGTACGGTTTCCGCACGATATACAGTTGTCTGTGCGAACGATGTTGCGGGCAACATATAGTCTAAAATATTTACGCGTAAGTCTGGGACTATATTCGGAATCCGAAAGGCCGGAGAAAATATAGAGCCTTGAAAATAGAACTCTGGACTAATACAATAGAGTTGACAATCAACCACAAGAGTGTCGATTTATCAGATTTGACATTGATATTTGACTTGACACTCAAATTCAAAGTATCAGTGCTCTAAATTTTAGCTCTAAAGGCCGGGGCCGTACGAATTCCGGATAATATAGTCCCAGACTAAGAGAGGAGACAAATTATTATTCATATTCCGTAAAGTATTGATAACCTGCATAGTGTTGATAACCAGTTAATTGTACCGCAACCCGCCAGAAGAGGCTCGGCAGTTTGTACGTGATTACAGTGAAAATGACTATCCCCGTTGATGGGTATCAGGAAAAATTATGTGATGGAACACTTTTTAATTGACTTCCAAAAAAGGAGGTGGTTATACGTTCGGCTGTATATATAATTTTTTTAAATATCGATTCCATTCAGAAGAGCTACAATGCCAAAATTGGAATTCTTCCTACTCCTCCAACCTTTCTTCTGATTAATTTCATTGCGGATCCCAAGACAGATTTAGCATGTCCCTTGGGCACCCTTCAAATCATATTAAAGGGTTCTTGTGGTTGGTTGCCGTTGTCGATCCTGGCTCACAACAATTGCAGTAGTGGGAATGTGTAGTGGGGCAATGTCCGTTTAAAAAAAGCTACAATGCCACAAAATTGCATGTAGGTGCTCAAAGCCGGAGGCCGCGGGTTTGAATCTCTCTGAGGAAAAAATTTTTTTCAATATTCCGGGGTCATGGGTCATGATGTTGAATATATATGTCGATACATTTATAGTAGGTACTATGTAGGTACATGTATTAAATATACTTCCCGTTGCCTGTCCCCGTAACGCAAGTTCTTTGGATACTTACCATGGAGCCAGATTGACGTGGTGTGAAGCGTCCATAAATATTATTATTCTATGGCTTTGTATTGTGTATGTTACGTAATAATCTAACAATATTTGATCCAGCTCCTATATCGAGGGCCTGTTTCATAATCTACTAATAAGTGTCGGATAGCTTATTCGGAAGTTTAGTCGCTGCTTACTTTATATCGAGCGACAGAGACAAAACATATTCCACAAAAACCATTTTCATGTAAAGTGATGCCAAGACGATACCATATGACCCGCACTGTCGAAAAGCTATCAGATACCATGTAAAACCAAGCTTCTGACTCTACCAAGCTTCTAACTCTACAAGCCTAACTTCACAAACTCTACAACTTAGTCAAAATATGTGGCCTGGCCATTTGGCTACATTCGCTTGGGCGTAAGGTGAAAAATTTACGGACTGATTTTCTGTTATACTATATATATTATAAATTAAAGTATAAAATATCGTTTATCTGGTATAATCCAAACCCAAGTATGAGGGTTAAAAAAATCGACGAAACGCTTCGAGAATAGGTGGTCTGGTAGTGCCCTTGCGCTACGCTTAGCTCGTCTTGGCGGGGGCACTACCGTGCCCCCAGATGCCAATAAGCTATCTATAATCTGACAATCAGTAGACTGTGCAACATGCCCTTAATCAAATGAATAACCGACTATTGTTCAAAGCAAGCTTACTTTGTTTCAGATTATGTTATCCCCGTTAATGCTATGTTAGTATGATGTTAGTTAGTCAGGAGTTAACCAGCGGCTGACAGATTTGTCATGTAGCGAGACGAGCACAGGGGCTATTAGTCATTCGGTAGTGAGTCTGGGTAGTGGGTATATTTAGTTAATGGTCGTGATTAGAACTAAGAGTGTGTTAATAGTTTTCGTAGACATGACAGGCGTTTGACAAAGTAGACAAAAATAAAAAAGTAAGGTTCAAAGAAGCTTAAAATGGGAAAGGGAAAATAGATTGAGAATTTGGCACGAATGAAACCTAACAAAATAAGATTGTATGTGAATTAAATAGGAAATAATATGCATTTGTTTTAAATCAGCAAAAGATGAAAATATTATCCCAAAGGCAACATAAATATGGATCGAAAAATGCAAAAAGTTCAGTCATAATTGATGCTAAATTAAAAATCTGTAACTAAAAAGGATAAAAAACCGACAATTATTTTTTTGATATAATTGAAAAACGAAAATTACCGTTTAAATCCTAATTTTATTTAGTAGTTAATAACATCAATTTTCAAAGGTTGTGACCAGTGACGTCATTTGTCCTGCATATTTTTGTATAGGGCGTTTGTAATGTTCTCCAACGATCTTACTTTTGTTATGAGTGTATTTCGTCAACGGTTGATCGTAGATTGCAATGCAAGGACAATATTTCCCAGCTTAAGTGTTATGTACTTTTCGAAAAGCCAATAAAAATAACTATGCATATTTAGTATTGTTATTTCAACTTTCTAAATTATTTTCTTTTTGAATAGATAGTAATAGAGGTTAGTTTCTATTAAATACACGTGGCTACGCTACGAGATCACACCGTGTTACATTAATTTTAGTCACATCCTACCTACCTCTTGTTTTTGACATGCTATTTTCTGTATTCGCGGCCGTTTTTCCTGTGATTTGGAACGCGGCCAAGCTAACAATTTAGAGGTGTCCCACAGGGCAATCTATTAATTCCATATAAAGCCGTGTCTAAATATTGTAGAGCATTGTCTGTCGTCGTAAATCTCCCACTGTCACTGAAAGAGGAAAGTTATCAACGTCATTGGTTTCACCTCTTTTGGTGTTGGAAATTGACAGGAAACGTAATGGATTGTTGAAAATGAGAGATGTGGCTCATCAAAGAAAACTTTGTTTTTGAATTTGGTCCGGTGGTACTGGTGGGAACTTAGACTTTCAGTTTCAATGAATTATAAATGAATCGTCTTGATATCATAAACTATTTTTCGGAGTTTAGACCTATCAAAATGCGCTAAACGTTGGTTAGACGTTTATGAGAATACCATTTTGCTGTTTTAACATATCAAAACAGCATTGAAACCGTATTATTGTAAGTTTTAATTAGCAGAATCAACTTACAGAATTCAAAATTGCTTATCAACAATTAATTATCGACAGTATTTTGTTCCAAATAGGACGACGATTGAGGTGTCAAGAGTTCCTTCTTCAGCAGGGCAATCGCGTTATTGTTTATCGTTTGAATGCAGGGTCAACTCTGCTTTGGTTGTAATTCAGTTTCGGTTCGGCTCCTTTGCGTCTGAACATATTTCAGTAATTCACTGCTGTTATTTCAGACGTACTCAACCTCAGATGAAACTTGAATGAAACATTCGATAGACATAGGATGCGAACCTAGTATTTGTGTAAATATCTGTGATTTTAGCATAATTGACCATCGATTTTACTTGTGCGCTCGCACTAGTTGCTTTGTGTGTGTTATTTCTTTGATCATCGAGGCCACCATAATTAAAAGAACTTTTGCCGGGGAATGGAATCAATGTGTGACGTTGTTTTTTTTGTATTCTTCCTTAAATTTGTGTTCGAAAACGCTTATTTCGGTTCTTAGTGTGTAATATTGGTAGAATATTAACCATTAAATATTCGTTAACGTGCACAAGTGGGGGCAAGTGGTACAACTACAAAAAGCGTGCTATTTTGTGTTCCCTCCAAAACTCCCTAGGAACTTTCAGTAAAACGTCTACCACTTTACTAAATCGACTGACTTGACTCATTGACTGTAATGACTATTTATTTGGACTTTGACTAGACTTTAGAATTGACGATTTAGAAATACGGTGTTGAAAAATTAAACGAGAATTCTATTTTATTTTTTCGCCTTTTTAACTTGACACTGGCTAATAGTTTTAAGCCATAATAATATAGTAAATGTAAATGTAAAACAAAAAAGAAAATGTACAGATAGAGTAGATGAGATTCTATAGATAAGTAAGTAAAGTGAAATGTAAAGAAGGAACTGTTATAGAAAACAAGGAAATGAATGTAATAATGGTAATAAAAAATGGTAACGGTAATGTACAGAAATGTGTTTTTAGAAAATATACTTAAATAATTGAATAGTGAGAAATAAATGTTTATAAGCAAGAATGTTAATTAATAAATAATAATAATAATAAAATAAAATGTGATAACAAGTAAACAGAAATAAAACATAAAGTAGAAGACAATAAGATAGTAGAAGAAAAACTGTTATAGTAGATATGTAGACTGGAATGTAGAATTGTGGAATTACAATGTAGAACTGAGTAGCAATATAATGTAAAGAAAGTAGAAGGATATTGGGATTGAAAGATAAGTTTAATGTAAAGCATCAAAATGTAACATTGTTTAGTAAATAATAATGAAAACGAATGTAAAACAGTACAAGTAGAAAATAAGTATAGTAGAAAACATAAAAAATTGTAATTATAAAATAAACAAAATATACATGCAATAAGTAAATAAAAGTAAAAATTGTCCTGACCCTGCTGTTGGGGGGGGGGGGGGGGGACAAGTAGGCCGAGAAATGGGCCCAAGAAAAAAAAATTGTTTTAAGCCGTAACGCCATTAAAAAAAAGAAGATGAAGAAGTTAGAAAACTCCCTAGGAACTTTCAGTAAAGCGTCTACCACTTTACGAAATCGACTGACTTAACTCATTGACTGTAATGACTATTTATATGGACTTTGACTAGACTTTAGACTTGACGATTTAGAAATACGGTGTTGAAAAATTAAACAAGTATTCTATTTTAATTTTTCGCTTTTTTAACTTTACACTGGCTAATGGTTAAAAGCCGTAACGCCATTAAAAAAAAGAAGATGAAGAAGTTAGAGTTATAAATATCATAAATAAGGTCTAGAAAAATCAATAACGGATATTTCGGGCACATTATTTAAGAAACGTGTGACAAAAACTAGCATTGTATCAACTTCAGTGGCGAAGGGTGCTTCTATATAGGGAAGCCCTGGTCTGTATAATAGGTAGGGATTTGGATGAGGGTCTTCAAAAGGCAAGTGGTAAGTGAAGCCGATAGGAATGGAGTCATAGGAAGCCTACGCCCCTGATCAACTTAAATTTTTTTTTCGATAGCGTTTGCGCTTGGGCTGCGGTGCGGCTGCGTTCCAACTATCTGTCAAAACGTTAGCGCGATACGGAATCATACAAAAAGTCGTGTAACGTTTACGGTTTGTTTGCGGTTCAACTGAAACAACTTAGCGCGATTCCCCTGCTGTTACTTTTAACATTTAAGTTGATTCAACATTTAGAAATTGTAATTACCTTTACATATCTTTAGGCCATAGTTGGTAGACCGTTCTGTTCCCATGTGGGCGAAGATTTTACCTATCAAAATGCTTGGTAACTCCTAGTGCACGGAGGCGGGGTTGCTAACTTTTTTGCTATTATGAGATCGCGAGTTACTGCATTTTGGAAAAGACTGCGCCGTTCCAGCAACGAGATACTCGCGGCTCTCTCTAAGCCTTGAGCGGATGACTACTACAATGTTCAATCAGTGGATCTCTGTCCACATGGACCAGAATACAAAATAACCCAGTGATGTCTCCGGCACCCCTATACAGTGTCGACAGTTAATGTTAATTATTAATACTAATTTTACTATTTTGATTACTATGGGGTATATGACTAAAATAAATATTACTAGATAAACTTTTTATTTTATTTATTTATTTATTTATATATGCCTCTGATGATGATGACGGCATTAAAAGAACATAAACACTCACTAAGCGTTGTTTAGTATAGCCTGTTATTTACACTGAACTAATACGGTGTAATCCAGCTATTTTGTAAGCGATGTGCGTGTAATTGTAATAAATTAGGATTTGCGCGGTATCCTGCAGCCTAATGTTGTTGAGCTAATGTTTATAATTATTCCACCATTTTCATAAAATATTTCAAAACTAGGGATGGGCTATGATTTATGACATACATTAGATTGAAAAATGTTCATAGAAGAAAGTTACGCCATCTTGATTTAATAAGATTCTGTCAAATAAATGCGGACTGAATAAACTGCGGAAAGCAAATGTCAAAATATCAAGATGACAAATGCCATTGAATCCCCCAAACAACTTCAAAAGTAGGGCAGTTTAAGTGTGGATTTTCATTGCAACTAAATGCAAAAACAGCAATCTAGCCATTAGCTTAAATAAGAGCAATCTTAATACCTTGACTCCCTTACTAATAAAAATATTTACACAACGGATAACTTAAACAACGTTGCTGTCTTTGTCTGATGCGTCGGAAAAGTCACTTAACAGACAAAGACAGCAACGTTGTTTAAGTTATCCATTGTGTAAATATTTTTATTAGTAAGGGGGTAGATATTTTAAATGTGCCGACAATTAAAGAATATAAAGAAGATATATTAAAAAGATCTTTTCAAACATGAAAATTATACAATAATAAACAGTTAAAAGAGAAGTAATTTTAGCTAAACTAAATGGAACAAATGATAATTAAGTAATGAGTCAACGCGAGAAGAGGTAAACATAATAAGATGTGTTGATTGAGGTGAATGGGTTAAAACACCAATAACCCATGGGGTTTATGGGGCTCGGAGTGGTGATTGTTTTGGTGAAAGTCCCCCATTGGGATCTTACTTATTAGTAAGCTAGGATGCGTCACATTGAAAGCGAATTCTACAGTCCCAATACGCGCCTCGCGTATTGGGACTGTAGAAATGTGAAATATATAAGATATATCCTAATTACGATCTGTTATGGAATAAATGTCAGTAAACTACGTTTAATATTATCAATAATGATAAACATAATATTGTAATTTTTTGTTTGTGTGGTCCAAGTGGATTCGCTTTCGATGTTTGGCCATTTGGGTGTTGTGATTTTTTTGGATTCCACAGCCTTTATATGCTAGTTATTCAATATTGACTTTTCTATTTTAATTTTATTAACAACGGGAAACCAATTTTCTGAGTCAATATCTTTCAGTTACAATTTATATGTTTTATTATATGCCATTTTGATGTGGATTAAGTTTTGTTTAATTTCCAAAATTTTGCTCTATTAACATAGCGGTCTTGGCAAGCGGTGTGCTAATGGTGAAATTGATATTAATAAATTATTAGTTTATGACAAAACTGTGCCAGCGATACCGCAGTAGCAAGTGTGAAGGTTTTATAACTAAGCGACTTCTCAATTCTAATATCTAATTTAAGTTAATTGTACATAGAATCAATGTAATGCAATTAAATTTGAATGTGGAATGTAATTAGGTTAATGAACTTTACTAGTAATGGTAAACAAACTAACGGATTATAGTAAACAAAATTTTCAAAAGAATTTGCATGTTACTTCCTAGTCACTACATGTACTGTGCTTAGGGCTATACGTGTATTAATACATAATATTATGTATTATTGAGCTATCAAAGATAACGACAGTAATCACAAAAATATTATGTAATATATAATATAATATAATATTATAATATAATATAATATAATATAATATAATATAATATAATATAATATAATATAATATAATATAATATAATATAATATAATATAATATAATATAATATAATATAATATAATATAATATAATATAATATAATATAATATAATATAATATAATATAATATAATATAATATAATATAATATAATATAATATAATATAATATAATATAATATAATATAATATAATATAATATAATATTAAACTAGATGCTGCCCGCGACAACGTGCGTGCAAAAGGAAATCTAGAGGAAACCGTACATTTAGCCGAATTAAAAGTAGCCTATGTCCTTTCCAGTGGTATATTCTATATCTGTGGCAAATTTTATCAAAATCGGTCCAGTAGTTTCGGAGCCTATACAATACAAACAAACAAACCTTTCCTCTTTATTATATTACTATAGATTAAAAATATAAATGCCTATAACAGATTTCCAACTTATAAAATAGATAAAAAAATTTGCTCGCTCGCTCCACCCGCGCGCATTACTATGAAACTAATATTGAGCTTGACTCGCTCAACACAAGTCCAGTCTCGTATGTCCAGTGAATAGCCCACCGATCTAAGCTGGACCAAATATGCGGAACAAAGCCGGTTCAATAGCTTAGTCCTGCAGCACTAAATCACGACGACATCCAGTCCATATGGCCCTAAGCCGATAGCGGATAGAATAATACGGATACTGATATTCTGAGATAGGTCGTGCGAATTTTGTCGCGCGAATTTCGGCTTATAATCAAATAAACCACAACAAAATTTAAAAAAATCTAGTATCAACTGGATGTTTTCCGCGACTTCATACGCGCAAAAGTAAATCTCGTTGGATCTCTACATTTAGCATATGCCCCTCCTCGTGATCTACTCTATATCCGTACCAAATTTCATCAAAATTGGCCTTGTAATTTCGGAGCCTATTCAATGCAAACACACAAACAAATCATTCCTCTTTATATTATTAGTATAGATAAGGAAATTGTTACAAGATTTTTGGCACTGTAAGAGTTTTGAATAAGACCTGGAATTACATTTATCTTAGTAAAACCATGTATAATTTGAATTTCACAATCCACTCTCTGGGGCTTATATGAAAAAAAACTACACGCTCCGAGAGAAAAAATTTAAAACTTCATATTAAAGTTAATGTTGGTTTCGAGACAAATATTATTTTATCAGTGGGCTTAGCAGGAACAATTGACAACAGCATATTCGTAACGTTAACAAATGATACATGTATAGGCGCTGTGTGGAAATAATTATTTTCATACAATTATAATTCGAGAACGTTACGAATACGTTGTTATCAATTGGTCATGCTAAGCTGACAGGTAATGAAATGGTTAATAAAGTAGAGCTTGGGAAAGATTTTAAAGCGTTAAAGACATAAGAATGTGGACAACGATTGGTTTATGAAATCATAAATTGTTAACCACCAAATAAGCTTATAATGACTTAATTTCAAATCAATTGTAGGGTTCTCGGTTCCGTTATACTGGTGGTATATGTTTATCGGTGTGTGATTTACGGTTCTTTTTGCGACTACCTTGCCTGTTTCACAATCATCCAATAAGTGTCGGATAGCTTCGGAAGTTTTGTCGCTGCTTATTTTATATCGAGCGAGAGAGAGAAAATAGGAAATGTATCTGACACTTATCTGTAGATTACAAATATATCAAACCTCAAAATAGGCTATAACGTGCATTTGACAGAAAAAACTTCATACAAGAAAAAGTCACGCCTTCTTGTTTTCACCATACTTCAAATGTCAAAATGGCCCCAAAAGTCTGAAAAGTGGAGCCATTTAACTGGACACTTTTTGGCTCAACGTGCCTCGTCTATAATAATATATACGTCTATGGTAGATTATGAAACAGGCCCTAAGTATTCTGAATGCCATACTTAAATTAAGGGGCTCTCAAGTCACATGCTATCCCCCTTATTGTGTCAAGTAGAGACAGTGACAGCCTGTGATTAAAGTAGCCCCTTACTTTAATAAGCGTTTGATAATTTGGCCGCTAATACTCTAAATACCATTTGTTAACTGGTCCAGTTTAAAGCAGTTAACACTTTATTGTGGTCTAGATTGTATCTAGGTCTTATAAATTACTGGATATCGAATGTATATATGATCGTTTAGTTATTTGATTAGAATTGTTTTCATTCAATATTATTGTTCGGCATTCCTCAAGGGTCTGTATTTAGCTTAGTACACTTGTTTTTGTTTTGTATAGTATAAAACTGCTGTAGATATCCTTTGAAATAAATACAGAAAAGTAAGAAATACATGGTATTACACAAAACTTTGAAATATACGATATTACTGTCGTGTAAACCTATTGAATGAATAAATAAACGACATTATTACAATGAGATAAAGCTGTAATATTTATTGCCTTGTTACATGTGGAGTAAAACAAAATCGATATTATTTACCTACTTTAAAATGTGTAAATACACTCAGAGCCTTTTTTAGAAACGTGAAACATATTACTGATAGAGAAGTGAGTAATAAAATGTAAGTTGTAGAGCAACTTCATACTTGTTAAATGTCTTATTTGTATCAGAGATTTTAGAAAACGGCTTCTATATTGTTTTTAATGAGAATTTGTTTCTGGTCTTGATATATTAATATCAACTATTCTTAGCGTATCTAAATTTAAATCTGGTATTTTTTACATTTCATAAGAGTTCATTGTAAAGATTTTCGTCTAAAATATCTTTACTAAGGCACTAAAATAATGCCTATTGTGATTGAGTGATGTGTGAGTTTCCGTTGATGTGTCTATGTATTTTTTTTCTATTTCCGTAATTTACAGGCATACTATCTTTTTGGATGATACTTAATAATATTCCATAATTAGCTCATGTATTACTTTCATTATTATTTTGTTTGACTCATCCAGTTTCCAGAACATATTTTCATATAAATCCGTCGCCAAGAATATAATTGCATTAATAATAATCAAGTCAATTTAATCAAGTGTATGTTTGTCTGCGCTCGCTATCTTCGTAATGTCTGCAACTCAATTATACTTGTTAGCTGATAAGGCGTACTTAGATATAGGCGCCTCTTGATATTTGTATTTAGTTATTGTGGACCCTTCTCTTTGGATTATACTACACTAAATGTTGCCCGCAACTTCGTGCACGCAAAAGGAAATCCCGCGAGAACCATTCATTTTACTGCGATAAAAAGTAGCTTATGTCCTGCCCCGTAGTCTGATCTATATCTGTGCCAAATTTCATCACAATCGGCCTAATAGTTTCGGAGCAAACAAACAAACAATTAAATCTTTCCTAATTAGTTTAGAAGTATAGATTAGGATTTTGGTAATACAATGTAGTCAAAAGTTAACTTTATTAATTGATGGAATATTCAGATGATGAGGATGAAAATATACGCCCGTAATGAAAGACGGACGAAGACGTAGGAACAGACGACACCTATAGGCTATCGTGGTCGCTCATATACCGTGGACAGTAGCACCACCATAAACGTCGGTTATGTGGGACTATCCACAAAATATTATAAAAAAATACATGTGGCACTCGGGGACTGCCGCGAGAAAGCTATTGCATAGCATTTTTTATACTTACTCATAAACAGCTGCTTACGTATTCGTCCGATTTCGGAGCAGCTCGTCTCGATCCGCGCGAGCTTCGTACAGTCGTACCATATACATACACGTTAAGGTTCAACTAGTTGCGGGCTCGAACTCACTCGTGGACGCGGCCAAAAAGCACGCTGTGTCACCTAGCATTGTGTCTAAAAGAGCTGAATCAGTTATGAGCAGTTAGCAGCTAGTCTACACGCATACGTCTAGTCGCACGCACACAAACACCGTGCCGAAGTCTGCCGAACTGAAACGACGTTAGACGATGCACGGCTTTCAACGCCGCACCGCTGTGCCGGTCAGAGTGGGGGGTGTTAGGTTTATTTTAGTTACGGAATTTCTTGTTTCGGTCGCCGCGCTCAAAGCCCGCGATAAAAGCTATGTAATAGCTTAAAAGTTAATTATTTACATACAGCGCAAACCTAACCTTAACAATTTAAATGAGCGACAGCTTCGATATCGTTTGAACGTGCCTCGCCCAAGACTCATCAATAAACGAGCTATAAACGGAATTGGTGTAAATGACAATTGAACCTTATTTTTTTTCGGGGGAAAATTCGTTATGAATCCTCTCCCCCCCTTCAGGGGTATGTCGGACTCCTCCGGCGCGAAATGGAGCACTCCATTTCGCGCCGGTGGAGACATTTGCGTGAAATGGAGTGCACCAGGGTTTGTCGACTAAAAACACCCGATGCCCTCCTTCTGCGCCAATGCGAGGCCGTGGGAATCGCGTTGTTACGGGTGAAATTAAAATAAAAGAGGTTTTTCCCGTGACAATATATATTAAAAGAATTATAAGGGCGTGGGAAGAAGGCCGAGCGATCTGGTTTAGCTTCTTTGTTGTCTTTGGGTATCCAAGGGGCTTAAAACCACGTGGGAACTTAGCTGAGTCCAGGAGCACATGGCGAACTGGGACTGCAACCTCTGGTAGCGTCTATCAGTCACCGCTACGTCCGATCGTCTTCGATAGATCGTCCAAGGGTGCAGCCTGATTCCCAATTCAGTTGTCCAGTCCGGAATATCTAGCGGCCTGAGAAATCCGGTAGTAGGAAAATAGCCAATCGTCCTTGATAAGCCTTTATCCGGTATATAGATAGCGGTGCTTGTGCCCGAAACGGAGCTCCCTGAAAAATTCACGATGAACGTGTAGGTAGGAGTCCCGTCCCACAGCCAGTGTGATTTTAACCCCAAACGATCAAACATCACGGGCTGTGTGGCCATTACAATATATTAGATGATATACAGAATAATTAAGGCATGGATACAAATATCCTAATATTTCAACAATGCAAGAACATAGCACGTGGTGTGGCTAGTCAAATAATTGACAACTAATTTTACCAAGATGATAGTTTACATGAAAGAATAATGCGTTTTAATACAAGCGTGATTTTCCAAATTATCACAACACAGATATTTAAAATACTCACCGTGAACACGGGGTTAAAATATAATTATTATAACGACTACATATTGAGTTTATAGAAAATTTTATTCTAAAAAGGAAACGTCATTCGAAGAAGTGCCGTATATACCCTCCTCCGTCGTGTTTTTTAAACTTTTGACAACTATGAAACTAAAGCGTAAAGAGAAAAAATCCAGAAACCAAAATAAAAAGATATTATATTAATAATCAATATATTATGTAATATAATGATGCAAATCTACTGTATTTTCATTATTATTCAAAATTAAATTAGTATTTTTTTAAAGATTTAATACGGAAAAATCGATCTATGAATCAAATATTAAAGCAAGGCTAACGCCATTTTAGTAAGGACGTGCGCCGATAGATGGCGCTTTAACCTCTAAATGACAAATAATTAAGCAAACAAATCATAGATGACGGTGATTTTACAGAACGGAAATGTAACTACGTTACAGCGTGAGCATGCCCCCACGACCACGCAGCGCGTGCCGCGTCCGGCCCTCTTCTGTGCGGCGGCAAGATGTTGTGTCTCGCGCCGCTTACCTTCAAGGAGAGCTCCCAGGGCATAGGGGAGCTTTACACTCGGGACCCATAATGTGAGCGACGATCCCCCGATCGCCACCCACGGGTCTAGGCGTCCGTCTCCATATTGGCGGGGGCGGGCAGAACCGCCCTTGCGCCGGCCTTGGGCTTTTTAAGCCGGGCCCTGGACCTTGGGCCTTGCGCTTTCTGTCGCCGGGGGACGGCTTGGCCGCTATGATACAACCGCTGCTCCCCAGTATGTGCCTCTTCGGCTTGTCGGCAGCTTCACACGCAGGGCAGTTTGGTTGGCAGGGTTGTGGCCCGGTTTCCCACAGCGGAAACAGTGTTACAGAAAAACAGAAGTTATGGGCCTCCAGCCTTACCACCTCCTCTGTCGCGGTGCGACTTCGTACCTCATTAAAGGCCGACGCAATAGTCGCCACCGCCTCCTTTAGGTATCTTTGATAGGTAGCTTTCAGGTTAGAGGACTTAGTGGCGGCCATGCAGATGACGAACGAAGCCTGCACTGCTCCGATCAGTGCAGCGCTCGTCCGCTCCGATGCTTCTTCTCCCGCAGGAGAAGTAGCGGGGAGTCTGGTGGAGGGGCTAGAACAAAGGCTAGGGCAAAGTCAAGTTCATTGACGGATAAGCACTGCTGCCAAATAAGTAACTTTTTCTTATATGTAATCGAGCGAGTCGCCGCTCGACTTAACCGTGCTGATGAATCTTGCGCACGCACATATACTCAGGCGTAAATACGGATTTCAACCACGTCTGCAGTCGATGCGGTACACTTCCTTGCGGCCAAATACTGAAGTGCCAATCAAAACCGTCAGGCCGTTACTGTCTCTGCTAGCCAACATTACAAGTATGGCATTTGACCTGAGCGACACTTAATCTGACTGTCGTTTTAGTATTCGGCCGTTAGTGTTCAAATATTTTGAGGCGTCCTAGTGTAAAGTGAAATATTAGAAACTGGCTGAGTAGGAACTTTGCAGATATTGTATTTAAAAAAATTATATTAAGGTACAAATGAATAAAAGTCTTGTCCTGCATCTACCACAATTATTGTCATTGTATCGTTGTGACTGGTCGCGTTACAATAACCGAGCCAATAATAAAAAAACGTATAGATACGTAGATATTATAGGTGGTATCACTAACTAGTTATGGGTCATCAGATATGCTACCGGCTAATAATTAGATGCCTGAATGCCGCCTGTTAATGATGACGATATTATTATGGATAAAAATAGAATCATTACACTTCGGTGTATATTTAGCGGAGTGCAAATGCAAGACAAAACATTAAATAATTTATGTGCATTGTATAAATATGTTTACTAGTAAGGGAGTTACGCTATATCGTAAGGTGCAAGAGTACACTTTACTCGCTAGTTACTATCGCTATACCCCCTTACTAATAAAACTATTTAGAGAACGGATAACTTAAACAACGTTGCTGTCTTTGTCTGATACGTTGGAAATGTCACATTATAGAAAAAGATAGCAACGTTGTTTAAGTTATCCGTTGTGTAAATATTTTTACTAGTAATTGGGATAGTATTTAGTGAGTAAAGCGAAAACCCGCATACTAGGTTTTTAGGATTAAAATACTGCACTATACGAGCAGTGGATTTTGTAAATGATGTAAAATGATTACTTTCTTTTTTGATTATCTACTCCTACTCTCACTACCTACCTCTACACCTCCACTTACATGAGTATACTACCTCCCCCTACAAGCTTCAGGTGATTTGTGAAAGAAGTATCGACCACTGAGGTGCTATTTGCCTATAAACACCAAAATTTTCCTTGTCCAAAAACTCATCTTCCCTATCCTTGACTATGCCGATTCCTGCTACTTAGACGCTACCGAGGAGCTGTTAACTAAGCTGGAACGTTTACAGAATATATTCTGTATTCGTTTTGTGTTTGGTCTAAGAAACTTCGACCATGTTTCAGCCTTTCGATCGAAACTCAAGTGGCTCTCTATCCGCCTTTGGCGCAACTCCCATATCCTCTGTTTACTCTACAGCATTTTGCATAATCCTCGCTCTCCTCGTTATCTTCTTGATCGATTCAATTTTTCTCGACCCCTCGATATTCCTTGCAGGTCCACTGTCAGGACAAATCTTTTTCTCCCCTCCCATCGCTCCAACTTCTACTCCTACTCATTCACTGTTCGTGCAGTTAGATTGTGGAACTCTCTTCTTCACACCATTCGCGACAGTCCCAACATCGATGTATTTAAATAGACGCTTGAGAGAGCATTATCTCAAATCTGAATCCATATAGATACCGTTATTATGTATACATATAGTATTTATATATTATAGTTATAATAATATATTATTATTTATATAATATATTAACTAGCTATAGTTTTTTATTTATTTATTTAGCTTATTTACTATATTTTATTTTATTATAGATATAAATATTTGAATTATTATTTCTACAATAATTGTAGAAATAATAATGTGCACGTCCTAACTGCTATATTTCATCCCATTTCTCTCCATAGGGCTGCTGGAAGAAATTTCTAATTAGAAATAAGCAGTCCTTTGTGTCATATTTCTTTGTTAATTGTATTGTCATAATTTTCTGTGTGTACAATAAATTGTTAAAAATATATAAAATAAAAATAAGGGTTGAAGATTGTTACAGTACTAATATCGCTAACAAACAATGGGGATTGGTCATTGGCGTGAAAAATTAGGGTGATATATATTTTTAACGCCAAATCTTAAAATAATACAAAATAAAATTATAAATATAAAAAATGTATGGAACACTGGAACACTCCTATCACTATAAAAATTAGTTTACAACCTATTCGTATACCTACCAAATGCACGTGGTCGGAGATCAGTGGGATAAGCATGGATAAATGACAACGGCGTATTCGTAACGTTCTCGAATGAAAATCGACAACCGTCAATTGTTCGTGCTTACCCTGTAACAAACATCACACACAAGTATTTTATATAATATTATAAGACAAGGGTAATACTAAATGGAAGGAAAGGTTATCACTTAACAGTTTTATGATGGGCCTGTCCCTATGCTAATTTGACCAATTATATTAACAGATAAAGCTGCGCCCTAGATTTCTATTACTATTTACGTCGTTTCTCGCTACTACTTAGGTAGTAAGTAAGCGATGTTTTATAACTCGATGAATGTGTAAGACTGTGCTCATATACGTAGCGACTAGCGGAAGAGCGTTTTGATAAGCCCCATAATAACATTAGATATTGCATGAGAGCCTTAAGACACAAGAAGATAAACGGTTTATTGCAACAACAAACTGTGTTAAACCGCAGTACAAACTTTGTTTAACCGCAGTATAAACTGTGCATAACCACAGTATAAACTGTGTTTAATTGCAGTATAAACTATGCATATTGCATGACCACAGTATAATAAACCAAAAAAGGCTTAGCGTTTTTCCTATTACCTATGTGACTAAGCGCATACACGATATGTAGAGCGTACCACAGTCCACAGTCTATAACCGCAGTATATACTGCGTATAACCGCACTATAAAATGTGTATAACCACAGTATAACCCAAAATATCGCATAGCGTTATTCGTATCACCTATGTGACTAGGCGCATACACGATTTAGTAGAGTTTATGTAGAGCGTACCACAGTCCACAGTCTATAACCGTAGTATATACTGCGTATAACCGCAGTATAAACTGTGTATAACCACAGTATAACCCAAAATATCGCATAGCGTTATTCGTATCGCCTATGTGACTAGGAGCATTCGCGATATGTAGAGCGTACCACAGTCCACAGTGTAAAACCGCAGTATATACTGTGAATTACCACAGTATAAACTGTGTATAACCACAGTATAACCCAAAATATCGCATAGCGTTATTCGTATCACCTATGTGACTAGGCGCATACACGATTTAGTAGAGTTTATGTAGAGCGTACCACAGTCCACAGTCTATAACCGTAGTATATACTGCGTATAACCGCAGTATAAACTGTGTATAACCACAGTATAACCCAAAATATCGCATAGCGTTATTCGTATCGCCTATGTGACTAGGAGCATTCGCGATATGTAGAGCGTACCACAGTCTACAGTGTAAAACCGCAGTATATACTGTGAATTACCACAGTATAAACTGTGTATAACCACAGTATAAACCAAAACATCGAATATCGTTATTTCTATCATCTATTGACTAGCCCTCTTACTAATATTTTTTTTCTAAACATGCGTTTAGCGTATGTATAGCTAAATATCCTGTATAGGCTATACAACGTTTAAACAGTGCGTTACTAATAAAGCTTGATTTACTTTACACGATAGTTAAACACATGGGGTGTTTATCTATCGTATAGTAAAACACATGGGGTGTTTATCTATCGTGTATAGTACAACAAGATTCGAGAGAAACGATCAAGAACTGAGTAACACGCACTTAACACGAATCTGATTTTCGCGTGTTGACGACAAATATTGACATAAAATTTATGTTATTATGTACCTCGTCATTTGAATAATATATACGAAATTGATGTTATCCAATAAGTTTAAATTAAAATGATAGACGAATTTTGAAAAAATACTGAGACGATTTTGTTGTTATGTTGTCTTGATTTCCGAACACAGCACTTGTACTGTCGTCAAGTGTCAATTCTCAGACTCAAACGTCGATTGTAAAATGTCACTGTAAATACCTTTATCGGAATAACTTAGTTTTATTGTAAATAAGGTATTATTTATTTAATCTGAGGTAACATATTTATTTCAGGATTGGCATGAAATAGTTTTTAATATAAATCTTGGCTGAGATAAATAAGTTTTGTGTGGATAAAGGTTGATTGTAATTCCCACACAGAAAATCACTATATATAACAACAAGCAATAACCACATTTCGTTCTTCTGTGTCATCGATTGTTTTAGGCTTTACACATGTCGGCAAATCGCCTGTAACTAATTTATCTTATCAGTGAAGAATCGTGACCAATATTCCACCGCTCAATGAGTTACGAGTATTTTAAAGAAGATTTGTTTCTATTCGGAAAGGCTAAGTTCCTTCATAGTCATATTATATATAGCCCTTTGATCAACAAAACCTGAAAGACAACAATTCTCAACAAGTGATAGATAAAAATAAATGTGTTTAAGAAAAAACATGCCTTTCATTGATTTTTATGCTACTCCAAAATATGTTTCCAAGAATTATTATAAACATTCATGATCAGGTATGTGTTTAGGGGAATATATTCATACAATTAATATATTCCCCGCATACGGCTATAGTACCTGTAATTATGTTATATCTGCCGTCGTGTGTGAACAGCTTATTATTAAAATATTATGACGAGTAAACGCCTTTTAGGTTTTATAACAACTGTATATCTACGGAAAGGTATAAGCCAGAGATCTTAAATTTACACCTTATAGCTGTGTGACAATTGGTTGGGTAAGTATTATTATGCTTAATAAAAGTAAGTGGGTATATGAGTGGGGCATTGCAGCGAAAAATGTCGTTAATAGATGGACGAGCTCGACGACAAACTTAAAAATATTGATTTTATCCTATAGTTTTAACGGTTCCGTAATTGTACTATATACAAGGAACCCATAATCTTACTATAAGATAAGTATTTTTAATTTCTCAATACAATATAAAGTTAAATCAGCACATATTATATATCGTATGTTCACATTTATCATAGTCATATTGCACAACACAATAGAAATATAAAACTAATCACTTATTACAATTCGACATTTTCATAAAAAAAATTCTAAGTATTCTTGCTTTTGCTACAATATAACTCATTGTCGTTTAGCAAAAATGGATCGTCACGATCTTTAAACATTTGTATTTTTCTGAGCGCATGATTAATTTCCTGGCGCAATAATCAAAATGTATGTAGTCCATATTATAAATGACTCTAGAAAATAGAACGCTTACTAGAAACAGCAGGGCCTTTAGTCAAGATGCTTTCGATAATTTCGACGGCGAAGTTCGAAACCAAAATGTATCGGTTATAGAATGCATCTTGACTAAAAGCCCTGATCTATTAAAATCCGCCATATTTCTTCTATCCGCTCGCTAAACAAGGGTCCGAGTCTGTTTAAGGCCTGTTTAAATTACTATGGCCACTAATACAACACTATACAGGCTATGTGTCAAAAAAAAATTATTAGTAGAAGAAATTTTATAACGTCTGTATACACAGAGTGTAATTTATTATTAGTAAGGCCGTAGGAGCATACGCGATGTGTAGAGCGTACCACAGTCCACAGACTATAACTGCAGTATATACTGTGTTAATACACAGTGCCGTTATAGTCAGCAGTATATACTGTTCCTATCACCTATGTGACTAGGAGCATACGCGATATGTGCAGCGTACCGCAGTCCACAGTGTATAACCGCAGTATAAACTGTGTATAACCGCAGTATAAATTGTGTCTGACCACAGTATAAACCAAAACATCGCATAGCGTTATTCCTATCACCTATGTGACTTGGAGCATATGCGATATGTAGAGCGTACCACAGTCCACAGTCTATGACCGCAGTATAAACTGTGTATATCCAAAGTATAAACTGCGTATAACCACAGTATAAACCAAAACATCGCAAAGCGTTATTACTATCAGACGCAACATGTTAAGCGTACCACAGTCCACAGTCTATGACCGCAGTATAAACTGTGTATATCCAAAGTATAAACTGCGTATAACCACAGTATAAACCAAAACATCGCAAAGCGTTATTACTATCAGACGCAACATGTTAAGCGTACTACAGTCCACAGACTAAAACCGCAGTATATACTGTACATTACCACAGTATATACTATGTATAACCTCAGTATAAACTGCGTATAACCGCAGTCTAAACTGTGTATAACCACAGTATAAACCAAATATCGCATAGCGTTATTCCTATCACCTATGTGACTAGGAGCATACGCGATATGTGCAGCGTACCGCAGTCCACAGTGTATAACCGCAGTATAAACTGTGTATAACCGCAGTATAAATTGTATATTTTTACAGTATAAACTAAAACATCGCATAGTATTATTCCTATCACCTATTTGACTAGGAGGATACGCGCTCTGTACCACAGTCCACAGTCTTACCAAAACGGCAGCTACTTATAGCAACCAAAGGTTACTAGTGTATCAAATCCTTAACTCTAGTATTTATTATTTATTGCATCTAGAGATTATTGAATTACAGCTGTATTTAGCGAAAGTGGGAAAGTAGGAATATTGTTTATAGACGCAGACCAGATATTTCATTCTGTGTCAATATATCATAATACCTTTTATTAGGTTTGATAGCCGCAATGAAATGAAATGATACGATGTTTATTGGTAAAAATATATATACAGTAAATAGTAAACCGTAGAAAGTATATATACAGTAAACTATGCAAATACCTATATAATTGTTTGTTATTATATTACCTTTTATAGTCCTCACACACGGAGACAAGAAACGGAGACCTTAAGCACTGTAAGATTCCAAAAAGCTAAATATAAAACTTCAGTTACCATTTTAAGGGCCTTTTGCACAAACTACTGTGAAGTGTCAGATAGCTTAACTGCATGTTTTGTCTCTGTCGCTCGATATAAAGTCAACAGCGGTAAAACTTCCGAATAAGAATATCCGACATTTATTACAAGATTGTGATACAGTCCCTAAGTCAGACAAAAGATTGAGTAATTTTCGAAAAACTTTGTCCTAGATTGAATTTAACTTTTAAAATTGGATTTAACCCTTCATGGACCAGAAGGGTTAAATCCAATTTTTACACAACTAAGCCTCGCAGAGTTAAGTTGAAAATGCGTGAAATATAAAACTACTTACGCATTCTACATACAAAAAATATGATTTTGTACGTTTCAGGTCAAGTGCACAAACACAATAGAGTTCTAGAACAATATGCATTTGGTTTCAATGATTGGGACCGGTCTGGACCTAATAATGGTTACTTTAATTTCATTACGAGAGTAGGGTTGGGAAAAGGTTGTTGTCGACATGACATGTAATTTTGATGCTGAAATATTGCTACATCCTTAAATTCTTGCTAACGTGAAGATTAAAATGTATTTTTATACTATTAAGCATCTCTCAAACATGCATAATATTTTACATTTTTTGGGTCTTTGAAGTTCTTCACAGCCTGAGATGGATATAATAAATATATGTGGTTAATCGTAAAAAATATCAAATTATAATTGAATTTATTTGTTTTCAAATCCAACAAGTCAATTTAGTAACGTTCTTATTTCTTATTAATTAATAGGCTATCGATAAAATCGTTCTTTGAATATGATGTTCTATCGATAAGAGTAATTAAATAAGAAAAAAGTGTGAAAAGATAGATGTGACATTTGAGTTACGAAGAACATATTATGCACATCACTTACCGAATTGCATAAAAATTAAATCACTTAATCTCGATGTGACTTTTAAGACATGACATGGAATATATACGAGAGGTTTGAATAGATTTACGAGGTAGAGAGACCTTTCTCGAATCCAGACAAATATAAATTTAACGCGTCTTTTACGTGGAAATACTCGTAAATTGAAATTGGGATTTACCCTTCACCTTATACTTGGCAAATTAATATTATCGACAGCTCTATGTGATATAAAACGTTTCAAATATATGTATCATATATTATTAGTAGTAAGGATAAATTATGATAAATCCTGTCAGAAAATAAAACTGCTATCATATTACCTAAAGTCCTTTGGCCCGCATCAAGTTCAGGCGTAACTATGTTTTTAACACCGCGCCGCAACAAAAGGTAAAGAGAATGCATAAAACAAGTTAAAACAGTTGAACTAGATTGACGAGGTGTACAGTGCACAAACGTATGTAATGCCCGAAATAATCAATTCATTTATTAATCGGAGTACTGGTCTCAGATTAACAAATATAAATAGCATAGATACCCGGCTATTTCCAGGAGAAGAAGACATAATATCGTTTATTATTCTCCTTACGACACATGTGAAAGAGATGTCTAATAATAATTAGTCAATCCATCCATATCCCAATTTTTTAAGCTTTCCGTACACAAATGACATTTATATTCTATAAATTTAAGATGTTTTTTTTTAAATCGCAACAAAGTCCTAGAAAAACCACCAAAATCACAACCAAAGTACATAAACCTATTGACTTTAGTGTTCCTTTCATGTATATTCTTCTTCTAAGGTGCTGATTGTTAAAATTTGACATTGACACGTTAAGCGTCATAGCTATGGCACGTTTGTATAGTAAATTATAAAATTAATGTCAACTTTGTCATAATAAAATTAGCATGTCTTGCATCGATACTTGTACACCAAGTTACATGACATGTTAGATAAACACATACAAGCAACTCTAATCCTTATAATGATAGGACAAAACGCCTATAATCGCGTGTGTATTTTAGAATGATTATTGTCTCTTATGTCACAAACCAATATAGTATGTAATTAAGTAAAATAAATGTCAATATGAGAATGATAAATGTTTTGCTCGCCTTGATAATATAATTAGCGAAGGGATTTCAAAAATGTCGGTGTCGATAGTTGTTAACTGCACAACCCTACTCGGGTTTTCGTAAAATTACGTTATACCTTAAATCAGTACATAGTATAAAACAAAGTAGCTTTTTCTGTCTGTCCGTATGTATGCTTAGATCTTTAAAACTACGCAACGGATTTCGATGCAGGTTTTTTTAATAGATAGTGACTCAAGAGAAAGGTTTATATGTATATGTATAACATGCATAATATAGTACAGAAACACTGATCATTTTAGAGGTTACTAAGGTCGTAAATAAACACATTTTTGCGCTTACATTGCAAACGCTACCTGAACCCTACGAGATAGATCAAAATAATGTACTACAGTATTGTACACCTTAAAAGCGTCTTCAAAAAAGTCCGCGACGGTATATGTCTATCTCTTAGGGATAACCCACAATAACCATTTTGTATCCTTTACTTTTTACGATAAATAATGGCTTATTTACGAAGGGATTTTAATTCGTACAAATTACAGTAAAACGTATTCATTATTGTCAATGCCTATGAGATTTGACGTTCGGTTTCAACCTGAAAAACATAGTGAAATTTAATTTTTCGTAATTATAGTGGAACTGGACTGATATTCTTTTATAATTATTACATTAATTATAGTTTATAATTATTATCGCCTCAGTTAGCTCACACTACCTACCGTGCGTTTGATATAATTTTATTACAGGTTGACAAACGTCAAATTATAATCTCTTTTTTTTTCATTTTTATATGGCACCGGCTTATAACCATTTGCCAATGTCAAGTTAAAAAGGCGAGAAATAGAACTATCGTTTCAATTTTCAACACCGTATTCCTAAATCGTCAAGTCTAAAGTCTAGTCAAAGTCCAAATAAATAGTTAGTGCAGTCCATGAGTCATGTCAGTCGATTCAGTAAGTGGTAGAAGCTTAAGGTACTGAAAGTTCCTAGGGAGTTTTGGCGGGAAACACAAAATAGCACGTCTTTAGAAGTTGTACCACTTGCCCACACTTGTGCACGTTAACGAATATTTAATGGTTAATATTCTACCAATATTACACATTAAGAACCAAAATAACACAAATTTAAGGGGACATACAAAATCCACAACGTCACCCATTCAGTTACTCGGCAAACTCTCAAATTATAATCTACAAAATAGTAAATAAGAAGGTATATGTTTCAATATAAAAATAATACAGCTGTCTCTCAGATTATCGCGCGATAAGCAACATTGTATCGCATAATGTGAAAACGCTCTAATACGTAATAATCACGGTCCAGTCTGCAAACCCAGCAGCCTGTCAACAATTTGTTTATATCTTTTCATCTGTTATCTGTAGATAGTAGTGAACATCCAGGCCGATTTACTAGAAGGCTGAGTAGGCTGAAGCCTAGGGCGGCAAATTTTAGGGAGCGGCAAATGTGGCTTAAATATTTCTTTAACAATTTATTGTACACACAGAAAATTATGATAATACAATTAACAAAGAAAGATGGCACAAAGGACTGCTTATTTCTACTTAGAAATTTCTTCCAGCAGCCCTATGGAGAGAAATGGGATGAAATATAGCAGTTAGATTAGGTTAGGTTAGGTTTTTTTGTCTTACAGAAATATAGAAAACATTATTATTTGCATACAAAGATTACTCTCGAAAATTTAACAAAATAACGGGCGGCGGCGAATTATTTTGGTATTGAGAAGATATGAGACTCTGCATATTTTGACAGTGTGTTATGTGTGTGTGTGTTTTGGTCCATAGGGATTCATCCAATAGAAACCTGCAAAATTAGAGACATTTTTGCTCGCTTGCTCCGCTCTTTCGCTTTCAACAGAACATAATAATGTTATTTCTAATATTTAGTAGTCTATGCTATGTTGATTATTCTAACGAATAAACCCTTTAAATTTGTTACAAATTAAACCAGTACAATTGAAAAAAAATATATTTACACAGTATAAAAGTATATAATAATATATAAATAGTACAGAACATAATATTACCATTAAAATATATTTTCCACCGCTGTTTTTATTGAAAGAATATACAATTTCAAATAGCTATTTGGTACAAATTTCAACCAAGACAATTGTAAAAAACTACAATTATTGTACTCTTGATTAGTACAAGAAGAGTAATTTTGAGAAGGAAGTTTGGGGGAAAACTGAACAGCCTGTGGGCGGCAAATGTATTAAGCGCCTTACTCACGTCCAGCCTGCACATCCAGCACCGGTACTAATAGCCGTCATTAGTGTCAATAATTTATAATCTTTGCCTGCAAGTCCGCGGCTTAGGATTATCAGGTTCGACCGTGAGTGTGGCGCTTAAATCCTACACTGTATATATAATAGTCAAAATGTTTACATTTTTATTGCGTATCTAAGAGGCAAAAGAACCCTAAAATTTTAATTTTTTTTTTAAATATGAATTATGGTCGAATTTCGTCCCCAGGGCGATCTCTAGTACTTATTTTTATGTATGGTATTTTCAGAAGCTATTTAGTTACGTTACTCACTTTAAGCATTTTATACACATTATATACCTTATGCATTTTATACCCTACACTGTATGGTATACAGCTTAAATTAATATCTTATATTTAGAAGATATCGTAAAATTTATATTCAAACGCGAAAAATATATATCAAGCGGACTCGCACGTCGCGTCGAGGTGATAGGGTCCCGTGTATACAGAAGTATATTGCAGTCAATGAAACCGCTGAATTCGCTGAAGATGTTTTTTCCAAGAACACTATCCCACGCAGGTGAAGCCGCAGGCAAAAGCTAGTATTATATAAAAGCTTTTATAGAGCTGAAACACTGTATCTTATAGCTAAAAAGCTGTACCTTTAAACATTTTCGACTTCAGAATTTTGGCTGAGCCTATACAATATTATGTCATCATCAAAAATTGAAGAGATTACAAGTTTTGTTCCTACAATTTCAGTTAAGGGCGCGTTTACAAAATGTATTGTTTGACAGCGGCCGAGTACGGACTGACATTTCTTTAGATATATTTTGTACAATAAATCCTGATAGTGACCAAATAAATTAACCGTAATGCCACGCATTAACATTCATGCAAAGTCGTGAAAATTATGAGGAGACTTTTTATGTTGTTTCTAAATATATTTCTTAATATCATTGCATTATTTTTAAGCAGATTTTAAGGTAAGCTATGCCAATAAAAGCCCATAGCTTTAAATAATATAAAATGATGAAAAAAAATATAAAATGATGCAAAATTGACCTCTTTTTGTAAATTTTGGGTGAAGAGGTTTTGGAAAATTCTTTTTGCTAAACAGGTAGGTACTAAAAATCATAATTTTTACTATTATTTTTTTAAACCGATTTTAAACATATAATTACTCTACATGTGACAATTCCTAGTTTTATAGGATTTGGTTTCATTTGGTCGCTGTATGTACCAATAAACAGCTAATTTATGTCAAATTTGTAAACGCGCCCCTCAAAGCGGCGGAACTTTTATTACTATTGTGGCAGTAAACAACTTAGAACTTAGATTATTGTAATAACTTTAAACACTTTGTTTGGATCGTAAAAGTTAATGAGAATGAACTACGCGTAGTATACTTAGGCCGGTATAAATAGTCAGTACTTAAGATGCGACCCGGTCTCAAGACACGGTTCAGGCTCTGTGATTGGATGGCTGTCAAAATTTGGACCAATCACAGAGCCGAACCGCGTCTTGAGACCGGGTCGCATCTTAAGTACTGACTATTTATACCGGCCCTAGTGTCAGTTCACACCGAGATGTGACGCGACGCGACGTTTCATTGCAAAAGCGGCACCGCGCTACGCGGCTCGGCGCAGCTAGAAATTCGAACTCTTCTTGAGTGGTGAATAAAGTTTAATTTTGAATCGCTATCTTAAAAATGCAGCGCCGCGTCGCATCTCGGTGTGAGGTGATCCTTAACATAACTATCCTCGATACAGGGAGTAGAGTCTGTTCAGAGCTATTTTACCTTTGAAAGGACCTCAAAGGCGACGACATAAGGATTATAACTCATAGTAACTCCGAACGGCCTGTAGAGTCGTAAATTGTAATTGCTCGCAATAAGTCCTCGCTACTCGCTAGCGACCGACAGACAGACGTTTGTTTACGATGATGCCAAAATTACTTAGGGTATGTACATATTGATAATTTTGTTTTGAGTTTTAACTTTAATTATTTATCGGTCAAGATATTATATTATATAAGATGAGATATTATATACCTATACAATTATTTCAAAACTAAGGACTATAACGTACATTCGATAGAAAATAAATCGTCATACAAAAAAGGTTACGACGTCCTGATATCAGAGATTTTGTTAAATAAATGCAGAGTGCGGACTCATTAAACTGCGGGAAGCAAATGTCAAAATTTAAATATGACGAATGTCCGAAACGAAACCCAAAACTAGGGCAGTTTAGGTGTGGACACTTTTTACCTCGTCTATAATATACCTACTGGTCTATTGATGTTAATTGATGTGTGCTGCTGGCTTATATTGATGATAATGACGACTATTTTAATGATTAGATTGATATTATGATTGCTGCATGATGATAAAAATAATAGTACCCACTAAAATGATGCGTTACGAATAAATAATAGTACCCACTAAAATGATGCGTTACGAACAAATAATAGTACCTACTAAAATGATGCGTTACGAACAAATAATAGTACCTTTAGTAGGTACTATTATTTGTTCGTAACGCATCATTTTAGTAGGTACTATTATTTGTGTGCTGCTGGCTTATATTGATGATAATGGCGACTATTTTAATGATTAGATTGATATTATGATTGCTGCATAATGATAAAAATAATAGTACCTACTAAAATGATGCGTTACGAACAAATAATAGTACCCACTAAAATGATGCGTTACGAACAAATAATAGTACCTACTAAAATGATGCGTTACGAACAAATAATAGTACCTACTAAAATGATGCGTTACGAACAAATAAAAGTTTTTATTTGCGATAAGTTGTAACTCCGTGTAACCAAAACTCGCTTATAAACAGCTCTAGTTTTAGTTACATCATTCCCTAACTATCTCGTGTTAATTTCAGTAACGTGTAACATGTAACAGGTCAACAGATAGATGTTCAACATGTAACATAAATAAATGTGTTCATTATAACGAACTCGTTCACGTAACTAACGACTTGCTTAAATGTTATTTATTTATAAAGATTTTGTGGTAAATTGATACAGTTTTAGTGTGTACATTACTATGTAACGTGAGCCATATATATACGTAATGGTATACCTGACAGGTTTGTCTGTACAGGCAAACCGGAGCGTGGATGTTGCACAGCTGTGCAGGTTGCCATACAGTATCAGCTCAAGCTTACCTGACAGAACCGTTATGTGTGTGGTGGACCAATAAGCGCCACGTTTCTGAATCGCGCTATCGATGTTTTCAAAGTTCGGCGCTATATATACAACAGCTGATCCGCCCAGACCTAATAATAGACCTTTCCACCAAAACGACAAGCCAACCTGCACTCATAGTCCGATGAAGCTAGAACGGCTTTCCAGACGTTATTAGCATAGACCCATTCGAAAAAAATAATAAAGACAACGGGTGGGCTTCGACCTCACTCGGTCGGAGATCTCCCTGTGTGGCTTCCACTATTCCCACACGCGTATGGCTAGCTTATGGAAAATAATAGTTGCAGTATAGGAAGAAAGTTGCGTTGAGGTGAGAAAGCCGCGGTTAATAAAATGTCATAATTCATTAATTTGCTTCTATCATTCTCATTAGTACGGAAAATGATAATACATAAGCTTTTTAGGTTCGCACAAAAAAATTAAATCTTAACATTAAACATATGCGATAGTCTTGGACTGCAGACGACAATAAAAATAACTTTATAACAATAAATATTCGTAACATTCATCCATTATGAATAAAGCTTTATACTTCTGTGTGGTTGTCTCGGTTTATTTAAATCGCACGGTTATTTGGCAACCAGCGGATCAGAACGCGATAACTTATTACGCCAAATTATTTCAATTATACTTTTATTTAACGTTTGTCAGATAAAAGAAGCTAATTATAATTTTGTTAAACCTTATTACTGAGTTTGTTTATCATATCATATCTTAAGTAAATGTTTCTTAAAATTAGCACAATATACTCTGATTTATAATCTCGGGTAGTAAAATGACTTTTCCATTCACTTCACAGCTATCTTGTTTGTCAGTAAATAGATAATGATTTTTAGGGTTCCGTAGTTCCCGTCTCGGAACTTATGGTTTCGTCATGTCCGTCCGTCCGTCGATCCCATAGTGTGGGATACCATTAGATAGGTATTTTAAAAATATTGCGACATTGCCAAGACGATTTTTTGATTTAATTATCCGTTTGCGAAATATTCAAGATAATTTTTTTGGTAAAATAGGCCATCCTCCCTCCCTCCGTTCCTTTATTTAACATAGGTTCTCAACGTAGGCGATAACGCCCCCTTGTGGGCGTTTGACACTTTCGGGGGGGGCAGTAGAAGACCAAGAGAAAATTAGGGGGCATTGAGATGGCGCAGAGGGGGCGTGGGTAGATTAAAAAAATAATATAGTCTAAAAAGGCAAAAAAAATACACGCTAATCACGTACTAAAGTAAAATAAAAATTAATATCGTTTAATTTTTATTATTGTAGGTATTGTAATCATTTTTATCACGTGTGCACGTATTTTGGTAGGACGGGCAATGGATTAAAATCATCATTACTAAAAACTATAAAATAAAAAGTACTACAATCGAGGTTAAAGTACACAGATTAAGATTATATAAATTTTAATTTCCAAAAGATACTTAATATTTGTTGAAATTATAATAAAATAAACATACACAAAACATTAATTAATATTGAATCAGGTATTTTTGTAACCACACATTCCATGAGATCAAATTTTCAGAGAGATAAAAAACTGAATCCAGACAAAAAACAAATGATACATAATAGTTTTGTTCAGACAATATAAAATATGCACAAGTATACATATTCTCAAAAAATTACTAAAAAAATCAGGTTTTTGATACTAATTGGATACTAAAAAAAATCAGGTTGTTGAAAAAACAATAATTATATGTGATGGACTTATGTTGTTACTAGAATTTCTCTGAAAATAAAACATACAGTATAGGATATCTTGTCTTTTATTGGAAAAAATGAATGTACTTAGGCAACTTAATAAATTCGCGACAGATGGTAAGTAAAATTAAGATGGGGGGCTCTAGAAAAAAACATATTCTCAAAGTGGGCGGTGAGCAAAATAAGGTTGAGAAACTATGCTTTAAAAGCTAAACGTCTGGCTCGGAATATCTGAAAAAATTCATGATGGTAGTCCATGTGATGGAAACTTTAAAGGAAAACTATTACGGCTTATATAACTTTATTCATTCAGGAGTTATAGATATCTAAATATAAGATAGTTTAAAATATTCTTATAATGGTACGGAACCCTACATGCACGAGTCAGACTCGCACTTGGCCGGTTTTATTATTTTATTAGCTGTAATTTTACTGAAAAAAAACAGAGAATATATAGTCGCGAAATTTTGTATGATGAATTCCTTTTGATCTCAAAAAAAAACGAATTTATCTACCGTCATCACACCTAGCTCTTACCAGTGTTTTTGAAGCCATTATTTTGTATAGCTTATTTATTGCGTGATAAATATTCTAAATGTTGTGTGATAAAGTGTGTGATATGATATATCATGATGTGTGAAATTTTGGGAATATCAATATAATTTTGACACCTGTTTCTAAGGGCGATCATCGGTGTACCTAACGGCTATGTGTTGGAACCGTCGAAGTCGTTTTGTTTTAGTTTTTTTCCAATTCGCAATACGACAAATATCAATTCCTCACACTCTGTGAGAATTATCACCTTCGTGGGTGTATTAGCTTCCAAATTATCCGGAGTATGGACAATTAAAGCATGTACTGAGTTCGTACTTAAGCACGCTACACAACCTAACATTTTATCGTAACGATTTACCGGTGAAAGCCGAACTATGCAGTTTTATCGATCGCGTGTACGGCAAATCGTAGGTAGCGAATTATCGTAACGATTTGTCATACATACGATCACGATTACGATAAAACGATAGGTGTGTAGCGGGCATTTAATGTCAACTTCAGCTCACCATATTTTAGAATCATCGCATATCATTTGAGCATCGAACCTACGAACTTTAGACAAAATATTCTATTCAATGCAACAAAGGCGTAACTGTACAGAACTGAAATCCTACTATAATAAATGTGAAAGTTTGTGAGGATGGCTATGGATGGACGGATGTTTGTTACTCCTTAACGCAAGAACTACTGAACGGATTTCAATTAAATTTGGTATGGTAGTAGTTTAGGCTCTGTATTAAAACATAGGCTAACTTTTTATCCCGAAAAACTACAGTATTCTCGTGGGATACTATATTTACGCGGGCGGAGCCGCGGCAAAAAGCTAGTATTATATAAACTAAAAATACGTGTCAAAGACCTTTGATATCGCCCGTTTGATCTGTACAAATCTGTCAGCAGAACTCGTGAAATTGCATTACTCCCCGAACCGGGGCTATTACGAAGTCCTCTAGACGTTCAGAGTCTAGACGCCAGACAGCAGAGGCGTGAAAAATTGCCCTCTCGCTGAAAATTTTACGGCACAATATCGCAATTTATCACACCATATTCACCCAAAATGTGATAAAATATTTTGGGTGGATGCCAATTACTTTGTAGGTAAGAATTAACAGTTTATAAATATTTCACGTTGATACAATTTAATATTTTACTACTGGTTTTTCGCAAATCAGCACCTGTATATTTTTGTATAATTTTTTCTGTCGTTCTAAAGTAGTGATGGATACATAAACTGAAACCACAGATCTATTAGTAATGCGCTTAAATTGTTTCACAATTATATTATACTAGCTTTAACATTTTACATTTACATGTACATTTTACAGCGATAAAAAGTAGAGCATGTCCTTCTCCGTAGCCTACTCTATAACTAAGCCAAATTTCATGATGATCGGTTAAGTAGTTTTTACGTGAAAGCGTACCAAATAAACAAACCCACATTCATATTTATAATATTAGTGAGGATTAATTGTTCATATTTATATAGTTTACTATTTACTCAGTTAAAAATGTGATTTTATTTGTTATCAGTTAACACCACAATTTTGTTATGAGATTTAATTGAAACAGATCATCTGAAAGATACATGAATAGTTCTACGTATCCAAACTCAGCTGTCAATTTAGTATCATTTACAAAAATCAAAACGGTACCTAATAGTTCTCCCCTTTGCCAATTATCAGCTCATTTTTGCCGATAAATCAGCCGGCTTCTCTACAGACCAAAATACATGTGATCCAGTGTTTTTCCCTCGTCTGGCCACGTCAGGTGTCATCGTGACATATAAATTACGTCAGCCCGACCGCTACTGATTTATAACTCTTAATGTTGTATTTTTCAGTGGTGTCATCTGAAAATTTTTATGTGTCTACGAAGTTTTTACCGTTGTGGACCACCCGGGTTTCCTTGTAATTAATAGTTGGTTTGTTGACTTGAACGCTATTTATCTAATCCCGGTTTATCCAGGATATTTATCATTCCTGGTCTGTGTGTCAGCGTCTGCGTACTTGTATGATTCGAAACGAATGACGTATAGGTAGGATTGCTAGCAAAAAATCCAAATTGGGCTAGACAATGGCGAAACTTATATTTTAATGATATTAAAAATGAAAGAGAAAAGAATGGACTATTCGATTTGAAGTTTTCGCTATAATATACGAATGAAATGTACAAATAAGGACATTCAGGAAAAGTCAATTTATTATATAAGCAATCGATTGTCAATGTTTAACGATCTTGTTTATTCAGCATAATGTTTTAAATTTAGCAGTCAACTATGACAATGAAAAGTAAACATCGCTCATGGAATAGATAGTAAAAGCTCGTAATAGTAGCTCACGGGAAGAATTTATTTTGATGAAGAGAAAATACAAAAATGATTTATTAAAGAACAGCAGGTCAAAAATGGCTACATTAAGTGAATCGTATTATTAAACGTCATCTTTTGAATTCCAGTAGATGATGTTTCGTTGCTATGAATCGTACTCGAGTCACTTCATGTGGCCATTTTACACCTGCTGAATACATTCCTATGGTGCTGTAGCCTGCATCTAACGTTATTTTCTCTGCGGAATTTATTTAAGGAAGTAATGTAGGAAACGTCAATATTATGTAAATTCTGTAAATACGATACTGTTCATGCTTTCTTCGAACTTCGTACTCGATTGATTTTTCCAAATACTGTTGAAAATCATAGAGTCGCCTGCCGTTTGGCTTTAATGCCTATTACGTCTAATTACGAGTAAATAGTAAAATTGATAAGTTTTTTGCAATACTAATTAAATTAATATGATATTCCTTAGCACTAATGTTTGAAATAATTCATAATTTTAATCTAGTTGTCCTCTGTATTTTGTCATGTTCAGTCATATCACCTGATAGGCTTAAAATATACCAAAAAGGATTTTTTCGTGTGTTTTATGGGATCTATCAAAGTCTACAAATATTTAGGATGGAAACTCAATGTGCTGCCATATTTCAGCAACTGCCGAGTCAACCAATATTAGATCTTACAACATTAGAGCTTTGTGCATGGACTGTCGCGTCTACACGTGCATGATAACGAATCCCGCAGAAGCATCGATAATTTGGACTCGGGATTGATAGGTTGGATTTAGATAGCATTATGTACGAACGGTCGCGTCTACACGTGCATGATCACCATAGAATCCCGCAGACGCGTCGGATCCGTCCATATATCACTCAGAAGCGATCGCCGACAGTATTTACGCGTCTATTTCTGATGGACTAAATCCGTCCGTATTTGGAGTGTTTACGTTGTTGGTTAATGTTCGGTACCGCTGCTGTTCACCGGCTTATCAGATCGATATATGATCACATCTCGTGGCGTTTTAACCCATAATAACTGGAAATACGCATTATTATCCTTTAAATGTTGTTTATATTTCCTCTCGGTGTTGCCAATGTTTTCTGTATTTGAGACCGTTAAGACATTGTATCCTAATAGATACTGTTTGGAACATTGCAGCGGACAACGATAAGGAGAATTTACACTATGCTCGATACACCGTTTCTCTAGTGCCGTGTGCTAGGGTGAACTGCTTCACTGACATATTTCCGTACTACACAAGTCTCACGGAATACACCAGCGTAATTCCTACCACAATGAGGTCGGTTCCAACCAGACGGGTATAATTTTATCATTTTTTTTTTTATGTTTCTTTAATTTGCTGGCAATGTACAGTCAGCGAATGAAATCCCAGCACATCCAGTAAACAATATTTATATGGATACTAGATGTTACCCGCAACTTCGTACGTGCAAAACGAAATCCCGCGGGAACCGGACATTTCTCTGCGATAAAAAGTAACCTATGTTTTAATCCAGAGCCTAGACTACTATCATACCAAATTTCATCAAAATCCATTCAGTAATTATTGCGTGAAAGAGCAACAAACATCTACACATCCATACTTACAAACTTTCGCGCTTATAATATTATTGGATTTTGGATTTGGATTGGATTATTACTGGATATGCTAGTAGCTCGTTTGTAGGCTGTCCTAGTGTTGCATTCTTTATAATATTAACAGGTTCTTTATTTAATGTTAGCAACTCCCCCGATTCCTTTAATTGTTTACTTTCAAGTCTGAAATTCTTTTATGATCGTAAACTTTTTTGTAAATCACACGCATAGTAACAATGTCTAAAATATTTCTCATATCGGTGCCAAGACCCGAAGAATCGGTTTTGTTTAAACGAACTGTTGATACAAGTTACAACAAACAAGTACAAACCGCAACATTTTCGACAGTGTGTCTGCGAGTCCAGTTCTTGATATTTACAATTTGCCTACCGTGCCATCAATTGTAAACATAATAATAATTGTATAATGGCTCGTAAGTAGCCATATTAGTTGTTTTTTTTTAATTAAAACTAGAAGCTAGTCCGCTTATATTTTAACAGATAACACATTTTGTCTCCTGTTAAGGAATACTTTGTTTAAACAAAATTAAATAACAGCACATTTTTTTATATAATTTACTATATTATAACTTGTAAGTGACTTGGCAACGAGCACTTTAATAAATCAATCTATAAATGTGATGGTTACTTATTAATTTAGTTAGTCATTCTATTATCTATGATCTAGATAGTTTTATCGATTTTCATATTGGAAAACTGACCTAAACATATGAAAAGCATAGTGTACTTAGCTAAAATCGCCGTGATTTCTTTTTTATTTGATTTGGAGTTTTCGAAATGGTCAACGACCTTCGAAATTAACGTTCGGATAACGCGCATTGTACCATGGCACATTGGCTATTGAATCCTCACTGCCATAGTGATATTGTCGAAATGCTTTTCCAGGTATGT
This sequence comes from Phengaris alcon alcon, assembly GCA_037179445.1. Classification (NCBI taxonomy): domain Eukaryota; kingdom Metazoa; phylum Arthropoda; class Insecta; order Lepidoptera; family Lycaenidae; genus Phengaris; species Phengaris alcon. Next base: position 714,167 of record JAYRCH010000162.1, on the reverse strand, counting down.
TTTAACATACATTTCGAACACTTGATAAACTTTATAAACTAGGTTATTGAGTGCGAAAGAATAGTCATAAAAGTTACATCAAATCAGCTGCTGCTTTGATCTTCAACAAATGTATAATAATGGAGTGTGATAATAAACATAGAAACTTCCGCCTTTGTTTCACTAGTCTTTAAGATATACTTCTAGAACCATAGAAACATATATATTTGACTAGCATTAATTGGCCGCGGCTTCCCCCGCGTGAAATTAGGTTTTAATCTATTTTACCCACCTAGGGGCTGAATTTTAGAAAATGCTGAAATACGTGTTTCATTATTTTTTCCGTTCTCAATTCATACGAAATATCTATGTCGAAGGAATAAAAAGCTTCATACAAACTTTTATCACCTATTTTACCCCCTTGGGGGTTAAAATACGTGTGCAAAATGTCAAATATTTAGCCTTAAAGGTTTGGCCTGTGCGTTGTTCCACACTTAAACTACCCTATTGGGGTTATATATTTAAATATATGGCGTCGGCTTAAAACTATTTGCTAGTGTCGATTTAAAAAGGTGGAAAATAGATTTTCGTTTAAATTTTCAACACCGTATTCCTAAATCGTCAAATCTAAAATCTAAGTACAAATGAATAGTCAGTGCAGTTAATGAGTCAAGTCAGTCGATTTAGTAAAGTGGTAAAAGCTCTACTGAAAGTTCCTAGGGAGTTTTGGAGGGAACACACACAACAATTCGTTAACGCGCACAATATATACAAAATATACAAAAACAACAACGTCACCCATTGAATTTCCCGCCAAAACTCCCCCCTATTGGGGTTGTTTGGGGAAATTGAGGTTTGACATTTGTCATCTTGATATTTTGACATTTGGTATCTCGACATTATGCTTTCCGCAGTATATAATCAGTCCGCGTTTATTTCACAAAATCTTCTGAAATCAAGGTGGCGAAACTTTAAATTGCATGAGGATTTTTCGCTTCAAATGCAAATAAGGTAACAATTTTTGAGCTATTTCTCAACAAAACAAAATTAAATTAAACGTAATTTTTATGCAACAAGGCCCGAAAACATGGAGATAGATATCTTTCCAGTTCGCGATTAGTTGCTACCTCTCATAGATACCAGAGGAGTTGCAACTTGCAAGTGTTTTGCCGGTACTTAAAATCTCCACTTTTCTTGGCTATCCACACTATACGAACACAATGCTAGAGTAACTTCACAACGATTTTATGGTATTTCGCTGGTCGTGTCGAAGCATGGCCCTTCCAATCACACGAGACCCAAATTACAGGAACAAAAGTAACTTTTGCAGCCGACTGTACCTTCTCCCGCACATAGACTCCAAGTATTTGCTTTCACTTGCGCAAAACTCGAAAACGCACTTCATAACAAATATGGCTGTCAGCCGTCAGATCAAAAGGTATATAATTCGTGTGTCTGTTTGTTTGTCTGATAGTTTATGTGCAATAAGATTAGCGTATGTGGCTCTGTGATGTTTAACTTCCTTCTCAAGTGATTACCTTTGTAGAGCTCTGAATTAGTAACGTTAAAAAAAAAAGTAGATTTTATCTTAAGTATACTGTCTGAATAAGGGGTTATTCTACTTGTTCTACTATATATCAGGTTATTCAGACTACTATATAAGGGGTTATATAGTAGTCTGAATAACCTCATATATAGTAGAACCTTCATTTTGGAAATGTTGTCTCTTGGTAATGTGTGCGTCTTAGCCTCAGAGCAAATAAAACAAGTGAAGAAAAGTTCTGCGAACAACACAGTGAGGCCGGTTTAAACTACGCCTCGCCGTGTAATTACACAGTGTCACGCACACACATGTAACGAAACTATGCCTTGTAAAGTGAGTTGTCACGGTGTGTGATTTCTTATGTATGTAATGCTTAGCCACACGCAAACTACATACATAAAGCGCCGGCCGAGGTCTTAGCGCAGAACACTTTGTGTAAATAACTTTGGTATCGTGGACGGTTTTTACCCGACAACGGCGGAGGCAAAAGGAAGGGTAATGATTTTAGCAGTCTATATATTTATATGTATGTATGTTTGTTTCGCCGTAGCGCCTAAACTTCTAGTCCAATTATAATAAATGAGGTGTCAATAGATTCGCAATAATAGCCCGGATAACATAGGCTATATAATTTACGTAGTCGGGTTATAGTTTTTTTTATAAAAATTGTAGTTACCGAGTTCATGACTTCTTATAAAAGTCCTAGCTGTTCAGAACCCGCAGTCATTAGGAATATTTATAACCACTGCGCCATTAGAACTTAATTTGTGATCTCCGGCTGACTCAGATATTAGCCGTTGGTTATTTCGCTTACCCAAATGTTCCTTACCAAATTATCGTCAATCTCGGCGACATTAGCAGCGTTTACAACATAATTGCTACACTCTAAAATAACACCTATTACAGGTAAATTAATAGCAAAATCCTGTACAGTAATTACGTCATTGGTCGTGTCGTTTTACTGAAGTATAGAGTGCCGTGTCTAATCCGATTTTCATGTAATCGTAGATCTTACATAGACACTTAGATTGTCTCGAAGCCCATGATTCATTTGGATATTAGAATAAATATTACTGTCCGCGGCTAAATTTGTACCAATTATATTACATTTAGACGTCCGACAATGTTTCAACTCTGGACCAGCTCGATTGGACACATATATGATGCCATAAATGAGACAGATAGATTCTAAAGCCGATAAGTGCGAAAGAGTGCGACTATTTGGGAACTGTAGGTTTGATCTTTAGAGGTTTGGCCCTAAAATTTTACCCGAAGGGTTAATTATTTGACAGTTAAAGATTGGTTAAGCTTATCAACCACTAAATTCTCCACTACAGGCTCCGGGTCTCTCTCTTTCATATTATGACGAGGGTTAAATTTCTTCTCAGCCAGATATTTTTTTTTGCCCTTTGAGGAAAAGATCGTCTAAGCGTCAGACGCGTCTATAGCGATTCAAAATTGACCTTTTTCTCTACACAAGAATATACTCGTTTCATTGCAAGAGCTACAATTTTGAGTTGCACCGCGCTGCGCCGCATGGCGCCGCTCTTGCATTGAAAGGAAACGTGTATTATTATTGTGGAGTAAATAAAGTTCAATTTTGATATAAAAATGTATTTATAAAAATGATTAGCCGCATCGCGTCTCGGTGTCAGCTGACCCAAAAATCTACACCCTACGTCCTAGGGTCAATTCACATTCAAACGTGTATCTTTTTGGTAGCTAATAAATACATAAATAAATGTAAATAAATATCTATATGCGCTTCACAACACGTCAATCTGGCCCCGTGCTAAGTATCCGAAGAACTTGTGTTACAGGTACCAGAAAACGGGAAGTTTATTTAATACTCTTATACTATACATATATTTAAGATTTTTATTATATTATACACATATTTAATACACATCCATGACTCAGGAACACAGAAAAACTTTTTTTGTTCCCTCGGCGGGATTCGAACCCGCGATCCCCGGCTTGAGAACCAACGCGTTAAACCCCTGAGCCACAGAGGTCGTCAATAAAGTTCAATTTTGGATAGCTATCTTTAAAATGCAGCGCCGCGAATCGTCGCGGTGTGAACTGACTTTAATAATAATAGGCGCCATACTTATATACGTCAGGTACGAAATATGTTTTAATAATATCATATTCACGAATTAATTTGTCTTCCATCAAAATATTATTCGATTACTCGCTGACAGACATGAAATTTACCGACACTAGAGACAACAATTTGCAAGTATTTTGTACTTTAATTAGTTGCGATTGGTGTTGTTTCGATTTGTATATTTTGCTTTCTTGAACTAGTGGTGTGCCCAGCATCTTATTACATATCGATGGATTAATGTACTTTTTAGGGTTCCATAATACGTAAGGATACGTAATATAACGTATTACGTTATAGTTTCGTTTTGTCCGTCCGTCTGGCCGTCTGTCTGTCTGTCTGTCTGTCCGCGCTTCTAGCTTCTGTAGTTATGAATAGAAATGGATGAAATTTGGTATAATTATAGATTGTATATAGATCTCAGTTTTAACGTCATAAAATAAAATAAATTTCATATTTTAGGGGTGGTTCTCCATACATGTGAAAAAGGGATGAAAAATATTTTTTCATTCTATCCCATCATGTGGGGTATCGTTGAATAGGTCTTTTGAAATAAAAGTAAGGTTTCATATGTGACTTTTTTACAAAGTCAACCATTTTCGAGTAATTGGCCTCCAAAGTGGTTTATATGTTGGTCCCCCCTGGCATTTCTAAACTATAGGAGATAGCAACTTGTAAGTTTCCATGCTGATAGATAGAGCTAAAAACTCTTTACGAAAATTATTTTGAACGAAATCAAACAGTAACTTTTGAAGTAATTTGAAAAAAAGCTCTGTCATATTATAATATTGAAGTTACGACTTAACCCACATAAGAGGTATTCCCATTAAACCATAGTCTATAAAGTGAACGATATTATGGTACCGCTAGCGCTTTGTTTTACTGCTGCAGTGGCATGAAGGAACAATTTATTAAAACTAAATAAACTTGTTTTATTACCTCATTTTATTGCTTTTTCATTAGCCTGCGATACTAGATGTGCTAGAGGTTAGCAAATAAGACCCCTTTTATGGGAATAACTGCTAAATAATTTATTTATCGTTTGTTTATTTGGTTGACTACAGGTGCATAAAGTAAGAGGCCGGCCCTCCTAAAAGGCTGGGACGCACTTGCAACTCCTCGGATGTTTTGTGTGGTACAAGCAACGTAATATCTTTAATATTTTCTCAAGAACAAGACGTATAAATTGTTGCATATCCAAACTAGGAAATAGACATAGTTTCTCGGTAAGAAAGTATAATATATCGATAACTTAATTTGTATTGACAGTGCGCGTAATCGACTTCGCACGTGGAATCGATACTATATCGATAGTCCGGCACGTCCTTAATTTGCAAAATGTATCCTGTTGTTAACATGGATGATGTATGGAAAAAGGAATTAGGTTCGGCGCAGACCACCAATCACTGCGACTTGTCGCAACCGCTACTCAAAACACGTGAAATATGATAGTTGCTAGTCCCCCACCGCACAAACAGAAGCGGCGACTTGTGGCGACTACTCGTCAAAAATATAACACGACAATTATGTCGCGGTCTTCGATCGCCCGTCTGCCCTGATCCTAAGTGTTAAAGCTGTCATTTGTATGAGTGACGAGGCGCTAGCGTGAATGGGCGCAATCCACGCGCGTACGACCAATTCAGTATTTGCCTTTTAAATACTAATAGTACCTAACTAAGCTCTGCGCAATATTATTAGCTCAGATTGGGCGTACTATGATGGCGCCACTAAATGACACGACATTTGTCAAGCCAATTTAAACTCTAATACTTGGACATAAGCCGCTAGAATGCTAGATGGCTTTACAGATATGCATAAAATTAATGCCCTAGTTTTATAATTAAATTTTAAAAGCGATATGCCACGCCTATAGAGAACAAGGCGACGTTTATAAGAAATCGATCGGGCAAGGACAAACCTAATTGGAGTAAAACCAGATCTACTCTGTCATGAAATCTCAGAACTCCAAGATATTATGCTTAACTTGCGATAATAGCGACAAAAACATTGCTTTGACACTTGGCTTATCACTAGCATGGTTTATATCGGGATGAAAAAACCTTGAATGCATTAAGTACTAAGCAATAGTTGCGGAACCAGTTACTTAAGTATATTTATAACGTTTTGAAAAAACAATTACGGAATTTGGGAATATGAAATACTGCTTATGTGAAAAAATATCTAGTAATGAAACGAATCTACTGCGCTGAGGTCATTGACCTCACGTTAATTGCACACAGCTCATTTCAAAACGTAAGTATGAAGTAAAATAAGGACATTATTTCAGCGCGGCGCCTTGGACTCACTCATAGATACAAGATCTTTTTTTTTCGATTTAAATTTTTTTCTGCCTAAACTTCTAGACAACATAAGCAGTAAATTATGTACCCTAGGTTTCTGTAATTGGTTTAAAAATCACATTATATAATTACATCCTACGTGAGGATACCGTGTCTATGATAATGTATCAAAAAAGAAAACAAAACAAAAACGTACTACGCAAAAACAAAACCGAAGCGTCCCTTATATTTCTAGCTTACACACGAGCTTCGAGTTTTTAAATTGTTTTTTTGTTTTCAGCTCTATTGTATTGGCGCAGAGTCCTATTTTCAGCGCGTTTTTTTTCCGGCCGGAGAGATTGGCCAGGCCAGATGCATATAGTCCGAGCCTTGAAACCGCGAACAAAGTTAAGGCAAATGGTCCTTACGGTTCGCAAATAACCCGGAGCACGGTGGTCCCTATTGACCCATGTGTATACTATATTAACACATAATAATATGTCACCGTCTAGACACGCGCCGCCGTTTTATGTGCATGGCGGACGCATGTAGTCGTGCAGTTATTTTTATCGATATTTTATATCCATATGGGTACATGCCTAATCTAGTTCGTAATTCGTAAACTCTGTTAAGATATAATTTAAGTTAAACTTAAACATAGAGAACAATAGAACATGTAATGCTTCCAATTTAAATGTCACATATTTACAGGGCAATAAATAAATACAATGACACTGTGGCGGACCAATTAGCGCCACAATCCTGAATCGCGCTATCGAAGTTTTCTATGATCGGCACTATATATGCGACATCTGAAATTCATACAAGTGGGCTTCGGCCTGACCGAGCATGCTACCACGCTCGGTCGGAGATCTCCCTTTGGGGCTTGCCACCACTTCCCACATTGGTGACCCTCGATAGAACACGCCTCCTTCTGGACATCATCATCATCGCCCCCACCCCTCCGCACCACGCCAGCCAGCTTCAGCCTCATCGGGTACCTCGACCACCAGCCTCAACGCAACGCGACCCGGTCGAACCCTCATTGGCTTCATCGGGCACTCTCACTACAACGACCGGTCAGCAAGCAGAGCACATCTCTCCTGGTCAGCACGTAGCATCGGCCCCGCACGGCAGCACTCCGACTCACTGGAGCCCGTGCAGCAGCAGCACAGTTCCGACGTACTGGGACTCTCTGGCACTGGCGACTCAAGCAAGACGACTCAAGATTCGACCTCAGGTCTTCGGGGGGGAGTGATGTGACGGACCAATTAGCGCCCCAATCTTGAATCGCGCTATCGAAGTTTTCTATGATCGGCACTATATATGCGACTTCTGAAATTCATACAAGTGGGCTTCGGCCTGACCGAGCATGCTACCACGCTCGGTCGGAGATCTCCCTTTGGGGCTTGCCACCACTTCCCACAACACATTAATTTGGTCGTATTTAATCTTATTGTTACGTTACGTTACGTTTGGATTGAATTGGTTCTGAGGGTTGATTTTCGTTATTATTACATACACTTAGCAGTTATATATTAGGTCCTTACATATGAAATTGGCGTTTTGTCGTACTGGCCACTTTGATCTCAAATATATCTTCTTTGACCAAATTTCGACCTACAGAACAAGCCCTGTGGACGGACGGAGACCAAAGTTGATAATGAAGAATTGAAGGCTATTGTGGAAGCGGTTCCATCGCAAACCACCGAGTCCGAGTTAGCTGCAGGCTGCGGTGTTAGTGATAAAACTGTTTTAATCGACTTGAAGCAAATTGGGATGGTGAAAAAGCTTGAAAGGTAAAGAGGGGTACCTCACGAATTGAGTGCATCAAACCGATAAACGCGCGTCGACTGCTGCGTTACATTACTCAACCGGCACAATAATGAAGGAATTTTAAATCGAATCATCACATGTGATGAAAAGTGGATCCTGTACGATAATCGGAATCGCTCATCGCAATGGCTGAACCCTGGCGAACCAGCCAAAGCCTGCCCGACGCGAAAATTGACTCAAAAAAAGTTACTTGTGAGCGTTCGGTGGACTAGTGCCGGTGTCGTTCACTACAGCTTTCTTAAATTTGGCCAGACGATTACGGCAGATGTCTATTGCCAGCAACTGCAAATCATGATGGAAAAGCTAGCTGATAAACAATATTGCATATATAGCAATGGTATTTAAACTTTAATTAAATAAATATATTATGTTTAAAAAAATCGACTTTATGTTCAAAACGCCAATTTCATATGTAATGACCTAATATTATGTCAGTTAGCAGAAACTTCACCTATAACCTATCTAAAGTCTAAGCCCATCATTATACGAGCACTGATCATATAAGGTGGTGTATAAAGTAGTTACTGTAAGCACCTACTTGCCTTGTAATATGGAAGGTGGAGGACAATTTTTATGTATGGAGATAGTCCTCCTTTCCTCTACCCTCCATAGCTTGTAAGCACAGATTAAATTTTACGTTACGTTAAATTTTAAATTACGGTGTGTCCACGACTGTGTGGAAAATTGTGGGCCGTTGAAGGGGACGTAAATATTTTCAAATTTGGATCGATTTGGATCGTTCTATAAAAGCTGTTTCTCTGTACGTAAGTATAATTTGTATTTTCTACTCTGTGTTGTAAGTACAAAATAGACAATTCTAAGACTATATTGGCTGATTTTTTATTCCGTTTCGAGAGACACAGGATATAATAGGTACTTGATATAGATTACAATGGCGTACTTCATTTTCATTTTTTTTTCTTTTTTCTAACTTGGTGATATTTTATTTTACAGCATTGCACTACTAATTTAAAATCATTATTTACTAATTTATACATTTAAAAATCAGCTTACAGCTGTTTTTTCCAAATAATCTAAATACTTTTAAGCGGAGTTCTAAGTTTAACCGGCCTTGTGAATAGTCCCGCTAAAAACAATTGTGTTAAATTTTGTTACTGTGAAACACAAATATGGCTCCCAAGAAATGTTGACTTACCATGACGACCTTGCTACTTGATACTTGCTACTTGCGACTTGCTAGTTGCTACGTTGGATTAAGAACTATTTTGCTACGAACTATAATCTATATTTCTCTATTCCTCCCTAGAAAAAGAAACTGGTGGCCCGCTGGGAATTAGGGATTACATTTACAATAAGGGATACTAGTAGTAACTTATTCTATCATTTTCAATCTAAACTTGGAAGGGATAACTGTTTTCTTGGACCGCCATGATGAAGACTATTTGACTAAAGATGTCAAGAAGAAATTTTTCTATTCGTAGCTATCAAAAGTAGACAGTAAATGCCTATCGTGTGAGGTTGTGCTTTATTGTCGATGGAAGAAAGGTAATGCTTCGAACTTGCTGTTTCACAATAACTATTTTGCTACGAACGGTATCTATGTTTTTCAATCTGTCATTAATAGAGCATACTCATTTCTAGGGTGGTCATGCTAGGCCCAGTTCGGTGATTCAGCCTTGACATAATTCGCTGTGTTTGTACCCCAGGATCCAGGTCCCAGACTAAACAACATGGATGGATAGCATAAATAAACACAAATGCTACAATCGTCTCGCTGTCGAGTGTCGGTGGGTTTGTCACATCGGCTACTAATGCAGCACAGCACACATGACGACTGCATCCGGACTGCAATCGAGCGATTAGTACCCAAAGTTGCGGCATCGCATCGCACGACGCCATCTTTGAACTTTGTTAAGTGACCTTTATGGACCTTGTGTCAGTTCACAACTTCACATCGAAACGCGACGCGACTCGGCGTAGCGCGGCGCCGCTATTGCAATAAAATGTGTATCTTCTTCTGTAGTGCTTATAGTTAAATTCTGAATCGCCATCTTTAAAAATGCAGCGCGTCGCGTTTCGGTGTGAGCTGACCATTAGCTAGCACCAGGCGACAACTACGTCAATCTTTCGTAACGTATAAAAAGGAATACTCACTTCTCTCTTTGGCGGAATCCAAGCGAGGAGCATTAGGCTGCGATATATTGGACGCGGCCCATTGATATCTCATTACTGTCTCTGTTAACTGCTGCGGCGACCACGCTCGCGCTGCAGGCAGGACAGTACTTTAAAAGTTATAAAGTTCTTATGCATTTACATTTGATTTTTTTACATCGGGTAAATGATTAGTAAGATTTATCTATACTAATATTATGAAGGGAAAAGATTTGATTGTTTGGTTTCTTGCATAAATGCTTCCATGCTGATTCCATGATGATTCCATGATGATTCCATGATGATTCCATGCTGATTCCATGCTGATTCCATGATGATTCCATGCTGATTCCATGATGATTTTACTAAAATTTGCACAGCACAGATATAGTCATATCCGATATAGGCCCAGTAGTCCTTATAGTGCTATGAATACTGAGAAAAAAATATGACAACTCTTCTTATAAGCTTCATTTAATTTCTAAGGCAGTTGTGCTATTTAACTATAATAGACTGGTTATTTGTTTCTCATCAAAATCTAATTTTGTCCAAGATCATGGTCACCGTACACCCCAAAAGCATTCCTCTGGGAGTCGTCACATTATTGTTACGTCTCTCCGGGAATTTCCGACCCACAGGAAATCTCAAACATAATTAATGCTGATTAATTTCGTCATCATCATCATCAACAACTTTCTTAAGATGGATCCACTTATCTGTCTTAGTTATTGCAGGATATTTTTGTTCCTGTTACGAATTATATCGCGAGAAGAAAAATACATACAACCGAACGTACAACCGCCTCCTTTTTGGAAGTCGGTAAAAACAGAGTGGGAATAAAAACGTAGTAGCGTGCTCGAAACAATACGGAAGTTTGGACAAAAATTTATCAGTTTTGGAGATTAAAAAAAAACCCAACCAAAACGATGCCAGGAAATGTCTAAGGGGGGTTCCGTAGCTACTAACGCGCAATAAGTTTATTGTTCGATTTTGCTTGAGTTAATTTTCTTAAACATAAGTGGTTTTAGCATTACCTATCAGCATGGAAAGTTGCAAGTTTAGAAATGCCGGGGGGAGGGGGGGGGGGGGGGGATTCCACTTGTAAGTTCGAAATGAATCCTGTATGAAACCACGCCTTAATTAAAAAAATCAAACCTATAGACAATACCCCACACGATGGGGGTAGTTAATAAATCATCCCCACTACACATGTTGGGAAGCCAGCCCCAAAATATTATACTAAATTATGATTATTTTATGATCGCAAAGATAAAGTCGATAATATGCAATCTGTAACTATACAAAATTTCGTTAATCTATATTCATAATGATCTAAGTTAGCAAGGGAGGATGGACGGGCAGAAAGACAGACGAACGGACAGAGCAAAACTGTCAGGGTTCCTTGTAGTTACTACGGAACCCTAAAAATGATCACTTCACGAGTATGTAAGAATAGAAACGCACGTTCGTTTGTCATTTTCTAAAAGGCTCTCAATTTCGTAGGTAACGCTCAAGCCCAAACTCTCAAGCGCTTCTTAAAAGAAGGTGCCCTCATAATTCTGGCCAGCAGGGACGATGACATCCTGTGATTAAGGGAGCTCAGTGAGCCTTGAGCGTCAAGTCCCATACTGATTTTGTAGGGTCAAGGGCGTATCGCGCCGACCGGATGTCAGAGAGGATTGGAATCGGATACAAGAATATTTGAGACCAAATTGCAAAAACTGAAATGGCGTTTCTTGTGTCTTGTCTCACTTAAAATACTGAAATAATTTTCACACTCGTGAGACTTATACAAAAAGAGAAAAAAGGTTTTAACTTAAAAAAAGGGTGGCCATAGCATATTTTTAAATAAATCTATGTATTATATATAAAAGAAAGTCGTATTACTTACACTATTTATAACTCAAGAACGGCTGAACCGATTTGGTTGAAAATTGGTGGGGAGCTTAGAACCAGGAGATGGACATAGGATTAAGTGCCCGGCCGAGTCGATCTGTCTGTATATTCGCGATAATCTCAAAAACTACTGAAAGGACTTTCATGCCGTTTACATTTACCGACAGAGTGGTTCCTTAGGAAGGTTTAGGTCGATAAAAATTAGTTAAGGTTTTGTGGAAATTGTTTGATTTATGACGATAATTGTTGAAGGTGTCGAAAAAAATCAAGCCGTCTGGGAACTTTTATCGAACACGCTGTCTAACCTAACCCATTGGAGATAAATAACAAAACAATGTATGGCGGAATTGTTTATCTTTTATAGGTCTACAAAAAAGTCAGCGATGGCATAGGTATGTCTATCTTTTAAGGATGGGTACTATACCCATTGTATGTTTAAAAAAATGATCAGAAATAAAGTGGTTGTCACAAGCTATTTAGACGGATACAATATTACCTAATCCTTATCTAGGAGATATCTTAAAATTAAAAAGTACGTGTGAAAATTTATTATAAAGTATATATTTTTACTCTGTGCTATTACTATATTATTGCAGGTATATTTGCTATAGAAGTTTTTTGCCACGAACACTCTCCCACGCGGGCGAAGCTGCGGGAAAAAGCTAATATTTTAAAAAAATCAATTTATAAAAAAACAGACCTCGGCTAAATATAGTTTTAAATTGACCTATCGAGAGCACAACCCTTTAAGTTTAAGATGCGTTTGAGAGTTTGTTAGTCGAATCTGTGGTCATCTATGTCTACGACAATAGATAGTGAATAAGGAATAGGCGTTTCTATATTTAACACTCCTCTACTGACATGTGTAAGAAATTCCCCAACATTTCGTCAACTTACCGCTACCTCCGTGTTAACATTCCACAGTAAATTATTACCCCTTTGTTCAAATGGGGCAGAGATCTGGTGGTATTTGTGAAATGGGAATTTATGAAGTTGGAAACCTATTATGCGTTCAAGAATAGCGGCCTTTTGATATTTAATTTATTAGTGTTAAAATTTATTATATTATATTCGTTGTCTAATTGTGATACGGTCAGGAAGAATGAATATAAAGCATTATTTTTATGACATACTAGCTTTTGTCCGCAGCTTCGCCCGCGTGGGAGAGTGTTCGTGGCAAAAAACTTCTATAGCAAATATACCTGCAATAATATAGTAATAGCACAGTAAAAATATATACTTAATAATAAATTTTCACTCGTACTTTTTAATTTTAAGATATCTCCTAGATGAGGATTAGTTAATATTGTACCCGTCTAAATAGCTTGTGACAACCACTTTATTTCTGATCATTTTTTTAAACATACAATGGGTATAGTACCCATCCTTAAAAGATAGACATACCTATGCCATCGCTGACTTTTTTGTAGACCTATAAAAGAGAAACATTTCCGCCATACATTGTTTCGTTATTTATGTCCAATGGGTTAGGTTAGACAGCGTGTTCGATAAAAGTTCCCAGACGGCTTGATTTTTTTCGACACCTTCAACAATTATCGTCATAAATCAAACAATTTCCACTAAACCTTAACAAATTTTTATCGACCTAAACCTTCCTAAGGAACCACTCTGTCGGTAAATGTAAACGGCATGAAAATCCTTTCAGTAGCTTTTGAGACTTTCGCGAGCATACAGATAGACAGACTCGGTGGGGCACTTAAGTATCTTATGTCCGTTACCTGATTCTAAGCTACATGCCCACCAATTTTCAGCCAAATCGGTTCAGCCGTTCTCGAGTTGTAAATAGTGTAACTAACACGACTGCCTTTTATATATATAGATTATGTTAAACTAGAATTTGTCCAATGGTCGAAATTAGCACAAAAGAATTCCGAGTCAGTATGTGTTGATGTAATTTTAATAAGTTTTATGTATTTCTAAGCATTATTAAATAAAATAGTTTTCTGCACTCCGTCCTCCACATAAACTTTAATTTACCGGGCAAATTTTATACACCTCCAGTTGCACAATTCTCGTAAAACTGTACTGAAAGTTTTTGCTTCACGTATTTAAATAACAATTACTATTTAAGGTTATTAATGCTACGAGGATTGATGGATAATAGAATAATATCTATGAACGCTTGTACACCACGCCAATGCGGTCCCGTGGTAACTTCTCGATCTCGAAGAACTTGTATTACGGGTACCAGACAACGGAAATAATATATTATATATTATTTAATACTCTTACTTATACTATAAGTGCATATATTTAAGATTTTTATTAAATATAACACATATTTAACACAAATCCATGACCCAGGAACGCAGATTTTTTTTTATTCCCTGGCGGGATTACAACCCGCGACCTCCGGCTTGAGCGCCAACGCGCCACTGAGCCACAGAGGTTGGATGGATATTTGTTATTCTTTCACGCAAAAAATACCGAACGGATTTTGATGAAATTTGGTATCGTAGTAGTTTAAGCTCTGAATTAACACATAGGCTATTTTTTATTCCGAAGAAGTACAAGTTAGACATAGTATTAGAATAAGTTGTCCGCGAAGCGTTCCCGAGAGTGCTCACTGCTCATCCTATCCTCATACTAAAAATATCACATGTAATTACTATAGCACCAAACTACAAAATAGTAAGCCGCAATTTATAAAACTATCAATACATATTTCATTTCATGGCTCTGCAGTCTCCTTAATACCATAATGTGTAACCAGATACTACCAATCCTGTGAGTACCTACTTAGTTTGTGTTTTTTTTATATATTGTACATAGCAGCGGCCAGCGAGGGCTTACATTGTCTGAACTTAAAAATAAGTCAAACTTCGTTGGAATCCATTTTTTAATTTGTTTTGAATTTCGAATTCGGACGTTTGAATTTGGAGCACTGAGAACTGTCCGTTGTAAATCATACAAATTAAACGAAATTAAATCCGTACAGAATAAGTGCGAATATTTTTCTTTGAAGTACCGGGTGAGAAAAAATATTTTGATCGCGTATTGTTAAAAAACCCGCGAACCTTTTCAAGTAAAAACTTTTTTAGTTTATGTGTCGCTTGGACATCCCTAAGATAATTATATCAAATGATGTTATTGGTATGGTTACCACTGTTGATCCTGACTACACAGGAGATGCAGTGGTGGGAATACCTATATTAAGTTAACCTTTCCTGTTCTCCTGTTAACCTTTCAGTACAGTTTTACGAGAATTGTGCTAACGGAGGAGCATGATATTTGGTATAGTTAAAGTATGTGGAGGAAAGTGTACTGAATGCCAATATTTTTAAATTAATGCTCAGAAATACATCAAATTAATAAAAATAACAACAACTCACACTACCTCGGTTAGTGAAGGTTTCTAAATTCGTGACATCTGACAGCTTGACTCCTTGTCATGTCAAAAAGCCGTCATGCTACCAGGCGCCGCCTGGTGACCGAAAAAGAATCGAAAATTCTTATTGACCGTTTTTGATACCACTTACGCCACCAGATGACGCTTTGTGTGAGTTGGGTCTGCCACCTAACGGCAGAAGAAATATCAAAAACCCTCATTAACACACACTACCGTGCGTTTAATACATATAATTTAGTTACTCGTTGACGTTTGTCAATGTGTCAGAACTTAATATTATCATACATTTTTCTAATGCTTTGTCTCAGGGTCAAAAGAACCATTTTAATGGGTTGATGAAATTCGCCCAAAATAAAAATAAAATATTTTGGGCAAATTTCGACCACCGGGTAACCTTTAGTCCTGTTAAAAACAGCACGACGTGTTTAGAGTACTCGTGGCACAAATGAAACTTGATTCACCATTTGTAATCCAAAAATGCTCACAACGCGCCTAAAGTGGTTTTCCAATTCAGAAACTGTGAACTGTGCTGCAGTACTGCGTGTGAACTCTCAATAGCTAGATTGTCCTAAACAATGCATTTAAGCTCATTTCACGTTACGCTATACTATTGTGCTATATAGTATAGCAAAGAAGGACCTAATGCTATACTACTACTAAGCTAATTATAATTTTGTTAAACCTTATTACTGAGTTTGTTTATCATATCATATCTTAAGTAAATGTTTCTTAAAATTAGCACAATATACTCTGATTTATAATCTCGGGTAGTAAAATGACTTTTCCATTCACTTCACAGCTATCTTGTTTGTCAGTAAATAGATAATGATTTTTAGGGTTCCGTAGTTCCCGTCTCGGAACCCTTATGGTTTCGTCATGTCCGTCCGTCCGTCTACCCGTCCGTCCAAACGGTTAGTTCTAGAAAGATAAAACTTTGCATGGATATGTGTATTTACCACGTCGACAAAGTGCTAAAATGAAATCCTGAATATTTTTTTCGCCCTTACACGTAAAGTGGAAATGTTTTTTTTTCTAGTGTCTATCCCATAGTGTGGGATAACATTAGATAGGTACTTTAAAAATATAGCGACATTGCCAAGACGATTTTTTGATTTAGTTATCCGTTTGCGAAATATTCAAGATCATTTTTTTGGTAAAATAGGCCATCCTCCCTCCCTCCCTCCCTCCCTCCCTCCGTCCCTTTAAATATATAGCGTGGCGTTCACATTACGCGATAATATCGCAAGTATTCATAGTATATAGCAAGCTCAGTACGGTTGTGTGGCTCGTTTCGCTTGCGGGACGGCCGGGGTGAGGGAGGAGGAAGAGGGCGGCGCGCGAAATAGCACAGCATGAACTCGGCGCATCGCACTATTTTATAGAATATAGTAAGCCAATAGTATATAGTACAGTACAGTGTGGACGTGTCCATAACAATGTACGGTGCGCGATATTGCTGTGCTATGAGCTATATACTATATTCTATTATATTATAGCGTAGTCTGAAAGCCATTTTACAATATATAACGCTGTGAACTACTTAATATAGTTATGAATGTATGAAAACGAAGTATGGATGTTTGAAGGTTCATTCACCACGCCTTAGGGCTCCTTAACCGTACGGGCTCAAATTGAGGACCTGGGCTTCGGTCACGACGTGTGAGACCGCCGCCGAAGTAGACCGAATTTGAATAATTTGCGCCAAAGGAGAACGAACTTTAAGCAAGGGGAGTAAAGTAGAAAATCGTTTCAGGATAATATCAAAATTGTATGTGATAAAGGCATTAGTACCGACCAATTTACAACTGTGATCGCAAGAAATAATGACGCTTGTACCATTGAGTATAGGGTGGAATTTGGCGTGGACGTAATTGCAACCCTTAATTCTGATATCTCAATTGGTATCGATTAAAGTGGAATTTATGTCCAGGGTCGATGTTTGTTAATGTGCGGCAACGCCTTCGGTTTGTGTCTAAGCATAAGTAGGGTCGGCAAACGCAACGGTATGCACGTTTATATAATTACTTGCAGGAGGGCTAAGGTGGGTCTATATGAACCGGAATCCGTAAGGCCGGGGAAGACGAGGGCACTGAAAATAGAAAATAAATAGAGCTGATAATCGGACACACA
The DNA here is from genome assembly GCA_037179445.1 of Phengaris alcon alcon. Lineage (NCBI taxonomy): Eukaryota > Metazoa > Arthropoda > Insecta > Lepidoptera > Lycaenidae > Phengaris > Phengaris alcon. The sequence continues at coordinate 696,915 of JAYRCH010000162.1, read as the reverse complement.
TGTGTCGAGTCAAATGTCAATTTGATTTTCAATTCTATTGTATTAGCGTAGAGTTCTATTTTCAGTGCTCTAAATTTTCGTGGCCACGCCGGATTCCGAACAATATAGTCCCAGCCTTACAGGAGCCATACATCATCCTGTCTATCGTCCAGTCGGCATGACGCTGCAGGCTTGATCCAAACTGCCAACTGTTCGTCCAAATACTCCACAAATATATTATATTATAGACGTGAGACGAGGTATGTTGAGGCAAAAAATTGTCCCTACTTAAATGTCTTCACTTTTGGGTACGAAATGTCTGGGTGTGAATTTGATGACCTGTAATAAATATTATAAAGATATTTTTATCTTTTAATATTGAAGCAATAATACAAGTCAACAAAAAATATTTATAATATTTTAAATTAAAATTTTCTGATTGTGAACAACTAAAAGTTGACAACAAAAACCAGAGGCTCTATAGAGATTCATAGCAAATAAAGTTTGCTTTTGTACATTTTACAATGAAAAATAAATATGGTGCTTCAAACTTTAAAGTATGAAGAGCGTGCCTGGCCAGTGATAGGGGATTTCAAGATGGTAGGTTTTCTGGTGGAAATGCAAGGCGGATACACTAAATATCCATGCTATCTTGGCTTATGTGACAGTAGAGCCGACACACTTCACTGGAAGCAGCAGTCATGGCCTCAACGGATCGAGTTTCAGGTAGGAAAACATAATGTTGAGAACGAACCATTGTGAAGGACGATCATATTATGAACCGATTGTAAAGGACGATCATATTATGAACCGATTGTAAAGCACGATCATATTATGAACCGATTGTAACGCACGATAATATTATGAACCGATTGTGAAGGACGATCATATTATGAACCGATTGTAAAGCACGATCATATTATGAACCGATTGTAAAGCACGATCATATTATGAACCGATTGTAAAGCACGATCATATTATGAACCGATTGTGAAGGACGATAATATTATGAACCGATTGTGAAGGACGATCATATTATGAACCGATTGTAAAGCACGATCATATTATGAACCGATTGTGAAGAACGATCATATTATGAACCGATTGTGAAGGACGATCATATTATGAAGCGATTGTGAAGGACGATCATATTATGAACCGATTGTGAAGGACGATCATATTATGAACCGATTGTGAAGGACGATCATATTATGAACCGATTGTGAAGGACGATCATATTATGAACTGATTGTGAAGGACGATCATATTATGAACCGATTGTGAAGGACGATCATATTATGAACCGATTGTGAAGGACGATCACATTATGAACCGATTGTGAAGGACAATCATATTATGATACCTCCGTTGCATTTGAAGGCTCTCCATCAAGACACTCCAGCTTTTGAATACCTAGTTTCTTGCTTTTGTATTCTACTGAATTAAAAAAAAATAGATTATCTTAAAATTTGAAATTGCGTTCTACTTGCTAAAAAAGCAATTTTTATTACATAATAATATTTTTTATTTTTTTTATTTAGACATTAGTAATCAAAATCAGTACTACAGAACTCAGACTCAAAAATCGTGTTTACTTGTGTAATGCGTATCGTTTACAAGATGTTTATTAAAAAAATATATATTTTCATGATTTTACATAGACGTATATATTACAGACAAGGCAATGTTGAGGCAAAATGGTCCCCACTTAAATGGCGCCCCTTTTGGGGTTGTTCGGGGCCATTTTAACATTTGAGGTATGGTGTAATCAAGATGGCGTAACTTTTTCTTGTTACATGAAGCTTTGTTTTGTCAAATGTACGTCATAAGGCACTCGTAGCTATCTTTACTTATATATCAAGCACCTACTTTGTAAAATGATGCTCAAAATATTTTCCTGACTGTACTGTAAATTAAAAGGATTCGAATTATTAACGTATCCATTATGTTGTTATGTCATAAAACAAATTGTTATCTCTGATCTTATTCATTACAACGTCCCATTTTAATGTGATTGGTTGGTAGTTATTAACCGACTTCCAAAGGGAGGAGGTTCTCAATTCCTTGAAGTATTTCACGCGGTATGTTTCTGAATCTAATTCAATGTGCTTTCACGAAGCTCGCGAACAAAAGGTGATCATTAAGTATTTCAGTTTAAGGATTTTTTATTATTTTAACAGTTAAGTATTTTACGAAGCCCTAGTTTCATAGAATAGGAGAATAGAGGAGACGACGATATGTAAAATATTTAGTTTAATTTAAATACTCAGAAATATTGAGGTATTACTACTTGATATATTATTGTATTGATTTCTTATCTTTACGCGAATGTTCTTTGTTTTAAACACGTACGGATTGTGTCGCGGTGCACTTTTCTTTTTCCCGACGTTTCGGCTACTTCCCAGCAGCCGTGGTCACGGGAGGACTGAGCTGGCAGTTGTCCTATTTGTTGAAGTTGTTCCAACCACCCGAAGATTCTTCAATTATTATTTGTGCTCCGATCTACCTACCTACCTATCTAATTACTAAACTACACATAAAATATTATATTTTTTTACATTTACCAAGTAGTAATATGCCTCAATATTTCTGAGTATATTAATTAAACTAAACATTTTAGATGTATAGATCATCCCTTTTGCCATGCATGTCAGTATGCATTTCATACCAATGCATGCATAATACATGACGTATAAAAACAAGTCGAGCACTCGGCGCCGCTTATTATCCGGTATAATATTATGATAATTGTCTCAAGTACAAACACGACCGATTACCATTATTAATTGTTACCAGGTATTTTAATTCTAATTGAGTGACTTAGTTTTTGTACGTTTGATTTATTGTTTCATGTTGTCGTTACGATTGAAGGTCAATTCACACCGAAACTAAACGATACGCAACATGTCGCTGCATTTTAAACTTCAAAGTCACGTCTTTCTCGTTGACGTCCCGTTGACGGCGGCGGTGGACAAACAGCGTAAGGATCGCGGTTCGCGGTTCTTTAAAAAAGCGCTTCAAAATTAAACTTTATTTACTACACGAAAAGATACACGTTTCATTACAAGAGTTCGTCAATTAGTAAGTCGTAGCCATCACCATTATTCAACCTCCAACATCGTATCAATAAGCGCGGGTCAACTGACGCCCGGTTTCTGAGGTTATTTTGTCGGTAGGTTATCTATTCAATAGCGTTATTGATTGAAAGGCGCAAACGCGTTAAGCAATCAAAAGCGCTATTGAATACTCGTAAAAATCGCGTAAAACCCGACGCCAAAGTAATAACTAAAATGATTATAATGAATTGTCTGTCTGTTAATGTGTCATTACTCATTACTAAATCGACCAGGCAAGCGATATTTCACTTTTACTGTAACTATTAAGTAATATTATATGTTTTCAGTTAAGTTTATACACGGCTGTAACTTAATCAAGAGGTAAGTGTCAATTCACACCGAAACGAAACGCTAAGGGGACACAGCGCTGTATTTTAAGGTACTTAAAATTTAACTTTTTTGATTACATAGGAAGATACACGTTTCTTTATAAGAGTTCGAATGTCAGATTGCACCGCGCTGCACGTTTCATATGACATCAGTCAGTCATCAGTATATCTTTTTGTGTAGTGAATAAAGTTCTATTTTAAATAGCTATCTTATGAAAGCAGCGCCAAGATGCGTCGCTTATCCTCGCGGTGTGAACTGATCCTATTCTGTTAAGATATAGCTACGTAGGTAACAGGCGATAACTCGATACAATGGCCGTTTCCGTGACATAGTAAAAACGGCAAATCCAAATGGAAGGAGAATTTGTTCCACCGTAGCCCCCCCCCCCCCCCCTAAACTACTGATCCGATGTTAAAGAATGAGGTGTCCATAAATTCGATATAATCGAAATAAAAATATAAATAAAAAATATAATAACATAGGCTATATAATTTACGTAGTCGGGTTGAAGTTTTTTATTAAACATTGTAGTTAGCCATTTCTAAAACTTGCAAGTTACACATCGATTGTTTCATTAATCAGGCACCTAATAATCATTTTAAAACTGTAAAAAAGCAAAAATCAGGCAAGCACATAAATCAGGTGTCGTCTGTCTGTCTGTCTGTCTGTGTGTCTGTAATAAGACCGAACCCACTTGTGGTGACTGCTTATTTTTAAATCTGATTCAAAAGTAAGCCGGCTAAAGGAGTATTTAAAAATGATTAATTATTTTGCTTAATAAATAGTAAGTATTCCAGAAAAGTTTATTGTAATTCACTGTTTTGGCGATTTGAATCGCATTCTCTTTACGAAATTGAAATATTTTGTATTTAGGTAATAATATTGGTTGGTTAGTACCTGGGTACCTGAGGTTTTCGGAGTTCTGATAAATTAAAAAAAATAAAATAATAACAAAAATATTTATTTGGCCGGGATTTGAACCACATTCCGTATTTTCGAACGAAGCAATAGTTGTACATACGCATACCAAACTGCCAATGGGACTGACGTAATACAGTAAAAGTTATTGATATTATATTGTTGCACGACAAAAGAAAAAACACATATAGCATAAAAATGTTTCGCAGTTTCCCAGGGATAACACCTATGCTAGCTAGATCGATTTTTCTCCCCCAGCCGTTTTCTAGAAATCGATTGTAATTTATACAAGATTGTCTCGTTTAAAGTATACGATAAAAACTGGTCGTAATGACGGAACTCTAACACCTTAGATACGACATGTAGATTATTTACGAGTACGACCTTAGGTTTTTGTAATATTCCTGTATTATGCATTGCTGGCAACACGAACAAAATATAAGACTGACACAATTGCTTGTGCTAAAATTTACGACGAAGTGTGGCAACATAAACTACGACTCTGAATGCGAATTTCATTGATACTTGACATTGACACTGGCAAGTGCGGCTCGACCATCATTGATACTTCATGCAATGTGAAATGACATAAGGAATGAGAATGAAACTTTCCTCGAGACAATGAATAAACTAAATTGAGTATGTGAATTATTGACGAACCGCTATCTCTAGAGTCTAGACTACTGACACTTCAAAGAACTGATTTGTGGTAACAATTGTCAGTCGCAAATTTGAAATAGGTATACACTACAATACACTAGATACTAGCTGTTATCCGCGACTTAGTGTAAAACGGAAATGTTCCGAGTTGTTAGCCCTTCATGAACAAATGGACTATCCAACTCTCATTTTTCACAGACAGACAGACAGACAGACTACTGTCTGTCTGTCTGTCTGTCCGCGCTTCAAGATTCTGTAATTATGAATACAAATAGATAAAATTTGGTATAGGTAAAGACTGTGTATAGATCTCGGTTTTGGCATCATAAAATAACAATAATTTTACATATTAGGGGTGGCTCTCCATACATGTGAAGTGTGTGGAGTATCGTTGAATAGGTCTTTGAAAATAAAGGTAAGGTTTAGTACATGATTTTTTTACAAAGTCGACCGTTTTTGAGTAATCGGCCTCCAAAGTGGTTCATAAGTTGCCCCCAAGGCATTTCTAAACTATAGGAGACAGAAACTTGTAAGTATCCATGCTAAAAACTCTTTAGGAAAATTATTTTGAGCGAAATCGATCAATAACTTTTGAATTAATTAAAAGAAAACCTATTGCGCTTATAATTACGGAACCCTCCTTAGCATACTCTTGGTTAGGTTATCAACTTGAACTTGTAGTTTCTGATCTTAGCGCGTTCAATAAAATTACCAGAAGTAGTAGATTAAAATATTTATAAATTGCTAACAAGCCTGATCAAATCCTATAGTCGAGTAAAAATTCAACGGTACAAGGGAGTGGGCCAAAATAAAAATGCAATCAGATTGCCAAATTAAAAGCGCATAACGATCGATTGTATGCGAATTTAAGTCCATAATCAGTGTGGGAGGAGATGGGGCGATAACAAACATGACAATAACAGTACATGAAGCAACAATAAGACCGCTCTGCCTTGAGCACAGCGGCGAGCGACGCGGCGGCGAGCGACGCGGTGACGAGCGACGCGGCGACGAGCGTCGGCGTGCGCAGGCGGACTCCGTAGTCGCCGCTTGACACACTTCACTCCTGTCAAGCCGCAGGTCCGAGGCTGTGCAGCGGCCTAAAGGTAGCCTTCCGATGCACGCGACCGCGTTCCGAGACCGAAATAGGGTCGTGGAGCCATACCTAGTATGAATTTATATGGAGCACAAAACAATCCCCGCGACCCGCGTCGCGTGACCCGTGAGTGTGACCAGAGAACCTGATTAGCTGGTTTGCTGGTAGCGGTCGCGGGTCGCGGTCGCGGGTCGCGGTCGCGGGTCGCGGTCGCGGGTCGCGGTCGCATAGATCAGAAGTCTACCATAAGAAGCAATACTTTCTTCCACTCCCGAACATGGATGACTCGTGCTTGTTATCGAATTTGTGACCAATTTAAATGTTATTGAAGCACTTGTAATTGGAGACAATAATGTTTTTTTTATTGAATTTTACGATGTCGAGCACTTTTCGTTTTAAGTATTTTAAACGTGACAAATATTGTCAATCGATCCAACATTTTATCTTTTCGGTACGCTTAAATGTCTAAAAACAGTAATTGGACTACACTCTTGATCTTTCCTCTCTATTTACACAGATTACTAAAAAAAATTGGCTTTATATAGAAAAGCAACATTCATGTAAGACTTGTTCCTGGCGTTGGCAATGGCATTAGTAACATAATACGGTGTAAATCATGTGTTATATAATGCGTAATTAATGACGTAGTTAGATCGTAAACAATAGGTCAAAGCTCGGGATAACCGGTTACGTTTATAGTTCATTAAGTCGTTCCTGGGTGGGATGCCTGCGCATACGCATACGCAGGATTCGCCATAGCTGAGAGAACAAACATTGTAATTACGATTTATGATAAAACAACATCAGTCCGTGGTCCGGGCGTGACAAGAGCGATCGTGGGTGGCGTAACACAAAGGATGCAGATTCAATCCCGGGTCTTTGATTTCTGAAACATAGAATCTCAAAAAAAATACGTAAATAAACTGCGAGTCTAGGAAAGACTAAAAGACTAATAATATTCGAGGACCCGTAAATTATACTAAGCATTAGGAAAGCGTTTAAAGCATTAGGAAACTTTCCCTTTCACACATTAAGGGGAGACTCATTCGAGACAAAATAAAGATAGATGATATATTATATAATATATAACACATATGATTTATGAAGTCATGAACGTTATGGCTTTTTAACTCACCGCAATTGATTTTTTATGCTAAAATCCTTCGAATTTAATCTATCTCATCTTTGAATAAGAAGGGTGATAGTAAAAAGGTATAAGATTTATGTGCGAAGGCTTGAATAGTGAAACTCGTAGATAGCGAAAAAGCATTGCATCATGGGCTCGACTTATGAGAAGCATTTGCAGGGCTGTCACATATTTCTGAGAAAGATAATTCAACAGCATTATATGACAGCCGGTCAGTACATTATGGCCTTATAAATTTACTGTTTTGAGCTCTGGGCCCAGATTTTCCATTTAAAGTCATTATATTTAATGTTATTATGTCGAAAATTAAATTTAACGTAACAGTCCTGTTTATATTTGTATTTATAATTAATAACACCCATAACAATACTTCAAACGTGCTAGCTTAATTCCAGTAGTCATGATAATAAATAATTATTGTACCTTATCATAGAGTTACCGTTGAATTCAGAATACTGGTTTATGTATACGTAATACAAACTTATAGTTAAATATATCTTAGTTCAAAACAAAACTTACAACGTAGTCAAACGCCTGCGCTCTTGAATCAAGCAATAAAGATGCAGCGCCAAGCAATAATTTCAATTACAAACTCCCAATAAGTCAGACGCCCAAGAACAAGGCGTGAAACTAATACTGTGTGTATAAAGTTATTCAATTATACGTTATGTCAGCTAAACAACTTAATGATTGAATTAACACTGTTCTAGACCACACGCAGATGTCCTCCCGCGCAGTGATCTATGCGCGTTTTGTATAAAGGGAATAAGCGTGGGCCTAGAGCATTTCCTTGCGGCACGCCGCACACACGGCAGCAGCGGCGCTTTGTGACTCACTCTACAGTCATGAAGCGACTGTAGCGACGAGGCGCCCACCGTGACGAATACAATAAAGAAGATTAATTGAAGAAACAAACACAATGTTTGCCAAGTTATATAGTTTTACGACAAGCAAACTTTTGATCGAGTGCAAGCTTTTAGAGCGTTTCATTGTGTTTGAATGCAAATTGATACACTTGGGCAACTTTGTTTACGAGATTTGATTGTTATCGAAATATATTTAAATAAATATATCAATTTAATTCCACAATAGAAAAAATTGCATTAAATTTATTGATATTAATTATACATAATTATATTTTACTCACTGTTTTTAGTAATGTTTAGTTTTGTTCACGCAAGTAGGTGATTTTCATTATTTCCAACCAAAAAAATGTAAGATCCTTACAGCCTAAACAAAGTATATATAACAAAGTATATGTAACTAAATTGTTATTATGTGTAATTAAAAAAAATGGTACAAAAGTACAACTTCTATAGTGGTACAACTATATTCTTACCCCCTTACTAACAAAATATTTACACATTGGATAAGCAACACAATGTTTTGTCCTTGTCTATCAAGCGACATTTCCCACGTATAAGATAAGGACAAAACATTGTATTGCTTATCCACTGTTTAAACCTTTTTATTAGTAAAGCGGTTAATGTTTGGGAGTTGTTATTTTTTATACATCGAATAATTATCGAGCAAGCAAGCAATATTGTTAAGCAAGTAGTTGCACTGTAAATATAATGTATGCTATTGCTATCTATGTACTTTCTAAGAAATTCTACTTCATGCTTCCACTGATACAAGTTAATTATCCCGTGTTTGGTTATCTATTTCAGTCGCAGATAAACAGCTCGAAATGACATTTAATAGGTGTCTACTGTCTCATATGATGTCTCGCTGTTGAGATATAAGATATCAGTTTTACGAGCAAATTCGAATCGCTTTTAAATTAGACTGATTTATGCCAGCTTTTAGCTTTGCTATTATTTCCAGGGACGTAAATTCTGCGTGTTTACTATTCATAACTTATTTATATTTGAGGTCAATATCAAGTTCTGGACTGTTCCATTGTCTGCTAATATTACTGTCAGTTTTGTGCTGGACATATTACGGCTTGTTTTGTATTCGACAAATAGAAAGCGATTTCTAATATAATTAATATTAACATCTTAAATAATAGACGTTGGTTATTTTGGTTTCCAAGGATTTGCTATACATTTTGTTTAGTCTTTTCTTTTGCAACCTTTAGATGATTTAGCATAAAGTCTAAACTCTAAACATAGTTACAAAATTATTATTAAAAAAACTTTTTTAAAAGAAGCTTTTTTATAACTGAGTTCCTATGGTCACCTTGTTCCTCCATCATCAGATCTGGTTTATGTCTTCATAATATTGCATTGTCACACGATATAGAATAAAATTACATATGCATTTAAAATTTCAGCTCAATCGAACATCGGTAATAGGGTCAAATTTAACTTACAAGATTTGCCTTGGATTTGCCACACAAAGGAACTAGTGAAACCAAATAAAAGGTTTTAAAATGTGTCAATGATGATGTAGACAGCAGATCACAAAATTACACGGAAATTTTATAATACACATAAACAGAATTTTACAGTTGCTGTAAAATTCTGCAAAAGTGTTTTCAATCATTTTTATTGCGCTCTAGATAATTTAGGGCCATGTTTATGGTTTTGCGGTATCACTTCAAAATTTTATGGCACTGAAAATTAAATTCGAATATAGATTTGACAGTCTGAACCATTGTGGTGTATGCTGTAATCAAATCAATTAGGATCATGTCTACTACATTGTTTTGACAGAACTGTATACTTATAAAATCACTTGACCCTATGAATTAAGTCAGAATTGAATCCACTACTTCCATTAACAAATCAAAAATCAACTCACGTAGGCCAAGATCCGACGATAATGTAACAGATTTAAACTGTATAAGTTAATCGTGCGCGGGCACAGACGCGCAAAAATACCCTGCCGCAAATAGCGCGTTCCTTGCACTGATGTCCTCTCTTATATAACACTATGAATCAACTTTCATTGTTATTTGCTGATAGACTTAGTGAATGTGTAACTACAATTTTTAGGGTTCCATACCAAAAGGGTTAAAAACGGGACCGTATTACTAAGACTGTCCGTCTGTTCGTCTGTCTGTCTCTCTGTCACCTGGCTGTATATCACGAAACGTGAAAGCTCGACAATTGGTGATTATGAATTGAAATTATGAATTTCTGTTTCCGCTGTAACAACAAATTTTGTTAATTTCATATAATTAGGTTTTAAAAGCTAACCTAACCTTAAAAGCCGACCAAATGCGAGTTGGACACGTGTACGACACGGCAAAAAAAATACTTTTGTTGTATGTGAGCCCCATTTTAATATTTATTTTTCTGTTTTTAGTATTTGTTGTTACAGCGGAAACAGAAATTCATAATTTCAATTCATAATCACCAATTGTCGAGCTTTGATGGGATGTGATGGGAAAATCCTTTATTGTCCATCTAGACTTAGTTTTAATCGACATGATAGTTGGTACATGATAATAGCTTAGAATTATGCCTCCTATATGAAGATCTAAGACCATCATAATAGTCTAATAATAGTCTAAATAATAGTCTAAAAGGATTTCCTTGTAAATAAATTAAGGACCCAGTGGCAAATCTTCCGTCACAGCAATGAAATATTGCAACAAATATTTATGCTGATGTAAACATATCGGTGGCGAATCAATATCGGTTCTGCGAAGTACTCGGGGTATCCGTCATCGGGTCTGAACTGAAGAACCGTTCATGGAATAATCGATACACTACATTGTATTGGAGTCTCAATATTGGCACAGGGGCGACACTCTCTACAAATGACAGCTTGAACACCGACGAATGTCAGCAACGTTGACGTAAGCCTAAGGTCGACACCGAAATAATTTTAAACTTTATTTATTTATTTATTTATATTTTAATTTATTTATTATTTATTTTTTATTATTATATTAATTTAATTATTACTATTATTTAATTACTTATTATTATATATTTTTAAACTCTTTATTTATTTATTTTTAAAAAAATTATTTTAATATTTTTTTTAACTAATAATTTTGTATTTTATTAATAATTTTGTCAGAAAAATCTATCATAAATACTATGAAATTATATTGTCAATTATATCAAAGCACGAAACGACCAGCGGCCAGCCTCGTGAACGAAAGTCCTGGCTGGGAAAACTCACGCCCCTCTCGCCGCGCGCACAACCCGCACACATAGCTGCGAGCTGTCAATCGCGCAAGTCTATCGAATGACGGCTCTTTACGTTAGTAATATATATTCTTTGACATTGGCTTATTTTCTGAAGTAGCAGCGTGTACATATCTTATCAGGCATAGTAAAGAAATAACTGATTTTAAAACTGCATCGGTCTAATCAATTTCACTAGAGGGCGCCCTGTGGCTAAACTTGCAAAAAATAATTAATATAATTTATAAGTTTCAACTTTGTAGGTGTTCTTTTGTCTCTCAGATGAAAAAATAATAAAATGAAAATGTTGGGACAGATTGACAAATGTTAACCCGTAACAAAATTGTGTCTGTCAAACGTACGCTAATGTGTGTTAGTAATCTGAGGTAGTGTGTGTTGTTGTTATTTTTATGTATTTCTAAACATTATTCAAAAAAATACTAATTTTCTGCACACCATCCCCTCCAAATAAACTTGAATTTACCGGCCAAATTTCATACTCCTCCGGTTGCACAATTCTCGTAAAACTGTCTTTTGAGAGGCTCCTTACTTTCTTTAAAAATTCTAACGTCTTATGGTCTCGTCATGTTCCGTTTCTAAAAACAAAACGACTGAAAAAATATTATCACGATATGGACAGTCCATGTGATGAATTTTGAAGGAAAACTATACATAACGGCTTATATAACTTTGTTAGTATACGAGTTATAGATGCATAACTTGTGAAATGCGCTTACTTGGAAAACTTCTTACAAAAATAACGTAATAATAAGTGAACATGTAAAATATTGGTATAAAGGTACGGAACCCGACGTGCGCGTGGCCGATTCGCACTTGTTTAAGATTGATTCATTATAATTGAATTAACATATAAATAAAGTCTTCCCAACTTACGACTATTGCCCTGATGAAGCACCACATTATGTATGTAAATATTCGTGTCTCCTAAACATCCCGGCGGCGTTTATTAAACTGTTACAGACTAACTTATTGTTTTTCGAGTTTTGTAACATACTGTTAGAAAAACATGTAATGTTTTTTAAAATTTGTAGAAAAGCAAGCAATGGGTACCAGACAACGGAAATATATTTAACTAGCTTGTGCCCGGAGCTCCGCCCGTGTAAATGCAGTATCCCATGGAAACACTGTCCTTTTTCGGGATCAAAAGAGTAGCCTTTGTGTTAATCCAGAGCTTAAACTACTACCACATCAAATTTCATCAAAATCCGTTCAGAAATATTTGCCTGAAAGAGTAACAAAATCCATCCAATCATACTCACAAACTTACATTTATAATAGTAGTAGGATACTTTTATACGATACACACAATATTTAAGATTTTTTATTTATTATAATGTACTCATTTTTAATAAACATCCATGACCCAGGAATTTAGAAATTCCTGTAAAAATAAAAATGTTGTATAAAAATGTAAAAATTTTTTGTTACTTAGGCGGCATTCGTATTCGGCGGCGAATTCCGACCAAATGTGTACTATGTCACTAACATCATTCACACTTACACATGGGGAGTTCACACCGAGCACAGTTCTCCGCAGTGGCGGGCAGGGTGGCGGGCAGGGCGGCGGGCAGGGTGGCGGGCAGGGCGGCGGGCAGGGTGGCAGGCAGGGCTTTTCATTAGTATGACTGTGTCTATCATCTTCTACTCCAGTGTTCCGCAAACTTTTTGCGTTCAACTTACATCTAGGAAAACGAAAATTTTTAGAGGTCACCACAAATTTAAAGTCAGTTTTTGTAGGTGCACCTAAATACTATAAACAAATAAAAAAATTGTTAATAGTATTTTTCTTAACCTTACTTACTAAAAATAACCGTAATTTCCCGTAATAACTAATGGCCCATTTCTTCATGAGAGAGTTAAACTAGAGTTTGTTATTCGGCAGATATACTTATTCCAGTCTTCAACAGACCGACGGGTATGGTCATGTATGTGTGACTGTGAGCTATATAACTACTCTAGGGGTTTATGGTTTTTTTTTAGGTTTCTTTTTTTCTACTTTTTACGCACACTGACTGACATCAGTAAGTTAACTGCCAGGTATAAAGTCAGCCCAATATTTATCCTTAGGACAAAAATATTCGGGGGTTATTTCTTAAGCTGGTGTAAAGAAAACGAAATCTCCAGTTAACTCACGTTAACTAACGGATAACTCTAATCGTAAGATAACTACGAGTGAAGAAATCGGCCATAACTAGTGTCCACGGTACACCAGTGTGCCGCGGTACACACTTTGGGGTTCTAATATATAGATAATTTCTCACGTATCGGTAATGAGGGATTTACATGGGTCGATTTTCGCTGCAACATTTCCGCCGCGTGGCGAAAATCGACCGGGTAAATGGCAATTCGGCGAGGTCGCAAGTTGCAACTCGCAAGGCAATTTTGCCAACAAAAATGACAAGACTTTTTGTTAAGCGACTCGCACGGCGATAATCGATCCACGCTAATCCCGCGTCACATAACGGCGAATAAGCAGCTACTAGGTTTATGCAGGGCCTTTATGAGTGTCGCGACTCCGGCTTAATAGGGTTGCCAACCGCCCTGTTTTCCCAGGACATGTCCTAGTCTTTGCTGTGTCCTGGGGTGTCCTGGATAGTTAAGAGCAGCGTCCCGGGTTAAAAGGCCATGTATTTTAAAATTTGCGCACCACTTTTGCAATTATCTTCCTAATTTAATTTTATTCAAATACTTTTATGAAAAAATATGATTATTGTCAATACGTGTATTTTATTTAACCTATTTTCACTACATATTGCTTTACTGAACTCTATTACTGCGTCCTATTTTTAAACTTTTTCGAAAAAATACTGTATAATAATAGAGAAAGCAAATGAATATAATCCGAGGGTATATAATATGTGTTTCATAGATTTTGCAAAAGCGTTTGATTCTCTATTTCATAATGCCATTTGGGAAGCTCTATTGCAACAGGGTTTAAGTAAAAAGTACGTCAAAATACTTTAGAAAAAGAAGGCCAAGAATTTCGCCTTTCAAATGGAGTCAAGACACAGGACAAGGCGACCCTCTATCGCCTAAAATATTGTCGGCTGTAATAGAATACGTTTTCCGGAAGATACATGGGGAGAAAATAATGCAACGGATTTGGAATTTATCAAAGGAGAGCAAAAAGGTTGGGTTGTCTCTAAACGCCTCAAAGATCTAGATTCTATCAAGTGGCGAGATCATAAATATTGTAGTGGATGATAACAAGATAGAATACGTAAACGAATATGTCTACTTAGGACACTTAATATCGCTTGAAAATTGCACTGGAAATGAAGTTAACAGAAGGATAGCATATATATGATGTGATAGCATGGCAAAAATATTTAGGATTAAAGGAAATTAAGAAAAACAGAGAAATTAATACAATAATTAATAAAAGAAGAAAAACTCGCAATCTGTCAAAAGAAAACGGAAAGGAGTATGTTGGATATGAAATGAAGAGACCAAATTAGTAACAAAAATTAGAGAGAATACAAAAATTCAAGACATAATAGAAAAATTCGACTTTTAAAATGGAACAGGGCTGGCCATGTATGCAGAATTGAGAACACTAGATGGATAAAAGAAATAGTGGAGTGGTTACCTAGAGAGAAAACAAGAAGTAGAGGGCGACAAAGAATGAGATGGAGATATATATTTACACAAAGAGTTGGTGCAGACTGGAAGAGAGCAGCAGGGGAGAGAAAACAATGGAAGTTATTGGGGGTGGCCTACGCCAAAGAGGCGACTATTACCTAAAAAAAAATAATATAATAAATAAAATATACATACTAATATTTTATTATAAATAATTTTTAGTTATGAATAAATAAATGTCTCAAAATGAAAATATGAAGGTATAAAATTAATAAAATAATAATATACAATATAGCTATAAAATAATCTAACTTAACTTAACTTAACTATTGATGAATTGTATGTTTTTTGAAGAATAAAGGCTATTTTTATTTTATATTTTTATTTAAACTGAATCGTCCTGATTTTACGACTTCAAATCCTAATTTTTTGTTGTGGGGTTGGCAACCCTAGCTTAATATACGATTTAAGAGTGTGAAGCTTTCTAAATCCCGATGTAAATTTTATCGGTCGTGTGAAGTCTGAATATCCATATCCGTCAAAAAGAGCAAAAGTACTGAAAATAAGTAAACAAATATAAATGGACTTTTATGGAAAAGTATCGAATAGAAAGATGCTTATACTATCTATGGTTTTATAGCGCCCGTCACACGTATAGTTCTTACCGCTAGAAATAGCACGGGCCGTTCCAACCTGCGCTCCGAACCGAACGTGTAAATGCGCGGAGCCGACAGTCCGATTGGCATGTCAATGACAGCGCATTTTTCACACAAAGAACCGCGCGCTCTGACGTATTTTTAAGTATTATGTAAGACGCTGGCAGTCCAAACCATGACGTATTTTTGTCGTAATTAGCGCGTCAGCAGTTCGATCCGCAGTCCAAACAGCAGATCCTTCCGCGGTTTGAAATGCAGTCCGATCCGCGGTCCGAACTTTACGTGTGCAGGGCGCTAATCTGGGGACTTAGCAGGAACAACTGACATCAACGTATTCGTAACTTTATCGAATGAATTTGTATAGGAGCTGTCATAATTTTCCATACAATACCCATTCGATAACATTACGAATACGTTGCTGTCAATTGTTGCTGCTAACCCCCAGTTCCCTGCTGTCAAAAACATTATTGCGCTGAACACGAAGACACGAAGTGTCACAATATATCCCGTGTGTCACAATATATTTTGGGACCGAGTTAAATTCGTTGTGAAATCATCAAAGATCATATTTTCTTGGGAATGACATTTTCAGGGCTGGGCTGCCTTTAGCTTATAAGGTAGTAACTGTTTATGTCACCTACCTTTCTAATTAAAACAAAATATAATAAGTAAATTGTTTGTACATTATCCATTCATAATACCTATTTACGGATTTAGCCTGCCATGTTTATTTAAAAAATTCTCCCTGCAGTACAGTTTTGAATATTTTCTATTAACAGCAACTCCTTAAGTATAGAATCAGACTCATATTTTATAAAATATAATTTGATTTTGCATAACATTCATCATCACTTTGTACCGTTCTTCAATTTTGACCATTAATAATTTACAGACACTCAACATCTACAAATTGGTAGCGGGCATATATTAATAGCATCATTTCTTTTAATATATTTTATATCCATATTTACCAATTCTCCTACTCAATCTAATAGCCAACCCTACTCCGAAATACCTTTTGCCAACGTCCTTGAGCAATTTAGCAACATTCGCAGTTGGGCCACGCCGTGATGCGAATGTTGAGATAGCTCCAAACTTATGTTCTATTCTGTTAGAACAGATCTATGCCCACGAGAGCAGGTCCAAATGTTACAAAGTTTTAATGCTCGTTTAGTTTAAGCTTATCAAACAGTTCGGCATGTTTTTGTCTACAGCGATAATCTAATAAAGAGGAAATATTTGTTTGTTTGCTTGATGAAATTTGACACGGACATAAAATAGACCACAAGGACATAGGCTACTTTTTATTGCGGCTAAAAAAACGGTTCACGCGGGTTTTATGCGCGCCTGCTGGTATGGGCAACGTCTAGTATCTTTGTACAAGATATTAACGTTACATATATTTATTAACTTTAAGGTCAGCTCACACCGCGACGATGCGCGACGCTACGCGTTTTTAACCAACTTCATTAAGATAGCTATCTATTCATTTGACATCGGTAATACACTGCACATGCGCTGTGCAGCGCGGTGCAATTTGACATTCGAACTCTACAATGAAACGTGTATCTTCTTGTGTAACGAATAAATTTCAACTTTGAATAGCTATCTAAAAATGCAGCGACATGTCGTGTATCGTTTCGTTTCGGTGTGAATTGACCCTTATGCTACAATATTATTGAAAAACTCCGCTTGGTCTCTTCTTGAAAGTGTATGGCAGGTATTAGGCGAACCAGCCAAAGCCTGCCCCAAACGAAAATTGACTCAAAAAAGTTACTTGTAAGCGTTTGGTGGACTAGTGCCGGTGTCGTTCATTACAGCTTTCTTAAATCTGGCCAGACGATTACGGCAGATGTCTATTGCCAGCAACTGCAAATCATGATGAAAAAGCTAGCTGCTAAACAACCGAGGTTGGTCATTCGCTCTAGGCCACTGCTGCTTCAGGACAACGCTAGACCACACACTGCACAACAGACGGCTGGCAAATTAGAGGAGCTTCAATTGTAATGTCTAAGACATCCACCGTACTCCCCGGACCATACTCCAACAGATTACCATTTTTTTCGAAATTGGATAACTTCTTGCAAGGGAAAAAATTCAACTCCGATGGGGCAATCCAAAGTGCCTTCAAAGATTTTATTGATTTCTGTCTGAATGGTTTTTTAGTAAAGGAATAGGAAACTACCAATGAGATGGCAAAAGTGCATAGATAGGAATGGTATATACTTTGATTAAATAAATATATTATGTTTTAAAAAAAACGACTTTTGTATCTCCTTTACAAAACGCCAATTTCTTAAGTAAAGACCTAATATTTCCTGAACAAATTGTAGAACATTTCAATGAAGACGTCAATCATTTTCCCTTTGAATTGACAAATCTGGTAACATTGTAAACTAATGGTGATGGAGACTGACAGCGTCGACGGTAAAGCAGGTCAGTTGTCCGCTCCGGACCGTCGAGGTTCAGTGAATAACATTATAATTATCATCTGATGATGATCACTTGGCCACATAGAAGGATATATAAAGGATGTCCCAATAAGAGTGCCGCCCGATTTAATTTTAAGAAAAAACACCCGTTATTTACGTACAGAGAAGCAGCTTCCATAGAACGATCCAATTCGATCCAAATTTGAAAATCTTGACGTCCCCTTCAACGACCCACAATTTTTTCCACACTATCGTAGACACACCGTATGCTTGTAGTAGTGCAATCAATTCGAAAGCTAACTATGTAGCTGTTTATCTCTTCGTCTTTATTTAATCCTGTGACTTGGCTTTGCACAGTTTGCAGACTGTACCATGGTGCACTTTGAAGTGAGTAAGCCATTTTTACACTGTGAATTGGGAGAACAGAAACGGTCCGGATATTTAATAAATAATGAAGTGATTTTAAAGTAATTTCTATATTATCATTATTAATTAGAGATTATTTTATATCACTCCCAGTTGCAGTAACTTAGGTAACTTTACGTCAGTTCACAGCGAGACACGATGCGGCGCGCACTTTTTGACATAGCGATTCAAAATTGAAGTTTATAAGCGACACAAATGATACACGTTTCATTGCAAGAGTTTGAATTGCGAGCTATGAAACGTGTATCTTTTTTGGTCGCTTATAAACTTCAATTTTGAATCGCAATCATAAAAAGTGCGCGCCGCGTTACGTTACGGTGTGAGCTGATCCTAACAGGGAAAAAAAATCTTGAATGGCAAAATTGTGGCAAAACCCCGAGGTGTGATAAAGTAATAGGTATCCTAATTCCTGTCTGTCTGTTATTAGTAATTACAGTCGGCAGATCGCGTGCAGCTAATTGTGGAGCTTATGGGGCCCAATATACGGTCCGGTTTTCCTTCAGTTCGGCCTGAACGGATGCGAAATCGTATCGTCTGTGTGCAATTGCGAAATCGCATCAGTCGGCCGGATTGACTGAAGCGATTCGTTTCAGTGTTGCCAGCTGTGTTCTTGCGAAACTACTAAACTCGCGTAGATTTCTACTAAAAACTACTCAAAGCATACAGAAAACTATGAAAAAAGCTACTCAACTTACGAATTCCTAAAGCCCCCAAAAAACCACAGCATTTTAGGTTTTGGTATATTAAAATTTTATTATTTATTGAATAATATTATAAATTTTAAAGTTAAATTAAAATATACTAGAAAATATTACGTATATAGTACTTACGTACGTATTTCCTAGTATATTATAAATATAAACAAGTCGTTTTAAGAAAATTACGGACGAATGCTACGATGTATTATTATGATAAGGTGTCATTTTTTTTTGTTATTTTTGTGCCTAACCTAGGCCAGTTTGCATATGATTACTGTCTGTCTCTTTCCTACTAAAACAATACTAACAAGTAAATTCCTACTAAGAAAGGAATAAAATACTTAATTTAGTAGTAAAACTTTGTAAAATAACTAAGTTGGCAACATTAATTCTGGACTGAACGGAGGTACTGAATGGACCATATGTGTGTCAAATCGCTTCAGTTCTCGCCAGAGCCGCGGCCGTACGGGCGTGTATCGTGTACAAGCGTAGTGAGTTTACAATTAATAAACACGACCGTAGCTCGCGGCAAACCAGAACGAATTGATGCGATTTTTCCGTGTGCGTGCTCGAATCCGTTCAGGCCGAAATGACGTCAGTTCTAACTGAAACGATCGGCCTCTCGTCTGTGGGGGCCTTTAACACAATACAGCTTTCACTTTTTGTCTGACGGTACATTTGCGAGTGTTCAGGGTGGTCCACATTTTATTGACATTAATAACTTTTTATGTAATGTTGCTAATGTTGGGGTGAAAATGCAACTATGTAAAGGTAATGCCGGTTAAATTCAAAATTGACTTATGTTATTAATTTAGATCATAATAAGAGAAATTACTAATTATAGCCCGGGTGAAATAATCGTTGGTTATACATATATAAATTTTATAGGGTGGAATTTAAAACTCAAATATTTTTTACGTAGTTACTGAAATAAGTATACAATTTATTGGAGACATTTTCTGTCGCTATAGCTTGGATCAATTAATATTCATAATTCTAGTTTCATATCACCTTATGTTGGTCAAGTCGTCATCTATACTAATATTATAGATATTAATATTAAAGAGGAAAATTTGTTTGTATTTTTGTTTGCACTGAATAGGCTCCGAAACGACTGGACCTATTAAGATGGAATTTGGCACAAATTTGGAGTACACTACGGGGAAGGACATACTTTTTATCGCGGAAAGATGTACGGTTTCTGCGGGATTAACTTTTCCGAGCACGAAGTCGCGGGCAACAGCTAGCGAGTTAATAAAATAGCAAACGAACAACGATTAACTACTAATTAATAACAGCTATAGTTACCCACAATTTAACTTGCAAAATAAAACCAAAATAAACTTTAAGATCACAGGATTTAAGATCCCGTTACAAGATCCAAATTTGAAAATCTTGACGTCCCCTTCAACGACCCACAATTTTTTCCACACTATCGTAGACACACCGTATGCTTGTAGTAGTGCAATCAATTCGAAAGCTAACTATGTAGCTGTTTATCTCTTCGTCTTTATTTAATCCTGTGACTTGGCTTTGCACAGTTTGCAGACTGTACCATGGTGCACTTTGAAGTGAGTAAGCCATTTTTACACTGTGAATTGGGAGAACAGAAACGGTCCGGATATTTAATAAATAATGAAGTGATTTTAAAGTAATTTCTATATTATCATTATTAATTAGAGATTATTTTATATCACTCCCAGTTGCAGTAACTTAGGTAACTTTACGTCAGTTCACAGCGAGACACGATGCGGCGCGCACTTTTTGACATAGCGATTCAAAATTGAAGTTTATAAGCGACACAAATGATACACGTTTCATTGCAAGAGTTTGAATTGCGAGCTATGAAACGTGTATCTTTTTTGGTCGCTTATAAACTTCAATTTTGAATCGCAATCATAAAAAGTGCGCGCCGCGTTACGTTACGGTGTGAGCTGATCCTAACAGGGAAAAAAAATCTTGAATGGCAAAATTGTGGCAAAACCCCGAGGTGTGATAAAGTAATAGGTATCCTAATTCCTGTCTGTCTGTTATTAGTAATTACAGTCGGCAGATCGCGTGCAGCTAATTGTGGAGCTTATGGGGCCCAATATACGGTCCGGTTTTCCTTCAGTTCGGCCTGAACGGATGCGAAATCGTATCGTCTGTGTGCAATTGCGAAATCGCATCAGTCGGCCGGATTGACTGAAGCGATTCGTTTCAGTGTTGCCAGCTGTGTTCTTGCGAAACTACTAAACTCGCGTAGATTTCTACTAAAAACTACTCAAAGCATACAGAAAACTATGAAAAAAGCTACTCAACTTACGAATTCCTAAAGCCCCCAAAAAACCACAGCATTTTAGGTTTTGGTATATTAAAATTTTATTATTTATTGAATAATATTATAAATTTTAAAGTTAAATTAAAATATACTAGAAAATATTACGTATATAGTACTTACGTACGTATTTCCTAGTATATTATAAATATAAACAAGTCGTTTTAAGAAAATTACGGACGAATGCTACGATGTATTATTATGATAAGGTGTCATTTTTTTTTGTTATTTTTGTGCCTAACCTAGGCCAGTTTGCATATGATTACTGTCTGTCTCTTTCCTACTAAAACAATACTAACAAGTAAATTCCTACTAAGAAAGGAATAAAATACTTAATTTAGTAGTAAAACTTTGTAAAATAACTAAGTTGGCAACATTAATTCTGGACTGAACGGAGGTACTGAATGGACCATATGTGTGTCAAATCGCTTCAGTTCTCGCCAGAGCCGCGGCCGTACGGGCGTGTATCGTGTACAAGCGTAGTGAGTTTACAATTAATAAACACGACCGTAGCTCGCGGCAAACCAGAACGAATTGATGCGATTTTTCCGTGTGCGTGCTCGAATCCGTTCAGGCCGAAATGACGTCAGTTCTAACTGAAACGATCGGCCTCTCGTCTGTGGGGGCCTTTAACACAATACAGCTTTCACTTTTTGTCTGACGGTACATTTGCGAGTGTTCAGGGTGGTCCACATTTTATTGACATTAATAACTTTTTATGTAATGTTGCTAATGTTGGGGTGAAAATGCAACTATGTAAAGGTAATGCCGGTTAAATTCAAAATTGACTTATGTTATTAATTTAGATCATAATAAGAGAAATTACTAATTATAGCCCGGGTGAAATAATCGTTGGTTATACATATATAAATTTTATAGGGTGGAATTTAAAACTCAAATATTTTTTACGTAGTTACTGAAATAAGTATACAATTTATTGGAGACATTTTCTGTCGCTATAGCTTGGATCAATTAATATTCATAATTCTAGTTTCATATCACCTTATGTTGGTCAAGTCGTCATCTATACTAATATTATAGATATTAATATTAAAGAGGAAAATTTGTTTGTATTTTTGTTTGCACTGAATAGGCTCCGAAACGACTGGACCTATTAAGATGGAATTTGGCACAAATTTGGAGTACACTACGGGGAAGGACATACTTTTTATCGCGGAAAGATGTACGGTTTCTGCGGGATTAACTTTTCCGAGCACGAAGTCGCGGGCAACAGCTAGCGAGTTAATAAAATAGCAAACGAACAACGATTAACTACTAATTAATAACAGCTATAGTTACCCACAATTTAACTTGCAAAATAAAACCAAAATAAACTTTAAGATCACAGGATTTAAGATCCCGTTACAAGATCACAATGTTAAAAAATATCTTCCATTAATCGGATGGCGGCAAAATATTTGAAAACAATAAATTCCATGTTCGTTTATTTATAAAAAAATAGTCTATTAATAAAATACCAGTGAACAATTGAAAAAATGTTAATCTGACAACTGTAGAACAAACAAAAAGCTTACCACACGCTTACGACACGTTCAAAATCATTTAAGGCTGGCTACAAACTTGCGATTTTTGTATGTTGAATTAATAAGTAATACAATAATATCTATGGACGCTTGACACCACGTCAATCTAGCCCCGCGCTAAGTATCCGAAGAACTTGTGTTACGGGACCACTGAGCTACAGAAAACGAAAATGAAATTTTTTATTTCTAAATGAGACTTAACAAGCTATTTTCGGAAAGTCAACAGAAAAAGCTACCACCGGTTCAACCCTAACACGCCGAGAAGAACCGCCGAGGTCGTAATTATTCCTGGGAAAATAAGAAAAAGGCACCTCGCCTAATGTTATCAGAACTACCCTATAGCAAAGAATATATATTACTAACGTAAAGAATCCTCATTCCACCGATTTACAGGAATGACAGCTCGCGGCTGTGTGCGTGGCTGGGCGAGTGCGGAAGCGGCCTGGGCGTGAGCTTTTTTCCAGCTAGGACTTTCGTTCACAGGGCTGGCCGCTGTTCGTTTCGTGCTTTGACATAATTGGCAGTATAATTTCATAATATTTATGACAGATTTATCTAACGTGACATTTAAAATTATTTCCGTGTCAACCTTAGGCTTACGTCAACATTGTCGACATTCGCCGGTGCTCGAGCTGTCATTTGTAGAGAGTGTCGCCCCTGTGGCTATTGTAAAAGTTTGAATGTCAGTGCAGTATATGACCGATGTGAGATGTCATACGAAACGTGTATAAATAACGATATTCTTGTGGTACACATACAAAACACATGAAAAGAATATAATTACATCGACTATTATCAAATTCATAGCATCAGTCGCAAGTGTATGCACGCCCTTAGTTTTTTACGTGGCCGGCATTCGTCAACCGCCTTTGATCCCGCCGCCGCGCGCCGCCGCGGTGGCCGCCGTGTCCGCCTGACAAATCGCCGGCTTCTGTAGCTCACACGTTACTACCACGGTACATTCTCTTCTAGGAAGGGACTACTGGCGTATGAATAGTTCGAATATCTTTAAATTCTTTGATCATTGTATGAAGTTCGATTTTGAAATCACATGTTGCTTCCATGTTGATGAAACTGTGAATATCCGAACCCGAATATTAAAGTATTTAAGTAGGACTTTCAGTTTACTTTTAAATTAATCGTCTTGATGGTATCATAAACTGATTTTTAAAGTTCCGTGATACATAAGAATCCCTTATAGTTTCGTTCTGTCCGTTCGTCTGTCTGTCTGTCCGCGCTTCTGTAATTATGAATATAAATTGATGAAATTTGGTATAGTTATAGATTGTGTATAGATCTCAGTTTTAGCATCATAAAATAATAATAATTTTATATTTTAGGGGTGGCGAAGTGGGTATGAAAAAATTTTATTCATCTCACCTCATCGTGTGGGGTATTCGGTGGGGTATTAGGGGGTGGGGTTCAATAGGTCTTTTAAAATTAAGGCAAGGTTTCATACATGATTTTTTTACAAAGTCGACAATTTACGAGTGATCGGCCTCAAAAGTGGTTTATAAGCTGGCCCCCTGGCATTTCTAAACGATGAGACTTAGAAACTTTCTATGCTGATAGATCATGCTAAAAACTCTTTAGGATTTTTTTTTGAATAAAATCGGACAGTAACATTTGAAGTAATTTGAAAAGAACCTTTTACGCGGTTATAGTTACAGAACCGTCCTTAGACATGTCCTAACATTCTCTTGGTTAGGTTTTGGAGTTTGGACACAGATTTAAAAAAGAACAACAGATAAACAGCTACACAGTTAGCTTTGGATTTGATTTGCACTACTACAAGCATACGGTGTGTCCTCGACTGTGTGGAAAAATTGTGGGCCGTTGAAGGGGACGTCAAAATTTTCAAATTTGGATCGATTTGGATTTGAAATTTTCTTTCTACTCTGTGGTTCGGGCTAATCAAAACGCGTTTGACGTTGGTTTGATTTATATGACTTACCATTTAGCAGTTTTAATATATCGAGACTGTATCGAAACTGTATTATTGTAAGATTTAATTAGGAGAATTGGATATCGATTTCATTTTAATCATCGTTCCAGGTAGTAGAATCATGTGTTGATATTTTTTAATAGTATTTTTAACTTCATGTAACCAATTAACTGATAGTTTAATTACATTTTAGACTACTCTTAACTGCTATATTTTATATTGCTATATTTCAGCACAAATAGGTATTATAGTATAATACCTATTTGTGCTGAGGAGCTGTTGCTGTTGCTGTTGCTGTTGCTGTTGCTGTTGCTGTTGCCATAACATTGAAAATTAAAGTTCACCAACCTTCCGGTAGTTTGTTACTTATTATAATTGTGTGCAGGGCCCACCAACCTTTTTTTTAAGTTAGCAAGCTTAACAAAACAGTATTTAATTTATTTTTCCGCGAAATAAGTTTTATTTATTTGCTAGGATCCTAAAAGACCACTCTGGAGATGTTTAAGAGAAAATTCTCATAGGATGGCATCTTGCTACCTTAAAAATATTAAAACTTATTTATACAAACAATTAATACTTTAGAATAACGTTGGGAATATTAAATGGAAAGTACCTACATCGTGATAAAATTTGATATAATTTACAATATTTACAATATAAAAATTTTTTAGGCATGTTGCCTAAAAATTTTTTTTCCGTCTATTCGATGTTAGACAACATGTCAATAAACAATCTAGAACCCATTTTTGTATATCTTAAAAAGTAACGAAGATACAAACAATTTAAATTTACAATAACAAAGAGAGCGATATATCGGCCTGTGACGTCACGAGTTGCAACCGCCATATATTTGTGATTACAAAATATATATGGCGGGAGCAGCTTTACAACAAATCGTTTTGCGGGAAAGAGATGGGCAATATTTTTTATTTGCTTATAGTTTTTAATCGCGTCAATCTAAATACCAATTTCTTTTAGATTTATGTATCTTTAATCAACAATTTTAATATTGTATTTATGAAAATGTAATATTCCAAACTAGGCAATATCCCTATGATCAATCTTTTATAAAACAGCGAGATAAAATGTTGTGCAGGCCTGTAGTTTGAACAAAGTTATTTCAGAAGTAAAACATGGTGTGCGATTCGCGCACACTGTATTTGGAGTAATGAACTTCACAAAACATGCGCCTTACGTGGAATTAAGAAAAGTGATTGTATGTGTGGTAGTATCTCGCATTTTTCTCGCTATCGCGTAGAGAGGTTACTTCACCCGAGATTTCATCAATCATCAAATATCATATTAAATTTCTATATGTAATGTCTTATCTGCCTTAATGAAGAGATTACAATCAGGAAGATAGGTTAATGAGTTCAATGATACCAAAAATTAATTGGAAGAAAACTACAGTGTCTGTAAACTGCATACTTTTTCTTCCTTATCGGGTATTGTGAATTGTCACTTTACTCGCTACCATCACTGGAACTCCTGTGTACAGTTTCGTCACCAAAACCACAGATCAAAGAAAACGGAGCAGACCAACAGCTACATAGTTAGCTTTCGATTTGATTGCACTACTACAAGCATACGGCGTGTCCACGATTGTGTGGAAAAATTGTGGGCCGCCTGTTCGTGAGTATATAGTATAATATTTTCTACTCTGTGGTGAAACTTCAAACTTCTACAAACAATATATCAAGGTTTCTAGTCGCTGCAAATAATTAAAATCCTCATATACTCTGTTGAGTCTACTTTTGCATCGCTATCGCCATAAATCTCATGACGCATTTAAAACTACGCTGATTGCTTCGCAAATGTCCCGTGCAGGGAGGTCAGTAAATATTATGATTGAATATTGGCGTGGCGTGTGTTTGCGTTGCGTCGTCGCGCGTCGTTATGTATATCGAGTGCCCTTAAGGCGCTGGAGCACAGAAAAACGTCGCGCAAACGTTTGCGTAACGGAAAGTGTAAGTTATTGGAATATAATTGACGTGTTAGAATATGGAAAATAAATATTACGGAATTGTTTTTAGCAATTGTGTACACGCTTTATGCATAGCCTTTATTTATACCCAACAGACGTTTGGACAAAGTCTATTTTTTGTTGTATCATCCCGGGAATATAAGTATTTATCTATTCTAACATTATGAAGAGAAGAAGACCGCGGGAAAGGACATAAGGCTCCTTTCTATTGCGGCAAAATGTACGGTTTTTGCGAGATTTCCTTTGCGCGTACGAAGTCACGGGCAACATATACTAAATAATATTATCTACTAGATGTTTCCCATGTACAACTTCGTGTGCCCAAAAGGAAATCTCGCAGAAACCGTACATTTGTACAGTTATACCTTATATGTACCCACGCATGTGCCGTGTATGTAGCGCCGCGTAGCGTCTCGTATCGTCGCTGTGTGAACTGACCCTTATCGGTCTATTATAGCTCTTTTGTGAAAGTCAACACAATAACAAACTATTTGATGGCTTCAAAACCTAAAATTAGTAAAAAAAAACCTACTTCATTAGTTTATTTACATCATATACAAGAATATTCATTATTGTAAACTGTATGAACTTAAACGCACAAATTTCAGAGATATATTATAGAAATATATAATATGTTCATGCGGCCTTATATGTATTTCATACACTTTTACCTAATCGTGACGTCACAGTTTGGTACGACTTTTGTATGGAGCGTTTTCACGAGACGTGCGAAATTTTGTATACGAATCGCCGTACCTATGAAAATACACATCTTGATACACTGTTTCTTCTGAGAAATCACTCATATTTAAAGTACTATTCATTTATGCAATTAAAAATTCTGTCGTCTAGCCTTTTATGTGCAAAGCCAATTTGTAAGCTCGTGACCCGCCGATACAAAGCGCGTGTCTGCGTCAGGCTCGCTGATCGCCCGTTGTACCTGGCACCATTCATTATCATGTGATAACGGTTGCAACACCGCCGCGGCGCCGCGCGCCGTCAGATAGCCCGGGCCACACATGGGATTTACGCAATTGGATCGTTGACTCATGATAAATTGTGACGGACAGATCGATAAGGCATGAGGCCGGGACTGCCGGGCCGGGCCATTATTGTGGCCAGGCCTAGACGTAGTCGTAGGCTTTAGGCCTGGATTTTTTATAATTTTTAGCCCCTTACAATTTGGTATGGTGGTAGTTTAAGCTCTGGATTAAAACATAGGCTATTTTTTATCCCAAAAAAGTACAGTGTACCCGTGGGATACTGTATTTACGAGGACGGAATCGCGGGCAAAACTTAGTCTTATAATAAGTGTCTGATAGCTTATGCGGTTCTGTCGCTGCCCATCTTATAATTTATATTGAGGGACAGAGACAAAACATGTAAATAAGATATCTGACAATTATCAGTAGATTGTGAAACAGGCCCTAAGGGTCAATTCACACCGAAACGAAACGCGTATCGACATGGCGCTGAATTCAAAATTGAACTTTATTCATTACATATAAAGACACACGTTTCATTGTCAGAGTTCGAATGTCAAACGTATTTAACGTTCGTATGACTGATGTTATATAAAACGTTTGTCTTTTTGTGTACAGTGTAGTAAATAAAGTTAAATTTTGAATAGCTATCTTAAAAGTGCAGCGCGGCGTCGCGGTCGCGGTTACAACTGCGTCAAACACTACGTCAAATACGTTGGCAATAGGATGGACAAGCTACAGCAATGAAGTAATAGAATTGCGAAATGAAAGTTATTTATAGTTTTATAAGTTTAGTACTTACCTTTGTTATTAGTTTTATTGTATTGTACAATTCCTTTAAGGCTCTTATCGTACAAATAAACGACACAATCTTGTATATATATATAATCGTAATCTCGAAAACGGCTACAAGTATTACCTACCATGAAATTTAGTATTCAGGGAGTTTTGGGGGAGAAAAATTGGTCTAGCTAGGTCTTATCACTGAAAAACTACGCATTTTTAAGCTACATAATATATATTTTTTTTCTTCGTGCACCAATATAATGAAAAACTTCCACACTATTATGAAAGTCCGATTGGCAGATTGGTTTGCTTATGTATAATTTTTGCTTTGTTCGGAAATTCGAAATGTTTTGATTATTTTAACTCATACAAATAAGCCACTATCTCTTCGTGACCCCATGATATATTACTTCAGTTGTCGAGCGAGAACTTAGATGCTAAATGTGTCAGTTACGAAATGTGATAAAATTCGATCAATGGTTCACACCTCGGAAGACATGTTCACGTCGCATTTCACAGTTTTCTTGTTAATCACAAGCAGCTACTGTATATCGTAATGCGAGTAACTTATGTTTTATCGACAAAGGTGAACACTGATTTTATATGTCTGGATGTGTTCTTTTACACTTTACAAAAAAACTTGCTGGGGCCATAGACGTACTATATATTTTATTTTATATACATAAGATGCTTAAGTAGGTACATAGAGACAGCCTTGCAGGGGACAAGGCTGTCTCTATGTACCTGTGTACTTTTGACTTTTTAAAATATTTTATATTTAACAGATTTAAGTTTACAATGTAAAATACATATTTCTTTTAACAATTTTCGATCTTTTTGCTAAAAGATGGCCCTGTGCGAGTTTCTTACGCCGGTTCTTCTCTGCGGGTTAGGGTTGAACCGGTGGTAGCTTTTTCTGTTGACTTTCCGAAAAAAGCTTGTTAAGTTTCATTTGGAAATAAAAAATTTCATTTCATTATAGACGAGGCATGTTGAGGTAAAAAGGGCTATTTTGACATTTAATGTAGGTATGGTGAAAACAAGATGTCTGACATTTGAAGTATGGTGAAAACGATTTCTTGTATGAAGGTTTCTTCTGTCAAATGTAGGTCTATGTCAAACCTACGTCATAGCCTCTTGAGTTTTGAAATCTTTAGCTGGGGCCGTCTCAACCTCGTTTGCGTAGAACTAACGGCAAAGGAACCCTTTTTTTAAAAGGAACCCTAAGGTAAAAGTAGCCTAAGTTTAATTACTCCTTATAACATCAGCTATCTGCCAGTGAAAGAACCGCGCAAATCGGTCTAGCTATTCAGGAGCTAAGGCTACTTTTAATCGCGGTAAAATGTACGGTTCTCGTGAGTTTTTCTTCGAGAAGTCGCGGGAAATATCTAGTCTTCTATATTTTTATTATAATAATAGAGAGCAATAATGCCGGATTTCTGAGGTTTTTTGTCGGTAGTTTAACTATTCAGTAGCCCTTATGATTAAATGACGCAAACGCTTTAACCAATAAAAGCGCTAATGAATAGTTAAGTTAACCTCCGACAAAAAACCTCAGAAACCGGGCATTACTCTTGTAAATGGATACTCGAGGACGATACAATAATACGAACTACGAAGGGGTCAAAATAGGCCCACCTGGGTAGGAGTGATAAAAGTTCACAATATAAGATCCTCCTTTGGAAAAAAAATTGAAACGATAAGTAGCACATCCAGGATTTTATAGCCCTCGTGTCTGGTGTCCGATCGTATAGGACATGACGGTTTACGGCGACACGCGCCTGTTTGTCACACGCGCCTGTGTGTCACACGCGCGTGTGTGTTACTCAGGGCACGCAAAACAAGTGTTACCAGCTCTCATAAATATTTCTCACCAACTTAAGTCGAAAACCCTCAAAATAGCAACAATTACTTGAGTATCCCCCTACATTTTTTGTATCAGTAAGAATACTATAAATACCACGTAATTCAATTAATAATCATAAAAATAATTAAAATTAGTGTTATGCAATATTATTATGTCCCGTAAACATTAAAATAACCTACCAAAAGTTTATTTTCTTCAGGTAAATACTTTTCAAATCAGACCTCGATATCAAAGATCTATAGTATATTATAATTTAAAACAATAAAAACCCCTCCAAATCCACCCCCCTAGAAAACCATCTGTAGAGATTTATCCCCCAAATTTTAGGGGATTACCCCTAAGATGGCAGCACCGTGCAATACTGACTTATAGCCTGATACAACTGCTATGATATACTCGTTGCTTAATGGTCAAAAGCTTCAATATTCTAGATACCCTGGCAGTATATTGCAACGAATGTTAGCACTGCGGTAACTTGTGCTGGTCTAAATATTATGTAGAAATTACTAGGACTCTCAAATTGTCAAAATGTCGAAACTGGAATCTGTATTTGGAGAGAAAATTTGACTTTGACTACCCGAAAGTCTTTAGATTAGGCTACAAGCAAAGATTTAGTCAAGAGGGATTTTTTATTTAAATTAGCACAATCTTTGATCTTTAGCGAAATTTTGAATAAAATACTCATAATATACAGGGTGTTTTTATCCGAACGAATTCTCATCTATATTGTAAATATAGCGTCATCAGCTAAATTAAAAAAATAGCATTTAAAAATCCGTTGCAAGACTAGGCCAAAAAATGATTAATGTTAAAACTTAAAAGCGGCAAAGTTGTCTGTACTATGTTAATCTCATATTATAATTAATTTGATTTGAAGATATATTTAAGATCTCTTCATAATATAACAAGCCCACATAATTTGTCTCAGCGATATTCAAAGTATCCGTTGTTGGAATTTCAATAAACTTTCCCTGATAAATGACTGATAACGAATTATTTGTTATCACAAACGTTATCAGCATGTAGTTGTTGAAATAATAATAATAATCACTGCTGAAGATCGGAACGTAACAAATGTTAAGTAGCTTATAGTCTGTACCTAATATCGACATGGTAATTACTAAATATATATTTCTTTAAATCAATATGTATTTAATTATGTTTTTCCCATGGCCCGCCTGTATTAACCCTCGGTTGGTCTCGTGGGGTCTTTCAAAGCCCAGGTCTTTTGTAACCGAGAAAAAACTATATTATAATTAAGTGTACTCCGCTCTTACGAGTATGGTAGCTTCATGAATTTAATTGTATTTTTAGATTATCGCTTCTAAGTTAAGTTCGCAATCAAGTTCTGTTGTATGCTACGGATATCTTTGCTATATTAATACTTGAAGTTGACTGAAGTTTGTAAGTTAAAAGCTCTAAAGATTTTACAAATTAAGTGTTTTTTGGTTGCACATGATTACTATTAAATTCAATAAGACTAAATTACGTAGTAAATTGGGTGAATATATTTATTAAAGACATTTCTAAGCAACTTATTTTTCGGACTTTCAAAGACCCCATGTGACCGACGACGTTCGAAAAAAAACGCGAGCAACCGAGGGATAAGCTTATATTATACTTATCCTTACTAATATTATAAATGTGAAAGCGTGGATGTTTGTTACGCTTTCACGCAAAAACTACTGAACGGATTTCGATGAAATTCGGTATGGTAGTAGTTTAGACTCTGGATTAAAACATAGGCTACTTTTTATCCCGAAAAAGTAGTGTTCCCGAGGGATACTATACTTACGCTGGCGGAGCCGCGAGCAACAGCTAGTATAGCATAATTTTACACTTACATTATATTTTATTATACTATATTGATTATACTAGTTTACATACAAAGCTTCGCCTTGAATTACACAGTTTATTGGTGAAAAATGCATTAAAATCCGATACGGCATATCGTATACGGCATATATATTAATAGATACCTGCGGGCTTAGCATGGCGATCCGAAGAAATAATTTAAAAGAAGAAATATTCTACCCAAAATATTTCGTTGAAAAATAGTTCTTAATCCATGGTAGCAATGTCGTCAATATAAGTCAACATTTCTTAACAACCAAATTTTTAAAATGGCTGCCGGAAAATCTTCTGTCATAAACGAACAAATATTCAAGTAAATGACTGAGCGTAAAGAAACTATTTGTCTTGGAGCGCCGTGATGTGGAGT
The DNA here is from genome assembly GCA_037179445.1 of Phengaris alcon alcon. Taxonomy (NCBI): domain Eukaryota; kingdom Metazoa; phylum Arthropoda; class Insecta; order Lepidoptera; family Lycaenidae; genus Phengaris; species Phengaris alcon. Next base: position 664,119 of record JAYRCH010000162.1, on the reverse strand, counting down.
AGTTGACATTATTGTAAGACTATTTGACATTGAATTAATAAAAAGTTTCTACTTATTAGCTGTCAAAAAAGGCCATTTTGTGAGCTCCTGCTCGGGAAGAAAAGAAATGTTGTTTCTCATAACGACGATGCATCGACCTTGCTGCTTTAAAATAAGACATATTTTGCTCCGAATGGTATTAATGTTTCTTCAATCTGACATTTTGTCGATTTCTCGGTGTTTCTAGGGTGCGCATGCTAGGCCTGCTGGGAGACCGAGTTTTGCTCGAAGTCTATCGAATCTCTCGAATCTAGTAGGTAAATAGTACGAAAAAAAAACGTTTTGCAATAGGTATCTATTATTGTAGCTGAGTTATATGATACATTTTGCAGAATTTATATAAGATTAAGCTCTCAAAGATATAACTGACCTTGTAAATCTTCTTTATATCATATTTAAAAAAATAAAAAGAATCACTAAACCCCTGCATTTTAAATTTCATAGATATACTTGAAGCTGTTTCTCAGATTCTGATTATATAATATATTGTATGTATTCTTCTTACTATAGTTGAAAACGGTGACATTTTTGCCAGTGTACTTTAGAATTGCTCGTTTAAAGTACACAGGCAAAAATGTCACCGTTTTCAACTGTACTAAGAAGAATACATACAATTATTATAGCTGCACATACTTTTTATCCCATAACGATGTAAATTCTCGCATTACCGGTAATTTGTGTGGCAATAGTGTTAGGAATAGTAATGAGTACACAGCTGAACACGAGAGGCTGTCAAATTCATCGGCACGGTATTAAAACTCAGTTTAGGGTGTGTATTGTGGCCCGAGTTGTACGAGTTGGCGAATGTCGCAGCCAGTGTAATAGCTGCCCACGCCAATTTCGACTGGCGCGAGATCAGTGTGCTGGGTATGAGTTTTTGTCCCTGCTCGCCGTGAAGAAGTTAGCTACAATAGGCTAGATGACAATTTTTTATTGCATAAATGAATGATACTCTTAAATATGAGTAAATTTTCAGAAGAAACAGTATATCAAAAATGTATACAAAATTTCGCAAGTCTCGTGAAAACGCTCCATACTAAAGTCGTACCTAGCTGTGACGTCACGTCTAGGTTAAAGTGTATGAAGTATACGGCCGCAGGAAAATATTTGTGCGTTTAAATTCATACTTACCATAATTAATGTTTTTGTATATGATGTAAGTAAACTAATGATGTAGGTTTTGTTTACTAATTTAGTTTTTACATGTATCTAACTACTAAACTACACATCAAATATTATATTCTTTTACATTTACCAAGTAGTGTTGCCTCAATATTTCTGAGTATATTAATGAAACTAAATATTTTAGATGTAGTCATCATCCCTATTTGTATGGCATAGAAGCAACGCCCCTAGTGGCAAACAGCGGTAACTAATTCGATTAGTCTATACTTAATACTAATATTATGAAGAGGAAAGATTTGTTTCTTTGCATCGGATAGGCTCCGAAGCTACTGGACCTATTTTGATGAAATTTAGCTCAGATATAGAGTAGAACACAGAGCGGACATAGGCTACTTTTTATCACGGCAAATTGCACGGGATTCGCGGGATTTCCTTTTGCGCGTACGGAGTAGCGGGCAACATGTAGTTTGAGATATTGTATAACTGGAATAGTTGTTACTTACTCATAAGTTTTGTGATCTATATTTTAAAGGACTTTGTTCCGATGGTCAAGAATAAATTTAAAAAAAAAAAAAACAATATTATAAAGAAACAATGGATCAACAAGTAATAATGAAATTTTATTTCATTGAATATTCATCGCTTTATACAAGTAATAAAAAAAGATTTTCAAATCAATTTTCATTGACACTTTTTTATTTATTTAAAATCGCTTCAGTCTGTACTTTAGCCATATCTAACACCGTTATTTCAACACGTAGTAATGAAGCAGGTTTGTCGATAGTATCGCCGATCGCGGCGTTTCGCTAGGGAGCCGGGGACTCGGACGTGAAAAATGAAAATCGCACGTAACGAGTACCGAGGCACTTTGGGTTAGGGACAGCGCACATAAAGTGAGAATTGAACGGATGCTCTATTTATTTTTCAAAACTATTTACCTAGCCAAATTAAATGTAATAAACTTAATTGCATTCCTTCAGGAGTATCTATAAGATAGCATCGTGGAAATGATGTACAATGTTGGCAGAGTTCCTGCTCGACCACTTTCTAGACATTTTCCTTTGCACTAGGACGTGTCAAAATATTTAAACACAAAAGAAGTTACCGCATCGACTGCAGACCTGGTCGACGTCCGTATTTACACGTGAGTGTGTGTGCGTGCGCACGATATTCAACGGCGCTGTTCGAGCGATTTGATCTTATGTCTAGTCGAGCGGCAACTTGTTTGATGGTACGTAAGAGCTAAGCTAGATACCATTTATTATAAATATATCTCTAATATTAAAAGAATAAAAAAAGTATCAGATTTTTTTACAAGATAGGTAGGTTTAGGTTGTGCTGATTTAATCCTGGATTGAAATATTACGCCTTCTCTTTCATAAATACGAAAATCGAGAGAGGTAACATGATATTCAACCGAGGGTTAACTTATCCAGATCTTACCAGATATGCGCAAGGGGACCTGTGGAGGGGGGAGGGGGGAGAGGGGCTTGCACTGCTACTCTATCACGTGCCGTATCAATTTTTAACAATAAATAATAATTTAATCTGTCTGTTGTACTCATTATGTACGTACTTCCCCCCCTACTAATAAAAAATATTTCCTCAACTGATTAGCTATTAATCGTTGCTGACTTTGTCTGATACGTTGGAAATTAAGCCGCTTTATAGACAAAGACAGCAACATGAAATACCTTAACAGTGTTTATATTTTTTATTAGCGGGGGCGCGATGGGGGTTACTATGTGTGCATGCCTGTAAGAGCGGATTACGAAAGCTCTGGGTCCAGTGACAGCTTCCTTTCGGCGGCTAATTGGTATCAATAATTCATATCTGTGCATTAGATTTTATGATATACGAGCGAGTACACGATCGAGATGAAAGACTTACACGTAGGTACGTTTACCGTATTAAATTGAGCTTAAATTTAGAAAATAGAAATGCTGCCTGCTATTTTTTTTTTGTGGCGGCTGAAGAAAACCTTTTAGACAAACTTCTACTTCTACTTCTCGCTAACAAAAAAAAAAACTAATCGAATATTTTATATGAAGCTATAAAAATAAAAATATTTAATCAAATAGAACGTCTTTCTAAAAGTTCTGTTGAATGAACTGTGATTGGATGGTAGATATTTTGTGACTTTTGGTGGGAAAATTGATATGTGTTTCGTGTGAACGGGGCTTAAATTGCAATTAACCAAGCCGCTCTTGAGTTGTAATAACAATTCGCAAACTATTTGTACACGAAATCCATTAAAGCTCGTCCACTACAGATACTTAACTGTACTTACACCACTGTAATTCGAAGCTTTGAGTGACAGCGTGAATTCCTTAAAGCCTTCCATAACAATTGGAAAACATGGCTCTATTGTAGATTAATATAGTCGAATACATATTCTGAATCCTGTACATAGAGTTTAAAATCCTGTACCAATACAACAAAGGACAATTTTCAATAGTGACAGGATGGAGTATAGTCGATATGTTAAAAACAGGACACCTTTGGTTTGCAAATTAAGTATTCAGCTGCGGTAGGAAACATCGAAGCCGCTTTGAAGACAATCCGTAGAACTCAGTAAAGTTAACCCACTAATAAGTGCATGTAATGGTTAAACCACAGTTAACTTTGTTTAGTTAACCCGTTATGACTAGAATATTGAGATGATGATTTTTAAAAGGCAGGATGTCATTAAATCGCTTAGTTCTATCTAGTACTTATTACATAATAATTACAGTTTTTATTTTATTTTTTAATATATCTACCGTTTACATGCAGTACGACCACGATCTTGATGACTTTCGGCAATCGTCGTTTTTCATACACCGTCTGTCCCTTCCATAGAAAGACGAAGATTGCCGAGGGCCATTTGCAACATGATTGACTGTACTAATCTCTATATTAAAATGTAATGAGCTTTTTAGTTTATCTAATATTATATATTTTTGCAACAAAATTCGCCTGATTATGATTTAAACACAAATTAAATTCTCAAAATATTTTTCCGCTGTAACAATTATTTTTCCGGTCATCTTTTCTTCGCTTTTCTTCTTCATGTACAGGAACGGCCCCGTTCGTGGGTCAGCTGTAAATCGTCGCATAATGTCCCGATATAAATATTATCAATAACGTTAGCGGTACTTTTAGTGTGGAGTTTTATCGAGATCGTTAAACAATCAGTTGCGAAAGCTCCACTGAAGTTCAATACCGCCGCAGTGGCCGGCGCACGCGCAGCCCGTCAGCACGCAACTCTAAAATGGAACGCGTATGCCAATTTTGAAATGCTGGCGCTACTAATAAAAAAATAAAAAATACTGGCTGTTAAAAAAAGTTTTTCAGACAGTGCTGGCCGTAAATAACAAAAAAAAACGAATACTTAAAAAAATGCAGATTGCTAAAAAAATTAGTATTTACAGGAAATCGAACATTATTAAAAAGAGTATTGAAAATTAATAACTTAATATTAATCGAACCTTTTTCACAAAAGTTTTGGCGTATAAAATAAGTGGATGGTATTTAGTGATTGTTGGTGGGAAAATTGTTATGTGTTTGAGTGAAAGTGGCAGTTCTTATGGACTTAACTATTTTAAGTGGTAAGTAGTAAAATTCCGTTTAACTAAAAGTAAAAGTATCATAGTTTAAATCTAATCTTATTTATTTTTATTTTATCGTTAAATTGTCGTGATTATATGTGACGAAAAGCATAAAAATTTAAATAGTAATAGTTCATCAATCAATATTATTATTTGAAATATTAAAATAATTTTAAATATCTGAAAGAAATATGAAATATGAAAGCATCGAATGTACATGTAACATAAATGGGAGATTAAAACTTCAGCACTCAAACATTCAGCACCTAATTAATGCATCCTATTTAAAAAAAATAATAGTTATCAATCAATCAATCAATCAATCAATCCTTCCTATCTATCTACTTATTTATCGGACCATCTGTCTGTTTTCTTTATAAGTCCATTTATCGCGAGTTTCTTACGCCGCGCCGGTTCTTCTCGCCGGGCTAGTTCCCGAACCGGTGGTGGGCATCATGTAGACCGACGTTCAGAAAGTGTATAAAAATACCTATTTTGAATAAAAAAATTTGACTTTGACTTTGACTATCTCTGAAAAATTACACCAAAAAAATCTGCAAAAGAAATATGAAATACACGTAACATAAATGGGAGCTTAACATTTCAGCACTCAAGCTTTCACTAAATTTGTGCATCGCTATTTTAGAAAATACTTGCTACCTATCAACTAATTGACCAGTCCATCTGTCTGCCTTCCTCATGTTATGTCCATCTATCTATCAGTATTCAGTATCTAATACCTATAAACATTAAAAGTTACATCGTAATTGGTCTGACCTAAGTAATAAACTGAAACAGTCTCTGTTATGTTCTCGAGCTCTAAGTTCATTGTCACGGCAATATGCTACGTAGTAAAGAGCTGTAGGTTATATTTTGTTAGGTGTTTGTTAATAATTTTACTAATTAATACTTTTATGTTCTCTTACTCGAACTAAAATAAGATTTGTTCAATCTTCTTCCGTTTGTTAGCCCCGACGAAAATAGAGGGTGTTATTATGCCATCGTAGCTCCCAAACGGATGAACGGCTTTTGATCTAGTTTCTTTTGTTTGAAAGCTGACATAGTCGAGAGTGTTCTTAGCTATAATTCTTCATCATCAGCTAGCTTAATGTTTCACAATTTGGGAGTTACTCTAAATTTTCAAATATCTTTATAATTTACTAAGGTACAATGTGATTAATACACTGCAATGCGCAGAGTGGCAGATTTTTATGAAAACATGCGGGAGTGGGTTTTTTAAGTGTGTGGTATTGCGACTTTTTTGTTTAAGCGCTATAAGGAACATGGTCAAAAATCCATACAAAATAAAGCCAGAGTCGACAGCAATGAAACATTTGCCAATGGGTTCACCTTAAAGCACATGCACATTTCATGTCACCAAATAGGCAGTCCCGGAATACGCCGGGTATAGGAGTGCTGAGCAAGAATAAAAGCTTGCTTATTACTTCTATACGCGGCGTATTTTGCGATTGCCCTTTTGGTGACATCAGATATTATTTAAAGTAAACATAATATTGACAACTATTTACTTGCTGTCGACTCTGGGTCAATTTTTCACCAACACCGTTAATTTGTATGTAAAAAATGTGTATTTAATTTTAAAATCTGGAGTCCCGCACGCAGGGCTTTTTTTGGATCGCGAAATAATATGCTACGGACTAATCGTGCCCGACTCGCTCCTGTTGGTTCTATGACTGTGGTGTGGTCGTACGTTATTTGGCCACCTCGTAGATAAGATACGGAGAAAGTTCCCGGTGTGACCTTTGTTTAATCATGTTCGATACACGGATAGCGTCACGATTCCCACGTTTTGGGGGAAAATATCGAACACTTCCTGGCAAGACATAATATGGTATGACTTTCTAAAGTTAAGTTATACTAGTCTCATACTAGATAAATATAATGGCAACAGTCACAAAAGACACCACATAATTATACTGGGCATGATTTTTACCCGACTACGGCGAAACGAAAAAGAAGGGTAATAATTTTGGCAGTCTATTTATGTATATTTGTTCCACCGTAACACCTAAGCTACTGATCCGATTTTAATGAATGATGTGGCATTCGCAATAATGGCCCGGGTAACATAAGCTATATAATTTGCGTTAACGTAATGTATATATATATATATAACCGAAATCTCGGAAACAGGTATTCCCTCGAAATTTATTATACAGGAGTTTTGGGAAACTGCCCATCTGAAGTTATATAATATACATTATATATTTGTAATACATTTTGCGTTATTCGGAAATTCGAAATGTGTATAATGGGTCCTAATTTCGGTCGGATAAATATTTTTGTGATTCTTTTTATTTTTAAAAATCTACTAGAACTCCGGGAAAAGTTCAGTTGCCCAGGTACTTTCCAAAAATAGAAGAGACTACAAAACATTTACGTATCGAATTTTTAATGCTAACAACTAAACAGTTTGGTATTCAACATAAACGAAATGGCGCTACAACAATGGATCGTTTGTCTGATAGTAATTTCGCGCTTAGCTTAGACTTCAACACGGCGTCATAGCCGCATATTTCTACGTCATGTAACACGTAACTTGTAAACATTATTTAAGTATATTGTATAAAAATAGCCCAGGATCGTATTCAATGTAGGTCTGTTGTATTATATGGTGCGTCGTAATATGAAACATCGTCTATTGAATTTCAATGGTATATGTTACATAGTACGATTCACTTAATGTGGCCATTTTAAACCTACAGGCCAGAGAATCGGAGGGATAATATCCTCAATATTCAATGAAAACAAAAAACCCATTCGATGCCTTCCAGTGATTGAACCAATGCGTCATTTAGATGTACCCAGCGGCACCCTCACGACAGACGAATCTAATGATATCTCTCAAGCTCAAATGCGACAATTCGTTTAGGCTGTAGAGCGTGCCAAAGAAATATGTCACATACATACAGACATACACTCGAAAAACATAACCCTTCTTTTGGTGCAGTAAAAGGTAAAAAGGCCTCAGTGGGCTCTTCCACTTACGTTGTATAAAACTTGCATCATGTTCTAGAAATTTCTAGAACACCATAATATTCTAATATGTTGCTGAAACAAAGTATTCAACTGTAATTATGTGAGCAAATCGTGCATGCCGATCGTGGGGTAATCGAGGCCCGTGGTATAGGTGTCGACGGTTTATATCAGCGGTAGCGCGAAGGAATTGATCGCCTTGCTGATATAGTCCACTGGAAGCTGCATGTGACGTCGGTCCTATTGTCTTTTTTAGGGTTCCGTAACAACTACAAGGAACCCTTATAGTTTCGCTGCGTCCGTTCGTCTGTCCTCCCTTGATAATTTCAGTAATTATAAGTATAAATAAGCAAAACGCACATCTATCCTAACTGTAGGTTTTTCAGTCGTAAAGCTAGCCATACACGTAACCTGACAGGTTTGCCTACACAGTTATACCTGTCAATGCACAGACAAAGTTGTCAGGTACACCGTTACGTGTATGGCTAGCATTAGACAGTTTTAAGACAAGCACACAACTATGTACAGACAAAATTGTCTTGAGACTGTCGCGTCCCAAGTGACTACATCTTAACTTAAGAGCCAATAAAAGTGAAACCAAACAAACATGGCATTACTAATTTGCTGAAAATAAAAGTGTTCCCCAGCTATATCGTAACGTAACAATAGCACAATAGCTCAATCCAGCTTAATGGGGCTTTTGACTGCGGCGCGCGGGTTCAATCGAGTATTTATTACTGTGGCAATAAGTTTCATAAGTGGTACACCGCGATTGTGCGACTGTACCTTATATGCAGTAGTTAATGTAACCAATCAGCAGGAATCGGTCAGAACACAATAGCCGGTGGGGAGAGGACATCGGCACGATTTGCTTTCAAAGTTTCTAGAAAATGTCCAGCGACCGCGGTGGCTCCGCATTGTTGTACTCGTCATTATTTTACTTAGGGTAAATTCACACCGAAACGAAACGATACGCGACATGGCGCTGCATTTTTAAGAATGCTATTCGAAGTTGAACTTTATTCATTACACAAGAAGATACACGTTTCATTGTAAGAGTTCGGATGTCAGGTTGCACCGCGCTGCATTGCGCGTGTGCTGAGTACGACTGATATGTGATATGTCAATATCAAACGTGTACCGTTCTGCATAATGAACAAAGTTCAATTTTGAATAGCTATCATTAAATGCAGCGTAGCGTCACGTATTGTAGCGGTGTAAACTGACCCTTACGTCGTGGAAACTAATTAAAAAGTATACTTATTGAAACAATAGCAAGCAAATTTTTAGATTCTTCTTTTCGGTTTTATTATTGTTGCGTCAATAACGTACTTAATAATAATAAATCTTTTTTAAAGTTTTTAAATTTTACGATTATAGCCTACAATAGGTAATCAATGAGCCACGATATTCTTATTTATACTACACAACACAATTTACGTGTTAGGATGTTTGTTATGTCGCGGGGGCCATCAACTCATCGTCGCTGCGCCTGCGCACACGATTTATACCTCCTGAACCTGTTGAAGTGGCGAGGCTAAACGCCGAATGATATATGGGGCACCCTCGTTCGATAAAAAAATATATTTATTACGTTTAGGGCGTTCTGTTTGGGATTTTGGACATCGAAAGAGATACGAAATTGAAGAAGAGTTCAAATAAGTTCTAAATGAAATGGTTGGTGGAGACTCAGAATCTTTAAACGAGATAATCTTGTATACAATCGGTTTCTCGACAACGGCTGCAAGTTTCACCATGAAATTTAGTATGCAGGGAGTTTTGGGGGAGAAAAATTGATCTAGCTAGGTATCATCACTGGGAAACTGCGCATTTTTAAGCTATATATTTTTTCTTTCGTCGTGCAACAACATCATAATATAGTTTCGACTCGATTATGTCATTCCTATTTTGGCATGCATATTTTTGCTTTGTTCGGAAATTCGGAATGTGATGTGTTCGGATCCCGGTCAGATAAATATTTTTGTGATCAGAACTCCAAACACATCTCGGTTACCCAGGTACTAATATAAGCCACTATTTCAAACCTGAAACTCTGGGGGATATAAAGCTTCCTTGTGTTGCCTCACTTGCCAGTTTTTTGGGGTTCCGTACCCAAAGGGTAAAAACGGGAACCTATGGATAAAAACCTATTACTAAGACTCCGCTGTCCGTCTGTCTGTCTGTCACCGAGCTATATCTCATGAACCGTGATAGCCAATTGCCGCTACAACAATAAATACTAAAACCAGAATAAAATAACTATTTATGTGGGGCTCCCATGCAGCAAACGTAATTTTTTTGGCGTTTTGTACTCATTGGAACCTGCCGTGAACGAGCCTAACTCGCACTTGGCCAGTTTTTAACTCGTCAGTGAGGAACACTCGGCGAAATATGACGCGTTACTTCATGCCTGTTTTCTGTGAGGCCCTGGTTAGCGGGCCTAATCGTGCCAAAAGCATTGCAGTATCTTTAGTATTCTGTGGCATAGCTTTCTTTGACATACTCTTAAAAATTTTAAATCAACGCGCTATGTTTTGCTCTGTCTCTGTTCTGCCAATCGACACCTTTGCTTCCACAGATTGTCGGATATCCAATTATTTATTTTGCAAGCCACGTTATCGATCACAATATTGCCCCCATCGGTAATAGTAACGGCCTGGCTAATCTCCGCATCGGAACCGCTTAATCGATTCACATTAAAGTATCTATCAACACCTACCGTCGGTATTATGTTACCTTATTTATGATTTCCGCTCAAAACGATTTAGATATTTCCATAACATGAAAGATTATTCTGATTTCCATACAAGAGTCAGAATAAAGAATAAAGTCATGTTTAAAAATAGCATTCCTAAACAAGAAAAAAGTGTTTTCTTACTGGCACACAAGACGCTTCGTATACACTCTTTGCAAGTATGGTTCTTAGTCCGAAACTAAGCACATTCTTACCAATGAATTAGTTTCGGGGATCTGTAGTATATTTTAGGAGTGACACCATACGTGTGAAGTTGGTAGGATTTTTTTTCATTCTCCCTTATGATACCTCCCTACACATGTCCTAAGACCTCCCTACACATGTTCTGAGACCTCCCTAGACATGTCCCGAGACCTCCCTAGACATGTCCCGAGACCTCCCTACACATGTCCCGAGACCTCCCTACACATGTCCCGAGACCTCTCTAGACATGTCCCGAGACCTCCCTAGACATGTCCCGAGATCTCCCTAGACATGTCCCGAGACCTCCCTAGACATGTCCCGAGACGTCCCTAGACATGTCCTGAGCCTCCTGACATGCTCTTGGTTAGGTTGTTGACTGTCAGTAATTTGGTCTCGTGTTTATTTTGCCGTCTATCTTGTTATTTTACAATCTACTATATAATACTCCAACTAGGAGTAAACTGAGAAAATAAGATAAACCGTTGCGACTTCCTCGCCAAGAGTTTTTGCTTATTCATTACCAACCTATTTACAACCTTTCGCAATGATTATTCTAAAAAAATGATCGAACTGTAGGTGTCCCTTATGCACTCGACTCGCTAGTATAGGTCCAGTCCCCCCAGGCGACCAGTCAATTATTCACAAACATTATCAAAACAGTATTCGGAAATTTATTGTAATAGCTTCGATATAAATTCTATCGGTTATAGCCACTAAAACAAAATGCTTGTGCTACTTTATAAGGAGGACTTTACATTGCATATAGCATAGCCAATATTATAATTGACTGTTTATGTTTATTATATGTATTGTGTTATTTATCGCTCTGGGGTCGAAATTCACCCATTATATTTTAAGTTCGAACTTTATAAGGGCTCTTTGGGCTCTTAAAAAGAAAAAATAAAGTGTTACACAAATTGTGACAGATTGACTATAATTGTCAACGTCAGAATTATATCTATCAAATGCACGGTAGTGTGTGTTGGTGTTATTTTTATTAATTTCATAGCATTCATAGCATTCTGCCCACCATATAAACTTTAACTGGGCGAAATATAATATCATATTCCTTCGTTCGTACAATTCCAGTAAAACTGTAGTGAAATATTTTACTCCACGTATTAAATTAATAATGACGTACCTACTTATAATAATTAACTCTTCATATTATGGTTTTAGATAACTTAGCAACAGAAATAGTCTAAATTAGAAATGAAAATAAATATGACCTACTTACTTCATAGTTCATACACCTATGGAAAAAGAATAGAAACACTTTAAAATAACAAAAAAAAACCTATTTTCTATACAATTATGGATTAGATTTTTTATCACTTATCAGCTTGTCAAGCTTTGTTTAATTAAAAATTTAAATGTAAGTCATTAATGACAAACAAAATAAGGGCACACGCACACTCACTAATGACCAACCGTTTATGGCCTCCGCGTCTGGGATATAATGGTGTATGTCACATACATAATGGCATATAATTCCCGGTAACGTGTTAGAATATAAATAATTTCAATAACGAGTCATAACTTGATACACAAGAATATAACGCAGCTTTACCTGGAGTTACATATTTTGATCATAGAATCCTACTAATATTATAAATGTGAAAGTTTGTGAGTATGGATGGATATATGGATGGATGGATGGATGTTTGTTACTCTTTCACGCAAAAACTACTGAACGGATTTCGATGAAATTTGGTGCGGTTGTAGTTTAGGCTCTGGATTAAAACATAGGCTTTTTATCCCGGAAAAGTACAGTGTGCCTTGGGGATACAGTATGAGCCGCGGGCAACAGCTAGTAATAATATAATGAAAGAAAAGAACAGAATGGTTTGGAATATGAAAATCTGAACGATAATTCATACTTTCTATGATATTACAAATATAGATGAGTGATTGTAAATACAAATTGAATTATTGAGCGGATTGAGATGAATTCACTTTGTAATGGGATAAAACAACCTAAGTTTATCGCGACGGGAGCCGCAGGAAGCAGGAAGCATTCCGATCGTAGCGTGAGACCTCAACGCGCGACCGCGAGCCGTGAACGCGACCAGCGAACCACCGAATGTAGATGTCGATTCTGCAAATTAAATCTTACATTAATACAGGTACGATGCAGTTCGATATGTCACTGACTCCTGCCAGATTTAATTTTACTGTATCTAAAGTGTATTAAATATAATTGATGACAGAATCGATTGTATAATTTTGTTACCTTTAATTTGGAAATAATGAACTTATGAAAAAAATGAGAGCTACCTGAGCTCGCCACTATTACACACCACACTACGTCCTAGTATCAACGACGATGCAATCATATACTTAAATTGCCACCAGCACCCAGCTTTCGATTCGATTGCACTACTACAAGCATACGGAGTGTCCCACGATTGTGGGCCGTTGAAGGGGACGTCAAACGTTTTAAACTTGGTTCGATTTGGATCGTTCTATGAAAGCTGTTTCGTAAGTATATAATATATTTTCTACTATGTGGCCCTAGTCCCTAGCTATGACGTATTGATTTAAAACTTCATTAATTATATAAAACTTAGGCCTTTTCATACGTTATTGGATGATTTATACAGTATTCTCCGAGCGATGTAACCACTTTTGAAATACTGTAGCACCTGGGACAGTTGGTTTTTAAATATCGTATGGTTGCCCAAGCACATACGGCATTCTCACTACATAGTCAGCCTAGTCCAGAGGAATGACTGGTCAATACGTCTGGGGCCAACCATGTGCGGGGTTCTTTCACGATGTTTTCCTTCACCGTTAGAGCGTCCGTATAATGTACTTCAGATCTGAAAAAGTCTCATTGCTACACGCCACAACCTGGGAATCGAATCTGCACTCTCTCGAGTGCGAATCAAATGGTCTACCCACTATAATGATATACGAACAGACAAAATGTAAATAACACTTTGAACATAATAGCTGTAAGCTGGTGCTAACTATACGCCCATTACTTACTCGGTAATCGGTAGCACATAATGATAATAATTTAGCCCCAGGGCATTGCCAATCACTGTTTACACCAGGATTAATGTTGACAATATTTATATTACTTATTTGAATACGTGTAAGGAGAAGCGAGTATTGAGATCATTATCACTGTTTTGATTTCTATACAAATTCGCATTGCGCTTGCGCAGTATTGATAAATAGCTGCGATTGAGGCTGTATGTAAATTATTTACAATTAATTTAAAACTGGAAGTCGCCCTGTGGTCGAAAGTCATAATAATTCATATGATTTTTAAGTTTGATCTTAAATGGTCATCATGTGTCAATGGTCATGTCAGATTGACAAACATCAACGTGTAACAAAATTGTATCTATCAAACGTAATGTTGTGTCTGTAATAATCTGACGTAGTGCGTGTGGTTGGTATTTTTATTAGTTTTATATATTTCTTAGCATTATTTAACAAATATTTGCTTTCTGCACACCTTTCTCCACGTTTACTGGCCAAATTTCATACTCCTCCGTTCGCACAATTCACGTAAAATACTGTATTAAAAGTTTTTGCTTCAAGTATATGAATACTTGCGCAATAATCACGAGATATGTAACATTTTAAGTATTCGTTTTAGAAGAAAATAATATTATTGTAAGTGCTTTAACAAATGCAATAGTTGTGCATTCGTTTGTTTCTTTTCAACTATTTAATTTTTTTTCGTATCCATTTTATTATTTGGTGCAGCATCAAATTTTAAAAACACTAACCGTCTTACTAATAGAAATATTTAAACAGTGGATAAGCAATACAATGTTTTGACCTTTTCTGTCAAGCACAGACAAAAAAAATCTAAAACTATAGTGAAGCAAATTATTTTAGTCTTTTTTCATTTTCCGGTCACCAGTGAGCAGGGTCTATTAATTTTTTCTCTGTTCGCTAAATCGGCGTGGGCATAGTTATATGCAATAAAACAGCTGACGTCTACATTGGACCGGACAGGTGGATGTAAAATATTATGCTAATAGGCCATACTAACAGGAGCATCTGGGATCTGGGATCGTTATGTGGGCTGCATTAGGTTGATAGAAAGCTCATTTGAATTTTATACTCGTAAATAACATAATGCTTATTGCTAAAATATTGTGATAGGATATCCTTTGAGCTGCTCGAAATAAAATCGTTTGCTTTATTCTAAGTTCTGCCTAAAAAGTAGCAACGAATCCGAGGAACTTGAATTATTGAATTGGGGAGACGACTACATGTCAAATATTTAGTAGTTTAATTTATATACTCAGCAATATTGAGGTATTACTGCTTGTTAAACTTAAAAAATATTATATTTCATGTGTAGTTTAGTAATTAGATACATCTAAAAATATAAAAAAGTGTAACTTTTTTTGGTTAACTTTGGTTTTAGGGGGGAGAAAAATCGATCTAGCTAGGTCTTATCCCTAAGAAACTGCATATTTTTAAGCTATAATTTTTTTTTTCGTGAAACAATAAATCAAATGAAATAATTATCAGATAAATATTTTGTGTTGTTTTTTAATTTATTAGAACTCTGAGCAAAGCTCAGTTACCCAGGTACTAAACTTTAACGCACAAATTTCGAAGATATTTACAAATATGTGCCTGCGTCCTTATATTTCATACACTTTTACTTAATAGTGACGTCGACGAGACTTACCAAATTTTGTAAACGAATCGCTCTACCTATGAAAATATTGATTTTTAGTCCCAAAGTCTGAGTACTGAAGAAATCCCGATTTTTTAAATTCTTTTGAACTGTTTTCTTCGAAATCAATCAGACAAATTAAACTTTTTTTGATAATAGACTTATTCTAAATATTAGAATGCACGTGGCTTATCAATGAATATTTTTTGACGGTGTATTGACTGATTTCATTTCTTAGTGGGTTTTAATGAGGTATTAATATGCCACATAAATTACCTTAAAACATAAAAGCCTAATTTCAAATTATGATCATCGTCTCGTTAATGTTCACAAACATTTAAAAATTAGCGTTTTAGATGAATGTGATCAATGTACAGTTGCGTGCAAAAAACAGTAACAATTTATATTATTTTTTGTTATAAAAGTTTTTTTGCAGATACTTACTCTTATGACTTTGGAAGTTAATTTTATTATTCTGAAAAAAAAAATAACCCTGTATTAGCCAATTATTATTAGGTTATTTTAATTCAGGACATTATAATATTTTATACTAGCATTAATTGACCGCGGCTTCGCCCGCGTGAATTTAAAAAATTAAATACTTAGGGGCTGAATTTTAGAAAACGTTGAAATACGTAACTCATTATTGTTTCCGTACTCAATTCATACGAAATATTATGCAAAAACGTCCAAGGAATAAAAAGTTTTATACAAACTTTATCCCCTATTTTACTCCCTTGTGGGTAAACTCCCTTAATTTTGAAAAATCCTTCCGTAGTGCCTTCGTCACAATATGAGAAATACGTAGGAAAATTTTCCTATTTGTAGCCTTAAAAGGGTTTGGCCTGCGCGTTGATACATCAGTCAATCAGCTTTGCCTTCTATATTTATAGAAGATTTATATTGATTAATTAGCAAAGACAATTATCAATTTTGATGTAGGATAACGATACAATAGTCGCTACTATAAATAGCAACACGCATAGCAAAATATTTTAGTACTAATGGTACTACCATATTTTCACCTGTAGTAGTTTATTTAGGTATCATATTGTGCTAAAATTAGTAAAATACCAACTGACATGATATCAGTGTGTTTATTTTACGCCTCTTCTAAATCAATTGGTGAATATTGCGCATGCGAGTGTACACAATAATTAATGGATTCTAGTGTTGAAAACACTTTGAATGCGATAAATAATCATGAGTGACCTCGACCACCATCGTGATCACCACCGTGACCACCACTGCGACAGCAATTATATCAGAACGTTTCTTAATTTGAGATATAAAATCATCATCAACAAAACCTTACATCTGGACTACTGAGGAACGAGTCTCACCTTAACGTGTGCAGGATTGGTGATAGTAAAAAAATACTATTTCTTCTCATATATGTTCAAAATCTACATACACGCCATCATCTTCATCAGTAAAAGGCAGGTATGAAAAATTTAACGTGAATGAAACGATCATGATGATTATCATTTTTGTTACGGTTGTCGGTGGCTAGCTTACATAAAACAGCTTCCCTCGATGGCTTGTGTGTTACGCAGACCCCATTATTTTGACCGCATGTGTAGCGATAGGGGTGACGTGAGTACAACGGACCGCAACATAAAACGTGCTCCACCCGCCGCCGCACGGGATCAGTCGACAAACGTATTAGTATAATATATTTCAACTTCACTAAGAAAATAATAGTGACGGACTATAATAAATTGAAAGCATCAGTGGATTCCTTTATTCCCGTTGGGAAAGGTAGTAGAAGTAAAAGGGTGTACACATTGAATTGAATGAGATTTTAACGCGTGCGAGCCCACAGGCAAAATTAATTGTTTATCAAGTAACTGACTGCAATTTTTATAAAAACTATAACCCGACTACGTAAATTATACAGCCTATGTTACCCGGGATTTTATTACGAATCTATTGACACCACATTTATTATAATTGGACTAGTAGTTAAGGCGCCACGCTGGACCAAACATACATACATATACTGCCAAAACCATTACCCTCCCTTTTGGCTTCGCCGAAGTCCGGTAAAAAGACGAAGTATCGGTATGAGTCAAATTCGTGAGCTAGTCACGCCATTAGGCTAGAAAGCTAGATCAGCTACAGGCTAATAAATCTGAAGCTATCGCCTCGGGCGCTGTAATTGATAAGCTGAGTTATGCGCCGCCGACCGTGTCAGCGAGTGACAATTAAGATGAACAACTATTTGCCAGTGATTAACTAACTTACCGTGCTAGCAAGTAGTAAAAGATAAAACTGTGTGTACTCCGTGGGCTATACCACGAGGTCTTTACACAAGTATCACTTTAACATTACTTTTGGATTTCGCGCAAACAAAAAGTATATTTTGTTTATAAAAACGGAGATCATGTTTGTTTCAACGAAATTCAAAAGTAATGTAAAAGTAATACGAGGGCTGCATTAAAAGTATCGGGGATGGAATATTTCCACTGTTCCTGCCATATTAAAATCTTTTTAATTTAAAACTCCTTGGTTTTAAAAATCGAATACCGTTTATTTATTTAAAAAAAGATTCTCGGTCTTGTCACAAGGTCTTGTCAAACTTGTTTAGTCGTTGAGAAAATGGAATTGACTCGAGAAAATTCTAGAGCGATGATTTATTATGACTTTCGAAGTGGTTTAACACAAAAACAGTGTGTTGACCGGATGATTTCTGCATTTGGTGATGAAGCCCCATCCAAAACCACAATTTATCGCTGGTTTGCTGAATTTCAACGTGGACGTGTCAAGCTCAGTGATGATCCCAGTCAAGGTCGTCCAAAAACTGCAGTCACCCAAGAAAACGTTGATGCTGTGCGTAAGCTGATTGAGGAAGATCGACATGTGACATACCGCGAAATTCAGTCAACTTTAGACATTGGCATGAGTCAAATACAAATAATCTTGCATGAACAATTATGTGTAAAAAAGTTGTTTTCCCGATGGATACCGCATTTGCTCTGTGAAGAGCAAAAAGCGGCTCGCGTTACTTGGTGCGTCAGAACTCTCGAAAGATTCCACGCAGGATCCTCAAATGCAGTATACAACATCGTATCAGGTGACGAATCCTGGATATATGCGTACGAACCCGAAACAAAAACCAGTCACGAGTTTGGGTGTTCGAAAATGAGTTAAAGCCAACAAAAATTGTTCGTTCACGGAGTGTTGCAAAAAAAATGGTGGCCACGTTTGTCTCCAAAACCGGTCATGTTGCGACTATTCCTCTTGAGGGACAAAGAACGGTTAATGCAGAATGGTATGCTAACATTTGTTTGCCACTGGTCGTTTCTGAACTCCGTAAAGAGAACTGCAACCGCCGCATTATCCTCCATCATGACAATGCGAGTTCTCACACCGCGCACAGAACAAAAGAGTTTTTAGAGCAAGATATCATAGAATTATTAGACCATCCGCCGTACAGCCCCGACCTAAGCCCTAATGATTTCTATACTTTCCCTAAAATAAAGAATAAATTGCGTGGTCAGAGATTTTCATCACCTGAAGAAGCTGTGGACGCCTACAAAACGGCCATTTTGGAGACCCCAACTTCCGAATGGAATGGTTGCTTCAATGATTGGTTCCATCGTATGGAAAAATGTGTCAAATTTCGCGGAGAATACTTCGAAAAGCAATAAATACATTTTTAAATAGTAATGTTGTGTCACTTCCTTGATTCCCGAAATTTTCAGTGCCGCCCTCGTACTGCTGTAAGACCTCGTGGTAAGGCCCACGGAGTACACACAGTTTTATCTTTTACTACTTCAATTCTTCTAAATAAAACATTCAATAATACAATTACAATCAAGTCGCGACACGCTAAAACTGCCAAGCCGGCATTCTCGTAAACGTCAAAGCAGCGTCTAACGCCTCCTGATTGGTTCAAACGTCACAAAATCGTGACGTGTTTTTTTCCATACAAAAATAGTGAAATGGTAAAATCGCTACATGATTAATCATATTAGAAAACAGCAATCTTGATAGTTTTCAATAGAAATTAGTAAAATGGCGCACAGAATATGAGTTGAAAAAAAAACAATGAAACATAATATGAAACACTTAAAGTGGCCTTTTTAGAACCCCAGATAACAAGTAGCTTCACTTAAAATACAATCAAAGTAAAATGAAAATCTACTTTAAATACGACAATTGAGGTTCAGATATAATTTAAACTAAACGTATACAAAACAAAATAGCTCCCCATAGTGCTACCAATTTAAATGTCACATATTTACAGAGCGCAATAAAGAAATACAATGACGCATTAATTTCGTGGAGTTTAATATATTTGTTTATTTATGTTTAGATTTTAAAATTTGATCTGAGCACACGTTAAAATCTCACAGATCCAAATCAAATTACCCACTGTCACGGTCTCTTTAACACTGGAAAGTGGAAATGAATCGCCAAACCTGTCACGTTTAAG
The DNA here is from genome assembly GCA_037179445.1 of Phengaris alcon alcon. NCBI lineage: Eukaryota > Metazoa > Arthropoda > Insecta > Lepidoptera > Lycaenidae > Phengaris > Phengaris alcon. The sequence continues at coordinate 644,335 of JAYRCH010000162.1, read as the reverse complement.
TGTATTAAAGTGTTCATCTTCTCTATAAAATCCACTTTCGGCAAGAAGTCTCATGAAAGTCTGTCCAAAGCCGACAGGGGGGGGGGGATTCACGTTTCTCGGGCGTCTCGGGCGTCTCGGGCATGGATATTATTATGGCTTCCTGGGCGTTTTGAAGTGTTTAAGACTAATTATCACAAATTCTAGAGTCTGACAGCTGACATGAGGGCCGTAAACATTATTGTTTATGAGGTTCGTGATTCCGAGAAGCGCGGTAAAATTAATAAATAATGGTGAAGCTGATCACTCATTGTCCCACGTGTGCGAAGTTCTGTGCTATGTGTTGTGGGCACAATATACACTGTCTCGTCTCGAGGTTAAGAGATTTTAGCAGCAGTAAATAATTTTAATTTTATCGACAACAATTCCCCTTTTGGGATGTCGCAACAAATTTTGCATGTTACAAATGGGTCTCATGGGTCTCTTTGGTGTTTTGTAATTTTTTGTTATGTAATTTGCGTGCATTTACCCTGCAACAGAGGAATACATCGACATTTGACACTTTGCTAGCGCTTAGATGAATTTGGATCTGAACATTGAAAGATCTTTTAATAAAATATATTCTGAGCTTTGCTTTTGATGTCGTGAACATTTATGTGTGGTAATAAAGTAAATGCTACTAATCTGTATAGTTTATTCTATACCTACATTGTAACAGTATACAGGGTGACCTGAAATTCGATACATTCCTTTGAAAGACAGAAAGTAGACCTCATTTACAGTAATATTTTTCATGGCATCCCCTATCCGAAAGTTGATATTTACAAAGTTATTGAAATTTCAAAAATTTTTTCTTTATTTTCGACTTTTTGACTTTGACATGACGTATTTTTAAAAATGTTTGTCTTTTTAGTGATTTTTTTATGTATTTTAACCGTCAATGAGTAAAATATTATTTTTAAGGAATAAATAGGGACAAACTAAGCGAGAACTTTTCATTATGAGACATGAAACAGAATTTTCTTTTAAGAAAAATGCACATTTTTCTTAAAAACAGGTGATTTTCTTAAAAAAATGTATGATACAATGCGTACAAATACCTTAAATAACTTTCTTACCTCATAAGCTTCCAAAAAAAGTAAAAATATGTACATAAAAATATGAACATGTAATAAACAAAGACAAAACAATCATCAGGTAACGTTATCTCAAGAATTACTCTACCTGAGGCGACCTTTTTTTTCAATTGTTTCCTTTGTTCAAACTTCGGGATGTTTCGGCTACTGTCGTCGCGGCCCTTTGTCAATGAGTTACCGACTGGCTTAGAGAGCAAATTTAGTAGCTAATATTAGTTTTAAGTCAACTATTGCCGTGTACGGACGTATTGTTGCTTTAAACTACACCCTTACTTCTACTTGTGATTTTTTTGTACCGCGATAGCTGCTTTTGAGTACGATGAATACGCTGACATCTTGTTTTGTTACGGACTTTGTAATGGTAATGCTGCTGCTGCACGAAGAACATACGTTGAACGTTTTCCGAATCGACGAGTGCCAAACGTTAGAGTGTTTTCAACAACATTTCGACGAATTTGGGAAAGCGGCCGTGTTGATAGAAGACGTGGCGATTCAGGCAGACCTCGTTTGTATGCTCCAGAAGAAGAAGAAGAAATTATCACTTTTTCAAAATGATCCTTCTATTTCTACAAGAGCGGCAGCTAGAAGACTTGGATTGAGTCAATGGAAGGTGTGGTTTACAGTACACACAGCGCGTCTACATCCATTTCACTACACACCTGTCCAAGCGTTGGAAGAGGGAGACCCGGTTAGAAGAATGGAATTCTGCCGTTTTATGATAAATGCAGACATGGAGGATCGCAATTTCTTCTCAAGAATATTGTGGACGGATGAATCGAAATTTGACCGTGACGGGATAAACAATTTCCACAACACACATTACTGGGCACCAAAAAGAGAAAACCCCAGGATGAAAAAAGAAAGGGCCCATCAAACCAGATTCAGTCTAAATGTCTGGATGGGTATAATTAATAATAATTTAGTTGGACCTCATTTTTTGCCTCAAAATTTAAATGGTGAAATGTACGAACATTTCCTAAGAGAGGAGATTACTGGTTTAATGGAAGATGTGCCAATAGCAACTCGTCGTAATATGATTTTCCAGCATGATGGTTGCCCGGCCCACTTCCGCCTCGGCGTACGCCAGTGGCTAGACCAAACTTACCCACATCGCTGGATAGGTCGAGGCGGGCCAATTCCTTGGCCAGCACGGTGTCCCGATTTGACCCCGTGTGATTTTTATCTTTGGGGTCATATGAAGGCTTTGGTGTATACTACACCCATAACTACTGTAGAGGAGCTCAGAAGCCGCATAAGAAATGCAGCAGAAGAAATCAAAACTAGTCTTACTACCAGAATAATCAAAACAGAGGTACGGAGAAGACAACGGGCATGTATCAGAAACAGAGGTTCACATTTTGAACAAGACCTAAAGTAGAATATTTATTATTAAATTTAATTAAACATTGATGTTTTTTAAAAACAATAAACGTAATTAAATTCAAGTTTTTCCTTTTATTTTAACCTTATCGCAAATAAATCGATTTAGACTATATCATTTTACTTCTAATATGCTAGGGTGCAAATGTCTACATAAAAATATGAACAACATTTGCACCTTTTTGGAAAGCTAATGAGATAAGGAAGTTATTTAGAATATTTGTACGCATTGTATCATACATTTTTTTAAGAAAATCACCTGTTTTTAAGAAAAATGTGCATTTTTCTTAAAAGAAAATTCTGTTTCATGTCTCATAATGAAAAATTCTCGCTTAGTTTGTCCCTATTTATTCCTTAAAAATAATATTTGACTCATTGACGGTTATAATACATTAAAAAATCACTAAAAAGACAAACATTTTTAAAAATACGTCATGTCAAAGTCAAAAAGTCGAAAATAAAGAAAAATTTTTTGAAATTTCAATAACTTTGTAAATATCAACTTTCGGATAGGGGATGCCATGAAAAATATTACTGTAAATGAGGTCTACTTTCTGTCTTTCAAAGGAATGTATCGAATTTCAGGTCACCCTGTATAATATGTAGCAGCCTACGTGGTCCAGTGGTTACGAGCTTGGCTCTCGACTCGGAGGTCGTGGGATCGATTCCCCCGTTAGAACAACAAAAATGATCACCTGATTGTCTGACAAGTAAGATGATCCATGAGTCGGATGCGCATGGAAAATGTCGATCTTGCGCCGGATCTCTTGCCAGTCGTGTTGGTTAAATCCATCCCACTGGGTTATGAGAGTAAAGGAAGAGAGAGTGCTCTTGTATACTACGCACACACTTAGGCACTATAAAAATAACTCCTGCGTAGCCGGGCTGTTTTCCACGAACATAGCCACCGCCACCGAAATCGGTGTGGGAGCTATTATTATATTATGTTATTCACTTTAATACAACCAAGCTTACCAATATTGTTAAAACTTTTGTTCATGGGCAGTCTCTATATATTCCGTTCCGATTCAACAAAATCTGAATAATACAAACAAAAAATGTAATTCTACCAAATTAATGTGTCATTGTATTTATTCCTTTACTGCGCGATGAAAAAGTGACTTTAATGAGGTTCGTTTACATTTAGGTTACATTGAATTGGATCGGAGTATACTTTATTTTGATGGCATATCTATCGCTTTATAATCTGCACGTTATGACAGCATTGTTAAGAAGTTCGAGGAAGTAATACCACAGACTAATGAAAGCTGGGTCCAGATAAAAAGCTACATTAGTAAATAGTACATACTTAACTTTCGATTAGATTGCACTACTACAAGCATACGACGTGTGCACAATTCTCCTATCGCGTACACGGCAATAGTGTCAAAACTTCGTCAAGATTGTGCGCCGTTGAAAGGACGTCAAAATTTTCAAATTTCATATTTGAGTCTTTAAGTCTTGTGATGTTGGTTGTCACGATGACAAATAACTTTTTTTTAAATATTATATTTGTGTCCAGTGCATATTTAAACTTTATAATATAATAATATTAAATACAAATAATATGAAACAAAATAGTGATAGGTAATGTATTGTACTGTGCGTATGAAAAATACTAGACTAAATAAAAATATATCTTATTTTACCTATCAAATATTTCATTCTTTAGGAGACGTCTTGCTTTATTATAAGAGCCTACATGGCCTAGTGAATAGACCCCTGAGACACACGCGTGATCGTGCAGGTTCGTTCCCGGATTGTGGTGTGTACAAATTAGACTTTCTCAATAATCATACGAGTATACTGACGCTAGACCTAGTTTAATTTACGCCCATCTTCTGTGACAACCCTGATAAAATTTGGATCGTTTATTGTAAGGTGTTCCTCTGTACGTAAGTATTTTTGCTCTGTAGTAATACTCATTTACAATAATAATAATCAACAGTAGGTAAATAGTCAATACATGTTGTAAACTTTACGCTGAATAGTCCGTATGCCTGCTATACTCTGTATGCCTGCTATACTCCATTCAGACGTAAGCAAAGAGACAATAGCTCACTATAGTTTTACCAACTTAAATGTCACTTGTTTTTACCGTACAATCTATACTCATATAATAAAGAGGAAAAGTTTGTTTGTTTGCATTGAATAGGCTCCAAAACTACTGGACGGATTTTGATGAAATTTGGCAGAGATATATAGTAGACCACGGGAAAGGACATCGGCTACTTTTCATCGCGAAAAATGTACGCTTCCCGCGTGATTCCTTTTTGCGCGCACGAAGTGGCGGGCATCATCTAGTTAAGTAATACAATGGTCAATGACACATTAATTTTGTTGAATTAAATGTTTTTGTTCACAATCAGATTGCATTAGATCTGAACATAGTGGGAACGATAGGAAGAGAACATACTAGCTGGTGTCCGCAGCTTCGTTAGCGTAGAACTAACGGAATCGGAACCCTATTTTATTTTAGACGGAACCCTAATATATAAGTGTCTTATGTTAGGTACTCCTTATAATATCACCTTCCTGCCACTGGAAAATGTTTCTAGTCGATTCAGAGATTAGCCGGAACAAACAGACAGACGGACAGACAAACATTAAAAATTGATTTTTACAGTAAGTACCGTATACTTTCATATGCAGTTAGAGAAAAGCTGTTAATTTAAAATTATAAACAGACACTTCGATTTTACTTATTTGTATCTAGATACATAATGTCAGTCTGACTAGCGTGGGCTATAGCCAAATAATATATTATATAATATAAATTTAGTCTAGATAATAGTTTAACTGGCTGTCGTCGAGTTTAACCGTAACTTTAACGGCGGTTTAACAGCAAGTCACGCAGTTAACTAACATGGATACGAGTTATTTACACAAACGACCGCCTAAACGGTTATTAATTTTATACCTAGAGGCAATAATGTTAGTGAATTCGGGTCGAAATTGTTACACAAATACTGCAGAAGTAGGGGTGGTTAGAACTTGGATAACGAAGACGGCCGAATTCTGAAACGCTAATCAATATTAGGAGCCCTCCTGTCCACAGGCTGTTGCTGTCTCCGCTAGCCGAAATGACAAGGACAGCATGTGACTTGAGCGCCACTTAATTTAACTATCGTTCCAGTATTCGGCAGTTTTAAATTTGAAGTTTATATTAGGACATAATAACGTTTATTGTTCCGGACAATGTACAATTCCCGTGGGATACACTGTCGTTATAAATTCTAAGCGAAAGCGGGGGAAAAAGCTCTCGACCTAAGCAGTTTAGGCTTAATAATGAGTTTGTATGAAGCTTCATACTAGAAAGTTACTAGGATACTAGGAAGTTAGAACTATGTTAGGAACAGAAGTCCGATTACATCCAACGTTCTACCGTTGCGTGTGGTCCCAACTCCTAATGAGCTCATAGTAGGTACAATGTCAACACAATGTACCCGCATCATGCATACACTTGACACCATGGCCATGTATTGTCAATAAAATGTAGCCAAGTTTAGTTTAGAATTTAGATCCTATAATAACATAAACGCGAAAGTGTGAATGTATGGATGTCTGTTACTCTTTCACGCAATAACTACTGATTGATGAAATTTGGTATGGTAGCAGTTTATAGCGGTATTTCTTTTTGCGCGCACGATAATGTTTCAGGCAATATCTATTTATTATTAAAACATGTAATGCAGGTGAAACCATTTCTGATATGTTACGCAAGTAAAAAAACTGTTGGAAAGACGTGCTGATTGGCGCATTCGCCATTTCGTGGCGATTAATGCATCGCCCCGCCACTGTACGATCAGCGATTCTAATTCATAAGCAGGTTGACTGTTGTCATAATACTTTCGTATAAGGCGCCATACTAACCGTCCAGCCCGTAAATCCAAGGCCGCGGCCTTGAGGCGGACTTGTACTTTGACACTAATGACGGCCATAAGTACCGGCGCTGGATTCGCAGGCTGGACGGTGACTGAGGACGCTATAAGTTCATAATATGATATCAAACTGACATGTCATTGACATTAGTATTGTGACCGCATGCTATCTGCGTCATTATAATACAAAAAAAGTATGAAAACACTTCTTCTGCTTATGAATTAGATTCCCTGATAGTACAAAAAAGAGGTCTTAGTGTGTCACATCTCCCAAGTGCGGCGCCCCGCGTCGGCGCATCCTTTTAGGGTTAACCGACTCCTTTTTGGAAGTTGGTCAAAACCCGCACCCTATTACTAAGACTTCATCTGTTCGTCTGTCCGTCGCCACTCAGGCACGCCAGGCTATATCTCATTAACCGTGACACCTAGCTAGACAGTTGGTGTATTTCTGTTGCCGCTTTAACAATAAATATTAAAACAGACTAAAATAAATATTTAAGTCGTTTTATACGCAAACTTTTCTGCGCGAGTCTAACTCCATCGGTTTAATTTCTTATGCCAATCAAAGTAAAGTTATGCTGTATTGCAAACAGATAGGCGGCACTTTTAGCTTCACATTTGGCTGTTATTCAATTTTAAACATATCTTGACCGACGATGGCCATTCACGCATTGCCCAAAAGCAATGGGACCCCAACAGAGCTATTTACAAACTCATTGGCGCCTCCATTGAGCAGTTGTTCCCGAGAAACGCTGAGTGCAAACACATGGTTTTTGCACCTAGCCGGAATGGTGAAAAAATGCCGGTCAAATTATGTTAACAAAACATCCATGTGCAATTGATTGTGAATCTTGTTGTGCAAGATATAGGGTCGAAAATTAATTCTTGTAATTTGTAGTGTAACTAATTGGATGTAGGGTTGCTAATTTCTAATTTTTATTACTTTTCTAGATGGTAATGATTTTGGAGTACTATTTGGAGTTTTGAGAGCTAAAGCTGCGAGAGAAAGGGTTAGAGTTAAAATAAAGTAGGAGAGAAAAATATTCTATGTCATTCTTGTCTCATACTTAAAACCTGCGTAATGCTTACAGATTAAATACTCAAACTTTGTAAATGAGAATAAAATTATGTCATGTTTCACTTAATAAATTAGGGTAAATTCGTACATATATTTTTATTAGCGCCCACGCCGACAGAATGACCTGAAAAAATATGAAAACATAAAGAGTCAAGTTTCTCTGTTGTGACAACCCTGCGTCTGTTTGAAGTCTGTTGACAGTAACATGACATTTGATAAGATTCTGTGTAAACGGGAAAAGTGGAAAAAATGAGACGAGTGCGATCCGCTTTTTGTATCGCTAACGACTCTGTCAGAGACAATGCGACCATAGATTAGGGAATATGTAAAGAATTGCCAACTAGAAACCAGAGTGAATTAATATGAAGTCGAATAGTGGTCGAAATTCGATAAATTTTTGAGCTTAAATTTTATTAAGGTTCTTTTGGATACGCAATATATAAGTTTGTAAATGTTGTCTCTGGAATCGAAAGAAAGACTGAAAATTGTGTCAAATCAAATATATTGTAAAACCACCACGGATATTATTATACAAACGCATGGTCTGAGGTGGTGTTATATTGTTTTTATTAATTTTATTCATTATATAAAAGCATTTTATAAAAAAGTAGCTTTTTGCACACCTTCCTTCCACATAAACTTTTACTGTGCCAAATTTCATACTCCTCCGTTCGCACAATTCTCGTAAAATTTTAGGTACTCCAATTTTTTTCTCCAGTTATACAATGACTAGCTTTTGCCCGCGGCTCCGCCCACGTAAATGCAGTATCCCACAAGATCGCTGTACTTTTTCGGGATAAAAAGGAGACTTCCAGTTACTATTTAATTTTGATGAAATTTGGTATGGCTAGATAAATAAAAATATGGTTATGTATTATTTTTCATGCACGCAGTACAATTATTGTACTTTATATTATTAGTATTATTGTAAAAATAATAGAGCAAATAATAGTTTTGACTATGCATAGTGAATAGACTTCCTGAGTCACACAATATGTGTATGAAGGTTCGATGCTAGAAATTTCTCAATAACCTTATACTGACACTAGACATAGTTTAATAAACCCTCGTCTTCTGTGACAACCCCTCAGACCAAATAAAGTTTTTTTATTTGATCTGAGGACAACCCTGAGAAAATTTGGATCGTTCTATGAAAGCTGTTCCTGTGTACGTGTGTATTATTTACTCTGTGGTAAATACTAAAGACTTTTAAAGTGTTTCAGTGATTGACGTTGAGTTACAAACTGCACTTCCTTTGTTTTTGTCCTGCGCAAACGACCATTGAAAAATGCGGAAAATCATCAAGTTTTAATGCATTTTTGTGTCTCCAAAAATACACAACAACAAATTAAAAGGTTAAGTACTTGCAAATTGTCAAACGAGACATTTTGTGTTACGTCACTTGTGTTTTGTCCCTTGCTCGTCTTATTTCATTGTTTAAGGGCGCGTATACAAAATGTGTTGTTGGACAGTGGCCGAGTACGGACTGACATCCAAATAAAAAAAGCCTGCTTAATAGCAAAACACCTGAGAATTCTGAGGAGACTTTATGCTTTTACCAAATCAGTTTTTAATATCGTTGGATTCTTTTTATGCTAATTTTAAGGTGATTATATCCGCTATCTTTGGGTGTTCTTAAACAAACAAAGTAAGCTAGCTAGATCTTTTTAAAACCAATTTTAGATAGAGAAGTAGCCCGTAGTTATCAACACGCAATCGATTTTAACATCCAGTAGGAAATAAATTATAAGTTCTAAGTAAGCTAAGTTTCCACTTACATTACATATTCTCGTATTTACATAAAATTAATAAAATAAATTTATTTTATGCGCGCGATAAATAATAATAAAATAAATTATCAATAATATTATGCACTTGCGCTAACACAGTTTTGAATGTATGTATGTTACACATTACCATATCTACAGCTTGTTTGTCTGTCCGTTTTATGCGAATGCTATGTCCAATTTAGGGTAAGTCCAATAATTTATTAGTACTTCTGTGAACAGTTTTCTCAGGGTTAGAAAAGTTTCGACGATAGTGAACTTTATGTGTTTGGAATACGGTTATTTTTCATTTGATAAGGCCATCGTATCCAGATATTAACTAACAGCCGACGATTAAGTTACAAGGAGTGTAGTGTACTGTGTAGGAACGAAAAGGTTAATTGGTAGGCATTAACCATGTATAGTGATATAATTAGAAAGACGTTCGGCTTAGCTTGGAGCTTTGATCTTTGGTAACTTTATTTGTGTTAAGTTATGACTGGGTTTGAGTCAGCATTCATTAACGACTAGGCGAAAACTGATATTGATGAGTGCTGAAAAGATCAAGAGAATGCTTTGCTGAGGCGTGAAAAAAAAAACACTTTATTGTTAACGTTTAGGGCTAAGGCTAACGGCTCGTGGCAGCACCAACCGCCCGGGTTTTGCTAGAAAGAGTATATTTTTTTACACAGTATTTTTAAATATATTTCACTTTCGGTCTGTCAGTACCGAGACACTGCTGTGAGTATGTTTGTTTGTGTTTATCTCGCGACTCGAGTGTCTCAACAGTATTTACCACTTGCATTCCGTTTGCGACCTCGATACATCAAAACACCGGCCAAGCGCGGGTTTGGCGGGCAGGCAGGGGTTTCGCATGTGTCAAACCTAATTCTCATGTTAGAGTTAAATCCGTCTTAGTTACTAGATATAGTACAATGATTATATTATCTTATCTAATTAACATTGGTTGAAAATGGATAAGTAGATATTTAAATTGAGTATATTTTTTTCAAAAATTTTATAATTAGCTAAATAAACTATAACGCAGATTAGAAGTAACTATTAATCTCGTATAATTATATCCATCTGGATATGTCAATATTGAGATGACAGATAGACGGATAGCCAAGCTAAAATATGTACAGAATTGGGTATTTTCCTGCGTGTAAAAATTTAGTTTTTTTTTTTTAATAAATTAAGAAATAATTAGGTGTTACTACTTGATATAAGTAAAAAGAATTAGCATTTATGTGTAGTTTTGTAATTATATGCATTTCGAAGTCACAAAAAAGTTGAAATATTTGTAAAACATTAGTGTATGAAACCTACATAATTAGTTTAACTTGCATCAAATACAAAAATATTTACTATGGTATGTATCAACACAGACGCGCAAACTTCGGAGATAACAGAACTTTATTGTGTGACCATACATTTGCGTAGCTTGTGACGTCACCTACTGTTTTTTTCGAGACTCACATTAGTGCTTCAAACAATCCGCAATATCTTCGAAAATATTGATCCTGAGTGTACTATTTATTTCTTTTTGTAAACTGTCTTATTTTTGAGAGCACTTATCATTTATGCAATAAAAAATTTCAAGAAAATTCCGTGTTCAATATTTTCGGACAGTGGCAAAGTTTATAAGAAAAAATTGTTACATACACAAAGGGCAACATAAAATCCATTATTTTCCAAAATGTACATAACACATTCATTTATTTATCAATAAAGTTAATATTGGTATGTATAATGTAATAATTTATATCCAACTCGTCAATGATTAATGGGCAATAAAATCCAGTTCAGGCGGCCGTGTGAGGGTTATCTTTAATTTGTCAATTGTAAAGTATCAAGACTAGCCCGCTCAATTTGTCAAGTGTAAAGTATCAAGACTTCGCCGCCCGATTTGTCAACGAGTGTCAAACTAATGTATCACCATTTGGCGTGGCCAAGTGTTTTTTTCGAATTGATTTATATAATTATATTAAACAGTATGTATACATTTATTTGATAGCAATTAAGATAACACGAAACTGAACATTGAGGTTAAGTTAAAAAAAATACAAAGATCGAAAAAGTTATTCTTTTCAATAAATTTTAGTCGCTTAACGGTAGTGCAAGTAGTAAGAGGAAAGATTTTATTGTCTGTTTGCATTGAATAGGCACCGGAACTCCTGGACTGATTTTGATGAAATTTGGAATAGACATAGAGTAGAGTGTAGACTACAGGGAAGGATGACTACTTTTTATTTGGGCAAAAAATTTGTAAGACATACTTTTACCATCTGAAACTCTATAACCTAACTTAAATTAAGTGGCCAATTACTGTTCTTCTCACACAGAGGAGAGACCCGAGCCCCAGCAGCCTGGACGTTAGTGGCTCGCCACTGGGCTCTCATGGGTCTCTAGGTATAAGTTATGAGTAGGTAAGAGAAGTTTGCAATTTTCTTTTTGTTCTCCAGTGACCCCGAACCTTCCTAAGGCCGTGAATGCGCGCCAAGGTTGCCAAGCGTTTGCGGGCGCCAAGCCTAGGTATCAAGCGGCCGCAATTACTATCTAGATGGCCTAGGCACATCCAAAAAAATGGTCCCAGGCCATAAACCACAGCTGTACCCCATCGGCTCTATCCTAACTGTTATTGAGTGCCACAGAAATGTAATGTGTCCCATGTGAGTACGTTTCTCACGTATAAATCTTTTGCATACTATTTATATTTCAGTTATTTTGAGCGACAAACGCATTTATTTTGGTGCACTTTAATACGAAACATACTGTATTCAGTTAAAGTTGATGAAATGTGTAATAGTGACACATATAATGCGGTCGAACGTGGCGAAGTAACGCGTAACAATGCCAGCTTACAAAAAACATGTATCTGTTGTTTATGTAGGCACGTAAGAAGTTAAATTACTTTGAAGTTAGTTATAATTTGTGAGGGATTATGAGAGACAGTTATCGGCTAACTTCATCGTGTTACTTTGTGGCTGCCGGTGTTATATGACAATCGTCCCGTGGATAGCCTTATTGGTGTTTCGAGTTCTTTTAAGGGCTATCCTCACGGTTCGGCCTGCAAATCCAGCAGCCTGACAAAAATTGAAGCGGAGTAGTAGTAGGCAACAATATAAGTAGCAATAAAAGTACAAGAAACATTGATAGAATACGTAAACGAATGTGTGTACCTGGGTAAACTAGTGTCTTTTAACGTAAATAGTAATGAAATCGAAATAGAACGACGTATAAGCACAACCTACAGGAACTATGGGGCCTAAAAAGAAATCCTAAAAGGAAATTACAGCCTTAACATAAAAAATACTATAATGGATTCCTGCATTCGTCCAAGTCTAACTTATGGCCGCCAGACATGGGTCTATACTGAAAGAGTAAAAAATTAAATTAAATCAGGTCAACATGCAGTGGAACGTAGCATACTGAAATTGAGAAAGATTCAAAAAATTAGAAACGCAGTCGTATGAAAACGATGTTAACAGATGCTCTTTATTTTAGTTTAAAACAGATATGGAACTTGGGCTGGTCATATTTCTAGATACAGTGATAAAAGGTGCACTTACCAAATAACTAAATGGCAGGGCCCAAAAGGCAAAAGAAATGTGGAGAGACAAAAGAAAAGATGGGCAGAGGACATAATAAAAATAGGAGGAAAAGGTTGGATCCAAATAGCCAAAGACCGAGGAAAATAATGGAGGAGGCTTTACTCCTAGAAGGGCCACAGAGTAAATAAAGTTATTAATTAAATATAAATTTAATGTTTGTATATATAACTGCTAAGTGGAAGTAAAGGTATAATAATAATAATAGGCAACAATGAAGTGACACTGTTGACTGGCTGCTGGATTTACAGGTTGGACCGTGAGGATGGCCCTTCACATGTCTAACAATCTTATAAGACCTATTAAAACAGTTGAAGCATTCAGATTTTTTTTATTTAACATTAAAGTTCTCGTGAGAAAGGCGGGAAATATGTTTAGAAATACGACGAACTATTCTAAATTCAAAATAGCTCCAACAATGCAGAATTAAATTCCCATAAACATTGTTGCATTATGAACTGTATGGCTTTGTAATAAATCACATTTCCTTTTTTCTTTTTTATAAACTTGCTGATTTAAGTTTACAAGTCGTAACACAGGGGTTGTAGTGTTTTGCACTCTACGCCATAGTGTTAAGGTGCACTATTGTGTTTATGGTGGAGGAGTTTTGTTGGGTAGCTGGCGCCTTTAAGGATGCTTGAGCTGGTGGCAACTCTTGAAACCACTTAAGATTAGTGTGAAATGTTAAGTTGTTAGAAAATATTGTAAAATGATATTATACATTTTTGCCAGTTGTCGAGCTAGATAAAAGTGTTATATTTTTTATTATTATAAGGGCCAGAACACATGCGTTGGTAGTGATTTACTTTACTATCATAATATTAAATGTTAACCTATACCAAATACCAGGAAAGAGAATAATTTAAGTAAACAATCTGTCAAAATCTAAAAAAAATAATACGATGGTAGTCCATGTGATGAAATTTGAAGGAAAACTAGAATGGTTCAGATAACTAACAAAATTCAAGTTCGACATGTAGGCCTAACTTGTAACATATATTAAATAAACTATATTACATAAAGTAAATAACCAAATAACCCCGGAACCCTGGTCTGTGCGTGGCCTGACACGCACTTGTTTATCTTGTCTCCTGAACCTGAGTATAGTGAATTGTTTTATAATTTCATTCAATCTGAGATAATTTGTTTAAAATGGCCGGGATTATTATTGAATCTAGGAACTATTATTGAAGGATTTCGTTCCAACCTCTGTAGTACAAAACCCGATCGACTAAAACAAGTTCGTTTCTCAACTAAACCAAAGCAAGCTGCTTTACACCACCCCGAATAAAAAGGGAAAAAACATCGAAAGCATTTTAAAATCCCGAATTCCTAAGTTATAGAACCGATCTTATGCTGAACACAAACTGAGCTGACATAAAATTGATTAGCAAAACAATCTCATACGAGCCATCGAGTAAACGATTATAGTCCATCCAATTTAAACTCTATCTAGAAGATGATAGAGTCGATTTTGAATTTCAATTATCAAAAAAACGTAATGGAAAGTGTGTACATTCCGATAGTTTTTCCCATAAGCCACGCATTGGGCAACAGTTTTGTTGAAGAGTCCATTGCTTGTATACAAACACTCGAGAGACGAAAACTCAAAGGAAATACGACATGTATGACGCCTACGTGTTGTGTAATCTTGATAACGTTATCTATCGGAGCTTACGTTTTATGGAGTTTGTTTGGAGTTTATTGACAATCATTAGCTTTGGACAAATTTTATAACGCAGATAACATATTATAGACATCGCTACGATTCTGGACACAAAAAGTTGTATTGGAAAATATTCGTCGAATTGAGACTTTTTCTTGGAAAACTTTCATGATGAATGTAATCTATACTAATATTACAAAGAGGAAAGATTTGTTTGTATGTTTTTTTGCATGAATAGGTTCTGAAACTACTGGACCGATTTTGATGAAATTTGGCACAGCAATAGGTTACTTTTTGTAAGGTTCCTGCGGGATTTCCATTTGCACGCACGTAGTCTTGGGCAAAATCTAGTATTTAATTGTATAAATACTTATGATATCGTGTAGAGTACTATTAAAGCCAGTAGCCACACACGTTACGATGGGTCCTTGCAATGAGGGTGTTTGATATTTTTTCTGCTGCTAGGGGGCAGACCCAACGCACACAAAGCGTCATCTGGTGGCGTAAGTGGTTGTCAAAAACAGTCAATAAGAACTTTCGATTATTTTTCTGTTACCAGGCGGCGCTCGGTAGCCTCCTTGTTGTGTCAAAAAGCGGTCAGATGTCACGAATTTAAAAACCCTCATTAAACTGCTCAAACTTCCAACCGAGTTGTGCAGATTTATCGATCGTGTGTATGCCAAGCCGTTGCATATAGTTCAACCTTGACATACACTTGCACCGTTTAATCGCTACGCTAGAACGTTACGTGTGCGGCAAGCTTAAGTAAGTATAACCGATATTACTAGAATATACATACCTAGAACCCAATCTAGCTCATTTCTACTTTCCCATAACCTATAACATATTCGAAGCTTTACATAGGCCATTTCTTATCCGCGATCTAAGCCGATAATTTAGATATGTACCAGGAGAACAGGAAGCTATAGGTTAATTGTATTGAGTGCAGAGTTCATGGGATCGAGATTGCGATCACATTGATTAGTATTAGTACTAGGGTCGCATGCTGTAATTAAGTTGAAGAGTTGTGTAGCTGACCCCAGCTGACCGAAGGGATTGTTCGATACTGCGTTCCGCGTAGAATATTTTCTTGAATAGGCTAACGGAATTTGTTACATTTTTAATATGTGATACTTCGTATGTGTGTACGACATACCTAAGTGTATTATATTTTAATGTCTTTGACGCTAAAACGGCTGAACCGATTTCAATGAAAGATATGGCAGTGGTGTGGGCCGTGGGGTAGAGTAGATTTCCTATAACATGAACGATGTCGCGGACAAATCGAAATATAATAAAGTTACGATTTGTCTGTATATTTGCTTGTTTGTTTGCAGTGAATAGGCTCCGAAGCTACTGGACCGATTTTAATGAAATTTGGTACAGATATAGAGTACACCACGGGGAAGGATATAGGCTACTTTTTACTGCGGCAAAAATATGGTTTCTGCGAGATTTCATCTCGTATTTGATAAACTAAACAGCCTACAGCATTCTGTTGACTTGACTTGTGAATTATAATCGACTAAACTCTAAGGGTCAGTTCATATCATGAAGCGAAGTGACGATGCTTGAAGATGCTGTAATAATATGCATAAAATGCAGCGCTGCTTAGTGCGACGTCGCATCTCGGTGTGAACTGACCCTAACATATTGTTTTAGTTTTCTTACTAGTTCTCAAACCAAAAGATTATAGAACTAATAGGAATTGGAAGTATTGATGAATATTAGATACCTACTAATGATTGCTTGGTGTTCCCAGTTCCCACGTATAATATCCGGAATGCATATTGTCTGTTTGTACAACTCCGTGAGGCGTCAGCTGTCACTGGATTCTCAACTCTGTGTCCTTGTGTTACAGTCCAGATCCGGGGTAAATGCGTCTGAAAAAATATTCTCATAATAGGGTTGTCGCTGATGAAAAACTAGAGATGCCCTGCGTTCGAAATTCGACTATAATTCAGTCACTTTTTCAGGCTTCTTAGATATGCAATAAAAATTATGTAAATTTTGTCTATGCAATGTGAAACAAAGATTCTGTCTTTGAAGAATTCTGTCATACCAACAACTAATGTTAGGAATTATACAAACGCACGGTAGTGTGAGTGAGTTACTTTGTGCAACTGCAAAATGTACGGTATTCTCGCGATTTCTTTTTGCGCACACGAAGTCGCGGCCACCATTTAGTCGTGTATAAAACATTAATATCCATAAGTTATTGAATATAATCTTATACTAATTCTATAATACATTAAAAATAACTAATAGCTGTTAGTAAACCCCGTGGCGCCGCCTAGCGCCGGAAGCAGTAATTATAATTTAGCAATCGAATAAAATTGATTCTCAGTCTGTGTTAATTTATTACATATAGTATTTAAATTATATTTGAGCTTGCAATTGTGCAATGCATTGGTAAATAGTCTTGAATTTATGTATTCGTGACCTGAAAAAGGGCTTGTCGCTAAATAAACTTGATAATATCTTAATAACAATTAATCAGAAAATAGTTTACAATCTTTCATAAAAATAATAGTAGTAAATACTTTATTTGAACACTATAATAAAATACATTTTTATTTAATTGACAATGGAGTGAAAAAATAGCGCTAGTAACTCAAACCAAATAAAAAAGTGAAGTCAGAGTTCTGCGAACTACAAAGTAAGGCCGGTCTAAACTACGTCTCGCCGTGTACACACGGTGTCACGTAACGAAACTACGCCTTACCTCGTAAGGCGAGCTGACGCGGTGTGTGGTTCTTTATGTATGTAGTGCGTAACAACACGCGCGCTACATCAACACCGACTGTTAATCTTATTCCGTGGGTATTGGATATACATACATACAAAACCGGCCACAGATTTTGTTTAACAAAGCGCTGTCTTCATTTTTTGTTTTGTCTGAGTTGAATTGTAGTAATAAAAATTAAAAAAAGAGTTATACATTACATAGTGTTACAATTATTGGGGTATTGGGGCCAGCTGAGGTAACGGCAAATGCGTCATATTACGGCGGTAACGGTATGAGTCATGTTTTTTCGTGCGTGCAGCCGGCTCCATCAAATTATAAGACGTTATCACGTCAAAAATAAAATTTGTACACCTAGCGCCATCTGTGTATTGTTTCGAACTTTAGAAAGTTATGTTGTTATGTAAGTTGGACGACCTCTATGGCTCAGTGGTTCAGCGCGTTGGTGCTCAAGCCGGGGGTCGCGGGTTCGAATCCCGCCGAAGGAACAAAAAGTTTTTCTATGTTCCTGGGTCATGGATGTGTATTAAATATGTGTATATAATATAATAAAAATCTTAAATATATGTATAGTATAAAAGTATTAAATATACTTCCCGTTTTCTGGTACCTGTAACACAAGTTCTTCGGATACTTAGCACGGGGCCAGATTGACGTGGTGTGAAGCGTCCATAGTATTATTATTATTATTATAAGTACTAAAAGTAGCTTCCGACAGGTGGCGTTATATTCAAAATCGTGTCGTGATACCATCTTGAAATTTCACTCTTAACGCTGCAAAATAAGTTTTATTTAAAAAAAAAAACTATAAAAAGTAGTAGGTGCCAACCCGTGAGACCATGGCTGCGACGCGTGAGTGGTAGAAAGATGCAAATTGGGGGGGGCGCAGTTTATGGCCTGGCCTTTTCACTCCGCTGTTCTAACGATTACCATATCAATGATGTATTGTCACTGGCGTGTTTTACACGCTCCGAATATTGTGAATTCCTACTTTAGAAATTTTACAAAAAGACGTGTCGTGCGAAAGAAAATTTTATGCTCTTTATGTAGTTCACTTAGTTTGTTTAAAATAAGCACCTTACATCTTAATATTCGCTTAAAAATAATCCAAAAATATTGAAAATTGATATGGAATACAAATGGGGCCTTAAAAATTTCACATGTTTTGATATTATGCATGAATATTGAATAATGTATGGCAATAAGGCTTATTTTATGATCACTGTCTGGATTTATTGCACAAAACTTTTCTAAAGAAATGTCAGTCCGTACTCGGCCGCTGTCAAATAACGTAACGTAACGTAACGTAACGTAACGATAACATAAATCGCGGACAACATCTAGTAGGATAATAGGTCTTTACCTATGAAATTGCCATTCTGCAGTAGTGGCCATTTCAAATCAAAATTATTTTTGTTTGGCTAAGAATTCTAATTTCAAATTAATTTTATTTTAAAAACATGGAATTCCTTTTCCAAAAGTAGTCATTTGTTTATTGATTAGTGTTACATTTTCATCGCATTTCAATCTTTTTCGTCATCATGGATACGTTAAAAATTCGAGTAATTATGGAGTACCGTCGTGGCAGCAACGCGGCACAAGCGGCACGCAACATCAACGACGTTTACGGAGCTAACACTACAAACCAACGCACCACCTGTTATTGGTTTGCTCGCTTCCGTTCTGGAAATTTCGACCTGAAAAATGAACCTCGCGGTCGTCCGCAGACTTTGGTCGACAATGACGAATTAAAGGCGATTGTGGAAGCTGATGATACACAATCTACGGCTGAATTAGCAGCAGCTTTCGATGTTAGCTTCAAAACAAAATTGGTCCATTCGCGTCAAATTGGCAAGGTAAAAAAGGTTGACAAATGGGTGCCCCACGAACTCAATGATCGCCAGCGCGAAGTACGCGTCGAGACGTGCCTTGCACTGCTCAACAGACACAATGATGGAGAAGCTGGCACATCTCCAATCAGCATTGGTCAATCGCTCGTCTCCGCTGCTCCTGCACGACAACGCGCGACCTCATACTGCACAGCAGACGGTCTCCAAGTTCCAAGAACTGGGGTTGGAAGCTCTCCATTATCCGCCCTACTCACCAAACCTTGCGCCTACAGACTACTACTTTTTCCAGAATTTGGATAACTTCTTGGCGGGAAAAAATTTCAATACCCGAGAGGCAGTACAAAATGCCTTTGGAGAATTTGTTGCCTGCCGTCCAGCTGATTTCTTGAAAGGCATCAATAAACTGCCACTGCGTTGGCAAATATGCATTGATTGCATGGGTGATTACTATTATACAAAATATATTACAAATATTATATATTACAAAACGGCAATTTCATAGGTAAAGACCTAATATTAAGATAAAGGATTTTGTGATCAAACAATCTTATCTAGATCTCACAATTAGCACTCAGATGAGAAACAAAACCATAATACAAGCGATGGAGAGAAGGAAAATATGATCAAATAAGGGTCAGTTCACAACGAGGCGCGGCAATGCTTGAAGATGCTGTAATAATAATAATTAATATGTATCATATCCGTCGCTTCGTAGCGCGACGCCGCACGCAATTTCAATTTCGTATCGCTATTAAGTGCACGACTGCAGCCGACCGCGTGAAGTTGATATCATGACTGAACGAATTTGAACGTACAACTGCATGCTGTTGAACATTTCGACAGCGCGCGGTTGCAGCGATGCAGTCCATCTGATGATACCCTAAGGCTGGGACTATATTATGCTCCGGAATCCGGAAGGCCGTAGAAAATTCTTAGCATTGAAATCAGACCTCTGCGCTAATACAATAGAGTTGAAAATGGAAGTTTCGAGTGTCCAGCTTACATAATATATGATATTAACATTTCACTCGACTGTAGTGTGTTCGATTTTCAACTCCATTGTAATATCGCAGAATTCTATTTTCAATGCTCAGAATTTTCTACGGCCTTCCAGATTCCGGAGCATATAGATTATAGTGCCTTGGCCGCCTTAGTGTGTCATCACTCATCAGTATGATTCAGAGGTGTGGAGATAAACAGACATGCTAATTAATATGCGGATCTAATACGGACACTGATTACGTTAGCTTACGTCTTAGCTACGTCAATAAGTTTGAACCTGCACGCATTGAGACACCAGCGGTGGCTCTAGCAGCGGCGCAGGCGACACCAGTGAAATGTACTACATAGAGGGTCGCTCAACTATAGTCGAGTTCATGAGACAAAATAAAAAACGTAGGTAAACAAACATTTAGTGGTTTACCTTTGGATAAAAAATTTTTGAAACTTTGAAAAAAAAATACAGATTCGTCACTTCGTCATAGACTTGAATTAGAATGGCGTCGTACGATAGCGCCGTACTTCATGCCGATGCAATGGTTGGCAATTCATGTGCCATTCATACGCTAACTATATGTCTGAATAAGGGAAATTATCGCTTATTAACTAGTTTCAATGACACGATGTACCTAATGTACCTATGTTACTTTGGCTTCGTTGAATTTTGGAAGATGATCATTGTTTAAATAAATTATTATCTCTCTTGGTTTTTAGCACGGACTTGTCCACTATTGGCATATCGGTGCGAAGTTAGCGCGTAATGACGTCAGTTTTCCGGGACATTTTATGAAAAGTTCTAAATGCTCAACAATCCGATCGATTATAAATTGCTTGATTAGGTATTTATACATGGACTACTCAACTTTGACTCGATTTTGATGAAATTTGGTATAGCAGTAGTTCGAGCTTGGGATTAACACATAGGCTACTTTTCATCCCGAAAACGTACAGAGTTTCCGTGGGACACTCAATCTACGCGGGCGGAGCCGCGGGCAAAAGCCATACTATACTTTGGCCTTTCATATTTAAATAAATGTAAGAACTGTCCTATCCTTGTTATTTATTGAACAGAACAGTAGCACACGCTTCAGCCAGGGACATTATTTACCGCGTCAGATGATATCTTTATAGCGGGTACGGTGGGCGTAAATCAATACTAGTTTTTGCCCGCGGTGCTGCACGAGCCGCAGTAATACCTGACCACACGCGCTGCTCCCATTTACGTTTGTTTTCACAGGCGTAGCCGTGTAACTTGTGTAGATACTATAAAGAGCTTTATTCTCGTTTCTGGTTAAATTTTTGTACTATTTGCAGTGCCACAAATATTTATTGAGATCGGTTTGCACTTTGTAGAGTAAAAAAAAAAACATGACATGCACAGAATACACGTGGCAGATGTGTGTTGTGTAACTTCATCCATCCTACTACTATTATAAATGTAAAATCTTGTGAGGATAGATGGCTGGATGTTTGTTACTCTTTCACGCAAAAACCACTGAACGGATTTTGATAAAATTTGGTATGGTATTAGTTTATGCTCTGTATTAACACATGGGCTACTCTTCGTTCCAAAAATTACAGTGTTCCCGTGGGATACTGTTTTTTCTCGGGCGGAGCCGCGGGCTAGTCATCTATAATCCAAAATCGTGTCGTGATTCGTGAAGCGACCTCGAAACTTACACCGATAATAGTGAAATTTCGAGCATTTAAGGACACTTACATCTTAAAGGGTTCGACTCAAAACAGTTTTTTCAATGATAAGAGCTATAGGACCAGATGAGAGAGACAAAATCGTTTTTAACTTTTCGAGACATTTTCTCATCTTGGCGTCACTTCATAAATCGTCATAAAAGTAGCAATTTGTCTTTATAGTCGTTTAATTACCTTTCATTAATAGCCGCCGATGTCAACTAAGCACAGTAGCTGACAAGCTAGTAAGAAGTAATGACGTCATAGCTGCGATCAGAGTAAACAGATGGCCATTGACCCACAATAAAATAACCTAGGAAGTTCCACAGTCCACATGATTTGTACTAAACGTAAACAGCAAATCTTGTATATATAATCTGAATCTCGGAAACGGCTGCAAGTGTTTCCATAAAATTTAGTATGCTCTCTGCATGTTGTGGGGTAGAAAAATCGATCTAGCTAGGTCTCATCGCTGGAAACTGCGTAATTTTAAGTTATATAATAATTATGTATTTTCTTTCGTCGCGTAATAAGATACGAGTGACTTCGATTTGTAAAATATGTCAAATCCGGTTGGCGGCTTGGTTAGCGTAGTTTCTTTTTGTATTGTTGGCAAATTGGTGTCTCGGATTCGAATCCCGTTCAGATGAATATTTTTGTGGTTCTTTTTATTTGTGGTTCTCTTTTTCTTTTATAATTATTTGTAATTATTTATATCGTACTATCAAAAACTTCCAGCAAACCTCGGTCTCCCCGATACTACATAATATTATGCAATAAGTCTATAGAAATATGTGGATATAGAATACTTAATATTAAAGAAGCAATGCCTTGTTCATATTTCTATTAGAATTTGACACGTCTATAGCACCTATTGGTTATTGCTATAAGTCCCAACTATTTAGCCAACAGCTGGCATCAATAATCATAATTAAAATCACAACGTTAAACCTATTTTTACACTAAACCCGCGCTTGTGTATCCGACTTTACACTGTGGAGCGTGCTACAGTTTTTACTTTCCATTAATTAAAGAATGCCATTCACGAGCACCCGTATGAATTATGTATAGAACGAGTTCAACTAGTGTAACAGCCCTTGTATTTTAGAGCTTAACTAAGTCGTCAATACTTTCAATGGACACGAAATAATAATATCTATGGACGCTTCACACCACGTCAATCTGGCCCCGTGCTAAGTACTCGAAGAACTCGTGTTGTCTGGTAAACGGGATGTATATTTAATATATACTTTTACATTATACATATATTTAAGATTTTTAATACACAGAAAAACCTTTTGCTCCTTCGGCGGGATTCGAACCTGCGACCCCCGGTTTGAGCACCAACGCGCTCAACAACTGAGCCACAGGTCGTAAATAGCCAGAATTTGATAGTTCATTGTCTATAAGCTGCGATAAGCGCGAGAGTCGAGTCGGTGTGAAAGCATAGTCTTTGGTGTAGAGTCAAGCGTGTCGCTTTTTGACACCTCATCGTCTCTCGAGCTTTTCGCGCCGAACTGTGCTATTTAATATTATCTATGCAAGCCAAGAAGCCAGTTTTTTCAGGAATTTATTTGTTACATCTGCGCTAATATGCTTTAAAACTACAATATAAAATCACAATAATATAAAAAAACCGATACGATATATTATTTAAAGTCTTTTTAACAAAAAAGGGAACCGCCTTACAAAAACCTATCCACTGAGAAGTTAAATATAATTAAATTTTAAATATACAAAACAATTTTCCTTAATTTTAATTCACTTTTAGAAGTCCTCTAAGAACACCTCTTTTTGAAGTCGGTAAAACTTATTTAATTTTTTAATATCAAATCTAAATCTGATAACGAATTCAAACTATTTTAGATATATTTAATAAATCTTTCCTGAATACCTTTTAATAGTAACCACCGGCTTATATAGTAAAACAGTAGGAATTAGTTGAATAAAATGTTTTATAACTTCACGATCTCAATAATCATTTTGACAGAAACCATTCAAGCGCTAGGACAAGATAAATACTGAATACCTAGATGTAATAACTGTTTAGGTACTAATCAAAACCTAAATTCAATTCTAAATTGCAATTTAGAATTTCCAGCGATGTTGAACACCTAGATTCATAATAATGTAAACATTTGCATGTTTTTTTCATACCTCTACACTCACTTACTCCTTGTATAAAATAACCTAACCAAGAGCATGTCAGAACATGTCTAAGGAGGGTTCCGTAACTATAACCGCTTAAAAGTGTTTTTTTAATTAACTTTAAAAGTTACTGTCCGATTTCGTTCAAAATAATATTCCTAAAGAGTATTTAGCATGATCTCATACTAAATACTCTTTAGGAAAATTATTCAATTTTTTAAAATTATTCAATTATATCATGATTGATCAGCAAGGAAAATTGCAAGTTTCTAAGTCTCATAGTTTAGAAATGCCAGTTGGTCCCCCAACTTTTAAACCACTTTGGATGCCTTTTACTCGTAAATACTTTGTAAAAAAGTCATGTATATAACCATGCCTTTATTTTAAACGACCTATTTAACTATACCCCTTACGATGGGTTAGGATGAAAAAATATTTTTCATCCCCACTTCACATGTATGGAAAGCCATCCCTAAAATATAAATAATTATTATTTTATGATGCTAAAACCGAGATCTATACACAATATATAACTATACTAAATCTCATCAATTTATATTCATAATTGAAGAAGTTAGAAGCGCGGACAGAGAGACAGACGGACGGACAGAGCAGAGACAGAGAGACGGAGCCCTAAAAAGGCCAGTAAATGAGCAGACGGATCACCTAAGTGTCAATTTACACAGAAGCGACCCGATATGCGACGCGACGCTGCATTCATAAAGAGCTATTCAAAATTAAACTTTATTCATTACACACGAAGATTTCATTATAAGAGTTCGAACGGTTGCACCGCGCTGCACAGCGCATGTGCAGTGCATGAGTTATGACTGACGTCATATGAAACGTAAATCTTTTTGTGTAGTGAATAAAATTCAATTTTGAATAGCTATCTTATAAATGCAACGCCGCGTATCGTAAGCGATTTTTGCTATGGAAGAGTTACTTTTTCGTTGCCGGTCTTCTAAATCCGCAACTCAGAAGGAGTTCTCAGCCTCTGGTAGCCTCATAGCTTTCTCTAGGTCTCGTAATAGTATTTATTCTAAGGTCAACTTCTGAATCAATAATTTTTAAATAGCCTTTGCCCTACACTGTCTCATTTCTAAACAAAATCGTCCTCCAAGATCTTCTATTCTTTTCGCTCCTGATTTAAAATACAGTACCAGGGTAACCGAGCTTTGTTAGGAGTTTTTTTTTTAGTAGAGTTTAAAATTTAAAAAAAGGTTCACAAAAATACTTATCTAACTGGGATTCGAACCCACGTCTTTTGGAATATTCGAACAAAGCCAAAATTATACATACAAACTGCCAATCGGACTGATATAATAAAGTCAAAATTATTGATAAGTATATTGTTGCACGCAAAAACATATATAGCTTAAAAATGCACAGTTTCTTAGGGATAGGAGCTAGCTAGATCGATTTTTCTCCCCCAAAACAATAATAAAAGATTGTCTTGTTTAAAGTATAAGATGATAAATTCTAGTTTATTTCTTATCACTGTGACATGGTTACATAGCTCTTAGGTCCATAACTATAATAAATGTTAAAGGTGATTGTAATTAGCGTGTACGACCAATAACTTATGTACCGAGGTGCACTTTATGATTATTAATTTCGATTTATTAATAATCGAGACATCCTGAGATTCAATTAAATAATAATTACTAGCTATTACTTGGGAAACTGTCAGATAAACGGACAAGCCTCAAAATACTAAATTCTACTTGCAAACTCAGACCAAATAAAAAGTGAGGATAGACTTCTGCGAACCATGCAGTGAGGCCGGTCTGAACTACGCCTCGCTGTGTAATTACACAGTGTCACGCACACACATGTATCGAAACTACGGCGTAGCTTCGTAAGGGTTTCTGTTGTTTCTGGGTTCAGTTGTAGTTTCAATAAACAGTACTGAGAATTGTATGAAAATACCAACAGCGCCTATACAATTTTCATTCAATAACCTTACGAATACGCCCGTTGTAAAGTATTCGTGCTTACAGCTTACCCCACTATTTATTGAAACTACTACCGAACCCAGCCACACACATAACTCACACACACAAATATCTCCCGCCCGCGTTTTCACACACCTATGCAAGGACCCCACACTATCAGTAGTCCAAGACTTTTTCGTTGTTAGGGTTTCATACACAAAGGGTAAAACGGGACCCTATTAATACTCCGTCAGTCTGTCCGTCTGTCACCAAGCTGTATCTCATGAACCGTGATAGTTATACAGTTGAAATTTTTACAGGTGACGTATTTCTATTGCCGCTATAACAACAATTACTAAAAAAACAGAATGAAATAAATATTTAAGGGGGCTCCCATACAACAATCGTGATTTTTTTCCCGTTTGGCACGGGACCCTCCGAGTGCGAGTCCGACTCGCACTTGGCCGGTTTTATTGGCTCCGATAAGTTGCCAATATCAGAAATCAGGATGTATTTAATCCGTCTCTCATATTTAAACCAAAAGGCGGAACTCCTCAAGCGCGCCATTGATCACCACAAGAGGCCATTATGTGGTTTTATGGGCTCGGGTTTGTTTGTTGTACACTACAGTATACAGTATAAACCCCCAAGCGCCGCCATAAACGACTAATTGCTGCGTAATCGACCATTATACTCATCCCTCCGATTGCCGATCGTAAAACGACCAGGCACTCGAATAGACACTTTATTACTACGAGATAGGCCCCATTATTGACTGGCGGTAGTGGACGTCAAATTTATTGACTGAAATGATATTTATTACAATGATGTTATTACGAATGTCATTGATTTCTTAATTCGTGATGTCTTCATTTGATGGTGGAAATAATTTTGTTGTAAGTTACGGCTTTGAAATGATGTAACTTTGTTTGGTTTTATTATATACGCAGAAAACAGACAAAGCGCTCCTTTAAAGTGAAATTGTCATGAAATAAGACCTTACTCCGTCTATAATTAAACTACAAACTCGACGACCTCTGTGGCTCAGTGGTTCAGCGCGTTGATGCTCAAGCCGGGGGTCGTTGGTTCTCGAATCCCGCCGAAGGAACAGAATAGTTTTTCTATGTTCCTGGGTCATGTATGTGTATTAAATATGTGTGGTAATATAATAAAAATCTTAATTATATGTATACTATAAAAGTATTAAATATACTTCCCGTTGTCTGGTACCCACAAGTTCTTCGGATACTTAGCACACGGGGTCAGACTGACGTGGTGTGAAGCGTCCATAGATATTATTATTATTATTACAATTTTTATAAAATACTATAAACCGACTACGTAAATTATATAGCCTATGTTACCCGGGCCATTATTAGTTATTACGAATCTATTGACAGCATTGACATAACATTTAACATAACATAACTCCCCACACCGATTGCGGTGACGGTGGCCGGTTCCATTGAAACCAGGCCAGTTACGCAGGAGGAAATTTATAGTGCCCAAGTGTGTGCGCAGTACACAAGAGCACTCTCTCTTCCTTTACTCTCGTATAATCTACCCAGTGGGACGGATAACCGACACGACTGGCGAGAGATCAGGCGCAGGTCCGACTTTATACACGCCCGTCCGACGCATGGATCATCTTTCTTGTCTGACAATCAGGTGATCGGCCTACTGTTCTAACCAAACCTGGAAACAACATTTTTTTTGTTATTCCCATGCAGGAATCGAACCCACGACCTCCGATCGAGAGTCAAATTCTAAACCACTGGATCACGGAGGCTGTTACAGTATTTACACATCATTTATTAAAATCGGATCCGTAGTTTAGGCGCTACGTCGGAACAAACATACACACATACATACAGAGTCTGCCAAAATCATTACCCTCCCTTTTGACTTCGCCGTAGTCGTAAAACTGAATATGGCATAGACCTATATAATAAAGACGAGTCGTGTCAAGGCAAAAGTGTCCACACTTAAACTGCCCTACTTTTGGGGTTGTTTGGGGCGGTTGAGGTCTGACATTTAGATATTTGCCTTCCGCAGTATAATCAGTCCGCATTTAATTAATGTTATTATGACAATAATTTAATTTTATGACAAAATCTTCTGAAGTGAAGATGGCGTAACTTTTTCTTGGATAAAGATTTTTTTATGTCAAAAGTACCTCGTAGCCCATGCATAGTTTTGAAATCATTGAAATATTGTCAGTAGCGGTAATTTTCTTAAAAAACTGTGATTGATCCTTACAAAATGGATATTAGGGGCTCGTTCATTCTGTCTCCTTTAGTAGAGCCATTATCAACCGATATATTTTCATTGCAGTATTACACATACCACAGATGACTAAGGGCCTGCTTCACAATCTTCTGATAAGTGTTACACAGCTTAACTGCATGCTTTGCCTCTGTCGCTCGATATTAAGTGAGCAGCGCCCAAACTGCCGGACACTTATGAGACGATTGACGAAACAGACCCTAAGCACAGATTACTAAATAGTACATAACTCTAAGTCTATTTCGACGCAGTCCATTCTTTTCGCCGATTGAAACAAGAAAATCCTATTTTCAGATTATCGGCCCTCCACAAGTCAGTAATGTTAACATAACAATAAAGTTATCAGATAGAGCCGGTTACATTTTTCATTGCTATCCAACTATCTTGCATGACGTAGATATCTGTCACCTTAGCTATCTTAACTAGTTAAATTAACTGGTTTTAACACTAGTGATAAATAGTTGCAAGTTGCGACTTGCGGCCCGTTATGTAAGACTAGCTTTTGGTCGCAGCTTTGCTCGCGTTGAGGTCTTTTTCTAAATAGTACTTTGGCGCGTGTTTTGGAGTGAATTTTAAAATTTGTTAAACAGTAAATAGGAGATAAATAACTATTCGTGCTAAAATAAAGCACAATTTAATCAGTATGTTGCAGTCAACACCTTGTCAGTACAAGTTAGACAGGAAAGTTTGCGACAGTAACGATTATTTTTAGACAAAAAATTAAAACCGATTTCCAAAGTAAAAATATGACCACACGGGAAGCACCAGCCTTCGAATAAGAAATAATCATCAAAATCGAAATTCACCCAGTCGAAATTTCTGAAGTAACAAACGTAAAAATACAAGTGGAATTGAGAACCTCCTGCTTTTTTTAATTCTGTTAAAAAGAACGAGATTTCATCATTTTTATTGTAGAAGTGCTGGAATTGATGTAGGTATGAACTTACATTTTTTTTTTATTTCAAACTCATACCTAGTAGTGAGTAAGTTTTTAAGTCATAAAAGTATCGAATACTGTAGTCCTCACTTCCTATGAGAACTCATGTAATTATAGCATTTCGTTTGTAATGAGGCGTGAAGGTTTTACGACATATATGAGGGTATATGAGGGTTTAATTTGATTATGAACGCCTCGATACTTCTTTGTGCGCAGGCGCATCCTTCACAATACAATAGCTATGTGTGATATATTTATTAACTTTTGATAGTTGCTAAAATGAATTCGAAATAAAGTGGTTGAAAATTGTTTAAAAAGTTTAAAAATGTAAGCCGTTTTCTCTGCGTCTAACTTTGAAAGAATTTGAGAAGAAAAAAAAATCTGCAGTCGGGATAAAATTACAACGTACTCGATAATATAACTACACACTGTAAGGGCCAATTCACACCAAAGCGAAACGACATAGCTCTGCATTTTTAAATGTTTTAATTAAAAATGCAGCTCCGCGAAGCGTCGCGTATCGTCGCAGTGTGAACTGACCCCTTACAGCTTTGGAGCTAAATCAAAACTGACATTTCCTTTTTAGACAAATTTCCATACACATATTTGTGTTGATGTCTCAAGAACAGTGTTGAGACTTGAGAGGCACTTTACTGAGCAAAGGGTCTGTTGCCAAACGACGAGGAAATATTTGTCAGACATCATACCTACTCCGATGATTACGGGAAAATTCTGCTGATCTTAAAAGGAACCTAATACAGTGTAAAATTGATTTTAATGTATTTTGACAATTGACTCTGCGTCGTGAAGTACGTAAGTAAATGACCTGCAAAAGAATTTGGCAAAAAATTATTTGATACTTTGAACGAGGAAATCTTTTTTTTTATCTGAATTAGTATGCAGTGAGTTTTGGGAGAGAAAGATCGATCTATCTAGGTCTTATCCCTGGTATATATATACGCATTTTTAAGTTATATATTGTGTTTTTTTATTTCGTCGTGTAATGAGATGGATACGAGTGATTTCGATTCCTGAATGTGAAATACGGTTGCCGGCTTTTTGCCTTGTTGACAAATTGGTGTATCGGTTTCGATTCCCAGTCGGGTGAAATTTTCAGTGCCTCTTTTTATTTCTTATTATTTTATGAGATTTCATTTATTTTCAATTATATTATCGTTCCACTAAAACTCCGAACGAGCTCGGTCTCCCAGGTACCTACCACTCATTTATAAGGCAATGTTCGACATTCGATAAAGGCATTAATTTGAATGTTACAGTAAAACATTCATTGATAAACCTATAACATAATATACATATTTAAATGGATCTTCTATTAATCATAACGATGACCAATATTAGTATAAACGGCAATTATGTAATTATACTTTATCGTCGCATCGTTGTACCGATGTATAAATTACGAGGTATAATGGTTCGTGCAATATTTGTTATAGGTAGGCGCCATACTGAACATTATAATATGAGCTTATACATATAGAATACAGATATAAGTTAATGTTCCTTTTAAGTAACATTTAAAACATGTTTAGTATTTTTTTAGATTTCGAAGCTTAAGTTATAAGTAAAAAAAAAAGACTGCCTAAAATATAATATCAAATGAATCAGCTGTGAAATTTACATGATTGATTTTGCAAAACGCTATAATCATGAAAATAAGGCATCTTGACTAAAGGACCTGGGCTAAGATTTAAGAATGAATCCTGAAAGTCGATTCTACTAATTAAATCCTGCAATAGTAATGTGGATCGTGAGTCGCGACTCACGATACAGTCCCTATAAATTAAAACTGCAAAATGGTATTCCCATAAACGTCAAACCCGTTTTGATTGGTCCAAACTCCAAAAATCAGTTTATGACATCAAGACGATTCATTTATAATTCAATAAAAGTAAAATGAAAGTGCAAGTTAATTACGAGAATTGAGGTTCCGATTGTGTACTAAAACATATAGCAGTGGGTCATTTAGTTCGTTCCTAAATGTCGTCATGCACATTTACGATACAGTCTTAAAAAATAAACAAATAAATTTACATACCTTTTAGACGATAATTCGACAACGAACATCTAACCTTTAGATCATCCGCCGCACAGCCTAACCGTTTGACTCGGCTTAACAATAATGTCATTTAACCCACACAATTATATCTAATGTAATAATTCAAGTTTAAATATGTCACTTGCTCACTAAAATCAAACAGTTTATCCCAACAAAGGGCGCAGGCAGCGGCAGAGGTGCCATAAAAACGGAATTCTCGCCACCCAGGACGAACCTAGCTATAAATGCCCCACAAACACACATTATTTACCATAATGCATCGGCACGACGACCGCGACATAATCACAAACCTAAACAGCCAGCTCGTAGGCGTTGAGCTACAGGGCGCTCCGTTACGCCGCGCACACTTCGCCACTTGTGTCGGCTTGTGAAACGCGCATGAAATTATTATTACCTATATTTTATACACGAGGCATGTCGAGGTAAAAAGTGTCCACACTTAAACTGCCCTACTTTTGGGGTTGTTTGGAGCATTAGAGGTGTGACACTTGTCATCTTGATATTTGCTTTCCGCAGTATTGACAGTGCGCATTTAATTGACAAAATCTTCTGAAATCAAGATCAAACTTTTTCTTGTATGAAGTTTTTTTCTGTCAAATGTACGTTATAGCCCATCCGTAGTTTTTAAATCATTGCTAATATTACTTAGTGCAGCGCCTACGTATTGTTTCCTAAAATACTAGTCGAAGTAAACAAAAAAACTATGGCATATTTTTATAGATATATATCTTATAGATCGACTAATTAATATTAATATTACGCTTAAATGCAATTTCTGATAAATTTTTTATGGCAGGTAGCACTGCGATTATTAAGATTTATTGGCATTAAAAAAAAAAAAAAAAGAAATTTGAAGCATCCTGTATTCGTTGACGTTACAATAGAACTGGCTTCTAAATTTCATCGGCAATGAATGGACTGTACCAATATTGACGATGTACGGTTCCCACGGGGTCCTGCGCGCGTTCCCATACGCGGACGTGGCAGGCGCCTTCGTGTAATTAGTTACACAAATCGAGTCCCAAAACCTCCAAATATTATAGGCCTCCAAAGGCGGCTTTTAGCCCATAAAGGACGTGATAATTGCCCGCCCTTTTCGTAAGTGAGATCTTGTTTAGCATCAAAATTCGTGAGGGCTATAAAAGTCTGCGGTTTTCGTGTAGTAAAAGCGCTAGCGATGGCCCTTTATACAGGTTGTATGGCACGCAATAAATAGAGCACAAGTAATGTAAGAATGTGATGAAATATAATATTTTGGTTCATAGGCTAGAATCAATCATTCTAGATTAAACGACGATAAAAGGTAGATACATAATATTTATTTATATCTAAATATATACAAGATTTCCTCACTGACTGACATATAGACGAGCGTCATAACAGCCGTCACCGCTAACGGTAGAAATGTGAAATTTGGTTATTGGTTTTAATTTACAATGTAAACGCACACTAAAAATGGATATTGAAAAATTCCACCTTTCAAGTAGTGAAATCGGGGTTGAAGATTTTATATTTGTGTTTATTGAAATGGGTGAAATGGGGGTCCAAAGTATGTACGGTGAACTTCAACTACTGGGCGAATTATGCTGAAATTTGACAAGCAGATAGTTCTTATGACGTGGACATCCGTTTAGAGAGGGTTTTTTTAATTCGTTCCACATGGGGTAGAAATTACTGGTCCACGCAGACGAAGTTACGCGAAAAAGCTAGTTATATAATTGTAATACACTCCTAGAGACACGAGTCTTTAAAGTAGCCAACACTAGTCCTTATACCTTACAACCAATTCAAACACCAAAGCGCAGATAAGTATCGAATGACTCGATTCGCACGAAAATTCAAACACGAACAGTTTAAGTAACAATGATTAATGGGAGGATTTGTTAAGATATGCACACCTTATTTATACACCTATTCAATTTAGCTCCGGAGATATACAATAAAGATGGAATACTCCAACTAAATGTCAGATAGTAGGGGAGACCTAGTAGGAGATTCTTGTAGTAACACGAGCGCGTCGGATTACGATAGTATATTTACGCCCGAAATTAATTATCAATATTAATCTCATTTTAGCTATCTGTGATCAAGATTTCAATACATTTCAACGATCCCAGGATTACCTTCACGTTAGTTTACGTCAATTTTTGTTTGAGAATCTAAGATTGAAGTCAATCTAAGATTTTAGATATTACGTAATTAATTTCGTGCGTAAGTGAAGTGACCCACGTCTCTGATAACCAAGGTATGAAAAGTTTATTTGCTTGGGGCATTAAAAAAAAAGTGAAAAATATAAGAAAATTTAATCCGGCCCGTCAGATTAAGATGTTGTTAAGTAGGCCTTAAAGAAGCTCCTCAAAGTACTTACTTTAGTACCTTAATGTAATTTGAACATAGGATGAGCGCGTAGGGACTTATCTAAAATTAAAAATAAAGCACTATATTTTAATAATTGAGCTTATCCACATATCTTATATTGGACTCAGCTTGAAGTTCCGTCTTCTCTAAAATCTGATTATAAATTACAAAAGCTACTTTGTATGTCATTTTTTTTTAAGCATTAAGGCTGACTCCGCTCATTGCATCACTAAAATAAAAAACTTTTATAATATTTTATTTTTCTATCATCTAATCTATAAAATCTTCGCGACGCTCGAGTAACTACACAATTAGCATCATGGGCTCCCTAACTAAGATATCTGAATAAACGTGTAGCTCCCGTACATTAATCCTCCGATCGAGGGCGTATATTTGACTAATTATGGAAACTAGCTATAGAGTTCAGATGCTGATTTACTGCGATTTCACGGCAAAATTGTATGTAGTATAATGTTGTTGCATTTACGACTGAATACCTCTTGGGTCAGAGCCCATATGTATATTAGGTAAGCGTCAGTTCACACCGAGAGGCGACGCGACACGGCGCTGCATTTTTTAAATAGGGATTCGAAATTGAACTTTATTACACTACACAAGAAGATACACATTTATTTGCTAGAGTTCTAATTTCGAGCCGCGTAGCCCCGCTGCTTTTCTTGAGTAGTGAATAAAGTTCTATTTTGAATCACTGTCTTAAAAGCGTGTAGCTTGATAGGAGTGATTTGACCCTGAGTATTTTACCTATATAATATGATCAGTTAACTAGCGTTTGTTTTTCTTAATGAAATGGACCGGGAAACAAGTAGATGGATCGCCTGATGGTAAGCCATTACCTTCGCCATGGACTCTTGCAGCGTAGTTACACTTATAACTCCTCTGGTGTTGCTCATTAGCGGTCCTGCTCCTTAAAATACCCAACTCCCTTGGGCCTCCGGTAATCTTACTCACTCGGCGAAACACAACGCAAGCGTTGTTTCACGCCGGTTTTCTGTGAGGGCGTGGTATTTATCCGGTCGAGTCGGCTCATTCGAAGCATGGCTATAATCTAATACTATATAATAATGATATTATATTTATAAAATTATTATTCATGTTAATATCTATGTCTATTTGAAAAAATAATCGCACCAACTCTATTTTCATGTTCTATGGACTTTTTTGACGACCTCTGTGGCTCAGTGGTTCAGCACATTGGTGCTCAAGCCGGGGGTCGCAGGTTTGAATCCCGCCGAAGGAACAAAAAGTTTTTCTGTGTTCCTGGGTAATGGATGTATATTAAATATGTGTATAATATAATAAAAATCTTAAATATATGTATAGTATAAAAGTATTAAATATACTTCCCGTTTTCTGGTACCTGTAACACAAATGCTTCGGATACTTAGCACGGGGCAAGATTGACGTGGTGTGAAGCGTCCATAGATATTTATTTAATCATTTATTTATTATTTTTATTTGTTTCTAACGAAGGAAAATATTCCAATAGCAAGAAAAATTACACGTCGGCATTCCATAAGGCACAATACTAGTTTTCTGCTGCAAAAACATGTCTTTTAGCTTTTTGTGTTGAAGCGCGTCGTATATTAACATTTTAATTACATGTCTACACTGCGGTATCAATGGTGTTGGAGCTGTGCTCCGACAGGCTTATGACTTATCTGTTTATTATTGGCTTCCTTATTGCCGGGCTCTTTAGGGGTCCATACCCAATGGGTAAAAACGGGACCCTATTACTAAAACTCCGCTGTCCGTCTATCTGTCAGCAGGCTAGAGCCTATATCTCATGAAACGTGATACCTTGTCTAGGTAATAGGTAATAGGTAGGTAGGTAGGTTTAAATTTTCAACAGATATTATTAATTCTGTTGACGTTATAACGGCGTATATTTAAAATTTGAATAAATTAATATTTAAGTGGGGCTCCGATACAACAATCGTGATATATTGCCGTTTGGTACGGAACTCTTCGTGCGCGAGTCCGACTCGCACTTGGCCGGTTTTTTTATGGAACATACATTGAAGGGAAACGTCGGCATATGTTGGCATTGATACGTTGAACGTTGGTGTTGCCATGACTTAAGGCGATAATTGTACAAAAATATATTTTGTATCAGTATTATTTCGCGTTAGTAAATTACGTAAACAAGTTAATAAAAAGTATTTCAATCAGGTTCTACCTTTTAAACTTTAACAATTATTTTCTTTATTATAATGAGGGTTTTTAAATTCGTGACATTTGACAGCTTTTGGACACGACAAGGACCGTCGTGCTACCAAGAGCCGTCTGGTGACAGTAAAAGAATCGAAAATTCTTATTGACCGTTTTTGATACCACTTACGCCACCAGATGACGCTTTGTGTGAGTTGGGTCTGCCCCCTAACGGCAGAAAAAATATCAAAAACCCTCATTTCTATGTTATTGCCCATTCAAAGAGCTATTAAGTAAGTTTTATAAAGAGCATTTATCGTATAAGCGGACACATTATTTCCAATGTCCATCTAAACATAATTACAACAGATCACAATGTTTGCCTTGAGATCCAGGAGATCTATGATTTGCAACATCGTCTCTAATCGATTATCACACTTCTATCTCGACCATAGAGTTTGTATTTGTATGTACATGCTAAGCTTTTTTGCTGACCTCTATGAATATGGTAATAAGGTTGATTTTGACGTAGGCGGTCAAACGTTCTCCACACTTGTCAGGACTGTAATTGTATGCACCATGCACCTCATTGCAGCTCATTTCATTTTGTACATCCATCACGACCCGTGATATACCTTACTCCATGTATTTACGATGATAAGTAGAGCTTTTAACGAAAATATTAAAGTTCATAGTTAAATCTTACTTACAGATTTGCCACAGCTTAATTCGTTTTATACTATCAGGGAATCTAATTAACGAACGGGTAGACTGTTTTCATAATTTATTATAATGACGGCATGCAGTCACAATACTATTGTCAATGACATGTCAGTTTAATATCATACTAATAACATAAATCGAAAAAGTTATGAAAACAGTCAACCTGCTTGTGAATTCCCTGACAGTACCTTCGCATTCGATTCAACAAATTTAACCCGTATTTAGTCCTGTCAATTCCCAATGTTCACAAACAAAGAAAACATGTAGTTTTTTTAAAACCTAGTGTAGTGTAGTGAGTGATTGTCTTTATAATTTTAATGTGTAATTAATTACCTTTATAACTTCTTAGGTCAGCATTGTGTATATTTTGCGCAACTGTTTCGATTTATGTATGTTCATAGTGATTATGTTTTTTTTTCATGGGATATCTCTAGACACTTTGAGATGTGTCTTAGTGAGGCCACATTGTTCAATGTTCAGGGTTGATAGCGACGTTAAGTCGATTCAGGATCAAATTTATTAATAGTCAAAAATACAATGTAAACTATAAAAAATATGAAATCACTACACTAAACTATTCTAAAGTCTCAATAATGCTCTAATTGAAACAGACAAACAGAAATAAATCACGCTGTCAAGTGTCACTCTGGCGCCCAATAACTGGCAACACTGGCGTTAGGCGTAGCCCAATTCCAGCCATTAACGATCTGAATCACGTCTGTGACTTATCGCACTGATTTATTACGAGAGCCTGTGAGGTCCTAAAGTCCTCTTGGTAAGTCCCAGATACCCAAAAGTTGACAAGAGTCTCTTGCGTAACCAAACTATCTAGCGATTCTCACAGACGACTAGCTATAGAAAATACTTTTTGAACCTCTTAATACCTTGTTCAATATCAATCTCTTAATATCAAGAACTGATCCGTACCGTAAACTCAATCAGCCGATAGCTAATGGATTGGGTTGGTACAATGAGAAGGTCGATACTGCTAATAAATCCTGCAATAATACAGTTACAAGTCAGTCCCGATATTCTAAAACTGCAAAATGGTATTCCCATAAGCGTCAAACCAACGTCAAGCCCGTTTTGATTGGCCCAAACACCAAAAAATATGTTTATGACATCAAGTCGATTCATTTTTAATTCAATAAAAGTAAAATAGAAGTGTAAGTTAATTACGAGAAGTTCAGGTACGCAACTCGCTTCCTGTATTGGTAGAAAGTTTAAGACCCATCCAGACTATCAAAAGGAAGCCTCGGGGAAACGTGAAAGTGGACTGTGTCTCGACATCTCCCCTCTTGCGTAGAGACTTCACACGATAGAGACGTCACGGAGAGAAGCTATGTGTTTTATGTTATGAACCCGCAGTTTCACTGCCACGCTTATCATTTAACGATCCGGTAGTGTTGGTCGCTACATATAAAATCATGAATTACTTAATGATGAAACGTTATTGTCATGTAGAACTTACAAAGTACATAGTGTTACACATTAAATATAAGTTTAATTTAAACGATAAACGTTGGAGAGCCATGCTTCGGCTCCTGCTTCGAATGGGCCGGCGTAACCGCATAAATACCACGGCCTCACATAAAACTGGAGTGAAATAAGGTTTGCGTTGTGTTTCGCCGAGTGAGTGAGGTTACCGGGGGACCAAGGGGGGTTGAGGATTTTGAGGACCAGGAATGCAAGTGCGAAAAACTCGCTTACAATCATTCGACGATCCGTCTGCTCGTTTCCTGGTGCATTTCATTAAAAAAATGCGAATATAGATTCGTATAGCAATTACCATCCATAGATAATTGGATACCCAATACCCATATAAACAAAGGTAATGGATGTTGGATACCCAATACCCATATAAAAAAAGGTAACGGATATTGAATACCCAATACCCATTTACCAAATGTAGTGCGTTAACGGTCTTTTAAGTCCCTAACTCCTATGCCTCCGGTAACCCCAAGCGTTTCTTTTTCACGTCGGTTTTCTGTGTATTTTTCAGTGCTGAAACTTAGTTCTCCTACAATAATATTAATTTTCTAAAACACAATTATTTGTTTCAGATATATCCCACTATCTCCCAGAGCTGACAAGGCGAGCGAAATTAACAAGGTATTCCAAAAGCAACAGCTCCTATAGTTTAAAAATTAATCAAACAATAATTATAGTTAATTTTGAAGTGAAAACTTCTTTAGCGGCGCTGTGTACGATAGAGCAATAAATGAATATTGTATTCCACCACATAAATAATAGTACTTTTATACTGATAATGAAAGCAATTCGTACAAAATTATTCTCTAACCATTCCAAAATATCAAAAATGCACAACGTTAATATTCAAGTTTTCACTTCTGCCGGCACTCCCGGAGTGCAACCCGTCGTTTTTTTTTCTATACAGTGTCAGTGAGTAAAATTACTTTAATCCAAGTGATATTGCTATAAACAATACAAAACGAATATACTGTATAAGATGTAAGATGAATGATGTATGCGTGATATGTGTGGGTAGAAACTACGCAAATGTGAGATAGAAGTAGGTACTTACGTGGAGATCTCGTAGGGCCCTGGGATATACACATTGACCAACCGTCTATGTAATAATTATTCGCAGCTAAAGCAAAGAATATAAATATTACTAACGTAAAGAATTCAATAGGCTTGCGAGAATGACAGCTCGCGGCTATGGCTAGACGTATGCGGGGGACGTGCGGCTAGTCGTTTCGTGCTTTGACATAATTAACAATAGGTATAATTTCATAATAAGAAAGGTTTGTCTGACGCGACGTTTGAAATTATTTCGGTGTTAAGGCTTACGTCAATATGTCGCCACAGAGTAGAAAATTTATATACTTACGTACAGAGAAACAGCTTTCATAAAACTATCCGAAACGATCCAAATCGATGCAAACTTGATAAATTTTGAAGTACCCTGCAACGGCCCACGATCGTGGACACACCGTATGCTTGTAGTAGTGCAATCGAATCGAAAGCTAACTATGTAGCTGTTTACTTGTGGCTAAAGTACCACATAAATAATCAAAATCAAACAGATATAGCCAATATATTTGACATACGCGAAATATTGACGTATCAATTTAAGCCGCAATGAAATAACTGATTTATTATTATGACTTCTAAATTTAATAATTATGAATAACAATAAATCATACAAAACTATCTGTTAGCGCTAATCATCGTTACGTCGCGGTTAACCACTTAACGTTGACAAATGATCAAAAGCCGTCGCAATATCGCTTTGTTCGCGAGTATCAAGACTCTTTTGTTTCAAAAGTTTGAGACTGACAGGTGTGACGGCGGCTGACGACGCCATTTATCTCCGGGTTATCGTTGCCAAAGTATTTGTGTCGCCTCTGACTTCTTCATTGTAGTGATTTATTTCAAACATATTATAACAGTTCAGTCTCGGAACTATCTCGCGCATAATATCATGAATTAGTAGACCGAGCTTTGCTAGGAGTTTTAGTAGAATTATAAAATAATTCTAAATTAAAATAAATATATTAACTATATAAAAGAAATAAGAATCTCAAAAATATTCGTCTGACCGGGGTCCGTTTTCGCTGTATTTTTAAGACTTGCTGTTGAAAATTAAACTTTATTCACTACACAAAAATATACACATTTCATATGACATCAGACATACACTGCGCATGCGCTGCACAGCGCTGTGCAGCGCTGTGCAACCTGAAACGTGTATTTTTTGTGTATGTAGTTCAATTATGAATAGCTATTTTAAAAATGCATTGGCATGTATCGTTCTGTTTTGGTGTGAATTGACCCTAAGGGTATTCAGAACATAGTATTTTAAACCTAATGAAAATTTACTCTTTTAAAATTATTATACATAGCAAAAATTTATAATAAAGGTGTGTTTAAACCAGTTTAATGAATCCAGATATGAAATGCCGCTCTATCTATCAGATACGTAATCAGCCACAAACGATGTTTTAACGAGATCGCTGATTAGCTGATGACGTCAGCCAAAATAACACCTCATTTCATCATCATAGCTAACCCTACAAGCGCACAGACTAGAGATAAGAAGCACTATCTCTTCTCAGATTTGACATTGCTGAGAAGAGAACAATAGAGTTTCAATTGTTTAGTTCTAATTTTACCGCTCTGAATTTTCACCGGCGTTCCCGATTCTAGAGCATAATATGGTCCCAGCCTAAAAGTGTCCATCAAAGTGTATTAAACGACGAGGCATGTCTAGACAAAAATTGTTCACACCTAAACTGCCCCACTTTTGGGGTTGTTTGGGGAAATTGAGGTTTGACATTTGTCATCTTGACATTTGCTTTCCGCAGTGCAATCAGTCCGCATTTATTTGACAGAATATTCTGAAATCAAGAAGGCGTTTTTCTTGTATGAAGATTTTTCTGCCTAATGTACGTCATAGTCCATCATTAGTTTAATTTATTTTTACCTGTTTCACAATCTACTGATAACCGTCAGATAGTTTATTTGGATGTTTTATCTCTGTCACTCAGTTTAATATAATGCAGCGACATAACTTCCGTATAAGCTATCCGACACTTATTAGAAGATTGTGAGGCGGGCCCTTAAAATCACTGGTATCAAATAGATGGCACTACGAAATTGTTAAGTATGGAATTGTGGCGCCATGCCACTGCTGCAAAAGGTAAAATTGTAAAAAGTGCTATTGACTAATCAAGTATCAATAATAGTATTAGCTCCCTACATCGATTTCGGTGACGGTGACCGATTACATTGAAACCAGGCCAGCTACGCAGGCGCTATTTTATAGTGGCCAAGTCTCCTCCACTCTCTCATCCTTTACTCTCGAACCTCAGTGGGACGGATGACCGACACGACTGGCGAGAGATCAGGTGCAGGTAGCAATAAGTATCTAACAATTTTTCCAATTCTTTTATGGTCACTTTTTGGAAAGTCTACCATACAGACATTGTCCTACTTATCTCTGGTATACATGACTTTGTGGCCTACTGCGTCTTTGAAGATTCCTCGTGTCTTTTTGTCATTTTCCGTATTCACTTATTACATTACTACGGATTCACGCACAATTCTATGCTCGAGTCCATATCACTGCCAGATTCAATTTTTCTTTGCCATTCCTATTTATGCGAAAATCTTGTTACGTGTCACCCAGGATCAAATCCCCACCTTCTTTCTTCCAAGTCGATCGATTGAACGATCATTTGGCCACAGACCCTCCTTACCTCGTTTATTGGTGATTTATATCCGCTTCATTGGTCGCAAGTATGATTTATACTTATTGATGATTTTCGGTTCCAACCGAACAATTAAACATCAATTGTACTTGTCCATCTTCTGCTTGTGAGAAAACTGATCGTTACCTACAATTAGGAGATTCTCTGAAATCGAT
The DNA here is from genome assembly GCA_037179445.1 of Phengaris alcon alcon. NCBI lineage: Eukaryota > Metazoa > Arthropoda > Insecta > Lepidoptera > Lycaenidae > Phengaris > Phengaris alcon. The sequence continues at coordinate 602,527 of JAYRCH010000162.1, read as the reverse complement.
ATTTTAAACTGTTTCCTAATTAGTGGCCATCTGTATGAATAACAGCTTAGTTATTCCAAACTCAGACTAATAACTATAAACAGCATAGATACCCAGCTAGTAGTAGGAGAAAAAGACATTTAATCGTTCCTTATTCTCTTTACGACACGTGCCAATGGGGAAGAAAGATAAGAATAAAAATTAGTCAATCCATCCACATCCCACTTTTGTTAAAGCTTTTTGTGCACAAATAATATTTAAATTCTATTAATTTAAGATGTCACTTAATAACCTTGCAATAAAATCGTAATTCATACTAGAAAAACCACCAAAATCATAACCAAAGAACAAAAAACAATTGACTTTAGTATTACTTCCATGTATATATTCTTCTTCCGAGATTCCAAATACAAATAGACTTTTAGCGTTAAGTTTGAAATAAGTCAACAGTGCAAATGTCAAAATTGACCAGTAACGTTTGACGTTTCACATTAACCAATTAATGTAAACTATATTTTTTATATTACTTGAAGCGATCGATTTTGCTGACCTATGAGCGCGATTCGGCGCGCTAAACGTGAGCGGGTCAAGAGCGAGAAGCGCGACATCTATCTTCTCTAAAAGACTAGATGTACATAAGTTGCAAAGTTATATTGACATGGGTCGATTTTCGCCGGACGTTATCCTCTGCACTGCGAAAGTCGACAGTGTAAATGACAATTCGGCTAGGTCGCAAGGCAATTTTTACAACAAAAATGACAAGGCGGTTTGTCAAGCGACGCCGCATGGCGAAAGTAGACACATCTAAATCCCGCATTAGCTTCCTTCGTATTAGTCACAACTCACGACGCACGAGGACTAATAAGATAGGTGCAAAATTAAAAAAAAATATAACTGACTAAACTTAACGACATTGTTGATACTGCCAGACATTTCTTTGGAAATTGACCTTAGCACTTATTAATTACTGACTCACACGATGATGATGATGTCAAGTGTGCTGTGTGACCGACGGGTCGCGTGTCGTAAAATGTATTGGCAATGACACTCGTTGATGAGGACAGAAACGAAGATTTACAATGCACTTAAATGCATTATGCTGCAGAGATCCCCATGCGAATGGTCAACGCCTTGCAGTTAAGCTAAAGTTATTTGTTACTAGATGTGCCGCGACTTCGTACGTGCAAAAGAAAATCTCGCCGGAACTGTACATTTTCCTGCAATAAAAAGTAGCCTATGTCCTTCCCCGTGGTTTACTCTATATCTGCATATCTGCGCCAAATTTCATCAAAATCGGTCCAGTAGTATCGGAGTCTATTCAATGCAAACAAACAAACATACAAAGAAACAATTAATCTTTCAACTTTATAATATTACTGTACATATTAGTCGCTGAAATAGTAATTAAGTGTCTGTTTCACAATCTACTGATAAGTGACAGATAGCTTATTTGATCTCTGTGATCTGTCACTCGATATAAGTAAAGTAGATATAAGTAAAGAAGATTGTAAAACAGGCCCTTAATAATGATTGGCATATCTGTATAGACACTGTCATTGGTAACCGGTAGGTATTTCAAAAATCTTACGTTCGAAAGGTGCATAATATTCTTCAGACTACAAGAGATTCAATAGTTATCCTACATTTATTACAAATGTGAAAGAAAAAGGATGGATAGATGGATGTTACTCTTTCACGCAAAAACTACTGAACGGATTTTGATGAAATTTGGTATGGTAGTAGTTTGAGCTCTGGATTAATACATAGACTCCTTTTTATCCCAAAAAGGGTACAGTGTTCCCGAGGGATATCCAATTAACGCGGGCGGAGCCGCGGGCAAAAGCTAGTAATTATAATAAAAAATATTGTACACCAAATCACTCTTGGCGCGTATTTACAACCGCATTCCGCACGAAGCCCACCACGGGTCAAGTTCGAGTGACACCTTTTGATTGGGGCAAATTGGTTGTCGTGTTTGTGTTCGTCACACTGTCGCCCGCTTTTATCGCTTGTTTAACAGGCGACAAGCGATTTTTAACTTTATGTAGAGTAATGTAGGGAGCATAGTGCATTTTGTTGGTGACTACAATGCTGGTATATAGTAGAATATCTTCATTTCTTTTTAGAAGATACAGTCACACAAATGTTTAACCTTTTTAATTTTATGTTAATCTTTTATATATTATTCGTATACATCTATATTATGTGTGGCGAGTGTAGCAAGCCACGCCACTTCTTAACCCCTGATACTTACGTACTGTTATGTATTCTGTGCCCCTGGCGAAAACAGAGATAAATGTCTGTTTATGCGTCCGTGTATTTGGCCGTGGCGTCGTAGCTCGTAAAAGGAGGATATCTAGTTTTTTTTGGTTTGGAAGCTGACATGACCGAGAGTCTTTAACATCAGCTCGCTAATTGCTTGACAATTCGGGTGTTACTTAATTTTTTTAAATTTGTTTTTAATAATAAAGATAATTACAATAGTTGTGATGATCATCCTACTACTATTAAAATGTAAGAGTTTGTTGAGGACGGATATATGGATGGATGTATGGATAGATAGATGTTTATTACTCTTTCACGCAAAAACTACTGAACTGATTTTGATGAAATTTGGTATGGTACTAGTTTAGGCTCTAGATTAACACATAGGCTACATTAAATCCCGAAAAAGTACAGTGTTCCCGTCGGATACTTTATTTACGCTGGCGGAGCCGCGGGTAAAAGCTAGTACTACATAAGAATCAAATTCGTTCGTAGAATTTAATTCTATGTGAATGCTTCGGTTAGGAATATCTCAATAAGCCACCCATGTTGTTGAAGTTCTAGGTCACAATGAAAGTTACCGCACAAGTAGCATTATGGAGATTTGTGGTCCCTACCACAGAGTAGAAAATATATATACTTACGTACAGACAAACTTTCATAGAACGATCCAAATCGATCTAAATTTGAAAATTTATTTTTTATTAATATTAATAGAAAATTAATCCCCTTCAACGGGACACAATTTTTCCACACAATCGTGGACACACAGTATGCTTGTGGTAGTGCAATCAAATCGGAAGCTAACTATGTAGCTGTTTATATGTTCGTCTTTCTTTAATCTGTGTCCCTACCGACCGAAAAAACGATAGCTGCAACTACAGTATATTATAAGCAATATAGTTAATACAGTGTCTCAATTATTAGGCAAATATAAAGTTACAAAACATTTTTTTTTATATATTTTTGTAATAAAATAATAACTCAAAACTTCATTCCGTCTATAAACTCATAATAATTTAAATGTGAAATTGAAAATGTAACGTTTGTTATTGACACAGTGATTAAACTAGATAAGTTTTATTTAAAATGAGGGTAAACAAGCAAACGGATCGTCTGATGGAAAGTGATTACCATCGCCCATGGATCCCTTACAATAGACTTGTAACATAGGAGTCACCAACTCTGATTCCTCTGCCGGCCTCTCAAAAGAGAATATTATGCTCTTTCCTTGAAGGTTTGATGGTCGTAGTGGTTCGTAAACACTGCTGGCGACAATATATTCTAGAGTTTTACTGTGCGCGGCAGAAGTTTGCCATCCATCTAGGTCATGAGGATGGAAATGCTGTCGCATGGGACGGTGGCGAAAAGTAGCAGTAAATATAATTCCGAACAATTCCTCGGAGCACTCCCATAATCGATATAAAAAATGCAGAAGGCTACATCTCTACGTCGAGTTCAGGGGTCGAGCCGATCCGAAACGATTTGGCGGTCGACTCGGGTTGCCCTTCGCTGAATGCGATCCAGGGGAAGCTGGTACTTTAGCACTCCTGCCCAGAGGTGAGAACAGCATACCATGTGAGGCCGAACCTGCGCCTTATAGAGCTGTAGGCGCTAGACCGGACTAAAATACTGCTTCAACCCGTCCAGAATAACAATCCTCCTGGAGGCTAACTTAGCCTGTAACCTATAAATGACATCGCTCGATATATCAACCCCAAGTATTCCAATGCTGTCGGAGGCGGTTATCAATTATTTCTAAACGTGCAGATACGACCATCGGTAGTTTTTTAACGGTGGACGCGCAAACTTGTTTCTTCCTGGGCTTCAATCGCTCCAAATTTAAGTTAAAATTACTATGTTACTATCGATAGATAATTTATAGGTTTGTAATATACTACTGTGCATCTAATTGGTACTAACGGAATCTTGTTACCCCGATCCTATCTCGAAATCATCATTTATTATAATTGTCCGACTGTACAACATTTAAATCCAGTTAATACAATCACACTAGACATTTGTGACGTGACGGCTATCACAAGGCCGGTGACACCGAGGTGACAGCCTTTGATATCCCAACGCTGCCACCAATGTTTAAATTGATAGGCCGCCATTTTGGATTTATTTATTGATTTTAACCCAATTTATTCATTGGAAGTACAGATGCTTCTTCAGATAAAGTGCCTATGATTGTTTTGAAATTTTTTTACGACTTCCATGACATGGTAATTAATTTAAAAACACTTAGATAAACACATATTACCTTTCAAATGACAATATAATAATACAAAGTATTTGCTCTTAATAAAATAATCTAATTAAAAAATGTATGCATAATAATATTATCAACTTATGGTTCAACTGTGGAAAGAATCTAAAGGTTCACAAAAATGATACATCACAGTCATGAACTAAATTAATATAGCTATAAAGTAGAATAGCCAATAAAAGAGCTGATAATGATGAGTAGACTTATCCAATATCAGCAACACTTTATAAAATAGGTAGCACTGATGGATTCCATAAATAAGAACAAAAAAATAATATCTAAATGATTATTGTTTCCAGCAGGTTCCACGCAACTGAAATCAGGAGTTATAACGAATTAGAAATTGCTTTATTTTTATCCGTAGAGCTTAAATGTAATGTGTAGCAGTTAGGTGTTTCATACTGAATGCGATTGCGGACGCATTGCAGGTACGTCGCCGGTCAGAATAACTGGCATGCGTGCTAACTGCAATTTTCCTAACGTGGATAAAAAATTATCTCTTTCCGAATTCTTTCCTTCGTCGTAGGTTAGGTACCTTCGTTAAAGGTTTACTGTCGATTACGGATTAGCCCACATGTACTTTATATTAAGAACTTCAACTGCTAGCATATTTTCTCTTATTTAAAACTCTCTTAAACCTAACTAAGACCCGCAAAATATTGTACCCAATTTACTATTATTGTTTTTCGATAGTATATTTGAATTACTGAAATGTGTTGGATGCTTTTCTTTTCAAGCACCCAAAAAATCGCGTCGCGCCCAGTATGAAGGTACAGCAGCGTAGCCGGTGGTCGGCACTCGCTGTAATGTCATATTCACACCGGCCGCGCGGGCGCCGGTTATATTTGGACACCTCTGCCATACATCACGCAGTTGATTGCGCGATGAAAGTCTAGAGGCGGAAAATTAAAATGGCGCGGAGTGGTGAAGTATTGCAAGTACTTTCATTACATTAAATAAAACAAGTTTTGAAACTCGTAGCTCAGTCGGCTAGCGCGGTAGACGATAGCCTCTCTTCTCATATCAAAAACCGGCCAAGTGCGAGTCGGACTCGGATGGGTTCCGTACAAAACGGCAAAAATCTGAATTTTTTTATTGATGCGTGGCATTAACGTTTATAGATGTGTAACATCCTTCCTCTCGCTTTCTTGCAATTTGTGGTAGTGATTTCGTGAAATGGGGCGGAAGGTTGTAACAGGAAGTTGCGGAGGCGTACGCGCGAAAATTTGAATTGACGTTTCAGCGCGTGGTGGTAGAGTTGGCCGTCAGATTCGAATAAAATATTTCAGTATTTAGCTTTTTTACGTCGATTTCTGTTACTGTGTAATGAAAAAGTTTCCGTTATTTTTTAACATATTAGAAAATCATACTAAGCATAGTGTTTTTTTTTAATATTTTCATAAAATGTTCACATCATATGCGACTACTGTAAGGCTCGCTCGTTTTTTTTTATTTGGTCTGGCTTTGGTTTTTCACTGTCTGGACTTATGGCACAAAACATTTCTAAAGAAATATCAGTCTGTACTTGGCCGTTGTCAAACAACATATTTTGCAAATGCGTCCATAAATAAATGGTAAATTATAATGAATACATAATCAAATTCCAGGGAGTGTATTCAATACAAAATAGTATCAAAGGCACCCAAAACGTAATTGACAGAGCACGAACAATTATTCAGAATGTATCGCGACAGGCCCCGAGATCTGATAGAAGCGTGCGCCTGCGCAGGTTATTTATGGTTGCTAAAGGGCGAGCGAACAGGTTGTTCGCAACCTCGTTTATGCTATGACAACCTCATGACACCACATTGGGATTTTTGATAACCCTCAAATGTTTACTGGGTTCTTGGGTTGGTTGGCAAATTGTAGGCATCACTTAGGGTTGTAGGCTTCACGTAGGGTTGTAGGCATCACGTAGGGTTGTAGGCATCACGTAGGGTTGTAGGCATCACGTAGGGTTGTAGGCATCACGTAGGGTTGTAGGCATCACGTAGGGTTGTAGGCATCACGTAGGGTTGTAGGCATCACGTAGGGTTGTAGGCTTCACGTAGGGTTGTAGGCTTCACGTAGGGTTGTAGGCATCACGTAGGGTTGTAGGCATCACGTAGGGTTTTAGGCATCACGTAGGGTTGTAGGCATCACGTAGGGTTGTAGGCATCACGTAGGGTTGTAGGCATCTCGTAGGGTTGTAGGCATCACGTAGGGTTGTAGGCATCACGTAGGGTTGTAGGCACCACGTAGGGTTGTAGGCATCACGTAGGGTTGTAGGCATCACGTAGGGTTGTAGGCATCACGTAGGGTTGTAGGCATCACGTAGGGTTGTAGGCATCACGTAGGGTTGTAGGCATCACGTAGGGTTGTAGGCATCACGTAGGGTTGTAGGCATCACGTAGGGTTGTAGGCATCACGTAGGGTTGTAGGCATCACGTAGGGTTGTAGGCATCACGAAGGGTTGTAGGCATCACGTAGGGTTGTAGGCATCACGTAGGGCTGTAGGCATCACGTAGGGTTCTAGGCATCACGTAGGGTTGTAGACTTCACGTAGGGTTGTAGGCATCACGTAGGGTTGTAGGCATCACGTAGGGTTGTAGGCATCACTTAGGGTTGTAGGCATCACGTAGGGTTGTAGGCATCACTTAGGGTTGTAGGCATCACGTAGGGTTGTAGGCTTCACGTAGGGTTGTAGGCATCACGTAGGGTTGTAGGCATCACGTAGGGCTGTAGGCATCACTTAGGGTTGTAGGCATCACATAGGGTTGTAGGCTTCACGTAGGGTTGTAGGCATCACGTAGGGTTGTAGGCATCACTTAGGGTTGTAGGCATCACTTAGGGTTGTAGGCTTCACGTAGGGTTGTAGGCTTCACGTAGGGACGATTCCGTGAGTGTTGTTTAATAACCTATATGGAAATAAAACATTTTTCAATTTGAATTAGTTACAACAAGTAGATAGTTAATCATTTTACTAATGGGGGCGTATAGGCATGTGATGATCCCACCGCGCACTTGCCTTTTACAGAAAAGGCAAGTGAGCGGTGGGTTAAACAGTTAATTACAATAATATTATATTGAAGTGAGGCCAAGTTTGACACACAAATCTGGATTATAGCTCTCTTGCTACTATACAGACAATATTAAAGTTCTCCTACTGCCGGTGTCTAGATATCGACGGCAACTAATCTTCTAATCTTTCTTACACCCACGAGACCTTTTCTGTAACATCAGCTATGGTATATTATACCATATGTGGTATAATATACGGTCGAGTCGCGGTCGAGGGTCAACGTCTAACATTTATCTGGCTTATGTTGTCTGTTACACTGTTTAACGTGACAGTCGGTAAATTATTGTACAGAACGAACTGGTGGCAGATATCGCGGCTACCTAGAGCAATACCTTTACCTACCAAAAGTTGATGAACCTATAATATGCCATTTGTTAACAACTAGCGTTTGCCCGCGGCCTCGCCCGCGGTAAACTGGGTTTTACACGATATCTTTATAATTTACAGCCTACATGCCACTCGCAAAAAGTGGCTTTCCGTTGGTAAAAGAATTTTAAAAAACTTTTTTAAAATCCCTTACAACCTCACAAAGTCACGAACTTTACCTCTTTATAATATCAGTATTGATTATTAACCTAGATAGGACAGCTTGTACGCAGGATTTTTTTTTGTAAGAAAAATTAGGCATAATACAAACTTTTTACAGTAGAGCGTCGATAATCCGAACGTCGATCATCCGAACGACCTCTTATCCGAACTCATGGCGGCCCGACTCGGACGTGCCTACTGCCTGCCTCCTTTTAGGGTTAGTAGAAATTTTTTACTACAAGACTGTCTTCGCTTTTAAATTTAACATAAGATCTGTTCAATCAAATATTCCTGTGGGCCTAGCAGGAACATTTAACAGCGGCGTAAACGTAACGTTACCGAATTAAATTTGTACGGGTAAAGTAAGTATTGCCTGCACATAAAACATGTCAAAGTTCAATGTAGTTAGATTATCCGAACAAATCCGTTATCCGAACACAGCTATGACCCCGAGCTCTGAAGCCCATTTCCTTCTAAACAGTGAAATTAGAAAATAATTTGCAGAATCATTTGTGAGTAGAAGAATAAGTACATATAAAATGTTATTCAATGAAATGAGTACAGTCAGGTGGGTAAATCGCCTGATAGTTATCGGCTCGCCTGTACTGTAGTAATACGCAGAGATAGGCATCGGGGAGTGGTCCGCGTTCTGGATATATATCAGGTATAATTCCGCACGAAAGTGAAAGAACATTTTAAGAATATAATTTTTATAAAAACTAAAACCCGACTACGTAAATTATGTAGCCTATGTGACCCGGGCTATTACTACGAATCTATTGACACCTAATTTATTTAAATCGGATCGGTAGTTTAGGAGCTACGGTAGCTACGGTTTTGGCTTCGTCGTAGTCGGGTAAAAAAAATTATTACATGAAGCCAATGTAAACTATGTGTCTTCTCTTTCCAAAAATACCTTTCATTTGCAATCTTCCACGGTCTCACAGAAAACCGGCGTTTAATAACGCTTGCATTTTGTTTCGCCGTGTGAGTGAGGTTACCTGAGGCCCAAGGGAGGTTGGGAATTTTAAGGAACAGGAACGCAAGTTTGCGTACTTGCGTTGCGTTACGCACCACAGAAGTTACACGTGTAACTTCACACGTGTAACTCCACATCATTTAACTGCTGGCTTGGACACTGTTGTCCTGATTTATTATTATATAGGTAAAAAAACAAAACAATACAAAAACAAACAATAAATTATTATTCGAATCGTTAATAATGTAGGTAATTCAAAACAATTCATATGACTTTAGGGTTGAAAACTTACGAAGTTGCTAAAAATGTAATTTAACTCCATGAAGTCTTAAATCCTTCGAAGACAATAACCGCAAATAAAACTTTTAGCCCCACGTGCAGTAATTGCTGTTAATTATAACCGCTTTCACACACGACTGTACCGAAGTACTAACGTTCAGATCTTCGATGTCTCAATTAAGCTGCACATTGGCCAATTTGCAGCAGTGTTATTGTTGCAATTAAAGCATATCCATTCTTCACAGCCTTTTATTTGCAATTTTTTATGGCCATTTGCCACTTTATGGCCATCTTGTTCGAGCTCGAAAGCGGCCATTTCGCGAAATGACATCAATTTCTGAAATCTGTTGTGTATTATTAAATTGTCTTTATTGTGTTTTTAGGACTCTTTTGCATTGCTAAGGGTTATTTTTGATTGTTTAATTAGGAGTTTGCTTTTAGTTAGGTAACGGCAATGTGATTACAATGAATTAAGAAGGCAAATACGCGGAGTCAAGAGTGACTTCTTCGTAAGATTTCCGAAATTTCCTTATGTGTGAGCAGAGTGAGCTTCGTCATCTGTGCAAATTTATTATTTTATTATTAAAAGCAAACATTTTCACCTTTGTTTGTTAATTGTTTGTCTATATTTACATCTATACTAATATAATAAAGAGGACAGGTTTTTTTGTTTGTTTGCATTAAAAAGGCTCCGAAACTAATGGACCGATTTTGATTTGAAATTTGGCACAGATATGGAATAGATTATGGGCAAGGACATAGGCGATAAAATGTACGTAAAAATGTACGTTTCCCTTAGAGATTTCCTTTTGCGCGCACAAGCAACATCTAGTAACGAATAAAACCGTCTAAATGCGGGTTGGGCTTGCGCACGAAGTGTTCCGTATTATTAACTATACAACTATTACTAATATATATTCCGCAGGAATAACACACAGGACTTCTTGCACTATTTCCACTTTAATAAGTATTTTACATTAATTTTAATATATTACACGACCGGTTTCGACAAAGTCATCATCAGGTGTAGGTAGATTAAAATTTTAAAAAATTTTGTAAACATTGTGCAAAGGGTTGCCAGCATCATGAAATTTTTACAATTTTGTGCAACGTAATTAAAAATTTTATACCAACTTATTCTATTTTCTACTGTATATCACAAATTAATATTAGTATAATATTATAACACATTAGATTGATAAATTAATAACTTATTGATTTGTAATGTGTCATAGAATTATATAATTATATAGAATGGATGTCAGAATATAAAATAAAAAATACTACCTATCACCAATGATTCAATTAAATTAAAATGTCCTTAATACATAAGAATCTAAGATATTAAAAATATTGGCAAATCAATTCTATGAAATTAAAACATATCAAAATTAAAATTAATAAATTATGTCAAAAATTCATCCAAAATTAATACCAATGTCAAAAAGTCATAACATAAGAACATAGTATAACTAATTACTGTGGAACATGAATTTCCACCAAGAACCTATAGTACAACCAATAACATATCTAATATATAATTATTTTACTGCCAAAATCAGAAGATCATAATATGCCCAAAATATTCATAAATTATTTTGAACAACCATATAAGCATTTTAATAGTATAAAAAGCATCGACCTATGTATAAGGTAATTTGTACGACAGAAGTGAGAAGATCTGATAGCTTCTTTGTCAGTGTATTTCCATTTCATCTTCTTTTCTAGAGGAGCCAATCTAATTGGCCGTCTTCCCGTATATTCTGAATTTCAATATAAGCACATTCATACAATTTTCACTCTTGCTCCTTAGCAATAGTGACGATAATGCTATGTTCTATGAAGTACTACTGCAAAGTCAAGTGTTCGCTGTCGAAGGGTCAAATGATCCATTTTAAGTTGTCGCTTAGGCGCCAATATCAACAGTACAGTCGGCAAATAAGTTTATTTATTTATTTGTATTAACAGAATGTTAGGCCGATTTTTCATTACTGTTTTATTAAGTGTAAAGCCGTCTATCAGATAAAAATATTTGAAAATCAGCGAAGCTTATAAAAAGCTGTGCTGATTTATAAAAGGCATCACCAAGTTCTAATAAAATATTATGAATATGATTTTGTACCAGTGACGAAGGCAGGTCCTCCTACATAGGGAAGCCCTAGCCTGAGTAATAGGTACGTATTTGGATGAGGGTCTTCAAAAGTTAAGTAGCAAGTGAAGCCAATAGGAATGGACATAAAGGACCCACGCTACAGTTTTGTACGTCTATTAAATACCACACACAAGTGTGCAATAAAAAATTGATTTCATATGACATGGACGTCTTTTTATGAGTAGCTGCCAAAAAACTATACTATGTATAGACGCTTTATTTAGTGCTTAGTTTTAGCGTGCAGAGATGGGTGGACAGATGAAAACGATATTCCCAGTGATCTACTAATTATATATAATGTATTCGTTATTTTGACATTTGATTTAATGATAAGAAAACATTTTTAAATTGTCGACTGTACATCACAGATTCCAGGAAGTATTAGAATATTTGGTTCGTCGAAAACGACAGAAATGTTCAATGGACTCTTATCTCTACTGAGAAAAATTTCTACAGCCCATAGCCTCTGCCCGTACCACACACAGTCCGGATTTCATAATACTATGGATCAGTTCACACAGCGACGATACGCGAGGCTGCATTTTAAAAATAGCTATTCAATATTGAACTTTATTTACTAAACAAAACCGCACATTCGAAAATCAACCTGACATTCGAACTTTTACAATGAAACGTGTATTTCGTGTAATGAATAAAGTTTAATTTTGAATAGCTATCTCAAAAATGTAGCGCACTGTCGCGTATCGTTTCGTTTCGATGTGTATCGACCCTAACATTATGAGTACTAGCATAACTTGTGACGTCTTTTCACTGTTAACAGTGAAACAAAATTTTATTTAAATAGTTTGTAAGGACCTTCATTATTATGAAATTTAATAGAAATTAATTTAATGCTTATATTACACATTATAGAATAGAAAGAGATAAACTTAACCAAGATCATGTCTAAGAGGATGCTGTAACTATCAACGCGCAATAGGTTTTTTTCAAACAACTTCGAAATTTTTCGTCCGATTTCGTTAAAAATATTTTTCCTAAATATTATTTAACATGACCTATCAGGAAGGGAAAGTTACAAGGATCTTCAGTTCAAGGTTCTATCTTTTATAGTTTAGAAGTGCCGGGAGAAGACCAACTTCTATACCGTATATATATGTGGAGGCCGATTTCTCGAAAATAGTTCACATTATAAAAAAACTCGGGTATGAAACCTCACCTTTCTTTAAAAAATACCTATTCGAAGATGCCAATAGAGTAAAATGAGAAAAAAAAATTCACCCCCACTTCACTTGTATGAGGAGCCACACCGAAAACATATATTTTTAATTATTTTATCCTGCCAAAAATAAATTTAATAAGTATAATAATTTCATCAATTACAGGAGTTAGGAAGGGCGGACAGACAGTCGGACACAGCGAAACTATAAGGGTTTCTTGTAGTAGCTACGGCACCCTAGAAGAGGAAAAAAATTTTTTTTTGGTAAATATAAATTAAATTTATAACATCACCGGAAAAAGAAATCGTATTCAAATCAATCAAACAAATAAGTGCCCACTCAGCACAAAAATTGTTCACAACGCTGATAATTATGTAATTAGCAATCCGGAGAACTACATACCAGTTTATTTATTTTTTTCATGTTCAAGTCTCAAAGCAGAATAAATATATTATACAGTTTGGTAAATTCAATTACGGATATTTTGTGTTTATATATAATCTACTACTTATTATTAAGACGTTTATACAAAAAAATATTGTCATACTCGAAGTAAAGGAATGATCTCATGTATTGATTTTATCGGACCATATATTGCAATAAAGTAGTCCGCAGCGAAGTATCACGCACTTCGCGTCGCGTACGCACGCACGCACATACGGACGCCACACTGCACACGCACACGCAAATGCGTCGCGCGGGCGCGGGCGCACCAAAATACCCCATACTAATGCACCTCTCAAACCTGACAACATTCAGCGCGCACTAATTATAACTAATTTAATACGGCGACGATGTTCAACTTGCACGTCTGTCATCCCGCGGTCTACCTTTCAAGTCGCAACAAATTGGTATGCTCATCCTACTATTATAAATGTGAAAGTTTGCGAGGATAGATGGATGGATAGATGTTTTTTGCTCTTTCACGCAAAAACTACTGAACGGATTTTGATTAAATTTGGCATTATGCGAGTTTCTTACCCCGATTGTTCTCGCCGGGCTAGTTCCCCAACCGGCGCAGTGGTAGGCATCACGTAGGGACAATTCCGTGATTGTTATTTAATAACTTATCTATAAAAGGCAAAGCTGAATGACTGATGTATCAACGCACAGGCCAAATCCTTAATGCTAGAAATTTAAAGTTTTGCACACGTATTTCTCATATGACATCCACTAGGCATCCACTAAGGAAGCATTTTTCAAAATTCAAAATCAATAAGAGTTTGTATAAAACTTTTTATTCCTTGGACATATTTGCATGAAATTTCGTATGAATTGAGTATGGAAATATAATGAGTTACGTATTGCAGCTTTTTCTAAGTTTCACCAAGCTACAACCTACCCAAGAGCATGTCATGATTCACGACAAGTCTAATGGCCCGTTTCAGTAACCTATCCACCAATAACTATTTGTTACAAACGTCAAATTTGTATCGCAAAATACCGGCAAATGATTGAATGACGACGTTTTTAACAAATAGTTATAGACAGATGGGTTATTGAAACGGGCCGTACGGAGGGTTCCGTAACTATCAACGCGCAATAGGTTTTCTTTGAATTACTTCAAAAGTTATTGTCAGATTTCGCTCAATATAGTTTTACGAAAGAGTATTTAGCATTGTAAAAAAGTCATGTATGAAACTTTATCTTCATTTTAAAAGACCTATTCAAGGATATCCCACACAATGCGGTAGAATGAAAAAAATATTTCACATGTATGGAGAGCCACCGCTAAAATATAATACTATTATTATTTTATGCCAAAACCTATACACAATCTATAACTATAAGAAACTTCATCCATTTATATTCATAATTACAGAAGCTAGAAGCGCGGTCACACAGACAGACAGACAAACGGACGGAAATAGCGAAACTATAAGGATTCCTTATTTATTACGGAACCCTAAAAATAAGAAAGGTACAAACAATTTAAATTTGCAATAAGAAAGAGAGTGATGAACCTATATTATTATATGTATGTATCGGCCCAGAACGCCAACAACTGATACCACCACAAAAAAATGTATGGCGATAACAATTTGTGATGATGATGATGAATTGTAAAATGTATCAAACCTTTTGTTTTAAGAATTAATAGACCATTGTTTATCCAGATTACTTAGCATAGCCGGCTGCCACTTCAATATGGATCCAAATACCCTGGAATAGAGTATTTAATGGTTTATAAGAGTGTATCGTGCATAATTTTATTAAAACAATAGTCGCAATTAATAACTAGGGCTGTGATTATTGTTAAATGTATGTGCTGTGTCAACAGACGATAAATCGATGGGATTTTTACTATTTTCCTTATATAATTGTAAACATGAGACGCTCTAGATCAAAAGATCTTATACTTTTTTTTTCAAAAAACTGAATTGAATTTAACAATTTGTGCAAGAATAGCTCATAATCGATGTTGTAAAACCTTGGCTAGTATGTAAAAAACTCTAACATAGCTATGTCGGCAAGGACACCTTTATCCAATTTTATGGCATATTTTCTATAAGGATTAAGGAAAGAATAAAGAGTGCTCTTAATATTTGACCTAAATGCTCAGTGCTCACTGCTCGCTAAATATGAGACAAGTCAATTTATACATTTATGCAAATAAATAAAATTGAAGTGTCTGTTTGCAATTTTAAATTAACAGGTTTTCACTTAATTCATATAATATACGGGTGCTTCAATATATTTTTTTTTATATCTTTTTTAAGTTCCGGCTTATCTCTGAAACGGCTAGACCGATTTTCACGGGACTTTCACTGGCAGATAGCTGATGTTATAAGATGTAACATAGACTACTTTATTTTAGGGTTCCGTTTTAAAAATAGGGTTCCGTTTCCGTTAGTTCTACGCAAACGAAGTTGCGCGCACCAGCTAGTCATCAGGCTCAGAAATATGTACGAAAGTATGTCTTGTTTGATCGACGGCGTCCTAAATTTGCATTTTTCCTCAAAAAGGTAAAAATGCGCGGTAAAATATTGACTGTGTGTCGATAATTGTGCCCCGCCCGTGAATGGCCGCGTTGATTCTGTACGTTCCGAGAAGAGGAGTAAGGCGCTGTGTATACTGGTCAAGACGTGGTCAAGCGGTCACGTTACTTTTTACACGACTACGGCGAAGCCAAAAGGAAGGGTTATGATTTTGGCAGTCTATGTATGTATCAGTCGCGAATGCTGGATCTCCTTCATAGGGAAGCCCTAGCCTGTATAATAGGTAGTGGTTTGGATGGGGGTCTTCAAATGGTAAGTGGTAAGTAAATCCGATAGGAATAGAGTTATAAGAACCCCAGGCCACTAATATGTATGTATGTTTGTTCCATCGTACCGCCTAAGCTACTGATCCAATTATAATGAATGAGGCGAATGACATAGGCTGTATCATTTGCATATTCGAGTTATAGTTTGAAACTCTTGATTATGGCTTCTTAATTGGTTTAAGATTCGATATCAAGCGGGACTAGCTTTTCAACATGTTTTTTTTTTTAATTACTAAGGCCCGCTTGAGCAGATATGGGTTGACGTGAACCCTGGGTTAAAACATGCCTTCTCTTTTATAAATATGAAGAACGAGAGAGATAAACGATATTTAACCCGGGGTTGACTTTAACCCAGATCTACGCAGTACAGGTAAACCTGGCTTCATAGAAATTAATTGAACTTTTCATATTAATTACGAAAGCTTGCGGTCATCTCTACTGCCATTCGTCTCGCCTGTAACCCTCACAGGGTTAGCTCACACAGAAATGAGACGATCTGCGACGCGACACTGCATTTTTAAAATAGTGAATCAAAATTAAACTCTATTCAGAAGACAAGAAAATAAACGTTTCAGTGCAAGGGTGGCGTCGCGCTATGCAGAGCGGTGCTATCTTAAAAATGCAGCGCCGCGGCGCGTATGCGCGTTCCGATGTGAGCTGACGCTAACACGTATCCAATGGACGTTCTATCAATAAGATCTCATGTAGAGTTAAGGTTCTAACTTTAAACGCCCTAACTTTGAAAACTCCACACATTAAAAGTCAAAATGTGTTACTTACCGGATCGGTCAACAACTATAGTATAGTACAATTTATGAATCTTGTATTCATAAATTACTTATTATTACTTAAATTACATAGGTTTTCCCCTACTCATCTTTCTTATATTGTAACCAGTGATAGAGACATTGTAAAGATTCTTGAGAAACAAAGTAATCGACAGATGAAATCAATGATATTAACCTTTAAAGTCTAATACATTCAATGCAGCTCGTCAGTGTGAAGGCATCCCAACACATTATTGCAGTATTTAATAAAACTATCGCCTGCCTGACGCGAAGATTGAATACACCTCGCGCCGCCGCGCGCCGCCCCCGGCGCATGCGCACCTTTTGCTCACTTTTAAACATTATTGTTTTAACATTTTACATAATGTTAGTGTTATAACCGATTTTGTTACAGCTTTCTTGGTTTCTGACACGATTTAACTGTTTAAGTGACTTCGTTTGCGTGAAAATAATTAACGCCACGTTCTCTATACACTAGAATAGTCAAAGTTTCTAAAGTAACGCATATTATTATCATTTGTTATAACAGATAATACTTAAAATGTGAAATAGATCTTTATACATTTGTGTAGTTGCAGAAAGTGATTATGTTTGTCGTTCTATGCGAATTTTATCGTGATAATATTATTGTATTAATATTATGTGCAAGCAAAAACTTGCAGCACAGTTTTTACGAGAATTGTTGTTGAACAGTTGAAGTTTGTGTAGAGAAAGGTGTGCAGAAAGCAAATATTTTTAAACAACACTTAGATATACATAAAATTAATAAAAATAACAACAACACACACTACCTGAGATTTAATAGCACACACTACCGAGCGTTTGATAGTTCTTCTTCTTCTTCTTTTATGAATGGCGGCCACAGTGAGTTGCCAATGTCAGAGTCGTTTGATATTTTATTATTTTTTAATATATGGCGTCGGCTTATCTTAAAACCATTTGCCAGTGTCAAGTAAAAAAGGCGGGAAATAGAACTTTCGTTTCAATTTTCAACACTGTATTCCTATATCGTCAAGTCTAAAGTCTAGTCAAAGTCCAAATAAATAGTCAGTACTGTCAATGAGTCATGTCAGTCGATTCAGTAAAGTGGTAGACGCTTTACTGAAAGTTCCAAGGGAGTTTTAGCGGGAAACACACAAATAGCACGTTTTTAGAAGTTGTAACACTTTCCCACACTTGTACACGTTAACGAATATTTAATGGTTAATATTCTACCAATATTACACGTTAAGAACCGAGATAACACAAATTTATGAAATATTACAAATTCCACAACGTCACCCATTGTACTCACCGGCAAAACTCCTCCGTTTGATAGTTACAATTTTATTACACGTTTGTCAAACTGTTACACATTTACTTTTTTTTTTTCTATTTCAGAGGCAAAATAACCCTAATAAAATTCCAACTCAGTACATTTTAAATCTGCAGTCTGCACCCTGCCTAGTTATCCTTTACCACGTTACATGACCTTACTCTAACTTGTGATTAATTATAAGCAGGAAAATGCTAGCGCCGGTGTAATATCCGGCTTGCAATATTTAAGCGGTTAATTGCATGATTAGTAATAAATAATACCGATCGAACGCGTGCACTTGACAAATGACAGCTGACAGATGACAACCCCGTAAACAACCAACGAGGGCGCGCGACGCCAACTTGGGCTCAAATGGCGCCAATAGCACTTTGTCATGCTATTATTTAGAGAGGATAGTTTTATATCGATAAAGCGAATCGTGAATATACATTTTTCAAAATTAAGTACATAATATATTATCTAAATAAGATTCAATATTCAAAGTTGAATCGTGTTTAAAAATTAGAATTTAATTAAAAATATTAAAAAAAACATCTACATAGCTATAATTAACTGATGGTTTAAAAATTTATATAACAGAAGTACGTACTTATAACTTAGTTTCAGTCAGCGTTCGCTCAATTTTCTTTTACGTTTATTTTTGTGTCCGACTTTATGTTCATTGTATCTTAAAGTAGATGTTGAAAATTATTTATCGAAAAGCGATACCCCTCCCTATTTAGGCGTTATCTTTTAAATTAGCACATAATAATAGTGTTGGGATTCAATCGGCAGTTGTTTATGGGTTCTCGTGATCGGTCTACTAGATGATAGCTTGCGAGATGGAAGCTATCACAGTTATTAATCTATCCTTATCCTTACTAATATTAATAAATGTGAATGTGAGTTTGTTTGTTACTATTTCACGTAAAAACTATTTAACCGATCATCATGAAATTTGGAGTAGACCACGAAAAAAGATCATAAGCTACTTTTGTAGCCGTGAAAATATACGGTTCCCGTGGGATACTGTATAAACGCGGGCGACGCCGCGTGCAAAAGTAAAAAAAATGAATACTAATAAATAAAATAATAGTGTATGTTTATAATTTTTAATTTACTGCTTTTCACTAATTCATTTAAAGTATACTACACACAAATTAATAAAAATCTAATTAGTTTTTAAAGAAATTGTCTGTCTGTTTGTTCCGATTTTCCGGATCTCAGAAACGGCTGGACCGATTTTCTCGGGACTTCCAACTGGCAGATAGCTGATGTCGTCTACTTAACTCACTACATAAGTAACATAGGCTACTTTTATTTCAGGAGCCCGTCTCCGTTAGTTCTACGCAAACGAAGTTACGGGCACCAGCTAGTAATCTAATAAAATGAATGTTATACATGATTAATAGTTTAGTGAAGGCTATAAATTTCGAATTGCTAACAAAACTTCCATAAGACTTCTAACGGTATGATATTTTCCTTTTTTATGGCACACCATAATATGCACATTGCACACCCATAGTTTATGGAAGACTTTTAGCTATATTTAGTGACTACCTAGGATACTAAATACATTCTGTTAATATTCCGTTCTCTCACTTTGTTTACGTCTGTAATTTATTTTTCACTTTAGTATTTTATTATATTTTTAAGTGGCAACACTGAAATGTCAAAGACGACCAAACGGAACGACGTTTGGCGGGTTGGTGGTCAGGTAGAGTGGGAGAAGTGGGGGTTGGCAGGCAGATACTTCCATGCCAGTCGGACAGTCGTCAGTTAGTCTGGTGACGGCCTTGGTTGTGAACAGTTCTCTAAGTAGCATAGCAGTGTAATTGTTTTAATATTTCAAAGTTTGATCAAGTTAAAATATTATAATAAAGTTTAGTGAAATGTTTTATCTGCGTATCATTTTCATCACAAGTTAACAATTCGTATTTTACACTTCAGGTGTTTCATATATTTTTTTACATACAAAAGTCGTGAAATGATAAAATGGCTACATGATTCATCTGATTTCATCATATTAGAAAAACATCAATTTTGACAGTTTTCAATAGAAACGCGTAAAATGGCGCACATAATATTATGATTTGAAAAAAATATGTGAAACACCTAAAGTGGCCTTTTTATACCAACTGGTACCAGCTGGTATAAAAATACGAATTATTAACTTGTGAAGAAAATGCAAATAAAACTTTTCTGTGTGTATAATATTTTCTCTTTGCCATTTTTGTTTTTGTAGTGTGTTGTGTTTTGATTACCTGCCATATTGTCTGATTTTCATTGCCTCTATGTTTCTCTAGTACTCTAAAATGTTCTTCTATTTCCTGTCCTACGTCTACACGTGGCTGCCGCTGTTAGGGAACCCTGAGTAATAAACGACACATAATATAATATGTGTAGTTTACATTTATCGTTAATTATGCATGTTATATTTACCGATATTCTATTAGGTTATTGTACTTCAACAATCATATCTGTAAGTAGTGATGCCTCAATATATCTGAGTATATTAATGAAACTAAATATTTTAGATGTAGTCGTCTAAAATATATGCTATGTCTATGTTATTCTCATTCAATAAAGTTACGAACACGTTGCTGTCAATGTTACTGCTACGCCAACAGTATAGTGTTTATTAACAGCCTCCGTGGTCTAGTGGTTTAGAGCTTGGCTCTCGCCTCGGAGGTCGTGGGTTCGATTCCTGCATTGGAATAACAAAAAATCTTGTTTCCAAGTTTGGTTAGGACAATGCAGGCTGATCACCTGATTGTCTGACAAGAAAGATGATCCATGCGTCGGATGGGCATGTAAAAAGTCGGACCTGCGCCTGATATCTCACCAGTCGTGTCGGTTATTCGTCCCACTGGGTTACGAGAGTAAAGGAAGAGAGAGTGCTCTTGTGTACTGCGCACACACTTGGGCACTATAAAATAACTCCTGCGTAGCTGGCCTGGTTTCAATTAAACCGGCCACCGTCACTGAAATCAGTGTGGGGAGCTATTAGTGTTTATTATTTTAGTCAGGTAAAGCACTCTCGTTAGTGCTATAAACTGGTAAATGTGTAATACCTAGTATGGAGTATGGACACGGCCGGAGTGCAGTAATTACATTTGGAGTACACTATCATTAACGCCTACGTAACACTCGTGTTATAAATTGTCGTAAATTAATCAACATAAATACGCTTTGTTCGCGCCAATACGGTTTTCTTATCGCATGCCACATAGCCTATGTAGGTAGGTATCTTTTAGGATTATAATATAAATACCTACTCATGTTTAGGGCGCATTTATATAACCACAAGAATCACAGATTTCATTCGTAGCAAATTGAGCTTTATCGACTAGGCCACAACGCTCAGTCGCTCATCCAACCGAACAATCAGTTGTATTCATACATATCATTGCAGGTGGGTAGGTGTAGGTACATATTAGAGTTGTAACGGAACTCCGTTTCCGCCTCCACAATTACGGAACTTCCTCAAGAAATCGTACCTCCATACATTGAAAAGTAATATTTACGAGTATGCCTACAATTTCAACACCAAAACCTACAGCTACTACCTACACCTACCTACCTAACCTAACTTAACCCAACCACGTTTTAATGTCTTTCAGGAATCGTAATTTTTCATACATCGTCCACGTCCGTCGTTTCCATAGAAGAACTGATTTTATTCTTGCTCATAACTTCTACACCCGGCGTCTTTCGGAGTGCCCTTTTGGTGACAACAAATATGATATTTTGAAGTGGCATTGGCACTTACATTGCAAAATTAAAAATGGCAACCATTTCATTGCTGACTCTTGGATAATTCGGACCATCACACCTCTTTACTAGCTCTAATTTATTGAAAATTATTATTCTTGTCCAATCTGATAAAATAATTTTTGGTCACTTCACCTCGGAATCAAACTGAAATGCACCAAGTATTATATAAGTCTCGTCGTACACCAACTCCGTTGCATCAAATTACCATATCTAGATCTGCGTAAGGCGAGTTCGGTGCGGTTCACTACGGAAACGTACGTTGTATCACTTATTGTGACTTCGTCAGGTGCAGTTCACGAGGTCAGTCACATGACCCGCCGTGACCCGCGACCGTGACCCCAGGACCCGCAATGTACAGTTGTGACGTCAACTGTCACATGACTAGCAAACATTTATGCAACGACAAAAGTTAAAATAATTTTCTAATAATATGACCAATCCTCTCTCAAAGTTGCGTCAAATGAATCACTTGAAGTTCATTTGAGACATCAAACTTCATTCAACATAACAAAATTAAAAAATTTAAGTCACCCACGAATACGATATTTTCCTGTATTTTTTTTTTACATAAATGAATAGTGCTCTGAAAAATAAGACAGTCTGCAAAAGGAATAGTATACTAAAATCAAATCAATATCAATCAATTCAAAGATACTGCGGATGGTTTGAAGCACTTTTGTGAGTTTTGTTCTAGGATTGCCATCTGACCGGATAAATCCGTCTAAACCGGATTTTAAGGATTTAGACCAGACTCCACCCGGATGTCATTCGAGACCGGATTTTCAATCATGTCAATAAATAGTCAATAGTCAAATTTTGTTAGTCTTAATTAGTTTTAATGGTCAGCTTTGATAATTTTTTTTTAAAGCTGTAGTTGCTAATGGACAGAAATATAAGTACCTACAAGTCAGATGTCTGAAATGATATTCTATTTACTTCTATTAAGTTGTAATACCTAATTATTTCTTAATTTATTAAAAAAATATTTTTTTTCATGTAGGAAAATACCCAATTGTCAAGCAGTGAGAGTGCTGATGAAGAATTATAGCTAAGAACACTCGATCATGTCAGTTTTCAAACAAAGAAATCTAGATCCAAATCGTTCCATCCTTTTGGTAACTGCGATGCTACGGACATATTCACACACAGGCACACACCACTCAGTTTTCGTCGTGGGTTAATAAAGGTATAACACACAATTTCACCTAGACCACTTAAGTACCTACTAGCTCATCAGTAGCTATTTCAATATATGTATAGCGGGATCGTAGTAAATTACATTGCGGTCGATTCGTTTTCTAGATTCTACCTAGAGCGTCTGTGGTCCTGTGTTGCACACAAGAAGAACAACTATTCTCCAAGACATGAGAACTGAAAAGCCAGTCAACGTATCAACGTATGGTAGGAAGAGTTTTGGACTAGTCTCTTGACTGTCTAGAGCAGGGGTTCCCAACTTTTTGCCCTATGCACATCACCCAACGTTTTGATAAAATACTACGCCCCCTTTAGGGGGTAGTTCCTCTTTTGTGTTGTCTTTCGAAGTTGGCAGCAATTTGCCACATCAGTGCTTTCGTTACACTGCACTGAAAACCAGAGCCTTAGTCAAGATGCATTCGATAATTTCGACGTCGAACTTCGAAATCAAAAATGTATGAGATTTGACATAAGTCATCGTTAAGTGACATGTCGCTTGCGATGCCTTATGTCAAATCCCGTACATTTTTGATCTCGAAGTTCGACCTCGAAATTATCAAATGCATCTTGACAAAGGCTCTGGTTTTCAGTGCAGAGTAATGAAAGCACTGATGTGGCAAATACGACGACCTCTGTGGCTCAGTGGTTCAGCGCGTTGGTGCTCAAGCCGGGGGTCGCGGGTTCGAATCCCGCCGAAGGAACAAAATAGTTTTTCTGCGTTCCTGGGTCATGGGTGTGTATTAAATATGTGTATAATATAGTAAAAATCTTAAATATATGTATAGTATAAAAGTATTATATATACTTCCTGTTGTCTGGTACCTGTAACACAAGTTCTTCGGATACTTACGGCACGAGGCCAGACTGACGTGGTGTGAAGCGTCCATAGATATTACTATTATTATTAATAAAAAGTAACATACAGCTGAAGCTGCCACGCCCCTCAAATCATTTAAGGGGCGCCCCGCTTGCTTGGAAATCCCTGGTCTAGAGACTATTAAGTATTGACGTGGATTTAGCTGTAGTCTTTTACGGCACTTTTGTAACTACAAGTTACAACCACTTCTGAATTCTAATGTGGGCAGTAGCCAGGCCGCTAGTGGTTTAATGTTGATCATCTCGTAATATTTCGTAATATTTCACTAGGATCTAGATCCCTAGATATTTAGATCTGTAGGTATATCTAGGCTGATCGTTATCTGAACCTTGTCGGTGACGGTTATATTACATGACTCGCTTTACTTATAATTTAATACATAAAACTGAGCATACAAACAATGCTCGGTGGCCACGAAAGCTATGGACTTAATTTATTTGTTTTTAATGTGGCAAATGTTGTAAATGTGGTAAATGTGGAGAAATTCTCGTAATTGTTATCGGTGAAATCGCGTTTGGATTTTCAGGCTGTCCCGCTTGCACGCACGATATATCGCGTATGCGAATAAGTGAACGCGTTGACCGAACCTAGATTATATCGAAAACAGGTAAGAGAAATTGGCTTCTAATATTGGTATCTATGTGTAAAGGAACAGTTGATAAACATATTATGTACAGTATACAACCTTGAATCTATTAAGCGGTCATTAAGCTCAGCACGCTTAGCATAACCACACGATGTATACACAAGATTAGACATACTGACAGATTATATGGACAAAGTGGTAGCTTTCTTTTGTCAGTATGTCATTCTTCCGTAGAAAGAAACCATTTCTACGGTAGTTACGCTTTTATTCTAATTAGACCTCTAAAACTATGTTATTTCTACATCGCTATAAGTAAAATAAAGATAAAAATCCTTATATTTGTTACTATAAATAATATTGCATATATCATGAGCATTATTAATGCTAGAAACATCATAATAGTATTAAATAAATGTGTTAAATCTTCGAAATCACTAGCATATCGAAAATTTTTGCCTTATTCAATTTTTGGAAACATCTTCTAATGCATAAGCAGGTAGGAAACTCTTTGTGGCATCGGAAAACAAAAAACAATGTGTAGGTACACTTTCCAACCTGATTGCGTAGAGCGTAAATTCTTAAATTAAAATCTTCAATCCGTACCCAAGTCCATAGTTTATGTGGTGTTTAGCGGCGCCGGTACATGACGTATGGCGACGGCCGACCGCTCGCACATCGATCACTGCACTACGCTGTATAATGCGATAATTCGATTGTGCTGAATATCATTTGAATTTATATCGCACAGAGTACAGACTACGGGGTGATGCGAAAATATCTCGACTGCACTGGCATCGTTGCAAATATGAACACCCTTAACTGTGATGAAATTAGTTTCTGGCTTCCTGATAGAAACGTAGGAGTTTGAGATTTAAGAAATTTCTGAAGTGCAAAAGTAGAATAATTGGTAATTATAGAGCGTATCCATGAATCATCATCCTCATGAATCCAATTCCTATCCTATAATTTCATCCTAAATTAAAAGAGGAAAGGAGCGAGCCGTCCACGCTAGCGGTTAAGCTATCCACTCTAGCCTAGGTATAGCTGGCTTACCACATAGTGATAAATCTCATACGGCTGAATACTGGAACGATAGTTAAATTAAGTGATGCTCAAGTCACATGCTGTCCTTGTCATTTGGGCTAGCGGAGACAGCGACAACCTGTGTATAGGGCTTTAATTTTGATTAGCGTTTCAGTATTCGACCGTCAATCTGATAAATTAACAAATAAAATATTTTCAACCATATTACCATTAGAATACATGAACTCAGAATCTGTCCGCTCAGTGATTTCTAACTGGAGTCCAATTATTATTATCATAATAAAACAATAATCCTGCGCATTTAACTAGACGCTATCAGCCCTGATGCTGGGAGCCGCCGCGCGCCGGTTGTTCGATTAATTAGCTCGGATCTAATAGGGCTGACACATGAGTGCTATTGACTCATTGAATTTTTATGTGAAACGTCCTCAACTACCTAAAACTGCTTTTGGCGTTAGGCAATTATAGATGTAGGAGAAAACCATTGAACCCGCGACACTCAACTGTTACCGACAGCAGTGCGGTAGGTATGCCGTTAGCCGTATGAGGTAGAGCAGGGCGGGCATGTCGCGCCCCGCATGCTTGCCTGTACGCTATTGTTTTCACTTCTGCCGGCATTCCCGGAGTGCCACTGTTTTAATTTGTCAATTTCTTCCAGTTATGTTGCCAACCCTGACGCTAGGTACAATTTGGTGCTAGACCTTGAGGAGTGACCTGGATTTAGGTAACTTCGTTGTAAATTAATTCAATTCAAACCCGAAATGTATTGATATAATTTAGTGAGCCAATATAATTGGATACTTACATTCACATAAATCAATTACCCAATCAGAAACATACATAGGTGTATCATGAGTGTATACTGTATATTATGTTATAGTGAAACCTCGAAGCTCTGACGCTTCTAGGTTTGAGTAGTCAATGCTCAGGTTTGACATGACTTCTTAGTCAAAGCGGAAGTTTTTCGACCTTTGACTCGAGTCCACCAGTCCCTTGAAGGGACCTCGTCAATCTTAAAATCTAAGATCGACAAGACAAAGCACGAATCAGATGTATTTTACTTTCGATGTTTGGAACTTTTGTTTTGACTAAAAATGTTTTAGTCAAAGGCTGAAATTGGAATTTATTTCCGGGTTTGCCCGAAGGCGCGGGCAAACCTAGGATAATTAAAAGTAGTAATTCAGGGAAGAAACTGCATTTCAAGCTTCGACTGTAACATAAACACCAATCCATTGTGCTAGCACAAACTTTAATTGTCATTAAAGCTTGTGCAATAAGTATTTTCTTGGTTTGTATCTACAGCAAATAATGTAACGAATCGTCTTTATTTTTTAGTCTAATATATAATACGTTAGTATTATATGTTCTTTGACGTAGGTATGTTACTTTGAGTTGTTTGAATTTGTTTGTTTTTTTATAGAATATTTAATAGAATTATTCTTTCTCGTATAGTCAACAAAAAACAAAAATTAAATTAGTAAATTCAATTATTAAACCCTTCAAAAGTAATGTTTATTTCTAGGTCATATGTATCTTCTTAATGTGATATAGGTATGCTTCAACTGAACCACACTAGCTTCCCGCGTGCAGTATTCGTGCACAAGACGTTATAACAAAAAAGCATTGCATCATAACGCGTGGTTCAGTTTCTTATGTGCTCAGTTACAATTCTCAGAATGTATATTACTGACAAATACACATCAGACATGTTTATTGTTAATTAATTCACAATCACATTATGTTGTAAATCCGCGGACGCCGCGACAAATGAATGGCGCCGCACGCGTCGGCTCTCAACCTGCGCGTGCGCAGCCCAGCAAGGTGTATCAAATTTCAACCTTATTTCTATATCCGTAAGGTTGAAAAGTGATGTTCCATGCGTTCCGGCTCTCAATCTGCGCGTGCGCTTATGTAAAAAATGTTACAATGTCGATAATTAGCCTTATAAATATATATTAGTAATAAATGCAATAATTACTCGGAATATTTTTTTTGTATTTGAACCAGCACCGCTTTGACGTCAATAGAAATAGTAAATGTTTAACATTACATAATTTAACATAAACAAACATAGAAACAAAGACGGCAAAAAATATGAGATGAAAATTTATTAATCTCAGTATTAATGATTGTTTATGATGGAAAGGTTATCTTTTAGAAAAAACAGTTTTTAGCCTCTAGGGGCCTGTTTTACAATCTAAAGTGCTAAGTTGATTTCCAAGAAGCTTGAAGTTCGGAACAGACCGAAGCAATATTCCGGTCAAGCGCTTACTGCGCTATGCCAGTATTATAATATTATATATCTGTTATAAGAACAACTTTCCATAATTTGCTAAAAGCTGACCCCGTGCGAGTTTCTTACACCGATTCTTCGGCGGGCAAATGCTGTTTTATATAAAAAAAGCGTCGGATAGCTTATTCGCAAGTTTACTTTATATAGAGCGACAGAGACAAAATATGCAAATAACCTATAAGTAGATTGTGCGACAGGCTCTTAGTATATCCCCTATATTTGATTTTATTAAATTAATCCACTTGCTCTACCTACATGTTGACAGGCGCCGCGTATTGATTTGACAGTGACAAACGGCGTCCTGATGAGATGTGATTGTAATCCAGCTGCCACTTATTGATCTATAGATCTTAGATCCTGGACCTACCTGCAGTGTATGTACCAGTTTAAAATAGTCTAACAGCAATTTTAATGTGTATTACTATTTTCCTGGCGTTTTTATCAACTATGCCGACCAGAAATGTCTGCAAATCAATTATACACGAGCATATTGTAAGAGATTTTGAAGAAAAGCCACAGTAGGTATGCCAGAATTAATATTTAGCAAGAAATAACCAGCCTCGAAGCCTTTTATTGGCCAATGATGTAATTTACTATTTACTATTGCTACATCAGCCAAAAAACTTACAAATTCAAGACTTGGAAGTTTTCTTTTTGTCCACCGGTCTTCAATTGTTTCAAAAAAGTATAGACGCTCCATGACTTCTTGAAATACTATTAGTGTTCCAAGAAGTCATGGAGCATTTACACTTTAAAACGAGGTAGAAAACACTTTGAAACCAATTTCTTCCGTCAAGCATTATTCATGGCAATGAATGGATATCCCACTGCAGAGTACCTATAGTACTGGTAGTAGTCGTTTGAGCCTGGAGACGCCAGCTGCAGGGCATAGGCCAGTGGCAGTAGTATAGTAAGATAAACTCATGGGGCTGCCCAATAGTAGGGCCACTCTCCCACGGGCCACGAACCAAATTGTGTCGCGTAAACAAACATTCGGATTACCTATTATGTTCCATTTAATGGTCATCAGTTAAGATATTGCTACTGTTGCTAGTCGCCGTAGCACTCCAACAGTATTTTGATTGTTCTACCGCCGTCCCGTAGTAAGTACTCCCATAGTGTAATTATTGTTCTAACGTTCCGTCTGTTCCGGCTTTAACTGGCTGCGTGGCTGACCGCTGACATTGGGCTTGACAGGTCATCTGCGGGTTCACAGGTAACCTGCCGGGGCGTAGATAAGGCCAGGGCTGGAGAAAGGCAAATATTTTTTTTACATATCTACCCAAGAACAAATAAAAATTTGCCCCTTCGGCGGTATTCGAACTCATCGACCTCCGACTTGAGCTCACGATATTCAAGCGATCACCCGAAACACGGGAACAAAACACAAGAAAAAACATCAGTAACACAATTAATTACCCGAAACCCGCGGGTCTAAGAACCTTCCAAGCACGGTACATCTCACGAGCCTTTATAGACAGTTCCCTAACTCGCCTTTTCCAGCTCTACCGTTCATTTGCACAATTTGTCGTATCACTTGATCTGAATTTGTGTTATGTACAGTACGACCACGACCTCAGAGTATTTCGGGAATGGTCATTTTTCATACATCGCCTGCCATCTTCGTAGAAAAACGATCATTGCCGAGGGACATTAGCAACATGGTTTTACTCTACCTACTTTGTTTGATTCGGAACTGGCATATTTTTTTAATTTCACATCGTTATCGTAAACCCCTTAAAATCATCAGCATTTTTCCAGAATATCCAGATACATTACCTACACTACCTACAAGACAGGGAACTGTTTGTCACTCATAGTTTATTAATTCCGAGCATTTCCTTACAGAGTTCATATTCAATAAGATAATGTTACTGATATAAATTCAATTAACTTTAAAAAAAGAATGGAAGACAATAATATTGAATTAATTTACTTATTCTTCATTTCACATTAGAATAATTTTGCAAATACATAGACTCGTTATTTCAACAGACCTTCAATTTTTTCGTTACTGGATGAAATTTCTATCAGTGGGCAAATCACACTTTCTAAAATGAATCTTACAACGGTAAAACTATGAAGGGACTTACCTTTAAGTAATAATGGTCATATTATTTAATAAAATGTACCTAAATAAAAGCTAAAGCTACTTTGACAGATTAAAGTTTTCCGGTAAAAACCCTTATAAAGTTCAATGTTAAAAATTATACAAACTAAAATGCGAAATTCGACCACAGGGAGTCAAATAGGAAAAAAAATATCTATATAATATGTAAAAGAAAGTCGTGTTAGTTACAATATTTATAACTCAAGAACAGCTAAACCGATTTGGCTGAAAATTGAAGGGGATGTAGCTTAGAATCAGAAGACGGACATAGGATGTATGTTCGCGATAATCTCAAACACTACTGAAAGGATTTTAATTCCGTTTAAATTTACCAACAGAGTGGTTCCTTAGGAAGGTTTAGGTCGATAATAATTTGTTAAGGTTTTGTGGAAATTGTTTGATGTATGACGATAATTGTTGAAGGTGTCGGAAAAAATCTAGCCGTCTGGGAAGTTTTATCGAAAATGTTGCCTAAACTAATCCGTTGGAGATAAATAACGAAACAATGTATGGTGAGATTGTTTCTTTTTATAGGTCTACAAAAAAGTTCGCGATGGCATAGATATGTCTATCTTTTAATGATAGGTTTCCCATTCCCCATTCTAAGTTTAAAAAAATGATCAGAAATAATGTGGTATTTTCAGAAGCTATTTAGACGGATACAATTTAATTATCCTTATCTAGGAGATACCTTAAAATGAAAAAGAACGTGTGTAAATTTATTATAAAGTATATATTTTTACTCTGTGCTGCTACTATATTGCAGGTATATTTGCTAAAGAAGTTTTTGCCACGAACACTCGCCCACGCGGGCGAAGCTGCGGGCGAAAGCTAGTAAATAATAGAATCCAAACGTGTGACTGAAAATCTCTTGGCGCCACTTCGCCGCGTTATATTATCTTTTTGCTATGACATATTTATCTCTACATAATAATTATTGTTAAATGCAATCAAACATGTAAATGCACGCAATGCGGAACCAAGGAATTAATGATTACTGATCATCAGCCAATGACAGCGCCGGGTTAACTTGGCGTCCAATCAGAGGATGCTTAGTTAATTTGTGCTCGTAATTGTACGTTGTTTCCTTGTTGTGATATACAGAGCGTGGTAGGTACAAATACGAAGTCAGGGGAAAATGTTTTAGATCAATCGCCTTTATAATTTGTTCCGTGTTACATTATTATGAGGTTTTTAAATCACTTACCGTCGGGAATAGCGTTCTATTCTAGAAGTTCCAGATAGTCAATTTGTTAATCTATTCTCGATATTATATCAATTTGTTAAACATACAATTTTTTTGAATTCGACAAAATGGTGTGCCTATTGTAGCCTTTTCTTTCAAGTCTTGTCATTACTAACTTAGGCCTTTTTATCCGTTATTGGATGATGTATACACTACACAGACTATACAGTATTCTCTGAGCGAAGTAACCACTCCTGAAATACTGTAGTGCCTGGGACAGTCGATTATTTTAAATGTCGTATGGTTGCCCAAGCACACGCATTCTCACAACACAGTCAGCCTAGTCCAGAGGATCATTCCTCAATGGTCAGTACGTCTGGGGCCAACCATGTGCGGGTTTCCTCACTACGTTTTCCTTCACCGTTGGAGCGTCCGTATAATGTACTTGAGATCTGAAGATCATTGGTACACGCCACAATCTGGGAATCGAACCTGTACTCTCTCGAGTCCGAATCAAACGGTCTACCTACTCTTGCCCTTGCTTACAAGCTCTTGTCAGTTAAATATATAGTAATTTATGTAATTAAGGATTTTGGTCCATAATTACATAAAATATAAAAATTGCCAATTACAGATAATAACTGTAGTGTTCCTCTTGAGAATGAATTGATTATAAATCTTCATTTAACTATATTAGAATTAATCTCGTTAAGTCTTTTATGCAAGGTTTCTCTTGAACATTCTTATGTAAAATTATGCCAAGACGAGACAATGCTAGTTAACTGTAAAAAAGTTATCAATTCTTATGTAGCCAAGCTTCTGGCCATAGATAATACAGTATGTATAGAGACTTCTGGCTCTACTAAGCCTAAATATATTTTTTTTAACTTTTTTTATTTACTGTTATCCAAAAATTTACATGGATGGAATGCAGCGACAAAAAACCATGTTAGGTTTATCTTGTTGCTGGTTCACGCTCGTTACAAAGTAAGTACATAGTTAGAAAATTTTATTTAACGCAAAAGAGACTTCTAACAGCCGAGCGCGCAGTGAGTACGACCATTTCCTCCATGGTACGACGTTATCTATAAGACCTAAATTCACAAACTCTACACCTTAGTAAAAATATATGGCTTGGTCATTTCATTACATTAACATGGGCGTAAGATGCAAATTTTGTTCACTATTTCATTATTTTTCTGTTGTACTATAGTTCTTGTGGAACCCTAAGAATTAGCTATTTAAGCTGCTGTCTTTATCTGATATTTTGGAAAGACAGTCAAATACAGCAACATTGTATAGCTAATTAATTGCACAAATATTTTTATTATGTTTAACAAGTCCACGGCTGGCAACATATCCCCGAAATTTAATTTATCTGGTATGATCCAAGCCCAAGTTATGAGGGATCAAAAAATCGACGAAGCGCTTCGAGAAAATGTAGTCTAGTATTGCCCTGGATCTTCGCTTGGCTTGTCTTGGCGGAGGGCGCTATTGTGCCCCCAGATTTAGTGTCTAGTTTAGTATTTCTCCTTCTATGGATAGCTTTTTACGAGTTGAGAATGGGCCGTAGCTCGTAAACCGTAATAAGCCGTAGACGATAGGTACGTTTAGACTTAACAGCTTTCGTGCGAGTGCAATACGAAATTAATTGCGAATAGGCTAGACGACTGATTGCATAAAATAATACTCTTAAATAGGAGTAAGTTTTTAGAGGAAACAATTTTTTCATAGTTTCACCTTTCATTTGTTTACAAAATTTCGCGTGTCTCGTGAAAACGCTCCATACTAAAGTCGTACCTAGCTGTGCTGTCACGATTGTATGAAATTTAAGACCGCATGAACATATTATATATTTCTAAATGTCTCTGAAATTTGTGCGTTTAACTTCATACTTATTAAAATTCATGTTTTTGTATAATATTATGATGTAAGTAAACTAATGATAATGATATAGTTTTTGTTACTAATTTTGCCCAAAATGTTGAAACTTTTTTGAATTTTTTTGATGTGCCTAATTACTAAACTACACATAAAGTATTACATTTTATAACGTTTATCGTTAATTATGCATGTTATATTTACCGATATTCTACTAGGTTACAGGGACTTACAAATGTATACAAGCTATGGTTACTTCATCGATCATCTCTGTGAAAACCTGATGATATAAACCTGAACCCCAAGTCTCATAATTAACTTACACTTTCATTTTACTTTTATTAAATTGTAAATGAATCGTCTTGGTATCATAAACTGATTTTTGGAGTTTGGACCGATCAAAACGGGTTTGAAATTTAGTAGTTTCAGCCGTGTATTCAATAATTAATTGTTCTCTAATAATTATTCAACCGTCTGATTGCAGTCAGTGATGATTGTGTTTTATATTGGACTAGATTTTGCCTGCGGCTCCGCCCTGTAGGTATGTACATTTTCGGGGTTGAAAGTAGCCTATCTGTTAATCCGAAGCCGTTCAGTAGTTTTTGCGTGAATGAGTTACAAACATTCATCCATCCGTAGAAACTTTCACATTTATACTTGAGGTAACATTAAAAAGAAAAAATGACGCAGCTAGGAGTACCTTACTCCTTCTCGACCAGTTTCTAAACATTTCCCTTTGCACTGGAACGCATTAAAATATCAAAAAAGTGTCCGCAACAACTGCAGACGTGGTTAAACTGCGTATTTACATATGAGTGTGTTTGCGTGTGCACGATTCAACGGCGCTAACGGCGACGTTAAGCGATTTTCATTAAGCAAAATTTTAATTTAATCAGTCCGCATTTATTTGACAAAATCTTCTGAAATCAAGATGGGCATAACTTTTTCTTGGATAAAGATTTTTTGTCATTCGTACGTCATAGCCCATTCTTAGTTTTGAAATCATTGGTGTTATCCTCTCAGATTTTTCAATCAGCTTATTATAGTTTGCAAATAACAACTACTTTGGAATTTGCAAATCACGATTTGATTTTGACACTTTTCAGTAAATCTTTATCTTTGGAAAATTCCTTACTTCCTCCACATGATGATTCAAGCAATAAGTATTTCTTTATTGGTGATAGTATAGGCGCCAAGATTACCACGATAATGTATATTATACAGCTGTCGCAGTAACGCGTTAATGTTATTATGTGTGCGATAGTAATCACTATTATGTGCTCATTAGGTGTTAAAGCCGATTGAAGTTAATGCGACGTTGATCCTGAATAAATTAACGTGAAAAATGATGAATGCAGCAATTTTTGCGGAAAAATGACGTGTGAGTTGGTGGTAAAGAGTGTGATTTGAACGAATTATTTCAAAGTCTACATACCAAAACTAACATAAACACTATCTCAAGTAATTCCGTACTTGAAGTATGGAAACTGAAAAGAAATGCTTAAGATATGATATGTAATTTTCCAAAAAAGCTCTTCTTAAAAAATAACCATCTATATTCTAGGATCTTCCTTGTGATTTAAGCACTTTTGTTCCACGAGCGTTTTAGTGATCGTGACTGAAAAAAGGGCATTCTAAATCAAAAATTGTTAGTCATGTGATATGTCAAAGCACAAAACGACCAGTCCCGTGAAACCAAGTCCACGGCTTACATAAAGCCCGCGCGCGCTGCGCCGCCCCGCACCAGACGGGCCGCGCACATGTGTATGCAATTTTTCGTGTAAGTTCATTGAATTACGATTACGTGTACGTTACTAATAATATATATGTTGCGGTCAACTAAATTTAAATTAGCGAGCCAATTCGACGCCTAGACCGTTCAAAAAACGTCAGCATCCAATAACAAATAGCCAATTCGTTGAGCGCAACGTTTAACCAGACGGCTGAAAACTACCAAAAAGTCTACTGATCTTGAAAATCCCTAAAAACACACTACATTTTCGGTTTTATTATGTTGTAAATATGATCATTTTACCGTAAAATAATTGTGGCAAATATACATACCTACTTACATAGAAATTTAACGGCCACTTTTATTTATATTCTTTGGTAAAGGTTCCAAAATGGCTGCTATTTTGTTTCGCGCCTGCGTGCAGTGGACCAATCGTCTCTAGCGTAGCTGAGAGCATTGAAGTTCCCTTATAGGAAGAGGATCTCAGCCAATAGGAACTATAGGTAGGTGAGAGGGATGGGCGTCTTTGAATGTGTTTTCCCCTGAGCATTGTTATCTGTTAGGTGTGGACACAAAGGCATGTTCTAGATAGATCAGTGTGATGTGTGCGAGTTTTTGTCACTGCTCACCGTGAAGAAGTTAACTAGAATTTGTATGTATAACGCCATGCTATATAGTATACTATATAGCATGGCGTTCACATTACGCGATATTATCGCAAGCGAAGTTGACCGCGATATTTGAAGAGTGTGCACAGATGCACAGCACACATCACGATCGACGGATATTTTCTTACACTCTCTATAAAGTGTTCCATGTTGTAATCATACATAAACAATAGAGAAAAACTACGTCAAAAATAATCATTTGGCGCCCGCTCCAGCGCAAATCCGTCTCAGGCACAGGATTGTGTCCAGCATCGCGCTAAGTTGTTTCGGTTGAATCGTAAACGAACCGTGAACGTTACTCGATTTTTTGTATGATTCGCTATCGCGCTAACGTTTTGACAGATAGTTGGAACGCAGCCGCACCGCAGCCCAAGCGCAATCGCTGTCAAAACAAAAAGTTGATACGATGCTACCTTTTCTCGCACATTTCTGAAACGTTTCTTGTTTTGGTGTGTTAAATTGTTGAGAGTTTGAGGTAAATATGACTTGTAAAATAAAAGTAAAAATGAGTTACGATTGGAAGGACAGTGCAATACTGAAATTGGTTCAGCCGCACCGGAATCGAACCGAAACTGAATCATAACCAAAGCAGAGTCTAACCTGAATTTAAGCGATAAACAATAGCGCGATTGGCCTGCAGACTCCAGACGTGTTGTGTCGCTCGTTTCGCTTGCGGGACGGCCGGGGTGAGGGAGGAGGAAGAGGGCGGCGCGCGATATAGCATAGCATGAACTCGGCGCATCGCATCATTTTATAGCGGATAGTAAGCCAATAATATGTAGTACAGACCAGTGTGAACGTGTTCATAACAGTGTATGGTGCGCGATATTGTTGTGCTATGAGCTATATGCTATTATAATAGGTCATTACCTATGAAATTGCCGTTCTGCAGTACTGGCCATTTCAAATCAAAATAATTTTTGTTTGGCTAAGAATTCTAATTTCAAATGAATTTTATTTTAAAAACATGGAATTCCTTTTCCAAAATTAGTCATTTGTTTATTGATTAGTGTTACATTTTCATCGCATTTCAATCTTTTTCTTCATCATGGATACGTTAAAAATTCGAGTAATTATGGAATATGAGTACCGTCGTGGCAGCAACGCGGCACAGGAGACAGAGGACAACATCAACGACGTTTACGGAGCTAACACTACAAACCAACGCACCACCTGTTATTGGTTTGCTCGCTTCCGTTCTGGAAATTTCGACCTGAAAATGAACCTCGCGGTCGTCCGAAGACTTTGGTCGACAATGACGAATTAAAGGCGATTGTGAAAGCTGATGATACACAATCTACGGCTGAATTAGCAGCAGCTTTCGACGTTAGCGTCAAAACAATATTGGTCCATTTGCGTCAAATTGGAACGGTAAAAAAGCTTGACAAATGGGTGCCCTACGAACTCAATGATCGCCAGCGCGAAGTACGCGTCGAGACGTGCCTTGCATTGCTCAACAGAGACATAAATGAAGGAATTTTGAACCGCATTGAAACCTGCGATGAAAAATGGATTCTGTTTGATAACCGCAAGCGCTCAGCAAGTTGGTTGGATCCTGGTTCAGCAACTAAACAATGCCCTAAACGAAAACTTACCCCTAGAAAAGTGATGGTCACTGTTTGGTGGTCTAGCGCCGGTGTGATTCATCACAGCTTCTTACCAAACGCCCCAAACGGGGTGAGCATTACTGCAGATGTGTACTGTGAAGAACTGAACACAATGATGGAGAAGCTGGCACATCTCCAACCAGCATTGGTCAATCGCTCGTCTCCGCTGCTCCTGCACGACAACGCGCGACCTCATACTGCACAGCAGACGGTCTCCAAGTTGCAAGAACCGGGGTTGAAAGCTCTCCGTCATCCGCCCTACTCACCAGACCTTGCGCCTATAGACTACTACTTATTCCAGAATTTGGATAACTTCTTGGCGGGAAAAAAATTCAATACCCGAGAGGCAGTACAAAATGTATTTTAAAGAATTTGTTGCCTCCCGTCCAGCTGATTTCTTTAAGAAGGGCATCAATAAACTGCCACTGCGTTGGAAAAGATACATTGATTGCATGGGTGATTACTTCGATTAATACAAATAAAAAATACATGAAAAAAAATGTTTCATACAAAACGGCAATTTCATAGGTAAAGACCTAATATTATAGCGTAGTCTGAAAGCCGCTTCAGAGACGAATTTTATGCACGTATGTCCTGGTCAGTGACGTAGTCCGTGTCAGAGACGTGCCTTGTCAGGAACGTGTTTATGTCACGACGTCCTTGATATTATCACGGGCTACCCCTGGGGGTTGAACATGGACAGCGTTTAGGGGTTGAACTAGGATGAAGGTAAAAACTCTGGGGTTTGACGTGGAATAAGCTGTTTCAGGAAAGTGTCTATGTCAAGGACGGGATTATGTCAGGGACATGCCATGTCTCATGTCATGCCAGTGTCTGTCTTGGATGCAGGTGTTGGATGGCGCGGCTGACGCGGGCCTGTGCGCCCGTCGTGTGTGACGTGTGTCTGTCACTGTACTGTCTGTGTCATGATGGTGTTTGTCTGCAGGTGTAGGATGGCGTGGCGACGGTGGTAGAGCGGCGCCGGGCGGCCGGGCGGGGCTCGCGCGGGCCCGTCCGCCCGCCTGCCTCGACCCGCGGCGACGCGCGCTACTATGCTAATGCCACGTGTCCTGTCCACTTTGCTCGCGGTAAGTCACTTTTATGTCGTCTATGTCGTCTGTCACCGCCGAAGCATTAAACTTGCTTATAATGCAAGCTGTTTGCCTAGCACGAGTACGCGGCATTACAGTACATACTAGCTTTAAGTTGCTGACATGGTCGTAGGTCCAAATTGAAGAAAAAACATGATACACTTCAAAGGCTACAATGGATATTCATTATTCATATTCTTACTTGTAAATATGCAGCACCGTGTAAATATCTTGCACGTAGAGTGTAGACTGTGGATATGCGCACTAAAGGACCCGTCACGAAGGCAGCGCTTGGCGGAAACTGCGGAAGTGAAGTTTTTAAACGTCTAGTCTAGCTATTGCATGCACTTTTAACCGACTTCCAAAAAAAGGAGGCGGTTATATATTCGGCTGTATTTGAATATGTATATTTTTTTGTTTCTATTGTAATCTCTCTTTCTAATTTCTACAGATGAAAATAAAAGAAACATCTAAAGCTGCTACACGACGATTTTCGTTACAATAATAATTGAAATAACATGAACACAAATAATAACCTTCTCACTCTCTACCATCTGAACAGCAAAGTGAACAATTATTAATTAAACAACATACAATAATTATACAATAAACCAATTACAGACGTTTACCAGATCAATTTCAACAATACCCGTGTTCTTGGTAAGGCACCGATGTAATATAATGTCTATATGCTAGACTCAAAACAATCTACATCTACTTAAATTGGAAACTGAAAATATTTGTTTGTTTGTTTGCATTGAATAGCCTCTATTGGGGCGATTTTGATGAAACATCCACGTGAAAGACATAGGTTACTTTTTATCGCGGTTAAATGTACGGCTTCCGTAGGAACATCTATCTATATTATATTAAGTAGGAAAATAAACCTTTTAATTGTTATCTGCCAAACTCATACGTAGAGATAAATGGGATGCGGAGATAAGTCTTTTTGATAATTATCAATTACGGTTTATCGATTACAAAATTAATTATTATCAACATCTGCTTGTCGCATTATTAAGAAATATAAATAAGAAAAAACTATAAAACACGTGGTTTCGCTAATTAAAATTCAATCTCTATATATGGACAGATAAAGGTTGATTTTTAATGTATTTACGTTTACGTTTCAAAATCATCTATTTTTATTTATTTCCATAATCTTCGTATCTCATAACCTAAATTCGTGATTGATAGTGCCGTATTTTCACCAGCGTATTGCAGCTGACTTTGCAAAAATTACACAAACGATCGAAAACAACACGTGCAGATCTATCCTTTGATAATCTTACCTATTTTCAGTAATAATGTAAAAATTGTATCTTTAACTTATATCACACATCAATGTTGGCGGTATCGTCTGCTCCAATTATACATAATGAGTTATTAATGAAAATTGGTCTCGATTTTTTAATTAATTGTTATTTTTAAGCAATGACTAACGGCACAAAATAAGTAACAAAAATTATGTCTTAAGTATTGTGCCATATTGCGTAAACAAATAAAACAAACAGGTTTGAAACGTAAAAAGTTGCCCATGCTCCTGAAAATAAAAAAAACATTTGCAGATTTGGCCAAAACAATAAAATACAAAAATTGTCCAAACACATTTTACATTGGTCAATGTGTTGACAAGTATTTTGGGCCATATTCTATTTAGACCACAAAAAATCTAAGGACACAATAATAATTGATGTCCATTCAAAGTGCGTGTGCCGCAAATTTCTACAACCTCTGCAAAATTCTGAAAGAGCGGCCAAATAATAGAATTTGTAAAGATTTGAAATGATCAATTGTGGGCAAAAAAAAAAATTGCTCTTTAATGCGCGTAGAGTTTTGTAACAGAACGTATTGTGTTCCAAACAGTCTTTTGTTCTTTTGTCTGTTTGTTCTCGACCAGTGCTCTACCTGGATTATTGTTGGTGCTTGTAATCAATTTTACAGTATACTCACGTGGGTAGGAAGGTAGAAACTTGCGGTCAAATTCGGTATTTGTAATTGGACTCTACGATGAATTTCGACCACAAACCAAAAATCCCATCCCGTCCCAACCAAAAATATGTACGTCTCAAATGTGTTGGTGAGTCTTGTAGGTTAAATATTACGATTCACATCATCATCATCATACATTATAATAATACGTGAAGCAAAAACTTAGAGAACAGTTTTACGGAAATTGTGCAAACGGAGGAGTATGAAATTTGGCACCGTCAAAGTTGATGTGGAGGAAGGTGTGCAGAAAGCTAATATTCTTTCAAATAATGCTAAGAAATACATAAAATTAATAAAAAGTTACACACACTATCTCACACTACCATGCCTTGCGTTTGTGTAATATCATTAGGTTTGACACAATTATTGTTAATCTTTCATTCACATTCCATAGACAACATTTACATATTTTTGTTGCGTATCTAAGGCAAAAAATATAATATATATTACTAACGTGTGGCGGGAGGAAAACGAACCCTAAAAAGTTTTAAGTTAAAAATTAAAATATGAATTATTTCGACTACAATGTCGTTCATGTTGCTTTCGTTCGGAGCATTTCAAATAAATTTTTTTATCCGATTAAAAATGTAGAGAAAATTCAATTAGTTAACGATGCTTAGTGAGCTCTATCTTATAAAAGGTGTATTTTACATGATATGCTTATCACGAATAACTAACAGCTAGTGTAAATACTAAATAGGCACTGGTTCATATAGACGTATAGCAAAAAGTATATTTATCACTATCTGTTTTAAATTGATTTGTTACGAGTTTTGTATACATTGAAAAAGAATCGTCCAATTAAAATACAATCATCATTAGAATTTTTTATTGCACCAAATTTATTGAACGTATTCAAATAAGTGTTTCACAATTCCAATAATTTTTATCAGTTGAACTGCACACCGGCGGACATTCCGCGGACTGGCCGGTTGTACGACGAAAATACGCGGCAGTTCAGCGGCAGACGTCTCGGGCATTAGTCGTGTCGAAAAAAAAACGTAAATTATTAGTCTATGCCGCGCGTAAAAGCCCGCGAATTCCGCGTCGTAAATTCGAAAAAAAAATGAAAGGCTTAATTTTTTTTATTGTACAATAAATTAACACCGTTCACCGAATTCAGTGGAAATGTGGTTGAAACATGTGATTTTAAATTTCAAATGAACGGAAGCGTCAACCTCAAGTTTTATGTATGATTTATTTAAATCCTCGGATAAATTTACTTTTGCTGATGGCAATTAAAATGGTAAGTGAATTTATCGACTCTACATATTTACTGCATGCTTCGTATATCCACCGTCTGACTGCATGACGTCTCAATTTATATTCAAATTGCCGTTTACGATTCCTACCTAGTAAATATTAATTTGATTACTTCATTAAATATTCAACGCATATTTTTATCTCGCTAAATAACGCGGGACAGCGGTAGTGTCGCGTTACGTTTAATGTCGTTCGAAGCGAATTTATGCATCGGCCGCTCCCACTGATGAATTAAATTCCAGGTGGTCAAATTAAAAGCATTAGGTATAAAGTGCTTTAAAAATAGCTTGCTACAATTTGACCTTCCAAAAATATAAGAATTATATTTTACAATTAAGGAAAACTCTACATAAAACCGTTTCATCTACATTGCGATATTAATTTCTATATTCATTTTAATATGTACAACAAGTTTTGAAACATGAACTTCTAACTGTATGTAACGTAATAGCTAGTAAGTAAATAATATTATATATAATTTGATGTTGAGCAGTTTATTATGAAAATCATATTATATGAATATGAATGCATGTAAAACCACCTCGCTTTTGCCTTTTACCTAACAATCTCGAGGACCGCACGCACGATGTTATAATTTAATTCAGGTATTTTAGTTATTTACTAACTAAATAAAATGCATTCGATAAGTATATTGGTATTGCCAAATAATTTATATTTATTACCTATGCTTTCATTACTGAAAAACAATATTTATTAATATATAATAATATAATTGATATTTAACGTTTTCTAAGAAAGTATTCACATAAATCATAATCCTTAATGACATTCTAGGCAGTTTAAATGAATAGTACTCTTAAATATCAGTAACTTCTCAGAAGAAATAGTGTATCAAAAGTCAATATTTTCAAAGGTACAGACAGTGATTTGTATACAAAAATTCGCAAGTCTCATGAAAACGCTCCATACTAAAGTTGTACCTAGCTGTGACGTCACGCCTAGGTTAAAGTGTATGAAGTAAACGGCCGCAGGAACATATTCGTGTAAGTTCATACTTACCATAATGAATGTTTTTGTATATGATGTAAGTAAACTAATGATGTAGGTTTTGTTTACTAATTTAGCAAAAATAATCAACTATTTTGTACTTTTTAGATGGTTAGAGACAAACTAAACTACACATAATTTTTTTTTATTTACATTTACCAACTAGTAATGCCTCAATATATCTGAGTATATTAATGAAACTAAATAGATTATTATTATTATTACATCTAATGATGTCATCAACCCTATTTAAAGTTAAATTTTTCATTTCCTCTCGGGTAGGTAAGGTATATAATGTTTGTGCGGAGTTTTCACAATTTATTTAAAAAAAACATCACTCAGTACTATAATTTAATCGAAACAATAAATTTCTTTCGGTATTTGCCTATGAATAGAGTATGATCCCAAGAAAAACAATAAAAGGGCCAATAATAATGACTAATACAGAGTGTAAAACTGTAGTTTTCCTACATAAATCACATTTTATTCCCCACACATTGTTATTAACTGCCGAATGGGAGAATAAATTACTAATTATAATAAATATAAATTACTAAGGAACGTTCAGGAACGCGGTGTTTTGTTAATGGTCCCCATTTGATCTATTCCAGTGTCAATAAATTACTATAAAGTCTCATAAGATCACCGGAATTATTGCGAAAATAAATTTTATTTGCACAGATTTTTTATGGCCTGTAATTAAATTCTTTGAGAATGTTTCTGTCACATGAGATGTTTAGTTTTGTACTCGTATTTTAGAGCCTGTCTTGATACGCAATGAAGCATTTCAACTTCATAAATTTTAATTTACATTTGCGCAAAATTCATAGCGTATCTTCTATCATTAAACGTGGAAGAGCCATGCTTCGGCACAAATGGACCGGCTCGACCGGATAAATAAAAACCGACGTGAAATAATGCTTGCGTTGTGTTTCGCCGAGTGAGTTAAATCCCCAACCCACCTCGGGCCTCCGAGGAGTTTGGGGATTCCAAGGACCAGGAACGCAAGTGCGCATCATTAGGGGAGTTACAAGTGTAACTTCTCTGCTGTTGCGAGTGTCCATAGGCGGCGGTGATCGCTTATCATCAGGCGACTCTTTCTCTCGTTTCGTCCATTTCATAAAAGTCCAAGATTACTATATCATGGAGTAGTCTGTTGATTGTATGTCTTTTACTAAAGAAAATCATAGGATCGAGCTATGTAGATTTGCTGCTTAAAATGGAATTAAATGTTTATCTCAGATAGCTAAAATCGAGTAAAGATTGATTTATTTACTTAGGAAGATAGTTTCATCGGCCACATATTATACTTGCATACGCGAT
This sequence comes from Phengaris alcon alcon, assembly GCA_037179445.1. Lineage (NCBI taxonomy): Eukaryota > Metazoa > Arthropoda > Insecta > Lepidoptera > Lycaenidae > Phengaris > Phengaris alcon. The sequence goes on along the minus strand of JAYRCH010000162.1, from coordinate 558,852 downwards.
GGTTTGTTCAAAGATGAAACAAAACATTTGATCAAATACTACTTTCTTACAAAATAGAATTTTTTACTACAAGAAAATTACCACTTTTTTATTAAAACAAGCGGTTTTCCGATACATAAGAAATTATACAAAAAATGGCAGATTTCAGAGACATGACGACAGTAAACAGTGGTGATATATTCGTCTAGCCATAGAAATGGGCTAACGATATTGATGATTGTAATGGGATACAAATTAGACTTTATTTATGCACGTAATAACCCTGTAATTGGGTTACGATAAAATATAACTAAGTAACTTAGTTATTTTTACATTGACTTTTTTTTTCTTTTACGATAAGTCTACAAAAAAGTGAAACGCATTGTTATTTGGCCATTTAATAATTTGGTCGAAGTTCAATGAACATAATATAATTCAGTAAAATTGATATATTCTACATCGATAATACTAAGTTAAATGAAAAGTTATAAAATACTTAATTGAAAACCCAAAAGTGACAGGGACCTTTACACTTAATTTAGAGCGAATGCGTGGAATATGTGTGAGTAAATAAAAAAATACTGTTTATTATTAGAATATAAACGTCGTAGATGAAATAAAAATAACTGACTAGAAAGGCTATATCAAATACTATCTTTGCAAATATTTTGGTCTAATATTTATGATAATGTTGCGATAAAATTTTTATTTAAGTACATTTTTTGCGTCAATTTATAGATTTCTAAAATTATCCTAGATCCTTATAAACATGATTAAAATAGTCGATTCGAAAACTACTAACATAATATCATGTTAAATCAAACTGTATCTTTAGTAAGTCTGTACCTGTTCGCAGTGATAAGTAAAAGAACAATTAAACCGCGGCTAAAGTTTATTGAATGCAGTTGTCATGTATCTTTATACTTCGCACCATTGTTCTGTCTGTTTTATTGTTTCCGAACGTGTATAGTGTATACTCTATCAAGTGAATAGAAATATTATAACTACAGTCTACGACTCTTGTGAATAGATTGGACTTAAGAATGACTTTACGAGATCATTTTCTTCATATTTTCCAAAACATGTTATTAAATAGAAAATTTTCTCGCCTACACTTCGTACACTTGGGTCTCTTAAATGCTGTTCTCACCACCAGACAGACTGATTCTATTGAATTCCCACTGGAATGTACATTTAAATATTATAAGTACATTTGTGAGTAATATATTCACACTATCTTAATGTGGACAGATCCGCGGACAAAAGCTAGTGAATAAATTAATAGAAAAGTAATTTTCTGAATCTTTCTAGGGGTCAGTTCACACCGCGACGATACGCGATGCGACGTTTCGTTTCGGTGTGAATTGACCCTAAGGGTCAGCTCACGCAACGCGACGCGGCGCGACCTGACCCAACGATACTTGAAGAAAGTAGTGACTGTCCCAACAAAAAAGAAAATAGTGACTGTTCGCTGCACAGCGCATAGCCGCATAGCGCATTTGACAGCAGTACGCCGCGAGGTGTCGCGCGTGCTATGTCGTGCCCGGTGCCGCTCACGCGGGCGACGGCGCGCATATACCGCTACGTCGCGATGCACCGCTCTACGCCGAGAGCTGCAGCGCTACGTGATAGTCATCATCATGTATTCTGAATTGGCACATTGACATATATATATATATATATTTTCGTGTAGTGAATAAAGTTCAATTTTGAATGGATATTTTAATGCATCTCCGCGCAGCACCGCGCCGTGTTGCGGTGTGAGCTGACCCTAAGACTGTGATAGGACCTATAAACAGAGACCGGAATTATCAATAATAAATATCTAATTGTATTTCATCTAAGTAAAGTAAATAATATTGAAACGGCCTGGCTAAAAATTGTATTAAAATAAACATTTATTGGTTGATTAAAAATTTATTAAAATAACCTTTTTTGGTCTTTTTAATATCCATCGGTTTATTGTTAATATTGGTGTTTTTTCTTACCATTTATATACCATTGGTTTTCCAAATAGTTCAACATGTGCTTATGATGATTTCTTCACCCATACTTCACCTTTCCACCGCTAGGCTCAAATTGGTTAATGCGTGTGGTACCGGAGTGCGCAGGGAGGCTAATATTAGGTTGGTTCATACCAGTGCATGCTGGACTAAGCTAGGGCAGTCTGAAATTGACACGGGAGAAGGATAAATATGAATAGACTAGCTTTTACCCGCGGCTCCACCGGTAAATACAGTATCCCACGGGAATACTGTACTTTTTCGGCATAAAAAGTATCCGATGTGTTATTCCACAGCTTAAACTACTACTATACCAAATTTCTTCAAAATCCGTTTAGTATATTTTGCGTGAAAGAGTAACAAACATCAATTCTCCAAACATCCATCCACCTAACCATCCGTCCATCCTTACAAACTTTCAAATTAAAATGGATTTTTATTTAGAGACAGGACCTATAATAAGTAACACACAATATATAGTAGGTACTTGACAAATTCCTTTCCTATGCACTAGGACGCCTCAAAAAATTTAAACACAAAAGAAGTGACCGCAACGACTGCAGTCTCCAGACGACTCATGAGTATGTGTGCGTGCGTACGATTCAACGGCGACGTTAAGCGATTTTCATCTTAAGCCTGATCGAGAAGCGACTTGTTTGATAGTACATTATACATGCGCTCTTCCTTCTTTGTCTGTCGCGTAAATATGTACTATATCTCCTCTTCTCCATAATCTCTCTCTTAATCTCTTATTCATAATTTATTTGTGTTATTATGACAACATGCAGTCACAATACAACTGTAAATGACATGTCAGTTTGATATCATTATAATAGTACGTATAAATAATGACAACGGCCAACCTGTTTAAGAACTAGATTCCCTGAAAGTACAAATGGGTATATCAGTAGATATGTCATAGTTATTAAGTTTTTCTGTTCTACCAGCTATCTGCGGTCACTTGTGTAATGTAACCGGTACCACATATTTCACGTTATCGTTAACGACTGGCCTGATCGAATTAGCATAAACTGCCTTAATACCCGCTCGATACCTTCAGTTTCCGTACAGCTTATCTTTGTGACATTCGCCGCTAGGAAATTATTTCTATATTTTTTTACTATACTACTATAGTCGAGGTCTGGAGACAAAATAAAAAAGTAAACAAACGTTTAGGACCTCACAGCCTTTGGATCACATTGAAACAACAGTTTCGTCACGTTGTCGTTGACTTGAGTAACAAATCTATCAAATTTACTTAAAAATGGTGCCCTAAAGATGGTTGATCATTCACGTTGTCAGACGCTAGATGCGCCATACCGATGGTTGATCGTTCACGTGTCAGACGCTAGATGCGCCATACCGATGGTTGATCGTTCACGTGTCAGACGCTAGATGCGCCATACCGATGGTTGATCGTTCACGTGTCAGACGCTAGATGCGCCATACCGATGGTTGATCGTTCACGTGTCAGACGCTAGATGCGCCATACCGATGGTTGATCGTTCACGTGTCAGACGCTAGATGCGCCATACCAATGGTTGATCGTTCACGTGTCAGACAATAGATGCGCCATACCGATGGTTGATCGTTCACGTATCAGACGCTAGATGCGCCATACCGATGGTTGATCGTTCACGTGTCAGACGCTAGATGCGCCATACCGATGGTTGATCGGTCACGTGTCAGACGCTAGATGCGCCATACCGATGGTTGATCGTTCACGTGTCAGACGCTAGATGCGCCATAAAGATGGTTGATTATTTATTGATTTATTTATTTATTTAATAATTTATGTACACATAGTAAACCTTTAACATTGACAACTTGAAAACAGAAAACAGTTTTGTACAAAGGCGCTACTTATTCCAAATTGGAATTTCTTCCCGCAGACCTGATACAGGAAAGTTTAGTTATAAAAGTAACAATAAATGGTGCGTACTACTACAATTTACATATAACAATAATAATAAATGAATGCATATATATACGAATACTTACATAGACATATTATATTAAACTAATATATATCATAATCATTACAATTGCAATAAAATATTGGATAAAAATTACATACTTATAAATAATAATCAATCACACTATATAACACTTTAATTAAAGGCTAAGCTGAGAAAGTGCTCACGCAGCCTTTTCTTAAATTACCCAAGTGTCTTACACTCACGTATCTGAGTTGGTAAGGAGTTCCAGAGCTTAGTAGCGTGGACTGTGAAGGAGTAGGCAAAAAAGTCAGTACGATGGGGAGGGATATCTAGAAGGGTGCGTCTAAAGGGTCTACAAGATAAGTTGTGAAAATTAGGAAAGGAGAAGCGCTCGTTTAAGTAAGAAGGAGATGAGGGACTAAATAAAGTATTGAAAAGAAAACATAATATGCGATAATTTCTGCGAAGGCGAATAGGAAGCCACTGGAGCTGCTTTCTGTATTGGGATACGTGGTCTCGTTTCTTTAATCCAAAAATGAAACGTATGGAGAGATTCTGCAAACGTTCTAACTTGTTTAGGATCTCTTCATTTGCATCCAGGTAACAGACGTCAGCATAATCGATTATAGGTTGAATAAGGGTTTGTGCCAAAAGAATTTTAGTAGGAACTGGAAGGAAGTTTTGGAGTAACTTGCGCGAAAGGAGGGCGTGGTAAACTTTACGGCTAACATTGTTGGTATTGGCATTCCAAGACAGGTGATAGTCAAAAATAACTCCCAGGTTTTTGGCAGAGTCGGAAAAGGAAATCAATGAACCGTTTAGACTAATGGGAGGAAGAGTTGATTTATTAAGTAGTGCTAACATCCGTTTGCTACCTATTAATAATGCCTTTGTTTTAGCAGGGTTTACAAGTAGACCAAAGGATTGTGCCCATTCACTTATTCGACTAAGATCATCATTAATAAGAGCTATAGCGGATGCTGCATGAGGAATAGTGAAATGACGGTATATCTGAAGATCATCAGCATAAAGATGATATTTAGCCACTATCACCTTAGTAATAAAGTTAATGAAGATTGAAAAGAGAAGAGGAGAAAGCACCCCACCTTGGGGAACACCCGCATCAAGATAACACCAATCTGAGAAATTATCATTGACTTGCACTCGCTGCGAGCGACCCCGAAGGTAGGAGTTAAACCAGGACAGGACAGAAGGGGACATATTGAGAGACTGAAGCATACCGACTAGGATATCGAAGTTAATGGAATTGAAGGCATTGCTGAAATCTAAAGGAACGAGGACACTAAGAGATTTATTTTCCATAGCCCACCGAATGTCATCAGTGACATTTACAAGTGCAGAAACAGTGCTATGACCAGTACGAAAACCAGATTGTAGTGTACTTATTAGTTTATTTTCTATCAAAAATGAAGAGAATTTCTGGTGGACGATGTGTTCTAAAACTTTAGATAGGAATGGTAGTATAGATATAGGACGAAAACATGATAGAGAAGTAGGATTATTAACTTTTGGTAGAGGAATGATATTTGCCATTTTCCAGGATTGTGGGAAACAGCAAGAGGATAAAGAGAAGTTAAAGATATGAGTTAAAATAGGCAATAGAAAGGGGAGAATCAGTTTAATCATTTTAGAACAAAGCTTATCACAACCAGCTGCCTCAGAAGAAATTGATAAAACTGCCAATCTGACCTTAGCTTCCGTACAAGGAAGAAAGGAGAAGGATGGACAGGTGACAGGTAAGTTGGACAGAGATTGCAAAGTATTGATTTTAGCACTAGCAGTTAGTCACAGGGGGCTAAGAGAAATGTTTATTGATGGTATTCAAGTCATAATCTTTGGAAGAGGAAACAGGAGTTTTGCCAATACCAACGGATCTAAGAAATTTCCAGACATCTGCAGTGCCACGGTTATGGAGAGAGGAGTAAAAATATCGTCGTTTGGCATCGCGACATAAATGATTACAGTGATTACGTAGAGTTTTATACTTGGTGTGGTTGACTTCGTTAGGAAAAAGCTTAAATTTCCTCTTGGCCTTATCACGTGCCACCATTCGCTCCTTGATGGCTTCAGTAAACCATGGAGCCGGGTTGTGCTTTATTTTGACTCTCTTGACAGGCGCGTAGTGATCATACAGTTTTAAAATTATATTGTTAAAGCTGTCAACTTTGTCGTTTATATTTGTACTTTGAAGCACAGATGTCCAGTTCAAATTTTTAACATCTAGCTCAAGTGCTTGGAGATCAATATTATTGAAACTACGTAAGAGGAAGGATTGGGATTTACGTTTAGGGGGTTTTATTTTATAAGACAAGAAGACAAGGTCATGATAGGAAAAAGGAGCATCAAGCTGTCCATGAGTAGCTACGTTATTAGGAGAAGAAACAATCATAAGATCCAATAGAGAGGGGGTACAATCAGGAGAGTAGTGGGTGGGATTGGAAGGAAGGACATGCAGGTTGTAGGAAGTTAGAAGCGACTGCGAAGCGAAGCGACATTAGTCTTGAGCAGGCAAGTTAAATTGTATACTCAATATCAGCACGGAGATATATAGCAACCCCACCGCCACCCTTACCCGTTCTATCATTGCGGGTGAGGATAAACCCGTTTATAGAATATTGAATTGAAGGAAGAGAAGGCTTAAGGAAGGATTCGGATATAAAAATGGCATCAAGGTTAGCAGCGCTGAAGGAAGCAAGGAGATCAGGATAATGACTAGGAATGCTTTGGGCATTCATGTGTGCTATGTTAAGGTTTTAATTGTAGTGACAGAAAATATTAGAGAGTTCATCACACAAAGAAGGAGGTGAATTAGAGTGAGATGAACTGCGCGCACTTTCAAAACTCGACGATGAAGTGCAGGAGAAAAAGCTACTGTTAAAGTCAACCATACTCAAACCAGTATAATTATAGATATGACAATTATAATATAAAATTTAAATATTAAGAATATAAAATAATATAAAAATAGTAAAAAAAAAAAAATTATATATATAAAAGAAATTAAAATTAAAACTAAAAAAATAAAGATTCCTACTAAATACTAAGATTTGGTAGCGAAACTCACTAGGTACTCATTACAAAACCATTATTTTACCGTGTAACATAAAATACATTTTTAGTTTAAAATAAAAATACAACAAAATTATATCCAAAGGGAATGATCTAAAAATAATATTAGTAACAGATAGGTAGATCAATTTATGAATATACAAAACACGTTTTTGGCAGGTACCTACAAGAGAATCGTCCGAATAGCAAAACTGAAAGCAACCAAAAAAGAAGAAAAAGACAGCTGTCATTTCACATCTGACAAATCTCAAATTGAGTTTCGCCGGGGAATTCAATGGGTGGTGTTGTGGATTTTGTATTTCCTTCATAAATTTGTGTTATTTCGGTTCTTAATGTGTAATAACAGTAGAATATTAACCATTAAATATTCGCTAACGTACACAAGTGTGGGCAAGTGGTACAACTTCAAAAAATTATCTATATCTATCTATTTTGTGTTCCAGGGCCAAAACTCCCTAGAAACCTTCAGTAAAGCTTCGACCGCTTCACTGATTCTACAGACTTGACTCATTGACTGCACCGACTATCTATATTATCTAATTGGACGTCGACTAGACTTTAGACTTGACGATTTAGGAATACGGTGGTAAAAATTGAATCAAAAATTCTATTTCCCGCCTTTTAAACTTGACACTGGCAAATGGTTTAAGCCGACGCCATATATTTAAATAAATAAAAAAATAATAAATAAAAATAATAACAATAATAATTTTGTTACATTGTAGTTAGCAATCTTGTGTTAAAAGTTAGATAAGTATATTATAACTGCCTCGTGGCTCATAGTTTGTAACTAATGCCTTAAATAAAAAAAAAAAAAAAAAAAAAAAAAAAACAATAATAAAAAACTCAAATTGACATATAACAGTGAATTATTGTGAAACAAAATGACAATCGAAATAACTAAAAAGTAATAAGTTACGAAAGTTTGTTACCTGCGTTAAAACTGTAATAATTTTAAACATACCTACAAATGTTGAATCAAATAGTTAACGGCCTCATCAAAGATAAAACCTACTTACAATGTGTGTGACATAGAGAATATAATTATGGACAATTTGTAGGTTATTCGCTATTGACGATGCCGGGCCTGCCTTACTGATCTTCCAGCTTTGAGGTCCTGCAAATGAGTCTCTGCCTCTTCACAGCTGGCTGGGAACTGGGCCATGACCTTCTCCAAAGATGCGAAAGATTCAACTTTACGACGGCTCTTATCCGGGAGGATGATGACAATTTTACCATCACTCGACCAGCAGTTTTTTATGCCAAAATGCCTGCGAGCAGTAGTAAATATTTTATGCCTTGTTTTGGTCAAAAACTGATATAGTGATACCGGTGCCTTTTAGAGAAGTCTTTGTATCCCACACATGTTGCCTATCTTCAAATGTAGTAAATCGCACTAAGATGGGTCTAGCCTTAGAAGAAGTCGACATCCCAAGACGATGGCAAACATGAAGGCAGTCTGTGCTAGTAGCACTAAGTTTCATCTTATCCGACAACACTTGGTGAATCAGATCGCACTGTTTTTCGTTTTGCTCCTCAGGGATACCGTGGAATAGTAATACCTTTCGACGCATAATCATTTCGTGCCGATCAAGACATAGTGTAAGGGATTCCACATCATTCTTGAGTCTTAATAAAATTTGCCAGATAGTTTTCTTAAAATCCTTAAAATCTTCAGTCACTTTGACTGAATGTCTGAATTGATATTAGAGCCTTTAGCAATCTTCTGTAATTTGTCTTCATACTGCTTCATACGGGACTCAAAAAAACTGCTCAAGGAATCCAGGTTATTGACATCCATAATATTTGAAGATGGCGAAACTAGTGTTGATTTTGTAAATAATGTAAATAGTGCTTTTAGAAAGGAGATTATATTGTGAAATTGAGTACAGGTGAGCTCCACATTAAATTAGCACATAATTACACAAAATTAACTTGTTTAACTATATATTTTAATAAATCAATTAGAGAGCACCAAAATTGCTACTGTTTTCGGGGTTATTCACGTGTCAGACGCCAGACGGTGGACCAAGTGAATTACTTATTAGTTTCTAAGGACACGTTAGTATGAGCTTAGAATCATTTTCGTTTTGACAGCATTTTGACAGATGATCATTGTTGACATAAATTATTAGTACCTCTCGTGGTTTTTACTATAGACATTGGCATGATCGGAGTAATACTGTGCAGTGTGGACTCATGCACTCACTCCGTATTTTGCCTATTAAGTGAGAGGAGGAAGCAACACTATATTGTACAATAGTACGGTTCCACCATCCATGGAGCGCGGTAATCACTTACCACAGGCTGTCAGTCTGCTCAGCTACTTGCAATGCCCTTAAATAGAACTCAATTCTAAACCCTTCCACAAAGATTAAGACAAATTAATTTCATAGGTGTTTGAGGAAAGTTTCATACTTACGGGCACATAAAAATTCTTAACATATGTCATAAATTGGCGCTAAATATAAAGTATCTAATATAAAATAAATCCATAAAATATTTTTAGGATCCAGTATCGGTAATCGACTATAAAAAAATAGTCAGTATTGTCTGATAACGGTTAGGTTATTGAAATTGTTTCTTGATAATGACATACCTAGATAAGACGTTAAAGCTTTTACCTGTGAAGGAAGCCTTTCATTGTTTCTTTCCACCAGCACTGAGCTCAAACCAATGAACTGATTGTGTGACACGCACCTACACATAGTTCTTAGAAAAAGACTAAGAAAAAGTTTAAATTGAACATTCATCTCCTAATGGGGATGCTGGAGCTCGGGTGTCTCCTTCAATGTAAGGAGAGTTGGCCTGTAATCTATCACGCTTTCATACTGAGCTGTAGCTAGTTGTCAGAGATGTTTACTTGATAAAGAATGTGAGATAATTAGACGGGACTTACCCCACCTATCTGTCGATAGTATCTGTTGTTATCTATTGTTAAAGATAGATACCATTATCATTATATCTAATTAAGTAATTATTAAATATTTTTTATCTAAATGAAACTTAACAAGCTTTTTCGGAAAGTCAACAAAAAAACTACCGCCGGTTTCACCCTAACCCGCTGAGAAGAATCGGTGTAAGAAACTCGCACAAAATTTTCTATTAACAGATATATAATATTATAATACTTGCATTTGCCCGCGGCTTCGCCCGACTGAAATTGGTTTTTAAATGATATCTTTGTAGTAATTTAAAACTTTCATAGGGGATGAAATTTTACCCTCTTAGGGGTTGAATATTAGAAAACGCTGAAATACGTACCTAACTTATTATTTTTTCCGTACTCAACTCATACGAAACATCATGCAAATATGTCCAAGGAGTAAAAAGATTTATATGAACTTAGCAAAATAATTTACTTTATAGTATGCTTTACACAAACGTTCTATATATCGTGTCGATTATCCGTCCCACTGGGTTACGAGAGTAAAGGAAGAAAGAGTGCTCATGTGTACTGCGCACACACTTGGGCACTATACAATTAGTCCTGCGTAACTGGCCTGGTTTCAAAGAAACCAGCCACCGTCACCGAAATCGGTGTGGGGAGCTACGGGGTCAACGGAAAGTATACTTACTTTAATTTATTATATTTATATGGAATAACATTAGATAAGTAGTTAGAATTATGTGATATTGGCATATTAAGAAAAGTGATTGGTAGGTACCTACGTTAAACATAGATTTTTTAACACCACATAGATTTTTGCCGTCATCTGTATGGTAGAATGTACAAGAACATGGTTTTAAATTATTAAGATACCTGTAACACTACATTCTTGCAACAAACATATTATTATTAAACATAGTCTACAAAGACCCAGAATTAGGTAGCCCCAATAAAGTAGAAGAAACAATAGCAAAGACATAAGAAACTACCTGGACAATAGGAGTTTCATTTACTTATTATAGAAAAACAATAATACATGCCTCCGTTTTTTATTGTCATTTTAAACGGTTTATGTCAAAATGTTAACAACGCTACGCACACACAAATGAGAAATGTTTAAAATGCCGACATTCCGCACAATCGGAGAAAGTACGGATGACTGTCCAAACACCCTGGACAAGCCCTTGTCTAGGGCAAACAGGAAATCGATCACAAGGTGTAGGGCAAACCTCAGCCCTAAACAACCATTTCGGCCCTTTGGCCACGGGAAGCGCTCGTCACTTGTTGTTGGGCAATCATATTGTTTAAACACTTTTTTTGGTTCCTGGCAATGTCAACCCCTTTTTATATACGACAGAACCCTGGTTGCTTGATAACATTTGATTGCAATGTTTCGTGGTAGCTATCACGAAACATTGCAGTGTTAAATAATGAAAACATAATTAACTAGAAATTACCCGCCACTTCGTGCGCGCTAAAGGAAATCCCGCTGGCGCCGTACATTTTGTCGCAAAAAAAGTAGTCTCCTCTATATCTAGACCAAATTTCATCAATATTGGTAGTTGGTACAGTAGTTTCGGAGCCTATTCAATGCAAACATACAAACAGTAAATACTTTCCTATTTATAATATTAGTATATAACGAAGGTAGCTGCATAATAATATTTGTTTATAAATCATCTTACCTAATAAGTAAAATTTAAATAAAGAACTTCACAAAATGTGAACTGAAGACAGCGAAGAAAATTCTTGATAGCCATGTAGCTTGGCGCACACGAGTGTTTTTATGAGAGGTAGCTTTTCATCATCAAAGGTATACCACCTTCGAAGATACAACTTATGAAGAGCTCATAGCTATTTATAGCGAGGACTTACACGGGTCGAATTTTGCCCTGCGGCTAGTCGCTTCACAAATCACCTCACCATTTTTATTGGCAAAATTGTCTTGCGACCTGTTGAATGGCCATAAATGTCCAGTTTCTGAGAGTTTTTGTTGGTAGTTTATTTATTCAGTAGCGCTTTTGATCGGATGACGCAAACGAGTTAACCAATCAAAAGCGCTATTGATTAAATAAACTACCGACAAAAAACCTCGGAAACCGGGCATTAGACCGCCGTGCGGCGAAAATCGACCCGTGTAAATCCCCCATTATCTTACCAAAGTAAACTTTCACTGAAACAAAGATAACATTAATGGAACTTAACAACGTTAGTGATGAAACTAATAGTGGTCTCTGCTCTAAAACACAAAATACATCATGTGACTTCATGGGATGACACATGATAATATATTTGAACTATTTCGAGCCCTACTTGTGATAATTACGTTACATAATAAAAATATCGATAACGCTAAAAGGAGAAAGTCGATTAATTTCCTTTTAAAACAATTTAGTTTTTGAAGATATTTTGGACTCGGATTTGAATCCATTACTCACTCGCGTTCAGCCAAGCCGTTTGTTTGCGATAAGCTTAAATACATCAACTGTGATTTTACTGGTGTTTATAACCAGATCGTGTCATATTCATTTTGTTTCGTTCCTGTTACAATTGCAGTGAAATAATGCGGTAGGCTTTTGCCAAAAAAACTGCCCTCAATTCATGGTGTCAAGATTCACTGTTTTGTGTTACGGTTTAAATTGTCGCAAGTTTGTAATAAATAATCGTGAAGAAGTTTGTTTGTTTTGTCTTTTTGCCCAGTAAGGATTTTATTTTTCTGCGGGACTATTCCTAATTCTTGTTCGACTCGGATTCGAATACTTATTGCGTGGTTATTGGTCAACGGCTAGTGCGGCAAGCGTTTATTGGCATTAGCAGCGCAGGTTGGCGCAGGGAAGATATCGAATCTGAGTTAAATTACGCATTGTAAATAAGGCTGAGGCTCCATTCGTCCGTTGCGTTACGTCGCAACAGATTGACGCACGACAGTCAACATTACAATGCAAAGTGATAGCGCAGTGCATCCATTTTTTCGTTGAAAAGTCGCGTTCGTAGACGCAACGCATTGATGGGGACTGTCATAAAAATATCGACGCTGCGACAACGCAACGAAACCTCGCTCTGAAGATTTGCGTTTTTCTAAAGGTCAGCTCACACTTAATTAGGTCGCTTAAAATAGGGCATCCCCACCTCCCTATATAAGCTAAAAAGGTCTGAAATATTTATTTCATTAATATACTCAGAAATATTGAGGCATTACTACTTGGTAAATGTAAAAAAATATAGTATTTTATGTGTAGGTTAGTAGTTTAGATACATCTAAAAAGTAACAAAAACGTTTAACTTTTTTTCCTAAATTAGTAAACAAAACCTACATCATTAGTTTACTTATATCATATACAAAAACATTAATTATGGTAAGTATGAACTTAAACGCACAAATATCGGAGATATTTACAAATATGTTCCTGCGGCCGTATACTTCATACACTTTAACCTAGGCGTGACGTCACAACTAGGTTCGACTTTAATATGGAGCGTTTTCACGAGGCTTGCGAATTGTCGTATACAAACCGCTGTAGCTTTGAAAATATTGACTTTTGATATACTGTTTCTTCTGAGAAGTTACTCATATTTAAGAGTACTATTATTAAGTAGTTCTATAATTTATGTAATAAAAAAAATATCTTCTAGCCTATTATAATACATTATAATACAAACCGTAACTTCGTGCGCGCAAAAGAAAATTCCGCGGAAACCGTACATTTTGTCGCGATAAAAAGCCTATGTCCTTCCCCGTGGTCTTCTCTATATCTGTGCCAAATTTCATCGGTCCGGTAGTTTCGGAGCCTATTCAATGCAAACAAACAAACAATTAATCTCTCCTCTTTGTAAAATTTGTATTAATACATAAAGTAAGGCCAACCAGACGAGATAAAGAATGTAAACAAATTTTCAGGGGTTCAAAACATTTTTATTTGAATAAATTATTATAGAGTTCGAATTTTAATCGCTGTCGTCTGTCCTAGACAAAGATGATTCATCGGAAGAGTCCCGAGTCAGCTGTGTTTATGATAAAACTATCTATTGTATTATCAATCATGTTGTCAATATTGCTATAAAAATTGTTCTCGACTTTTATTATATGATCCACACAATTTCGCCATTTATCAGCAGATACACGTTGGATCCCCTCTTGTAGCAGTTTTTTCACATCTTCAAATTTAAATGTAGTATTATTGCGAGCTACGTGTCCCTTTATGTCAGCCCATACATAAGCACTCACAATAACAGCAAAAATCAAAAATAAAACTAACCGAAACGGAATAATAACAACAAAAAACCAAGTAAATACGGAGACGTAAAAATATGTATCACTTCGAACGCAATCCAAACAGGAATGAACTTGTTCACAATTGTTTGGCGGACCAAATGTTGACAACTGCGGCACTGGCCGCTTTCCTGTACCACGAAACACGCTACGACAGCTGTCGTCGACCAACTGACGTCATTATTGCATACGAGTGATAAGGATAGATATAATATTAACTCACTTTCATAATGCAACTCAGTAGCGGTCCGTTTATTTACGTTTTTTATCTCGTCTCGTTGGCCTTACTTTAGTTTCAGGTACTTATTGGTACTGGATTCATTTTTAGAGAATTTGTGATATACACAAAAACTACTACGTTATTATACGTTATACGTCATTACTTCGTTCGTGCCCCATAAGCAGTTTCTCGCTTAGGCTACGCTCGTGAGGGTGCAGATTCGATCCCAGTTGTTGACTACGGCGAAACCAAAAAAGGAAGGGTTAATGATTTTGGCAGTCTATGTATGTATGTACGTTGTTCTACCGTAGTGCCTAAGCTACTGATCCGATTTGAATAAATTATTAGCTGTCAATTGATTCGTAATAATAGCCCGGGCAGCATATTATAATTATATTATAATTATAATTAACGTAGTCGAGTTATAGTTTTCTTTGTTATAGTTTTAGAAGACATTACTTATCACCTACAATTCTATAATAATAGCAGTCTATATAAATGCATCATCAAGCATCGACGCCATTCTCCCTCAGTGTAGACATAGTATTATAAAGTACTATATTCGTTTGTCGTCCCTGTGTCGCCGTGTCACTGGTGTGTACAATGTCCATATATCTGCGGTAATCCGGGACATATTTCACCGTCAATGTCGACCTGTCCCCGGCCGGGACGCCGCGGCCTCACGGCCACAATAGTTTAAGTCAGGGTTTCCCAACCTTTATTCACGATACAGTCTCGATGCAGTCTCGATATTTTAAAACAGCAAAATGGTATTCTCATAAACGTCAAATGCATTCTGCGTTCTGACTGGTCCAAACTCCAAAAATCAGTTTTAAATTATATCAAGACGATTCACTGAACGTAAATTGAAAGTTTAATGCGAGAATCGGGGTTCAGATATCCTGATTGTACATAACATTGGGTTTTTGACCCTCATGAAACAATGAGGGAGGCATGTTATATCATAGACATCCAACACCTTATTTATAAAAATATTTACACCATGGATACGCTAATCCATGATGCTGTCTTTGTCTGTCAAGTGTCTTTTCCAACGTATCAGACAAAGAAAGTACTAAAATAGCGTATCCGTGGTGTAAATATTTTTATTAATAAGGGACCAGTGCCTCAGGCGACTACAAGATCTTTTGATCTTTACAACTCGATATTCGATCGGTCGCACGCTAAACATCCGGAAAACACTGTAGCAACTACCTACAATTGAATACAAACTTAATGAACCAAAATAATGGGTAGCTGTGAAATTCCACACCGCACTTACGGGTTAACCGGACTCGTCAAAGTCAATAATAATGTTTCGAAGGACTTATTGTCTATGATATTCTAATTAATAGTATTAGCTACTGAGTTATGAATTATGATAAACATAAAATATAACACGACATTATTAAATATCATAAGACATATCTTAGGATTAATAAATCGTGGTCTGTCGTAAGACCTATCTGGCGATTCGTAAAGATTTTATAATTTGCTTACTAAAACGATTAGACCAGACAACATTATAATGTAACGGGACAGATTACTATCGGTTGTTTATATAAAATGAATATTATATAACTACTGTTTTACTTTGTGAATTTTCATAATATAAATTAAGCTTTTGCAACCTAATCCAATACATACATACACATAATACATACAATAAATACATCGAACCGCTCAACAGTTTGTGTTGAAGTTAAGCACGCAGATTATCATGTCGTAACTCTCACAGTTCAATGGAATGAAACGGGTGTCTTAAATTCGTATAGAAAAAAAGAAATTTCAACGCAAGCTGCGAGTAAAGCCAGTACATAATGTTTCTGTATTAAATACCTTCTACTACTTATATAGCTACTTATGTTTAATTTTATATAGATTCCATAAGTCATAACCTTTTTTTTAACTTGATTTCACTCATATGTAATAACCCCACAGTAACGGACAGACAGACGCGGCGTAACTAATCGTGTGTCAAACACGGGTTACCTCGGGCTTTAATCCTGACGTAAAAGCCCTATACGAAACTAAGAAGCGAGAAGTAGACGAGAAAACAGGCTTCTCGAGTGGAGAGAGAGACGGCCCTCAGGTACTGGGCACATGGACAGACCACACAAGTAGGAAATGTAAAAATTACGGCAGCTAAGTTACTGATTAGAATAAAAATTAATTGATTATAATTATTATTGTAAAGTCGAATTCATTGGAAAAATATTATTACATTCAATAGTCTCGAGTTTTATTTGTTATATTTTCAAAGCGAACAAACTACAAACCTGTACAAACAGAGCAGCGTCGCGTTACTTCCCCACAGTTGCGTGGGGTTCCTATAACTCCATTCCTATCGGTTTTACGGTAACTTACCATTTCAAGACCCTCATTCAAATCCCTACCTATTATACAGGCTAGGGCAGGCTGAAGGAGAATCAGCCTTTGCCACTGCCTCCCCATGGACCACGAGAAAGTACACAGGCTACTTTTTATGGCGGCAAATTGCGTTCCCTCGAGATTCCATTTTGCGTCCACGAAGACGCGGCCCGCGGGCAACATTTAGTTTAAAGATAGATTTTTATGTAGGTATAAAAACTTTAAGCCTAGTTTGTTTATGAAACTGAAAAAGATGATGGTAGTGATGGCGCATGGCAAATCAAATTGGCTGCTCTTTGATAAGTCACCGACTGTGAGAGTTATATCTAAAACAGGCCAAGTCGAGTCAGTCTCGCGCACGAGCCGTTCCGTACCATAACCTATCCAACTATTAGTTAGTACTAAAAAAACTGAAAAGTTAAAAAAAATATCGTACTATATTAGTATATAGTACGATATTTTTTTCAGTTTTTTGCTGCGAAAAATCAAGTATTTGATATCATTCTAATAAAGTAAATAATAAATTTACTTTTAAAGTGAGTCAATAATTAAATATTTAGTTAATATTTCAGGAGTCTACCTGTAGCCATTATTAATATAAAGAATAGAACGGCAAAAAATTACGTATATTCTATGGGAGACGCGGGATATTAAATATTTGATTTACTCTATTTACAGTATTTGTTGATGTAGAATATAGCGGCAACAAAAATACATCGTATGTGAAAAATCCAACTGTAAAAATCCAACTGTCTAGCTACCAAGGTACATGAGATACAGCCTGGTGACAAAGAGACAGATAGCGGAGTCTCAGTAATAGTGTCCCGTTTTTACCCTTTGGGTACGGAACCCTAACATAAATAAACTGCTGCATTAATAATAATAATACTAAAGTCTATACTGATTAAGGGTCTAGACTCTAGAGCCAATATCATACATAAATATATTTTCACATCATTTATGTAATGATAATGATAATAATAATAAAGAAAACTACGGTTACGGTGTTACGGGTACCGGACAGCGGAAATATATTTAATACTCTCATACTATACATAATATATTTAATACTCTCATACTATACATAATATATTTAAGATATTTGTTATATACACATCTATGATACAGGAACACAGATAACTTTTGTTCCCTTCGCGGGATTCGAACCAACGACCTCCGGATTCGAGCACCGACGCGCTCAACCACTAAGCCACAGAGGTCGTGAAATATGTATGTAACTTTACTGGTCTACGCTACTTTTTAAAGACACGACAAATAAAAAATAAAAAGCGTACATAATTCATAATATTATTATAATGTAGAATCGTAAATGTTTATTTTAACAAATCCCTTTAACGCGTGTAACATGTTAAAATACTATAAAGCAGATCCTTTTTACAAAAACTAAGATACCACTAAATTAACAATTGACTGTTAAATCATGTTGAGTTAAACCGGAGGCGGCATTCAAATAATGTGCTTAAACTTCTTATCTCCACCTTAATGACTCAAGCCTACAACGAAATGAATAAAACAAGCATTAACTGCATGTTACGTTAAGTCCTTAGCCGAAATAAATCTCAGCCCACCTTTATCGATTGGCGAATAATCGATTTTATGCGATTAATCGAATCGTCGAAGCGATTCGACGACGATTCGAGTGGGCGATTTACACCGAAGTAAATTGATCTTAATGTTTGATGTATTTATAATTCGCTAACGATTATTATCGTAATAATTGTAATTCGTAAAATATTTGTGACATCTAAAAGCCTGTTGCCAATTGTCAGTAAGGAATTATAATAAGTATGAGAATATTTATTAGAGTTTATGTGCTTGAATCCAATAAGAACTGGACACTACTTCCCAGTGGCGCGGGGTTCCTACAACTCCATTCTTATCGGCTTCACTTCCCGCTTACCTTTTAAAGACCCTTATCCAAATCCCTACATATTGTACAGGTTTGGGCTTCCCTATGAAGGAGAACCAGCATTCGCCACTGCTACTTCCTACTTTTATATTAAGTATATTAAGTTATTTAGTTGTAGTGTCCTAGAGGTCGCTCTGCGGTCGAAACTCGCCCGTAATAATTCATATTCTAATTTTTAAGTTTGAACTTTATAATTTTTGCCTCTTAGATAGAAAAACAAAAAATTGAACCGACTTCCAAAGTCCGGGTACCGACCGTAAAGTACCAACTTCAAAATTATGAAGATTGAGTAGAGAAATAGTTAAAATTTTAGCCAAATTTAAAAGGGGAATTATTTAGAAAATAAGTTTTATTTCATACTTTTTTGTGCGTTTTTACTTTGGAAGTCGGTTTAATTTTTTGTTTAAAAATAATATTTTTTTCCCATTTTAGTGATATTTGTTAAACTTTTATTAATACATTTTAAGAACTTCTAAAATAACCGATCGAATGTATAATTGTATACGCGGCAAGCTTCCATTAGGTATTGTATATAAGATGAAGATGATGATGATGATGATGATTATTATTGTAAGATACATAATGGCATATGCTAGCAGTTCTTTAAACAATGACGAAATTTCCAAACGCGTATCCTTAAGGACTGATTAGTTCTGTTCAGTGCTTTTGGACCCAGGGTATCCCTTGGTGCAGAATCATACTTTTTGTTAGCATATGCTTAGGTTACTTCAGAAAAAGTCAAAATCACTATATTATGTGTCCATATAAATTTCGATTAGTTCCTCATCATCAGGTCACCACTTTAGTGACAATGAGAATAACTTCAGATTATACCCAATACATCAAAGAAAGTATTTTGAAAATTCCATAAACGGCAGAGTAATGTTCAAAGATATACGTGTCGGTGCAAAATACTAATGAGAAGTACCTTTTATAATATCATCATTAAGTGATGATGTATGGTAGAATGATGGTGGGGATGATTATGATTACTTTAATTGACATACTGGCTTATGCTTGCAGTTCTTTAAACAACTCCGAAATCTCCAAACATGTATCTATAAGGAGTCAGGAGTTCTGTTCAGTACTTTTGGATCCAGGGTATACGTTGGTACAAAATCTTACCTTTTGGTAGCATATGCTTGGGTTACTTTAGAAAAAGTCGAAATCACCATGTCTCCATATAAATTTTGAGGGGTCCCCTTGATTCTTAATGGATCCAATCATCAGGTCACCATTTTTGTGAAAACGGGACCAACTTCGGATTAAACGTCCTTTTACATCCAAAAAAGAATTTTGAAAATCGGTCAACAGACGGCAGATTTATCGTTGAACACACACACACACACACACACACACACATATATATATATATATTAGGCCTTTTCATCCGTTATTGGATACACAACATAGGCATCCTAGTCCAGAGGAATGACTGGTCAATACGTCTGGGGCCAACCATGTGCGGGTTCCCGCACGATGTTTTCCTTCACCGTTAGAGCGTGCGTACCTGTGCTGATTGATAACTGGCCGAAACGACGAACTTAAAAAAATGATACGCAAAAAAGTAATATTACATTATATTCTGGCATCTTTTTGAAAATAGAACGCCAAATTTGAATTTAATCGAACTGATGGAATTTTTTTGAGAGGACGTAGAACTTTCTCTGTCGTAAATTTTCTTAACAATGGAAAGAAACGAAATTCGTGCGGTGATAAAGTTTTACGTTTTAATAGAGAAAACAGCAACCCAGACTAAAACCAAGCTAGACAGTGTTTTAGGTAATTCTGCTCCTGCATTGAGTACCATTCACACCTGGGTAACTGATTTTAAACGTGGAAGACAGAGCTGCGAAGACGCCCACAGGTCCGGCCGTCCAAATGAAGTCACGAATCCGGACATGATCAAAAAAATTCACAAAATTGTATTAATTGATCGGCGCTTAAATTTGCGAGAGATAGCAGAGATGGTGAGCATTTCATCTGAATGCGTTTTTAATATTTTGCACCAACATTGGGAATGAAAAAGCTTTGCGCGCGATGGGTGCCGCGTTTGCTCACTGTAGACCAAAAGCAACGTCGAGTGGACGATTCACCGAGATCCTAATGAGTTTTTGCGGCGTTATGTTACAGTCGATGAAACCTGGATACATCATTATACTCCCGAGACAAAAGAACAATCTAAGCAGTGGACTGAGAGCGGAAAACCTGCACCGAAGAAAGCAAAAACGGTTTTGTCGGCCGGCAAAGTGATGGCGACTGTTTTTGGGATGCTCGAGGGATTATTTTAGTGGATTATCTGCAAAAAGGAAAAACAATAAATGGAGAGTACTACGCAAGCTTGCTGCAAAAATTAAGTGAAGAAATCCAGAAGAAACGACCACATTTGGCCAAGGAAAAAATTTTGTTCCACCATGACAACGAACCTGCACACACGTCAATGGTTGCAGTCGCCAAACTCCACGAATTGCGGTTCGAATTGCTACCGCATCCACCCTATTCCCCGGATCTGGCCCCGTGCGACTTCCACTTATTCCTACCTGAAGAAATGGTTAGGTGGCCAGAGATTTTCATCAAATGAAGAAGTCATTGTTGCCGTGGACGAGTATTTTGAGGAGTTGGAGAAAACATTTTATCAAACTGGTGTAACGGCATTGGAGAAGCGCTGGACTAAATGCATCGAGGTAGAAGGAAACTACGTTGAGAAATAAATTTATTTTAAATAGATTTTTGAAGTTTTTCTTTGTCGTTTCGGAAACTTATCAATCAGCCCTCGTATAATGTACTTGAGATCTGAAAAAGTCTCATTGGTACACGCCACAACCTGGGAATCGAACCTGCACTCTCTCGAGTGCAAACCAAACTGTCTACCCACTAGGCCACGGAGCTCCGGCTCCGGCTGTATGTATATATATACAGGTTGTTCGGCACATGGATGGACAAACGAAAACCGTGGGCCTGTGGAGCCTTCTGCTATACATTGAGGCCTAATTACAAGACTCAGGCCCAATCGTTTTTTTTTAAATAATTTTTTAAATTAATTTCGAAAAAAGCCAGTTTTCAAACTTCAAACGACTATAAATTTACTTTTAACATTGAAAATCCAAACATGCTTTTGTAATAATTATCTGCATTAGTTGTAGAATCATATTAAATTCAGTTTTGGAGCAAATGTTAGATATAAAATTAGATACGAGTCCTTAAAGGACAAACAAAGTGAAAAAATAATTTTCATATTCCACTTTGAAATTCTTAAAAAAAAAATCTATGATTTTTAGAGCACTTAAAATTCTAGGAAAACATCTGTGGTTCATACCCTTTATATCGGTATACAATTTGCACATATTTGTTTAAAAATAACTAGAGTAAATCGCAATTTAAACTAACGGGGCCTTAATTCATAAGACTCAATTTGCGAAAACAAGCCAATTTGTCATAATTGCTTTCGGTATTTTCACTAACACTACACGTGGGAGCTAGTAGTCTGTCTCTCTCTTACCAGTCACGATACTATCTCTTGTCTCTTTTGTTGAATTTGGACAATAGCCGTACGTACATAGCAGGTAGAAAAAGAGTTGTTATTTCACTCTGCAATTGCGCTATTGTTTGATTTTGTCTATTCCTTATCAGTCAAACGTTAATTTTGGAAAAAATTGTTTTACTTATTTGTCGAGTCTTAACTGCCTCTGCGATCTGACGTGTCCGTTGCGCTTACTGTTATTCTTTTCGTTTTGTGATTTTGTTATCGTTTTACGTTATTGTTGTTGCTTCAGTTTGTTAAGTTTTCTGTTATTTTGTTGTTACGTTGTTGTTTTTTTTTCGTAAAATGACCACCTCTTTTACGAATGAAGAATACGCCAATATGTTGTTGGTGTATGGAGCCGCTAATTGCAATGGACGTGAAGCACAAAGACTATACCAAGAGCGCTATCCTAACCGTCGACTGCCTAGCCACCAAACTTTTGCTACTACATACCGACGACTTAGAGAAACGGGTAATTTGCGTTATCAAGAACCGAGGGTGAATGTACGACAACATCATGTTGCTACAGACGAACGTGTATTAGAAGAATTTAATAATAACCCTAATAAAAGTATAAGAGAGGTAGCTGCAATGCTGGGCCTTGGCATATGGAAAGTGTGGGCAGTTCTCCGGGAAAATCGGCAACATGCTTTCCATTACACTCCCGTGCAAGGTATGGATACAATAGATTTTTCTTAATTCCGTAAAGAGACTGAATATGTACCAAAGCCTAGATCTAGTCTTCCTTATTTTAAATTCTCAAGCCTTTTTTCTTTGTTTCCAGATCTTCAAGATAATGATTTTGGTAGACGCGTAGAATTTTGTCGACATCTACTACACACTGACGTGGAAGACGAAAACTTTTTAAGAAGTATTCTGTGGACAGATGAATCAAAATTTGATAAGGAAGGTATTTCAAATTACCATAATCTCCATTACTGGGCACCCAAAAACCAAAATCCACGAGTGACGAGACCGAGAAAATTTCAAAGAAGATTCAGTGTAAATGTTTGGGCTGGGGTCATTGGAAATAAACTAATCGGGCCGCATTATTTACCGGACAATATTAATGGAAATAATTACTTAGAATTTCTGCAAAATGATTTGCCCGGTTTAGTAGAAGAAGTATTACAAGAAGACAGACCTTTTGTGTTCTAACACGATGGCTGCCCAGCCCATTGGAGCATAGCTGTGAGGGAATACCTTAATAATGTGTTCCCGAACTCGTGGATCGGTCGGGGTGGTCCAATTCCTTGGCCACCAAGGTCGCCCGACCTTACCCCAATAGACTTTTACGTCTGGGGTAGAGCCAAAGAGCTAGTGTACGCAACCGTGGTGCCCAGTCGAGAGCAGTTAATAATTAGAATAAATGAAGCATTCGAAAAAATGAAAGCCGAAATGATATTTCAAACAACAACAGTGGAAATTTTAAAACGGTGCCGAGCATGCATAAGAAGTCAAGGGCACCAATTCGAACAATTGTTATAAAATAAATTTTGGAAATAAATTAAAATTTAAATTATCATAGTGTTTTAATAATAAATTCATGTTCTACTAAAAAGCTTACTAATTAAAAACATATAAGATTTCATAGAATTACTACTGCACAGAGAAATAACACCCCTTTTTCTACCTGCTATGTACGGCTATTGTCCAAATTCAACAAAAGAGACAAGAGATAGTATCGTGACTGGTAAGAGAGAGACAGACTACTAGCTCCCACGTGTAGTGTTAGTGAACATACCGAAAGCAATTATGACAAATTGGCTTGTACTTGATTTAAGTTTTCGCAAATTGAGTCTTATGAATTAAGGCCCCGTTAGTTTAAATTGCGATTTACTCTAGTTATTTTTAAACAAATATGTGCAAATTGTATACCGATATAAAGGGTATGAACCACAGATGTTTTCCTAGAATTTTAAGTGCTCTAAAAATCATAGTTTTTTAAGAATTTCAAAGTGGAATATGAAAATTATTTTTTCACTTTGTTTGTCGTTTAAGGACTCGTATCTAATTTTATATCTAACATTTGCTCCAAAACTGAATTTAATATGATTCTACAACTAATGCAGATAATTATTACAAAAGCATGTTTGGATTTGCAATGTTAAAAGTAAATTTATAGTCGTTTGAAGTTTGAAAACTGGCTTTTTTCGAAATTAACTTAAAAAATTATTTAAAAAAAAAACTATTGGGCCTGAGTCTTGTAATTAGGCCTCAATGTATAGCAGACGGCTCCACGGGTCCACGGTTTTCGTTTGTCCATCCATGTGCCGAACACCCTGTATATATATACATACATATTATATATATATACACATATAATCTGAAGATTATAAATAAACTTTCTACCCTCGAGGTATTATTAATAGTATAAACTTTTTAAATGTATATCCGTTGTTGCACGCACGACGCGGCGCTGCGCGGGGATGCATTTTTAAAATATTCATTCAAAATTAAACTTTATTCCCTACACGAAATGATACATACTTCATTGTGACAATTCAGAATACTTGCATCACGTAGCGCTGCACCTCTCGGCGTAAAGCGGTGCATTGCGACGCAGCGGTATATGCGCGCGTGTAGCGGTATAGACGCAGCCTGAAGTCGCCGTCCGCCGTCAAAGAAACGTCATCATGAAACCAAAGATGAGGTTTTTTATTGTCGCCACATACATACACGTGCCGCAAGCGCGGCACCTCGCTGTGTAGCGAGACGTGCTGTGTACTATTGTATATTATAATGTGTGCTTAATAAAGAATTTGAATTTGAACTGTGCCAAATAGCATACATCTCGGTTCGCACAATTCTCATAAAATTGTATTGAAACATTTTTAAGGAATCTAGTAGGATTAAAAGCCGCGAAGGAAAATATTTTAAACATTTATCTCTTTTACACGGGTGATTTACATCTGAAATTACAAGCACTCATGTGAACTGTTTAAAAGCTGTAAAAACATCGTTAAAACAGCATAAAACCGAAAGTGACAATTCTTGGCTTAAATAATTTAATGTGAGTCTTATTACCGTTAATGATGATACGAAATGTTTATTTAATTAATTATTTTACGTACGTAAATAATAATAAAAACACAGCGCATCTATATATTTTCGTAAGAATTTAAAAATTAATTTATCATGACAAAATATAGTTTTGACAGAAAGTTAATTCAAGTTATCATTAGGATGAAAAGCCTTGTTTGTCTGTATAAGTACAGTTTGTGTTGAAACAACTATATTTAATTATTATCGCTTCACTTAGGCGGCCTATGTGACGAAGTTGATAATATTTTTAAATTGAAACTTTATTAGCGAAACTGCTTTAGTTGAAGGTTAAGTTTTTAAGTCGCGTTACGTCACTATACGCGTCACGACATGATTTAAGATATAACGTCATCTGTCGGAAGCTACTTATACTTCCTACATAACTATTTAACTTTCTAAAGTACGGCTCAATAAACGGCGCTAGGTGTACAAAGAGCTTGTTCGAAATTGACCCAGAAACAACAGAAACGAAGTGGTTGCTAATTTGTTCACTTTAAATCATAATATGTCACCAAAAGGGCAAACTCGAAAAATGCCGGGTATAGAAGTTAAGCGGCTTTCAGACTACGCTAAAATATAATAGCATATAGTATATAGCTCATAGCGCAGCAATATCGCGCACCATACATTGTTATGGACACGTTCACACTGTACTGTACTATATACTATTGGCTTACTATACACTATAAAATAGTGCGATACGCTGAGTTCATGCTGTGCTATATCGCGCGCCGCCCTCTTCCTCCTCCCTCTTCCCCGGCCGTCCCGCAAGCGAAACAAGCGACACAACCATACTGAGCTTGCTTACTACTTGAGCATACTACAAATGCTTGCGATAATATCGCGTAATGTGAACGCCACGCTATATAGTATAGCATCTCAGGTCCTTCTCTGCTATACTATATAGCACAATAGTATAGCGTAGTCTGAAATGAGCTTTAAGAGCAAGAATAAAATCAGTTTTGTATGGGAAGGACAGACATGAGACGATGTATGAAATACGACGATTCCCGAAGGACATTAAAAACATTGTATGTATTGTATTACATATGTTGGTCGGTGTCGGTACTAGGTATAAGTGTAGATTCAGGTGTTCAAATTGTAGGTATACTCGTACGTACATACGCCTACAATTTCAATGATTTCTTGCGGAAGTTCCAAATAAAGCTCTGTTACAACTCTTATCTGCGCCTACACCTACCCACCTACTACAACAGCAACTTAACTACATACTCTTACAGTTCATACACCAACAAATATAATCTACTCCTACATCTCTACCTGCTATGATGTTGGATTTTATTCTACACCCGTCGTTTTTGTGATTGCCCGTTCGGTCACATCAAAATATATGATTTAAAGTGAACCCATTGGCGACCATTTTATTGATGTCAATTCTGGGGTTTTTAGTAGGTATGAATTTTAGACGCCCTTTTGAGTGAAGTTCTTTAGGCACGATGAGATTATTTTTGGATTTTACATGATGAATGAAGTTTCTCTGTCACGTGTACTCTGTAAACATCATCTTTTTTTACATTTCCGTAACTATGGTCTCGCCTTCGCAACATTTAACATGAAAAATATGATGGGATATTCTTTCTAAAATTAATAGGAGGAATGGAAAATTCGTGGTGTATGTTGCATATTAAAAAGCTTTCAAAAGTGTTAACTGATTGACCTCTAACATCATCTTGAAAGCTTTTACAGACGTTTCATCGCTCATGCATATTATTATACTAATTCAGATAATTTTTAGTATATGTATATTCGATATTATATTGGAATTAGTTATGAAGTAAAATGTTAGAAGATATGTTCATCATATCATATTATTAATACGATTATAATACTATCAATATTATATTGATAGTTTATGTAAATGATATTACACCATCTAATTAGATGATTAATAGAATAGAATTAGATGTAAGATTTCTACAGATAACTAACGATGTTTAAAAACTGTTATAATTATAATATGATTCTGTAAAAGATTTTACTAATCGAATAAAATATTCTGGACGATCTTTTGCCCGCGGCTCCGTCCCGGATCTAGGAACGCTATTTTTACGGGATAAAATGTATCCTTAGTTTTCCAGATCTTAAACTACCACGATACCAAGTATCATCAAAGTCCGTTCAAAATAGTTTTTGCGTCAAAGAGACACAAGCATCCATCCATCCTCACAAAATGTCATATTTAAAAGTATAGTACCTACCTAGTAGGAAGTAGGAGGGAACCGTATACAATTATACATATTTTGCTGCGATAAAACTTAAAAGTCTTCAAAATCCGTTCAGTAGGCGTGATTGCGTGACATACAGAGTTACAAAACACGTGGTTTAGTTTGCCATTTTTGTCAATTACTGTTACTTATTAAAATATGATTTTAAAACCTTGGATATTGGTATTAATTTTCATTCATTTAAATTCAATTTTCAATTAAAATAGCCCCGGGTGTGGCTTTTAATATGAGAATATAATAAATAAGTATATTATATATATAATAAACAGAATAAATATAATTTTTATGTCACATATTATATAGCCTAGACATTTTAATATCTAAAATGCATCTTACTTAAATAAACATAAGGTAGTCATTTCAATGATTAATTGACACATACACTATACAGGGCGTTTCAGAGCTTCATAAATAACAAGTAAGTGATACTAGATCTTGCTAGTGAGTGGTGGCGTTGCCTGCGTTATCTACACTACAAACTTCTGACCCCCATGACGTTACCTTAAGTGGTGAATGTTTAAAATAAATTTGCTCGTGCCGTTCAGTAGTTTGAACTGTGAATAGGGTTTGGGTTCCGGGACGTCTCGTGGTTCGAAGTCCCGGGACTTTTCGTAATTTTAGTTGTCTCGAGTACCGGGACTTTCGCGTCGTGTCTCGAGACGAGGCAAGATTGTCGAAATTGTTATGTAATAATTTTTATTTTCAAATAATTGAAAGAGTAAGCAAGGTGGAATTCCATAATTGTAATGCCCGAACGCTTTCTGAAGCTCAAAAATCGCGTGAAGAAAGCGTTGATTGATTTAAATATGTTAGGTTAGACAAGTGCAATGATATCAACTACTGTGTTTAGATCTTGGTTTTGGCATCATAAAATTATAATAATTTTATATTTTAGGGGTAGCTTTCCACTTCACAAGTGAGGATGAAAAATACATCGAGTGGGGTATCGTTGAGTAGGTCGTTTTAAATAAAGGCAAAGTTTCATACATGCCTATTTTACAAAGTCAATCATTTTCAAGGCCTACAAAGTGGTTTATAAGTTGGTCCCCGCCCCTGGCATTTCCTAACTGTAAGATAAAGAATCTTGTAAGTTCATAATCATGCTAAAAACTGTTAAGGAAAATTTTTTTGAGCGAAATCGGACTATAACTTTGAAGTAATTCAAAGAAAACCTATTGCGCGTTGATAGTTACAGAACTGGACATGTCCTAAGATGCTCTTGGTTAAGTAAGATTATTTTAATACGATTTACCAAAAATTAAGTCAAATAAAATTCATCAAAAAAGGCTTACCCCTTATTAAAAAACAGAAAATCCTAAGTTTAGAAGTCCCGGGAATTCCCGGGACTTTGACTGTAGGCTGTCTCGTGTCCCGCGAGTTTTAAATTGTCGGAATTCCCAAACCCTAACTATGACAAAATGTGATAAATTACCACAGTTATTATAACGTGCTTGCAGAAAGAGGGGGGGAAAGACAAATAAAGTCTACATACGAAACGTTAACAGCTGAATAAGGAGTCCAATTTTTCATTCTTAACGTTCTTTGGAACAGCCTGTATATTTTTACTTTTTATTATGATATAAAATAATTTTGTAAATCTGACGCATTATGTATTTAACGCTTATAAATATTAATTTGTGTTAAATTTATGGGCTATTTCCATTAACCTTTCAAATTTAAATGATAATTGACGTATGATGAATGAAAAACGAAAAAATGTCGAACTCTGTTCGTTACATAATCTTAAATCATTAAAAAGCACAGAAACGTGATACACTTTAGACTTATAGGTGGGACTAGTAGCTCCCCACACCGATGTCTGTGACGGTGGCCAGTTTAATTGAAACCAGGCCAGCCACGCAGAAGTTATTTATAGTGCCCATGTGTGTGAACAATACACGAGAGCATTCCTCTTCCTTTACTCTCCTGGCCCAGTGGGACGGATGATCGACACGGCTGGCGAGAGATCAGGCGCAGGATCGACTTATTACATGCCCATCCGACCCATGGATCCGACAATCAGTTACACCAAACCACTGGACCACGGAGGCGTCAGTGTTCCACCCACGTATAGTACAACTACGTTATTAACGTATTTCAGGAAATTTTGTTATTCATACATGGTTTATCACTTCCATAAATAGATTTACTTTACTTTAACAATTGCTGAGCGTTTCGTATTTCGTTGTGTGGCGACCTGGCACAATTCAATTGGACAAGAGGCGACGCGATTAATTTGAAACTTATAATCCTGGTTTTCGTAATATTAGGTCATTACATATGAAATTAGCGTTTTGGAAAGGAGGAACATAAATGCGTTTTTTTTAAAACATAATATATTTACCATCTCTTTTGCCATCTCATAGGTAGTTTATTGATTCCTTTACTAAAAAAACCATTCGGACAGAAATCAATAAAATCTTTGAAGGCGCTTTGAACTGCCTCATCGGAGTTGAATTTTTTCCCTTGCAAGAAGTTATCCAAATTTCGAAAAAAATGGTAATCTGTTGGAGCAAGGTCCGGGGAGTACGCTGGATGTCTTATGTTGCATATTGACAAAAGTAAGTGTCAATGTCATTTTTGACATTGACAAATGTCATGAAGTAAAGCCTATCTAGATAGTTTATTTTAGTTGGCCAAAAGGCTATAAATAGTGTAGACGTATATTATTGTGTTAGGCATTTACCTCATATGTAATACGTATCAGTGTTAAGCACCAATAAAGGAGAATATAAGAATTGTTGCTGTATTATTATCATCGCCACTCAAGCACAAGAAGGACATACAAATCAAGAGGTCGTAGCCCGCCCGGTAATCTGTTGGAGCAAGGTCCGGGGAGTACGGTGGATGTCTTAGACATTCCAATTGAAGCTCCTCTAATTTGGTAGCCGTCTGTTGTGCAGTGCGTGGTCTAGCGTTATCCTGAAGCAGCATTGGCCTAGAGCGAATGACCAACCTCGGTTGTTTAGCAGCTAGCTTTTCCATTATGATTTGCAGTTGCTGGCATGTCTATTGGCGTAATCGTCTGGCCAGATTTAAGAAAGCTGTAGTGAACGACACCGGCACTAGTCCACTAAACTCACAAGTAATTTTTTTTTAGTCAATTTTCTCTTGGGGCAGGCTTTGGCTGGTTCGCCAGGGTTCAGCCATTGCGATGAGCGTTTCTGATTATCGTACAGGATCCACTTTTCATCACAGGTAATGATTCGATTTAAAATCCCTTCTAAAAAATGAGTTACCCACCTTTTTCACCTTCCCAATTTGCTTCAAGTGGATTAAAACAGTTTTATCACTAAGACCGCAGCCTGTAGCTAACTCGGACTCGATGGTTTGCGATGGATCCGCTTCCACAATAGCTTTCAATTCTTTATTATCAACTTTGGTCTCCGGCCGTCCACGGGGCTTGTTCTGCAGGTCGAAATTTCCAGAACGAAAACGTTGGAACCAAAAACGCACTTTGTTTTCTTTTGCGACACCTCCACCATACACATCATTAATCTTTCGAGCCGTTTCTGCAGCACTGGTGCCACGGTGGAACTCGTACTCGAAAATAATACGATATTTCAAGTTTTCCATTTTGTAAACAGAGTGACGCAAAGAAAAAACCAAAAGAGGAAAAAAACAAATGAATTACGGTTTTCGAAACACGAATGCATGAGTAAATAGCGGTATAAATTTGTAATTGAAATTCCTAACCAAAGTAGAAAACCAAAGTACAAAGAGTAAAGAAATCAAAGTGACCAGTACGACAAAACGCCAATTTCATATGTAAGGACCTAATATATGAATTCTTCAAATTGACGTGGCTTAAAAGCGTCCCTTCTCCCAGTCCATTTTTTTATATACTTAATAAAGCAGGAAACGAGCAGACAGACTGCTAATGGCAAGCGATTACCAACGCACGTTGAACACCCGCAACACCAGAAGAGTTAAAAGTGTGTTCCCGGTCCTTACAACTCCTACCCCCTTTACCCCCACTACCCCCTTTGGGTCTCCGGTAACCTCACTGTCTCGGCGAAGCACAACTCAAAAGTTTTTTGACGCCGGTTTTCTGTAAGGCCGCTGTGTTTATTCAGCCGAACCGACCCATTCGGGCAGCATAGCTGTCCAAATTGCCTCAGAATTAAATTTATGACTCTAGTGGTACTTTCCATATAAAATATTTCTCTTTTATATCTTTAATCTTCTGCGACCAGCACGGAAGTGGTTTAGTTTGGATCGTAAAGTCGCGGATACAATCATAATCTTATGATGCACAATAAATGTCCGATTTTAATGTCTGTCTTAAAATAGACAACGTTATTTGTAGGCGTGGACATGAGTGTAACTTTGTCGCTTGGAACTTGAAGCGGAAACGTGTTGTAGGTGCACCGCGAGCACTTGCGAACACACCCATGCTTCGGCAAAAACGGACCGGCTCTACCGGAGAGATACCACTGCCTCGCAGAAAGCCGGTGTGAAATAACGCATATGCTGTGTTTCGTCGAGAAAAGTAGGTTAGGACCGAGGTCCAAGAAGTTGGGATTCTAAAAGTCAGGCGAACACCTGTAGGTACCTGAGTTATTACCTCTTATTCTTTTGATATGATAAACAGCAATAATTATGCACTTTTTTATATATATTTCAATACAGGGACTTAAGTAAAAGAGATTAATGAAAGACAAACAGATAAACAGCTACAAACAACAGCTTTCGATTGCACTACTACAATATACATACGGTGTCCACGATTGTGTGGAAAAGTTGTGGGCCGTTGAGGGGAACGTAAAAATTTACAAATTTGAATCGATTTGTTTCGTTCTATGAAAGTTGTTTCTCTGTAGGTAAGTATAAAATATATTTTATACTCTGTGGTACAAACACCAGCGATCTATTATATCACTTATTAGGTAAATATCCAAACACGACAAAGCGTTATAAAGTGGACATGATTAGTGACGTAACTCATAATTCACATTGTCCAGTGTCCAACAAATAACGCATCTGGCGTTTAGTGTACATAAATCGCCAGATCAATAGATACAACTGTCAGAAATGTGACAGACCCGTACTACGGGTACTCGAACTTGAAAGTAAGTCGAGTTGTATTGAAAAAATAAGGATTATTATATTTCTCTAAACGTTTTGTAAAAACTCTAACTTTAAATCAGAAGATGCTTTAGTATAAAAGAATGTTCTAATGATAGAATAGTATTAACGTATTATTTACTACTACTACTTACTAATACTGTACCTAAAGAATTCTAATAGGTGTTTTTCTGGCCTTCTTTCATAACTTTGTACTTATTATTATCTACTGCTTTAACTTAATTATTTTCTTCACCTTTCGACATTAATTAAGTAAGTAAAATATTTTGCTAAACAAATTTGTTAAAAAAAAAAATTTCAAGAGAGCACGCGTGATAAAAAACAAAGCATAATTTTAAGATGCCTACGAAATGAAAAGCATTTACAAAACCGTTCGAGAATTCCAAGTACCCACCTTATTTGTACATTACTCAAAATTGTCGACAGTTTTGTTTATAGAAACAAGTTCGATCTATTGAGTAAGTCGAAAAATTACCTTCTCCAAGTAGCAATAAGATTTGAACTCGATCAACAACCGTCATCTCTAGTTTCAAAATAGGCGTAGAGAATGAGGTAATACTATCAATACTCAATACGGATAGTTGAGTAATAACAGAGAATAGATACATTTTGTGCATTAAATTATACGTACCGTGCCAAGTACATGCTTCCTATTGCCAATATGTTGAGTTAAAATAATAATATTAGATGTTACATCAAAAGCAAAATCGTAGGGACAACTGTTGTGTCTGTTGTATTTAGTACACAACAGTTGTCCCTACTTTTTGTTGGATGCTTGTTTTTAGGTATTTTATTTTATTATTGAAGTTGGTTTCAAGTATTTCATCAGCATCGGATAGGTTTTTGTACCTTTTGTCCTGAGAATATAACTGTTTTCTTGTATTTAATAATAAGTAATTCTAGTATTATCAAATTAATCAAAAATGTAAGACAAAATGCATCTTTAGTTGTAATTGCCGTCCATCGCTTTAATAACGCATATATTGTGATATATTAGCTGATAACTTTATTGCAAGCTAACGAAATAAATTATCTCAAACAATTTCATAACATAATTACAAATTACAATATTCATTATCTAGTTGCTGATTAATTAAATAGATAGTCATATTAATCAACTGTGATTTATTCGCCTTACTTTAAGTCGATCGGATATCGATTGCTAATTGGCATTCGGATTATTAATGTTGACCTTCGGAGTTCGAGTAAAGTTCAGTAGCAAATATGCGCATATCCGGTACTAATGTTGCAGTAATTTAATAAGTACCACCCTAGCTTTGCTGTGAGTATCAGTTACAGTTTTTGACGTTGAATAACTACAATTATCACCCGCGACAGAACAGACAACTACTTGTCCGATTTTGATGAGGTTGTCAGTGAAGAGTTTGGGTATGATAGGTGCAGTCCTGAGGTAGGTGTTTCGATAACAGCTTACCAGGGGATGCTGGAGTAAACATTCGTTTGTGCAAAATCAAAACTACTAGTCCGGTTATGATGCGGTTTTCAGTAATGTATTCGGGTTTTATATGTGCATATTCTTAGATATGCACCAATCTATTTTCTAAACGTTTGCTTATTGTTACTATTAATTATATTATAATATCGATATGTAACACTACACACATAATATCTATCATCTTTTCTACTAGCACTAGCTCATCACACGCCCGTTTCTTGCAGGTGCTGTGCGGGGCAGTGGCGGGCGCTGGCGACGTGACGGGAAACGCGAGCCGCGTGCGCCGCTCGCCCCAGCCGCACCACGCGCACCGCGTCATGTGAGTACCTCGTCCTTACGTCACAATGGTAGCCTAGACCTTTACTCCTGGAACACGCCATTAGACTTCGAATGCTGGTGTGGCTATTAATTATCGGCGATTGTAGTAAGAACGAAGAAGAAGTAGCGTAAGAACTTACAAAGTCGGTAAACGCAAAAAATATTACATTACCCTAATATAGTACGTACCTTACGAAAAGATCAGCCCGATGTAGAAAGTTTGAACTTTACAAAAGATATTGGATGCATGTTTTTGGGCGTTATTTAAATTTAACGTTACATTTGCAGGGTGGACGACGAGTTCGACGCGAACTCGTGGAAGCGCTCTCATTGGCGCGAGATGCAGTCGATCCTACGGCTGGAGGGCTCGCAGCGGGACGTGGTGGAGTGCTGTCCCTCCGTGCTGGAGATGGTGGCGAAGAAAGGGGGTCGAACGCCCACCGGCATGTACGTGGAGCTATACGAGGACGGTGAGCACAAGCAGCGGCTATACGAGCTGTCCTGTGCGCCCGGCGTCGCCGACAAGCCGTGCCGGTTCGTCGACGCGCGCCTGTATAATCAGTCCCGCTGCGTGCAAAAGTACTCCTATTCTTACGCGCTGGTCCGCTATACGTCAGCCACAGAATTGCCAGAGACGCCCAGACCTGCAGGGCACTTCTCCGTGCCAGGGTCCGGAGGCTGGTCCATGGACTACATCGAGATACGCGCGGGCTGCGAGTGCCAAATCACGCCGCCCAAGCGCAAACACAAAAAACGCTTGGAGCGACACAGGGGCAACAGAAAGAAAAAGAAATACGACGATGATGATACTTGATAAAGTGTAGTGAACCAGTGGACTATGAACAAATTGCGACGCCCGCCGGACACGCGCGTCTGTTGTACAAAACCTTTAGTTTTAGAACGTCATCCAAGTTAAAACGGCACCTAAAATGTATTTTTAAGTAACAAAACACACCGAATTTATTAAGAGTTTATTATCACACATTGTAGTACAAGATCATCATGGTAATTAAAATGAAGTCTGATAGTTTTCAAATAAAATCCGTCGTCATTAGCTAAAACAATATGATGATTGATAAGTAAAAGCTAGAATTAACGCTGAGAATTCCTGAGCTCGGTGTGATTTCTGGCTTTGACTATTCTGCTTCAAATTACAGATGAAATAGTTACATTTCTGACGAAAATGTCTATTAGATTATACTAATAATAATAATAATAATATCTATGGACGCTTCACACCACGTCAATCTGGTCCCGAGGTAAGTTCTCGAAGAACTTGTGTTACGAGTACCAGACAACGGAAATATATTTAATACTTTTATATTATACACATATTTAGGATTTTTACTATATTATACACATATTTAATACACATCTATAACCCAGGAACACGGAAAAACTTTTTACTCCTTCGGCGGGATTCGAACCCGCGGCCCCCGGCTTGTGTACCAACACGCTCAACCACTGAGCCACAGAGGTCGTCGTTGATACCTAATACTTTTTAAAAACAAAAAAACTCAGACGCAAAGAATAGATGACCTCATTGACAGACGATAGCATTATTTAAATTTAAATTATAATTAGAGTATTTAAATGTCGAATATGTTGGTGTTTTTGTAAAGGTGCTATGTTTTAGCCATTATGATCATGTTACCGATGCCATGGTGTGATGTGTGAGCTGGTGACAGATTTGTGACGGTAGTAATGTGTCATCGTGAGTTGTAAGACAATTTCTTCCGAAAACCTATGGTAGGGTCTGCCGCAGGCTTTCAACAAAGAGGCTAGTATTCTTCTACGGTCACAAATCGAGTTACTCGTAAATCGGTAGACTATATTGTATTTATTATATATTGTTACGCTTCATGTAGCCTTCTGTCGTGCCTTATCTGCAGTGTACACTATACACGTGTATCGCGATGTATAAAGAATTCTTTGTTGTCGGATTCTTTGCGAGTTACCTAACTTAAAAGAATATTTCAATTTAGTATACATCTGTATCTATACCTATCTATTTTAATTTTCTAATTAAAATCGGGATAGTAACCGATCTATTGCCAGGTCATAACGCTAGACTTCAATTGCCTGGATTTGGAAGAAAAAGCTATGAAATGTTGTATTGTAGGTTAATAATATTTTTAGAAAAAATTGATTACCTAGTTTCTGATAAGAAACAAGAAGTCTAGCATTTTATTCCATAAAAAGTAAATGTTCAATTTAACGCTCTCTTAAAAATCTTTTAAATAAATAACATTTTTCCTTAAATGAGACGACAAAATCTATTTTACCCCACATAGTTGTAAGCAAGTCGAGTCAAAGATCTGTATTATTTTCTATTTTGTAATTCTTTTTTAATGTATTTAATTATTATTAGTCGCTAAGAATTTATTCATTTATTTATACTGTGTAATACGAGGTATTCCGATATGTGTATGAAATAGTTTGTAAATCGCTTCCATAATTTTATAACTGTATATAATAATAGTATTATGGACTGAGATTATTTTGTGCATTTAATGTTGGAATTGTGCGAAAACTTACCTGCGATATAATAAGAGTAGGTGAGCGCCATCCAGCGAACAACTCAACAAGTAATTTGTTTTACAGTATTATTATTTTTCACTTGTTTGCAATCGTAAACATAAAAAAATATAATATTTAAATTTCATATTTTGTAAGTCACAGGATTTTCCTGAATATACTAATGTTTTCATTTAAAGAATAATAATTATGTAAATTGTAAGTATTGTTTACTCTAAATTTCGCTAGATGGCGTTTATCCGAACATATACAGTGCCATGTATAAATATAATTTATATTATAAATATTTTTTGTACGTTGGCAAGGGCTAGTAGGTAGGACAAAAAATTGGTAGGATTGTAATGCCCTTGTAAAGCTCTGTCACTGTTTATAATTACCAGTTCTATTAAGAGTAAAGTTATTATAAGTCGCAAGCTACTTAATACATTTAACGATAACTTAACGAACATCACAACCAACTTGTTAAAAGAAACACAATTTTAAAATAAAATAAATATCAAGTTCGAAATTGTTTCATTTTATGGACACTAACAAAGAAAAATCGACCTACTTCTTATTAGGTCTGTTTAAAAGTTTTAACAATAATCTTAATGCTGAAAAATTTGTAATTTTACTTAAAATTACAAGTCAATAAGAAAATTTGTTTTCACAATGGAAACTTATCAAATACCAGAATTTCTTTTAAATTCTAAAATTAATCTTAACTTAAACCTTACAATTAGTAAATCCATATATAGACATTTACATATTAATGAAGATTACAACAGCACATCTAAGCTTCATCGTGGCCTGAAAAATGAAATTCACTACGTTAAAAATTATATTGTTGATAAGTAGCAAAATAAAGATATAAATATCATGCACCATTCTAGAATGCATTTCAAACATGCTCCTCCATACTTCTCTACGGTCTTATTCAAATGTGAACGTAGCTCCAACAGTTGCTAGTTAGAACCACAAATAACATAAAAAAATTGGGGAAACCAACGTCTACTTTCTGATGAAGGCACTCAACTGTCCCAAGCTGACAAATGGGTGCAGTGACGTGCAGAAAAGGGGAGCACCCGCACCTTGGGTTTGCCAGCGCCTGTGTAAATTTAATAGCAATAGGCGTAAAGTAATCATATATTTTATACCAGGCGCTTTTTTAGATACAACAACACCGCCAACTAAAGTGTAGCTTCTTCTTCTTCATGCTGGAGCTCTATTGCGGGTTGG
Source organism: Phengaris alcon alcon (assembly GCA_037179445.1). Lineage (NCBI taxonomy): Eukaryota > Metazoa > Arthropoda > Insecta > Lepidoptera > Lycaenidae > Phengaris > Phengaris alcon. The sequence continues at coordinate 520,728 of JAYRCH010000162.1, read as the reverse complement.
GGTTGTGTACATATTTCTTACTAATTCAACAGATTATTTTAAAATTGGAGTGAAATGGGAGTTCTAAAAATTGGTGGATATAATACCTCAAAACCGATTGTAAAAGCTATAGTGTTAAATGTGTATTTATTTCAGTGAGGGAGGAGCGACATTTGAAGTATCTGGTTTTTCAATCAATTACAACAAGCGCCCCAATTCTCGTACCTCGAAACTCGGTTTGTCTCAGTCTGTCCCGCTCGCGCGCGCATGATATGCCGCATATGCGAATGAGTCAGCACGTTAATCGAATCGAGATTCGAGGTACGAGAATTGGGGCCCTTATGTGTATCTTAGAAGGTACTACATAATTTGCTGAAATAAATTGACTACAGTTAACTACACTACAAACTTACCAAGATACTTAGTCAGTAGATACATGAGCGCGAAACCAGTGGCGACAGCAGAAAGCTGCAGCGCGCCCGCGCCGCGCCGCCGCTCGTGCCAGCGCGCGCGCTCGCGGGGTAGCACTTCGCTGACCGTCACGTATAGTAGAGTGCCGGCTGCTAGGGCCTGGAAATAGAGAAGGAATCGAAGCTATTTATTTTTTACTAGATGTTTCCCGCAACTTCATATACACAAAATATACGCGGGAACCCTTCCCCGTGGTCAAATATATATATATATATTATATATATATTATATACACATATATATCTGTGCCAAATTTCATCAAAATCGGTCCAGGAATTTCGGAGCCAATTGCTAGACTAGATGTTGCCTGCGTCTTCGTACGCGCAAAACGAGATAAAGTAGCCTGGGTCCCCCGTGGTCTACTCTCTATCAGTGCCAAAGGTCACTGGCGAATCCTGCCCGATTTTCCATCAAGAGCGGCCAAGTTTCGAACATATGTGGTTTTATAGTACTTAAAAAGTTACTATGTAAAAAAAATATATTATATTTTTAGGACTTGGGAATAAAAAGTTATTAATCAGCGAATATCAGTGAATCCATGATGTGGTTATCGTGGTAATCGTTGTCATAATATCTATATAGTCTATGTTTATCATGCTTTAAAATGTCAATTTGAGGTGTTATAGCTCCATCTAGTGCCTATTAGATAGATTATTTTTTTATTGGAGTATAAAATTATTTTCTTTTTCTACAGTTCAACAGTTTAGTACTTGTTTAATGAAAAAAAAAAGTTACTTGGGGTGTGAAATATATTATTTATATTTATACCAAGAAAAACAATTATTATGTTTTTGGTTTTTGTAACGTAAGCGCGACATCTATCATTTATCTGTTAGCATATTGCGTTTCCAAAAAAAATAGTTACCACCTCGCTCGGTCGGAGATCTCCCTTTGGGGCTTCCACTATTCCCACAGATTGACTAACTCTTAGATCTTAATCTCGTTCCATTAGTATGACACGCTACATCCTTACGATTCATTTAAGTGTATACGATATAATAAAATGTCTTCTTCTCCTGCTAATAGCCGGTTAACTATGTTATTTATAGTAATTAATTTGAGATTAAGAGCATTTTCACAATATTATTACTACACAGTACGATTTCATTACGTAATTGATCGATTTCATTACATTACCAATAATAGATGTCGCTTTTCCGCAATCAGCCACTAGGGAAATTTATTGAACAATAGGTTAGGTTATATTTAATCAATTATATTTTATCCCCCGAGTTTGATTTTTTAATATTATGATTTTTTTTTGATCCTATGTTTATAAAGTACCTACAACTTACAATAAATATTTTTTGTGGCCACGTATTTTAATTACCAGGCAGTAAATGTATGGCGACTTGCCGGTCTCCAAATATGATGATCGGATAAGAGTGCGCCTGCCAATGCAACGCCTCGAACTCATAGCGGCGCGCGGGGAAAATGCTTGTTATTTCACCTAAGATCGGGGAAAAAAGGATATATGTACCCATAAAACAGTAATCTATATACTTATAAGAGAAGCTATAGTGCACACATTTATACTGCTTTGTAAAGTATTTTAGAAAAGGCGTCCTCAAATTACGCAAATCGACACTCAGATCTTGGTATTGTATGAAAAAACTATAATATAATATTATTTTCTGAAGTAAAGTTATCTCAATAGGCATGTTGTCTAAAAATTTTATTTTCGTCTATTCGATGTTATACAACATGTTAAAAAACAATCTAGAACCCATTTTCGTATATAAATATTCTTTTTGCTTCCCAAAATAGATAAATGGTCACCAAATCATGTCATATACAAAAATTAATATTACTACCAAAAACCTTACTCTAAATTAGTTTGACGTCATCCAAAATAAATATATTGGTCACAGACAACTTTAATGTAAGACTAAAATTACAATTGCTTCTATTTATTCCTTTACCCCGCACCCGCACCCGCAAAAATATCCAAAAAAGAGTTGAGAAGTCAGTAGACAAATCACTATACAAGCAAATAATGTCTGACATAGATGCTTTACAGTGTTCATCGTCTTCTGATGTCTTTGACCGTGCTTGTGAAAGTTTTCTGGTGAAGTGGAAAGATCAACAAGAATTTATTAAATACTTTGAAGAAGAATGGCTGTTGAATCGCAATTGGTATTTAGGAGTCCTTCCAGGTACTCCAGCAACTAACAACGCTCTGGAAGCATTTAATCGAACTATAAAAGACGAACATACCTTACGGGAGCGTCACTCATTGTCGCGATTCCTGGTGGTAGCAAAAGGTATGGTGACCGAGTGGTCTAATATTTAGAATATTAATAATAAGTCCGTTTCCCAACAACCCACCATTACTCTCAAACAATGGACTGAAGCGTACCAATGGGCTAAACTGCCTAAAAGACTACCCGTTAAACTGACAACTGACTCAGCGACATACTACCGAATTCCAGCTTGTGATAACATGGAATGTAAAACTTTAAATGATCACTGGGAAAGTTTCAACGATTTTAAGGAACAGTTTTTCAGTGAATGGGAAGTCATGTTACCCATCAACAGAGGCGAATGGTTAACCGGTAGGTGTAACTGTCCTACATTTATAAAACAGTATACCTGTAAACATCTATTGGGTTTAGCAATAAGGCTGAAGTACGTGGAACCACCTCATGAAGCCAGAAATATCCCTAATGGCGAGAAGAGAAAGTGAGGGCGGCCAGCTAAATCTAAAAAAGCTCTGTTAATCCAATATTTTTTTGTTTTTTATAAAGTGTCTATGATTGATTGATCTCAAAGTGCCATTGATAAATCTTAGTACAAATTAATGTTATAGAGTTATAAGTACCTACGACTGCAATAAAACATAATTTTCATTTTAGTTTTGATGATTTTATTTTACAGCAATATCTAGAGTGAAATACATATACTATTTGGCTATATTATCATATTTTAATTAATTTCATATAACAATAAACAAGTGACGTATGTTTGAGAACCCCAGTATATTATTTGGTACTTAAAAAATGTTCTAGCGATCGTTAGCTTTTTTAGCCCAGCAAAAACTACCAAATTAAAACTCGTGACATAAAATATTGGTAACATCTATTTAGTGACAATATATAATATTTAGACTGAAGTGAATTTTTAAGGCGTCCATATATTTTTATGGCAGTCAATAATAAGAAATATTGGATTTATTTGATCATATTTTAGGAAACGTAATTTGGTGACCATTTATCCATTTTTGTAAACGTTTCAAATTTTATTGGTAGTAAAATAGGTACATTTTTGGGCGGCGTTTAAACACAAGCCATTTAAATTTACAATAAGAAAGAGAGCGATATAACTGCCTATGACGTCACGAGTTGCACCCGCCATATATTTATCGTTACATAATGTATGACGGTGGCAACTTGTGACGTAACAAATCGTTTTGCGAGAAAGAGATGGGCAATATTTTTATTTGTTTATAGGTTTTAATCGCGTTAATCTAAATACCTATTCCTTTGTAATAAAAATCGATATTACGCTAAAATTTGGGTCTATAATGTTTGAATTTAGAATAAATCACCTTAGTAAGTGGTTTTTACGTGAAAGAGAAACACCAAATAAATAAATTCACTTTCACATTTTTACTATTAGTATAGATACCTCATTCTTTATACGCAATATTCCTAAAAAGACAGATTTTTGGGCAGGTAATCTAATTTGGGCAAGCAGCACCTGCAGAGGAGTGCAGTACCTGCATAATAGGCACAGCGGTCGTTTCCGTGACCAACTTGACATTGTCCAGCGCCGCGCCCGCCGCCACTCCAGCCACGGAACCGCCGCTGAACAGCAGCACGTACACCAGGTGGGTGCACAGCCGCGAGCTGGAGCACACCTCCGCGCCCAGGCAGAAGCCCACTACGTACTTGTGGCTGGCGACTGCACCCAGGAGAAGTAGCACCTGGAAAATTTTGTGTTATTATAAGTTAGTGTCTCACTGCTGGGCAACTCTTTCCAGTGCCTTGTTTTGTAAGACAATGAGAGCTAGGTAACAAAGTAGTTTCTTTTGAGTTTTTTCCAATTAAAGATTCAAGACGAGCAGTAAGTATATATGTTATATACGAATCTATTGACTCCTCAATCATTAAAATAGGATCAGTAGTTTAGGCGCTACAATGGAACAAACATGCGTTCCCTTTGGCTTCACCGTAGTCGGGTAAAAATAGAAACGTTTAGTGTATTATCTAACACGTTTACTGTTGTCCTACATTATGAAAATGTTCCTTTATCTACGTCTGATAAAAGTAAGCAATGATTTTCTTATTTTGTCTCTGTTGATTAAAGTACATAGAATAATTTTTATCTTTATCCAATCTTTATCTACACTATAAAATCATTAATTTTCTATTAAGGAGGTTAGGTACCGATGAATGGTCGAACCACAAATATTAATTTCTGTGTTACTCAAACCTTTCGTTACAAAATACTAATATGATAAATATCTTAGGCATTTTCTTCAACTACTGAATTAAATGCAGATTTAAACATCCTACTACTATAATAACTATTGTGATATCGATAAATGTGAAAGTTTGTGAGGATGTATGGATGTTTGTTACTCTTTTACGCAAAAACTACTCAAGGATAGGATAGGACTAGGATTTTGATGAAATTTGGTATGGTAGTAGTTTAAGTTCTGGATTATCACATAGGCTAATTTTTATCCCGAAATAGTACAGTGTTCCCATGGGATACTTAGTCTTAGCGGGCGGAGCCGCGGGCAAAGTCTAGTGTAAAATATAGGTACCTTCGAAGCAGACTGCTGTAGCCCTATAGCTAATCCCTCCAGCACGCTGTGCACGAACAAAGCACACAGCAACCCAATCAGCCCAGAGGAACTCTGGTTGCAGGGCTCCGTGTGGCTGACATGACACATCCTGGGGTTCCCGGTGTCTCCACAGCAGCGCTGCCTCATCTCCCCATCCGCGTTCCTCAGCAAACCGCTGCCTTCCCCACTCCCATAGTTCTGATGGCCCCTATGCTTATTCGCGCCATAAAAGAAATGCACGATCTCATCCACAATATACACCATAAAGAACCCAGCACACAGCAGCAGCTCAGAATGCTCTGGCAAATTCTCCCGCGCTTCTGGAAGCATGTGCAATAAAGAAGTGGATAAAAGGACACCCGCTCCGAAACATAGAAGGCAGGATATCAATAAAGGATGCCTTCTTCTCGATTCTTCTGATACAAACGCTGGTGCCATTCCAGTCACAAAACTACCTAGCCCCAAGGCTACCATAGATATCGCTTTTGCTGTTGATACCTCCATGTTTTCAGCTCAGTTTTCAGTATTTAATTTATGGTACGTTTAATTTTCTTGCTTTTTTGGTGTATTATTTCTTACTCAATTGTTTTACATTCTGTTATTTATTTGTGTCTATTTTTGTATGTCTATGTTTTATTTTTTTTAATACATTTTCAACTGTATTTTCTGTGTCTCTTTCCTCCTTATTTATTTCTTCTTTATATTCTTCTGTTCCGTTTGTTACGCTACCACGACGCAGGCGGCCGCGTCGTTGTATGCATCCAATACATTTATCTATTATTTGCACTGCGTTATCGAAGCGTTATCTTACTACCATGCCTATATTCTTGTCCGGTATTTATAAAACATATATTTAAACAGTTAGTTAGGTTAGAAGGTACTAGTAAAATAACCGTCATATATTCTATGTCTCTGTTGAAACAACATGAATGTATTCCATAGGTATGCGTTACGTTTATGGACTATAACACAGTATGTGTGATCTCTTGGCTAAGAAATTTTAACAGCAGATCTTATACTTTAATCGAGACAATCTTGTATACATATATAATATAATCAGTTTCTCGAAAACGGCTGCAAGTATTACCATGAAATTAAGTATGCAGGAAGTTTTAGTGGAGAAAAAACGATCTAGCTTGGTCTTATTCCTGGAAAACTGAGAAATTTAAGCTAGAAATGTTTTTTTCTTTTTCGACGAGCAACAATATATCAATAATTTCGAATCGAATAATATATATGTCAGTCAGGCAGTTCGGTATGCTTTGTTCGAAAATTCGGAACGTGGAGGGTTCTAATCACGGTCAGATAAATATTTTTGTAATTATTTTTATTTTTTAACTACTTCGGTTACCCAGCTACTGGCACTTTATGCGCCATATTCACGGTCCAGCCTGCAAATCCAAGGCCGGGGACTTGTACTCAAAAATTATAAATGATTGACATTTTGACACTAATAACGGGCTTTAGTACCGACGCTGGATTTACAGGAAAATTACAAGGTGGACTTTTGTAATTATGTTTGTGGTCGCAACTTTTTAAATAAGCGGATAAAAAATGCCCAATGTTAATACAATATTCTGATTGAAAGTATTTTCGCCTCTTTATCTACCTTCATCTTTGAGATTTAATTTGTCCTAAGGGTAGACCTCATTTTTGTTGGATCTCGCTATCGCGTGGAAACAGTAGGTTGCTCGTGGTGATTTATTTAGTGTTGTGTTTAAATTGAACAAAAGGTTAGAAATTAGAAAATAAATAAATACTTTGTTAACAATATGGTGATATGATATAAGGTACACGAATTAAAAATAAAGTTTTTGAGTTTTAAAATGTTGAGAAAATTTTTTTGTAAAAAGGTAAGTGTACTCACATAACAGAAATTGAGAATGCACGCAAAGTTTGTTATCTAGTCAAGTAGTCCGAGAGAATATTAAATGAAACGAATCTACGAAACAAACAAAATCCAAATAAACAAAATATGCCTGTCCATTCCAGGTATTTGAACCTCAAAATTCATTAGACAGTATAGAAGACTTACCTCGGGACAGCGAAGACGAACTCGACCAGCCGCAGTATCCGCAACCATATCCTTCACCGAAACCGCAACCAGAACAGCCGCAACCAGATTTGCAACCGCACGAAGTCGAGCAAGAGGAACCAGCGCCATCGACTTCGAGAACATTAATTACTATACGCATAAATCCCCTAGGTTGGTAAATAAATTATTAAAAGATTCAGAAACTCGTGACAAAAGTATCAAGGAATCTTAGACTAAATTTTACAAAGTCTCTAAATACCTTTACCTATACGCGTATTTAGGTACTTACTAAATACCTAAATACGCGTATTACTACTCCTTTGGTCTTAGACGATTAATATTTAGATAATTATAGTATTAAATACTCTTACCGTTTGCTTGCCAAGTATGTGAATTGTGATGTATAGTGATGAGGCAGATTATCTAATAAAATGAGTTTTCCTTAATTGCAGGTAGACCTTTCAGCAACATTTACCAGAATATCGAGAGTCCTCAATATGACACATACAGCGAGGAAAGTAAGGATCAAGAAGAAGTGACTTACGACAGAAGTAAAAGTAACCGGTCAGACGACAGCAAGGACGATCTGAGGAGGTTGGGAAGAACAGATATAGAGCCTTTCAGTATTGACGAACAGGATACGTCTGAGAGTTGCATTGTGAAATGTTTTTGGTAAGTAATATATGAGAATATGATAACATTTTGTTCTAAGACAAACAAATTTGTTAAGTCACGGACACATATACATTATCCGGAATCTCTCCAGCCTGAAAAAACAGCGCTATAAAAAGAACTTTGTGATAATACTATAGAACTAAAAATCGAACAACGAGCGTCGAGTTTTTAAATTTCTGTCATGTGTTCGATTTTCAGTTCGATTGTATAATATTAGCGCAGAGTTCTATTTTCAATAGTAGTTTTCCCCGACCGAAGAGATTCCAAATAATAATAATAATAATAGTTATCTATTTCTCTCACAATCACTTAGCACATACAGAAAAGTACAACACAAGGTAAGTAGCAAATGATGTATTCCGACTTCGAGCCTTAAGATGAGAAAAATTATTTTTTTTCTGCATAGCATCAGCTAATTGTGCTAATGATTTCGGAATTGTCCTACTTGATGACCTACTACATCAAGAATGTTACATTGGATTTTCGAAGAATATTGAAGACAATGTAACCTACATTACTGACATGTCTCAAATATTATGTAACTGTATCTTAATAATTATTATCACTACATTGATATAAAACAAAGTGGTTTTTTCTGTCTGTCCCTATGTATGCTTAGATCATTAAAACTACGCAACGGATTTTGACTCGGATTTTTAAATAGATAGTGATTCAAGAGGAAGGCTTATATGTATATAACAGGCATAATATAGTAGAGAAACACTGATAATTTTAGAGGTTTCTAATGTGATGAAAATAAACACATTTTGCGCTTTCATTGCAAACGCTGGCTGTACCCTACGATAAAAATAATGTACTACAGTATACTTTACTTTTTTGTAGAACTTTTTAAGGTGTACACACCTTAGAAAGTTCTACAAAAAAGTCTGCGATGGTATGTGTATATCTCTTAGGGATAACCCACAATAACCATTTTTTATCCTTTACTTTTTACGAGAAATAATGCCTTATTTACGAAGCGATTTTAAGCAATACAGCATTAATATTTATCCAATGTACTTTAAATACATCGTGCATTTAATATACATCAATATGGCTCTTTACAGCATGTTATTTAAATCAATATTTTAGAAGATATTAAAGATTTAAAATGCAGGGACAGGTTGGACCGGCCGAGGGGGCTGGTGGCGTGTATTTTCAAAAGCTATATATGTATATACGGATAAAGTTGATTCTTATCAAACTAAATACGTTACTCACTATAAGCATTTTATGCACATTATAGTAGCCCTTTAAACCATACAGTTTAAATTAATGTGTTATATTTAGAAGATATCGTAAAAACTAAAATTTATATTCAACGCGAAATATATACACCTACATATCCTAAGTCCTAAAAACATTTTCAATATTGTATACAGAAGTATATTGCAGTGAGTAGAGTTATTTGCTGAAGATGTTTTTTCTCCAATAACACTATTCCACGCAGGCGAAGCCCCGGGCAAAAGCTATTACAAGATAAATGTAAAAACAATTTTATGGGGCAATAAACTAACAATTGTATTTTTGTTTTAGCATGAGGCGCAGACGATGAATATTTACATTATAATAAACAAATAACAACAGAAGAATGAATCCAGAATTTTATGTTTTGATTGCATTTCAACCTTTGATATGGTGACTGTAATTTTTGATTTTCATCCTTTCGTGATCTACAACTTATTCAATATTTTCGTGATGACTTTTCAATACATATGTATACTAGAGATTTTATCCTCAACAGTGCATAACTTTTGTTGGTTTAATTTTGTCGGTCGAATTGATCACACATTAGTCTGAAGTCCATCTTAAATGTCGCGCCAAACTTTTAGTCCGCTCTGAAGTTACTACACTATTCTTATTACTTCGGGTTAGTGACAAAATATTCAGCTGTGCTGAAGTAACTTCAAAGTGGATTAAAAGTTAATTGGCGCGTACTGTGCTGTTGTTAATAAAATAAAAATAGCTTATTACCATTTTCAGAAGATTAAATTTAACCAACAAATGATCAGATCACATCAGATATTTATCTAACGTTATCTAACACTGTAAGGAGTCTCGCTATGGATATTTTATTTAGCTCTCATAGGTATTCAAGTCTTTTAATCTTTGTTACTAACTTGTCTTTACTTACGGCCCGTTTCAGTAACCCATCTATCTATAACAATCTGTTAAAAACGTCGCCATTCAATCATTTGACGGTTTCTTGGGGATACAAATTTGAGGTTTCTAACAAACAGCAAGTTATTGGTAATAATTTATTGGTAAACAAATAGTTATTGGAAGATAGGTTTTTGAAACGGGCCAATGGAGCATCAAACCAACTGTCTTTATATTAGTTGATTGCAATGTTGCCAGATCTCCAAGTCAGAATAAAACATTAGTAACTTCCAGACATAGACGTCCTGTATATCAAGGAATCTTAAAATATCCACATAACAAGTACCGGGTGTAAATTTTTACTGGTATTATTATTTTGCAGTGATTCAGATTTTATGAGTTTTTCAGTCATGGTTATATAGAAATTCATGCTTGATACTCTGTTAGATATACACGGCTATCTATATCGAATCGTTGGTAATAACGAACACCAAAGTATTGTTCTCGTTTGACAAAAAGCCTATGTTAAGTTACTACTCACTTGAATATGAAAAGAGATGAAGTACAACGAAATGGTGAGACTTAGTAAGCCTTTACTCATCTACATACATACTTAGCATGACCGCTGTAGAAATGCGTTTTGTCGACACAAGTATAGACATACAGACAGATAGCATGGACAAAATGACAGCTTTCCTTTGCCAATCTGTCACTTTGTCTCTTCTTCCGTAGAAAGAAACCAGTTCTACGATGGTTATGCTATGCGCGTTGGTAGGTACAATGATAAAACATGTTAATATTTTATGTGCATTTTATTGTTTTATTGTATTGTTATCTTGGAACATAATATATTTTGGAAATAACTTTTTCGATTCCATAATAATGCTTACTTATTTTACCTTTTCGTTGTAGTCTACTGAGATAATAACTACTATTTTCATTATATCATCATCATCATCATCGAGCACAAATGCTGCATGAAGCACGATGGCTTCACGTGCCTCCATAGTGCTTTCATAGATTGTTAGACCTCACGATATATTTTATCTTTTCTTCTTGTGTAGTGTGTTTCTTTTTCCTTTCCTTTCTTTTCTTTGAGACCAAGCGAACAGATCTAGTCTCTGCACCTTAATAATATTTTAAGGGCAGCATGTACTAGATACTTGTTCGTATTTATTTGGCAAGATAATAATTTTATTATAATTATAAGGCAACATATACAATGGAATGACCTGAAACATGAATAAACCGAAAGCAAGAAAATCATATAATGCAGTATAGATTTTAAACAAAGGTTGTATGTGTAATTTTAATTAATTATTTTTATTACTATTATTAATAAATGTTAATTAAATGAACGACGAACGTGTTTAATTCATATCCAAACAATATAAAACCATGGAGGAATTATATTATTGGTCTATGAAAAAACTCAGCTACTGTGCTGTGTGCATAATATAATCATCCCATTTTACGTTAGAGGTTCTATTGCGCCGTGCGGCGAAATTCGACCCAGTAAATCCTTATTCAAATCCTTAAATCAAAATTTTGGAGGTTTTATGGAATAAAAACTTATCGAATAGCTATTATTGACATTTCAGATACTCTGAAAATGACACTGTATCCATATTAAATTATCCTAGCAAATTATTTATTATATAATTCGCATTTGATTCGTGAATGAATAATTTCTAAATAATGAATGAACTTTTACAAAAACACGGCTGCTCGACCGTGTTCTCAGTTCCGGATGGTCTGAAGGAGCTGATGTCGGATATTTCAAGAGAAGTAAGTTACAATGAATCATTCGAGGTTTTCAATGCAATAACTAGATTACAATTAAAGTATGTCAATTCCTAGTATAATTAAAGTAAGATAATTCATCGCAGTAGAAATTAATAAAATTCATAATTAAATAATAATAATGAAAGGTCAAATACTTAATTACAAAAATTAAAGCTAAAATACGTCATAAAATGTTAAAATGTAGAAAAAATAATTATAATAAATTCATCTTTTCATCTATAAAAATAAATCCATTAAAATCTTAAAACTAACCTATACAATAATATCTAAAACTTCAAATTATTTAGAAATACTTTAACCGAGTAGTAACATTTATAACATTTTTGCTAAATAATCTTTGAGGAGGCTCTTAAACGATCCTAATTCTAATAACTTAATTTCTTTAGGCATTCTATCAAATATTTGAATTGCCATGCAGAAAATACTTTTGTGCATAAATTCGGTATTTACTTCTATGCTTCTTAGTCTATAGTGATCTCTGAATAATTAAATTGCTAATAATCCTCATTCCTTGCCTCTAATATCATTAAAGTCATATTGCAAACTATACTTGACCAGGTCATAAGAGAACAACCGTCAAAAATACTAGAATTCATCACCAACTACCTCTCTGCCCTCATCATCACCCGGGAACACGGAGTGATGGCGGTGCGGGTGCTGGACGATTTGTGCGACTGCAGACCCTCGCTGTCTCAGCATCTGATGCAGCTTGGGCTCAGTGATGACAAGGCTAAGGACCTGGCGAACATCATAAGTGATGAGATTGAGGGGTTCGCACCGGTTGGTGAGAAAGGTAACACAATTATAACTGTCATAATTATTACTATGGAAAAAAGCAGCGAAGACCAGGAACACATCAGCATTAATGACATTGAGTGATTCGCATGAGAAAGTGTAGACGATAATAATTATAGTAATGGGGTTCGTTACCAATGTATCAGCACTTATCATCATTCGTGGTGATAACGATGCGGTGCTGGACGACCAGTGCGACTGCAGACCCTCGCTGTCTGAGCATCTGTTGCAGTCGGGGTTACGTGGTACCTGGTGAACATAATCCATGGGGAGATTGAGGGGAAAGGTAAGTAGCGAAACGGTAGTTAATAATTATTCTATAGCTAATAATAATAATAATAATGATTTAGGTAATGGAATTAAGGCAAATAAAGAATACATTATGTCAAATAATAAGTGGCTATATATATAAGGCTATATAAGGCTATATAAGGCTATAAGACATTAAATTTTTGTAATAAGCATATATTTACAAAAAATCCTAATCTACAAAATCAGTTCCTGAATAAAAATTTAAAAATGTTACTCAGTTGATACTTATTTCCTCTATAAAAATATTTCACAAGTACAATTTTTTTTAAATATAATTAATACTCATAATATTAAGGAAAAGAACCATTTTTACAGACAAAATTAAAGAGACCAAAATCCTTGGGCGTATCCTCAAGAAGATGCCCCTGGATGAGGAGACGGCTGCCCAGGTGTGTGAGATAGCGAGGAACGCGTACAGAGACTACTGGTACAGAATGAATAAGGAGAAGGAGGCAAGTATTCAGTTTTATTGTTAAATAATTAAAATATCAGCTTATCACAATCGCCGCGAAAAGCCTGAACACCATCATTACAACATCCGTGGCACATAGTTACTACGTAATCCGTGGTGGTCTGAGTGTACACCATCTCAACTTGTAGCTATCGCGCGAAAGGCAAAAGAACACATAATGCTACAGCTACTTAAATGTCACTTATTTGCCGTGCAATAAAGAAACACACACACCGATACATTATTTTTGTTCCAATGTATTGTTTTTGTTTACAAAATAGTGAAATTTTGTCGTAACAAAGTATAGGAGGCAGTTTTATAACAAATATATAAAGTAATATTTGGCATTAATGTGTAAATTGCCCGTACCTGGGTAGCCGAGCTTTGCTCGGAGTTCTGATAAATGAAAAACAATTAAAAGCATCACAAAAATACCTATCTTCCTGACCGGGATTCGAACTCACCACATTCCGAATTTTCGAACAAAGCAAAAATTATACATACGCATACCAAACTGCCATTCAGACTGACATGAGAGTCGAAATTATTGATATGTTGTTGCACGACGAAAGAAAAAATATATATAAATTACAAATGCGCAGTTTTACAGGGATAAGACCTAGCTAGATCGATGTTTCTCCCCCAAAAGCCTGCATTCTAAATTTCGTGGTGGCACCACCGTCATGTCTGTTACTCTGAGCGACTAACAAACTCAAATGGCAAAGTATACAAGCACATTTAGAAACATAGAACGTTTATCATCATATTATTATTAAGGGCGTGAATATATTACACTGTACGCTTTCCAGAAACTGAAGCCAAAACCAAAGTTACCGTCGGAGATCGCGGCACAGCACACGCTTGCTATTTACAAGACCACCAGACCCACGCTTGAAGAGATGAACATAGCTGCTGAGAAAATACAGGTATTGCTCGTAAAGATAGACTGTTAGAAATGCCAACTACATTATATGGCCGCGTTTTTACTACACCAGACGACTTGCAGCTGTTTTTAAGGTTTATGCTCCACAAGGAGCCAGTGGAAATAAGAGAATATATTTTCTCGCATTCACAGCTCAAGGCATTCTTTGGTCAGAGTTAAGTTTATCTGCCTCTTATGACATGGTTTTTAGCCGACCTTAGGTACTTTCTATCCACCCTTTTCAATTACAAGGTTAAATATGAATAAAACAAAGATACACCTTACAATTATTATAAAGTAATGGTTGAGTAAATACCAAGATATAAATTGTGTGCTTAAATTAAAGTTAAACTATGTTTATCATTGCAGGCTGCCTACAAAGGATATTATATCCGAAAGAATCTGCAGCATTTGAATCCGAAGGAGATGAGTCTAGAGATCTACACGCTGCCGCCCGTGATGACTTCTGGCTCGAGAACTATAGATTTTGGACCAATTGTCGTTAGTACTAACTATAATATTAAGTAACAAAGATTTAGAGTTATTTTAAACATCTATGAAGTAGTCTTCCAAATTGCCTTCAACTTTCACTAGATTAAAATTATGGATCAGCCTCGTCCTATTCATATTCTAGATACCTTTTTCCTAGGAGTGAGCATTGCATACATCAGTGGTCGCAATTATAAACTTGGGACAGTAGAAAAAAAATGTTACTCGCAATAATTCGAACCGTCGACTAGTCATTCTAGCTTCTAGCCGTCGAAATAAACATAACAAGGTAACTTTATTCCATGTAATTTTAATTCGTTCACTTCTTATCAATCAGAATATCAAAGTACAAGAAGATAATATAGAAGCGTTATTCGGTGAGGAAGAGCATTTTTACGAGCCGGGGAAGATAAATAACACACCAGCAGCTAATACTATGATATCGAGACATTCGGAGACTCAGGGTCAGATTCTTTATGGTTTAAGGGTAATTTAGCAGGCGGAATGCCTAATGGGTAATGAGTATGACGCAATGCTGTTCTAAAAATTGGTTAGATAGTTACAATAGTTAAACAAAATTAATAATTGTACATTATATTATAAAGATGGATTGCAGTTTCTTTGTAAAACCCGATAACGGCTGGACCGATTGGCTTATTTTGATCTTGAAATAATTAAGGATAATACCAGAAACGACAGTTAAATTTTCTCATAAAACTGTTCGGTAGCATAAATTCGGGTATCCAGTGTCACTTGACTGTTGACTGTGACTGACACGGCAGTTGGTCAGGTTATATCTGTTTGGTTGGACTGCAAGACAGTTTTATTTCAGAAAAATAGGTCGGGCCACGTAGGTTGTAGGTGTAGACTGTAGATAGTAGGTGTAGGTAGTAGGTATAGGTTTTGGTGTTGAAATTGTAGATTATGTGGGTAGGTTGGTAGGAGTAGATGTAGGTGAAGGTGTAGTTGTAGGTATTGGTGTAGTTGTAGATGTTAATGATTGTGTAGGATGTAGGTGTAGTTTTTTATTTATTCCAGTTCATAGTTAGACAAATCAACGTGTGTCGGAACAGCTAGTTTTAAATATAACTAGAAGAGTAAACAACATAAAAAAAAAATTGCAGCTTCTAAATTAATTCATTTTTTATTTTAGAGCTACATAGGTCTGGAAGTCCGAAATATGCAGACGGCGACATCACAGCTGCGGTGGTAAGAACAGTTTCATTTATGTAAAATCATTACAACCAAATATAAAGCTTGATACGGAGTGGATCTGATAGGAAAATTGTAGTATGAATGATTATGA
This sequence comes from Phengaris alcon alcon, assembly GCA_037179445.1. NCBI lineage: Eukaryota > Metazoa > Arthropoda > Insecta > Lepidoptera > Lycaenidae > Phengaris > Phengaris alcon. The sequence continues at coordinate 504,595 of JAYRCH010000162.1, read as the reverse complement.
TTTTCGGTCCTCGGCACTCAGAGTGAATGGAAGGATATCTTCTACCTCGAAGCCACGAAGAAGGCCAACAAGGATAGGGAAGAGCTTAAAATGTCTGCCCCGCCCGGTGTTTTGATAGATGTCACTGTTGGACTGGACAATTTTAAAGATGGTATGTTTTTCTCTTTAACAGTAGCCATACACCATACTGTCTATCGTCCAATGGGCATGACGGTCAGTTCTAATTGATCCAATCAATTAGAACTGACCGTGTGGCGGTGTATGGGTATCGAGCATGGATTGGCGTGACAGTTATAAGTTTGTGGAGTTATTCAAAGACTAACTGCAGATTGTATCAAGCCTGCAGCGTTATGGCGATTGGACGATAGGCAGTGTGGTGTGTGTCTACTGTATTACTACGAAAATGCTTAGATTCGTAATGTAGTTAGAGAATTGGTTGATCAAAAAGAATTAAGACTTCAAAAGCCATGGATGAATGTTTGTTACTCTTTCACGCAAAAACTACTGGAAGGATTTTGATGAAATTTGGTATGGTAGTAGTTTAAGATCTGGATTAATACATAGGCTACTTCTTATCCCGAAAAAGTGCAGTCTTCCCGTGGAATACTGTAATTACGCGGGTGGAGCCACGGGCCAAAGCTAGTATAGAATAGATAGAAATGAATATCTAACATTGTCTTTTGGAACTTTTTAAATATCATGTTACGATAACAAGTAGTTATTTGCAATACACACATTTGTTTGACGAAATATCTCGAACTATCCAATTAAGTATTTCTTAAAAGCAGGGCTGAAAAGAACCTTTCAAGTGATGGCAAAAGTTAAAGACCTAAATAAAATTTCAACAAAAGCTTTATTTATACTATTTGATAGATGATAATTTACTTTCAGATGACACTTGTGATTTTAATTCAATTTCTAAGAATGCACTGAAGAATGAACAGGGTGATGCAGATACTCAAGGCAACATACAAATGGAGGATAATAATTGAAAAACCGAGTAGATTATATAACTTACAGTTAATAAAAACTACGATAATATTTTGATAAAATCTTTAAAGAAAAAAAAAGTTTTGAATTAGAAAACGTTATTTACTTTCGTTTAAAACTGTATTTAGATTTTTATTTCACAATCGCCTAGTAAGTGTCGGATAGCTTATCCGGAAGTTTTGTCGCTGCTTACTTTAATATCGAGCGACAGAGACAAAATGCCAATAAGCTATCTGACACTTATCAGTAGGTAGATTGTGGAGCTACAGGGCTATTACCTAACTACGTTGAAATTCATGTAAATGCTTGTATAAATTCTCCCAGCCAATTGATGTCGGGGTTTTACGCAACTAGGTATGTACTGTAACATATGAAATGTTATAATTTTAATTTATAATTTTATGCTATTAATTAATTATAAAAATTCAAGAGCATTTCAAATAAATTGTGTACTTTAAAACACCGCCGATGTTTTAATTTCATATTTAAAACAATTTATATAATTTTTGAAAAAGGCCATCATATTGTGTAATATCGAAACGCAATATTATCACTTTACTTCAAAATTATAAACCATGCCAAACAATAACATAACCTAAAATATGTTAAACATTTTCGCATTTAAAAATAAGTTTAATCAATTAGATTTTTATAGAAAAGAAGTAAGTTTAGATATTATTGGATTCTTTTCGATGTTCGGACCTATGAGATTACATGGTTGAATTGTTTTGTAAACTCACAGGCCACAATATTTATTACGAATGAAAAGAAAGAATAAATCAAGAGGCAAGAATATTTGCGATCGAAGTGGCTTACAGAGTAGGTACCTTTCTATGAAGCACAGATTATTTATTAATTACCTAGTAATAATATGAAGTCTACATAGGATAACCGCCTCCGTTTTTGGATGTCGGTTAAAAATGTCGAAGCCGGGAGCACAATAGGTCTCTGCTCCGTTTAACAGTTTTCTTTTCATGGCTTATGTCAAAATGCACTACGTCACACAATTTGATTGGTCTAAAGGGCGTTTCATTCGTTCTCTGAAGGACAAAATGGCGTACTATTTAGTTGGACATGCCCGTAGGCTTGCACAATCTTTTTTGACATTTTAACTTTTTAAATTATGTTTTGAAAAAATTGTAATGTCAAAATGATGACCATGACCAACGAAAGTTAAAGTTCATAATAGCCCCGCAGATCCTTATCTAAATAATTGTAATCTATTGACTTCTTTGTAATAAAGTATTATTCAGGTAGAAGGTGTTTCATTTTGTAATTTTAGGAATGGGACTACTGATGACAATAGGTAATGTTGTACAATTAATATTTTTAGTCTTAATTATTTGCACTATTATGTATTCTGTGGTCTAAACTCTAAAGTAACACTAGTCCATGGACGGCTTATTGGCCATAAGCCATGGCTTACTTGATTTAGCATTTGATACACAATTTTTTATTTTCTACAAATATACATTTTATAATAATTTTATCTTTTAAAAATAATATTTTACAATTTCTTAAATTTATAATTTATTTTCTATTTATTTAAAATGGTGGATTTACATTGTATGGCACATAAGTATGGCCATCTACCTGAAGGACTGAACGAATTGATGACTGACATAAGTAGAGAGGTGAGTAATAATTTGTTACGTAAACAAAAATGTAAGCATCTTATTTGTAAAAACAATATTCAATTATAATAATGTAAGATTTTGTTACTTATTAGAACAAAATTTTACATTATTATAATTGAATACTGTTTTTACAATGCTTACATTTTGTTTACGTACGTAGCTCTAATTAACAAATTTATTTAGCGGATTTAAATATGAAACTTCGACGGACCAATTTTAAACGACTGGTAACTCCTGTGATGTTTCAACATTCATAGGCACTATCAAGCGATTTTCATGCTCGTTAGCAAATTGTATATTCCATAAAAAATCCGTTCAGGTACTACGCGCCCAGCCCGAAGATATTCACGGTTTCATTGCGCGCTATCTAGGCGCTCTACTAGAAGCCAGGAAAGCGCTGATCATCGCTAGCGATGTATGTGAGGATATCCAAGATAGTTGTTATAGAACAGAACAGAAGGAGGTGAATGAGAAGGAAGAAGGTTCTGTTGATGAAAGGAAGAGACCTTTTAAAGAAGAAATGGAAGCAAATGCGCAGGAAGATAGTAAAGAACTTAATAATTGTGTATTCAAGGAACAGCCTCCGTGGTTCAGCGGCTTAGAGCTTGGTTCTCGACTCGGAGATCATGGGTTCGATTCCCGCGTTGGAACAACAAAAAATGTTGTTTCCAAGTTTGGACAGGACAATGCAGGCTTATCACCTTGATTGTCTGACAAGGGAGATGATCTATGCGTCGGATGGGCAGTCCTACGCCTGATCTCACGCCAACCGTGTTGGTTAAATTCATCCCCCTGGGTTATGAGAGTTAAGGAAGAGGGACTGCCCTTGTGTACTGTGCACATACTTGGGCACTATAAAAGTAGCTCTGCGTAGCCCGGCTGGTTTCCACGAAACTAGCCACCGCCACCGAAAACGGTGTGGGAACTATTATTCAAGGAAAGGCAATTTTATATAGAATATAGGTAGGTGGTTTCTATGCAAATGACGTGGTCTCTACTCTCTTCACCAATCACTTACCATTTGAAAATAGTAACGTGGCCAATTTCATGACAGAAACTTGCTAAGCATTATTTACCTATTTACCGACTTAGCGATTTGTAACTCTATGAAGAAACAAACAGTAGCAACAAATAATGTGCAAAATTATTTAAGGGAATATCGACCGTATTTTTCCTTGTTCACAGAGAGAGAACTTGGAGATGCAGTAATCGAGACAAATGAATCACAAAGCACAGTCGGCGTTGGACAACCAGCACAAGATGAGAGTCCACAGGATAGACCCGGCAGTTCATATGTTGAGGTGGATTGGTAGTTTTGTTGTATCTCAAAAAAGTAATAAGCTTCTGAATTGTAAGGCCCATCCAGACTTCTATCAAGCAGCCTCGAGGAATATGTGGACAATGACATACGTTATACGTCTCCTTCTCGTTCCTGTTAGTGGGGTGCGTTGCGTTGCGTCGCGTCGTCACAACGGATGAGCTAATAGGGCCTCAGCCTAAGGAGCTGTTTCATAATCTTCTAATAAGAGGATCAGGAGTAAGCGTCGAAGGAAGACGTGATTCTACGTAGACGTGATCTCCTCATGGAGCAGATGGATCTCCTATCCCTATTATGAGATCGGAGGAAGCGCTTATCCTCTCTATTGGAGCAAAATTAGTTACGTTAAATAATTAACGTATGTATTTCTATTTCAGACTGAAGAATACTATAGGTATCGCCAACACAGAGGTATTATACTATCTTTTTTATTTTAGCGTTGGTAGGTCTTGATTTTGGGACGTGGTCCCTGTTCCATAGACAAAGTTTATCATGTATTTAGCTTCTTGATTTTCGAAACACCAGTGGTGTTACAAGTTGCTGATGATCTTAACCCCTATTTTACTCCGGTTTTCTGCAGGTAATTTCTCTTCCACCGTCCTGACGATGTTATTAGGTATATTTTGAACTACCTGGTGCCCACAACTTCGTTTGCGTAGCACTAACGGAAACAGAACTCTATTTTTTTAAACAAAACGCTAAGATAAAAGTAGCCCAAGTTACTCCTTATTACATCAGCTATCTGCCAGTGAAAGCCCCGTGAAAATTGGTTCAGCCGTTTCAATGATCAGCCGGAACAAATAGACCGACATACAGACAGACGGACGGACATTTTTATATATATATATATATAGTACCGTACTTTATATTAGGTTATACATATTATGAAATTGGCGTTTTGTCGTACTGGTCACTTTGATCTCAAATATATCTTCTTTGGTTAGGAATTCCAATTTCAAATTTATACCGCTATTTACTTAGGTATGCATTTGTGTTTGGAAAACCGTAATTCATTTGTTTTTTCCTCTTTTGGTTTTTTCTTTGGGTCACTCTGTTTACAAAATGGAAAACTTGAAATATCGTATTATTTTCGACTACGAGTTTTACCGTGGCACCAGTGCTACAGAAACGGCTCGAAGGATTAATGATGTGTATGGCTAAACAACCGAGGTTGGTTATTCGCCCTAGGCCACTGCTGCTTCAGGACAACGCTAGACCAAACACTGCACAACAGACGGTTACCAAATTAAAAGAGCTTCAATTGGAATGTGTAAAATCTCCACCGTACTCCCCGGACCTTGCTCCAAAAGTAATGTGTTGGATTTTTTTTTTTTTCGAAATTTGGATAACTTCTTGCAAGGGAAAAAATTCAACTCCGATGGGGCAGTCCAAAGCGCCTTCAAAGATTTTATTGATTCCTGTCCGAATAGTTTTTTTAGTAAAGGAATTAATGAACTATCTATACCTATGGCAAAAGTGCATAGATAGCAATGGTATATACTTTGATTAAATAAATATATTATGTTTAAAAATATCGACTTTATGTTCCTCCTTTACAAAATGCCAATTGCATATGTAATGACCTAATATAATATATTCACTTTCATATGCATTTAGTGCAAAGGTGATAATTTAAAATTACTAACAGACACTTGAATTTTTTTATTTATATTTATATAGATTTCTGGTCCCACTCCGTGTTCTCTCTGCCTGGGTCGTACATGAATTTGCCGAAGTGGAAGCCGTACTCCGTCTACGACTCCATAAATACCGCCTCCAGGCCGTCCTCCTCCAAACGGGGCCACAGCGGGAATAGTGACTACATCGTCGACAGAATGTGTGAAGATGCTGATAGCTCGACTTGAATAGACTTATACTTATAGAAATGTATTTATTTTTATCAAATAGACCAGGACACGAGCAGACGGACTGTCCGATGGTAAGCGTTACTGCCGCCCATTTACTCTTGACTTTGGCCACATTTGACATCATTTCATCATTTCACGAAACTACTGTGTAATATATTATATCACATACCTAGTCTTGCCATAAATACTGAAACAAAGAAAAAAAATTCTATTGCAAATAACATTTATTACTTTTACAGTGTGTTAGTTTAATACATAAATATAAAATAATTTAAAATATAAAAAGCTTATTCGAAGTGGTCTCCATTTGCTACAATACAGTGATTTAAACGTTGAGGCCAGTTATCAATAGAAGCACGCACTCTTTCCATGGGAAAATTCGTCACTGCCAATCGTACGGATTGTTTTAGGGACTCCAAATTATCATGGCGTTTAGAGCAAGCCGTACTCTCTAAAATTGACCATAAATCATAATCCAGCGGATTAAGATCGGGACTAGACGACGGCCAGTCTTCAGCTCTCATGAAGTCCGAAACGTTCGTTTCCAACCAAGGCCTGCGTACCTGCGTAGACCGAGCTTTATGACCTGGCGCCGTGTCTTGCTGGAAGGACCATTCTTGGTTATTAAGCATGGTGTTGTTAAGGGGCTTCACTACCTTCTCAAGAATGGTATCTTGATACACTTGTGCCGATGTTTTGATACCTTTTTCACAAAAGTATGGCTCAGTCACTCCTTCATAGCTAATACCCCACCAAGCCATCATTGAAGTCGGATAGTGCCCACGTTGCACTCTGTCGACTAATTGGGAACCTTCCTTAGAGCTTTGAGTATAAATAAGGTCATTTTGTTTGTTAAAATGTTGCTCAAATGTAAAAAAATCTCATCCGTAAACAAATTTTTTTGAGACCTCCCTTTGCGTACCGCTTCAGTAGTTGTTTAAATTTTACCACCCTGTTCTTTTTAAATTATCAGTTAAGAATTGACCAGTACGTCTCTTATAGGCTGCAAATCCTAAGTCATCTTTTGAAATACGCGACATGATTGTAGGTGCTATGGAGCTATCTTCATCTCCCGAGATAAAATCTTTTGCTTTCGGACAGGATTTCTTCGAATTCTTTCCCTTACTGCTTTGACCACCTTTTTCGTACGAACACTACGTGGACGGCCAGATCTTTTTCTGTCACAAACAGAGGAGGTCTCATTGTACCTATTAATCATAAAAGCCCAGTACACAAACATTTCTAAACCTAATACCAAGCGTATGAAGAGTTATAAAAATTGCATTTGGCTCCATACCTACTTTGTGTAATGCAATCACAGCGATTCGGTTCTCTTTATCACCCCACTCCATTTTAATATTGCAAAATATTGTACAATGTATTGGCGCCAAAATGAGAAAACACAATGAACTATCATATAAAAATGACAGATTCCAAATTCAAATGTAATATTTTGTTTATTTTTAATTGTAACAGCATTTATGGCCAGACTAAGTAACCTGTTGTGTAGGTAATGCTGAATTTGACGAATGGCCTTCTAATACTTTAAACGAGACAATCTTGTATATATAATAGTAATCTCCTAAACGGCTGTAAGTATTTCCATGAAATTTAGTATGCAGAGAGGTTTGGGGGAGGAAAATCGATCTAGCTAGGTCTTAACCCCGGGAAACTGCGCATTTCAAAGTTATATACTTATACTTTTCTTTCATCGTGCAACAATATGTCAATAACTTCGACTAAATAAATGTCAGTCCGAGTGGCAGAATGGCATGCCAATGAATATTTTATTCTGTGTTCGAAAATTAGGAATGTGGTGGGGTTTGAACCCATTCAAACCCCGGTCAGATAAATATTTTTGTCAATATTTTATTATTTTAAATCTACTAGAACTCCGAGCAAAGCTCGGTTACCCAGGTACTTATTATTAAAGTAAGCAAGGGGGCTTCGAAGATGTAAAACCAAGGGATTATTTTCAAATCTTCAATATTTAAGATGACGCGTTGATGATGGGGCTGGAGGGATATGCGGAGACACCGTGCGCATGATTTTTTTAATAAAAAACAGGCTCGTAGAAAATGAAAGCTTGCAACAAAACAGTTTTTTACGTGTAATTTAAAAACTATAAATATGTTTTAATTGATTTGCGGACAAATCACAGTGTGGAGCTAAACAAACATACTTAATATAACAATTTTGGAAACAAAAAGCTTCCGAATGTCAATAAAATGGTAATCTCGTTTTCACAGAGATCTTTGTGATTCATTATTTTGTATTACGAACGTTGCTTAAATGTGTTATTCTGCAGCTCAACAAAGGTGCAAGAGACATGAATCCCTACATAAATTTTAATTTTATTAGTTTTGGTAATTTCTTAGAAAAATGGACATCCCCTCAACCAAAATCTCTTGTGCGTCTTCTCAATTGTACTTGGTTTCTGCGGTTCTACCCAAATAAAACAAAGTGTAATTTTCATCATAATAATATATTTCTACAAAATCCACTTAGCATATTTAAAACTAATCGTAGGGCATTTTATAACATCAATTATTATTTTTGGTAATATAATATTTTTATTAAAATTAGTGCAATCTTTATTAACAACTTAAATGCACCCAATATATTCTACAATATAATATAAACTTTTAAATCATATAAAAATAAAACAACAGAAATATGCACCATGTGATAACAACAAAAGTGTCTAACAACAAAAGTGTCTAACAACAAAAGTGTCTAACAACAAAAGTGTCTAACAACAACAAGTGTCGTGTTCTATGTTACAGAATGTAGCTGCTTGTTGCTGCCACAGATTTTTTAAAATTTATCATTATTATCTTTCCATTTACAAAGTTGCATCTCAATGTTTCTCATAATTCTGTAATTTTGTTAATAATCAAAATTTATCCAAATACTGATTTATTATGATTGTTAACGAAATTACAGATCAAAGGTAAATTTATCCTAAACATTGTGCTTTAAATATTGCAATAAACCTCCTATATTTCTACTCAGCTGTTAAATTGTAAAATGCACCGTGCATTTTACAATTTAACAGCTGAGTATTTTCATCATATGTAACGTAATTAACAAATGTCATATAAAATTACAAGTTAGTATTAATATACAATAATCATAGGTTAGTAAAATCACAGCATAAAAATAGTGCGAATGCTAGTTCAGGCCTTCCTAGTTCCTATAGGAATCTGTGAGGTGTGTTTGCTATTATAAGCTTTGTTCAATTGATACAGGACTCAAGTTTATCCTATTTCATTTTTCTACTTTTTATTTTATGACATGGACCAGGAATGGAGAAGACGGATCGCCTGATGGTAAGCGATTACCACCGCCCGTGGACATTCGCAAAACCAGAGTAGTTACACTTGGAACTCCTCTGATTTTGCGCACTTGCGTCAAAGATCAGGAATCTTTAAAATCCCCAACCCCCCTTGGGTCTCCTGTAATCTCACTCAGTCGGCGAAACACAATGCAAGCGTTATTTCATGCCGGTTTTCTGTGAAGCCGTTGTATTTATTCGGTCGAGCCGGCCCATTTAAGACGTTACGACAGGTATTATTATACCATTACTTCCTAGATATTACATTTTACACGCTATTATGAAACCGGTGATTGCTAAAAAACTTTTCAGATCCATAAAAAATGTCATTACATAAAAACGGCACTTACATTATAATACATCTAGGTTTAAAATCTGATTCCTTCAGTCACGAGCACTAATAAGTAAACAAGGAAATATACACAACTACATAACAATAACGAACTCTGGAATTGAAAAATTTAGGATCGCTAAGTGATATTACTTCGTCATCGTAAATAGCGATGGCATCTTAGCTAAAGGTAATATTTTTATATACTTGTAAATTTAGTGTGTATACGTGTTAGAGCTGGTTATTTCATAACTTAAAAGGCTAAAAGAGTATACTTAATATTTCTATTTATACTATTAAAGTTACACTAACAGTAATGCACTGAGATCCCAGGCCCGCCAGACTACCCTTCTATTCTATAGGCCCACCGCATAAACTAGCGGGTATGCATACGTTCATTGTATAAACACTACAATATGACATACATTTTGTCATAGAATATAAGGGGAGTCTGGCGGGTCTGGGATCTCAGTTCATAACTGTAACAGATTCCCAATATTCGAGATCTTGTCTTACGCTTTGGTATGATATCATTAAGACCAATAATTTTTTCATTGCAAATTCATGTTATTTTCACTGGTCAATTTGGATTATGCAAAATCCAAATTACGTATTCATAGAAAACTGAAAAGTAATCTCTGCAGGCATTGACGTACTATATGAACAGTATCGGCAAAGTTCCTGCTCGACCAGTTTCTACACATTTTCCTTTGCACTAGGACGGCTCGAATAATTTTAACGCAAAGTGACCGCATCGACTGCAGACGTTGTTGAAATTCGTATTCACACGCAAGTATGTATGCGTAATTTTATGCCAGGTCGAGCGGCAACTTGTTCGATAGTACCTTTCTTTCCAACGAAGGTGACGTCTCGATCAGTCCACCAGAAAAACGGTTGTCATGTTTATGTTGTCATGTGTTTTACTCCTAAAAAGTATATCGATCAGTAATCTATTCGAAATCGTCTCTCAGATCGCGTCCACTCCGCCGCCCATCAGCTTGTTGCCATACTCGCTGAGAAGCTGAAAAATATAAAGATTTTCTCAGTATTTTTTACGTGAGTACACCATTAAAACATTAGGTAATAAATGCTCTTAACTCCAGCAACGCAAAAAATCATCAACAATCTAAGGTAAGGCTTTTGCGTGCAAAATAGCAAGTGTGCAGATCACACTTTCAACGAGCTACGGATCCTGCTGCTACTTTTATAGCGCTATAGTTTTTGCCGCTATTATATTAATTAATACGTTTTAATATATAAATCAGATGCAAATATTTTGATTAGGAATTTACCTTATACAGGAACATGTAATGATGTCTATTCGTCAACGAGTGCGGGCGCTGCGCGCGCAGGCGCCGCACAACGCGCGGCACATCAGCGCGCCCGGCCGCCAGCGCGCGCGCGCACTCCTCCGCCGCCACCAGAGCGGCTGAGCGACCCGCGCCCGACGCGCACATCACCGTGCAGGGGCGCACGGCTGAAAGATGAGGAATTATCAGTTATTTATACACGAAAAATAACAGAATTCACTTGTAAATAGCACAGGGGAAAAATATAAAACTCTGCCTTCAGTCTCCATCAAAAAAAAAATCAACCGCGACCGCCAAAACTATAGGAACTACGCAGCCGCTGCGTTGTAATCGCCCCAGTTTGAAAGAGACAATTCTTACAGCACGCGATGCGTCCAGGCGAAGATCCAGGTTTTGGTTCAGATTGTCAATCATAGATTTTATTGAAAAAAAAGGTATAAATAAAGTGAATTTCCGTTTATCTCAGATATAAACTTGATACTTTATTGCATGATCTTTTTTATTTTACTTGAAAACCGAACACAAAGGACATTGGCGAATCCTGCCCGATTTTCTATCAAGAGCGGCCAAGTTTCGAATATAAGTGGTTTTACAAGTAAAGAATCAGAGAATTCATGTGCAAAATACGTACTTATCTCTGGTAATCGTTGTCATCGTATCTGTATATGTCTATGGTCTGTATATGTATATGTATATGTCTACAGCCTCCGTGTTCTAGTGGTTAGAGCTTGGCTCTCGTCTCGGAGGCCGAGGGTTCGATTCCCGCATTGAAACAACAAAAAATGTTTGTTCCAAGTTTGGTTAGGACAATGCAGGCTGATCACCTGATTGTCTGACAAGAAAGATGATCCATGCGTCGGATGGGCATGTAAAAAGTCGGACCTGCGCCTGATCTCTCGCCAGTCGTGTCGGTTATACGTCCCACTGGGCTATGAAAGTAAACGATGAGAGAGTGTTCTTGTGTACTGCGCACACACTTGAGCAGTATAAAATTACTCTTACGTTACTGGCCTGGTTTCAATAAAGCCGGCCACCGTCACCGGTGTGGGGGGAGTTATTTTTTACTATATATGTCTATGATTATCATGCTGTAAATTGTCAATTTAAGGCGTTAAAGCTCCATCTAGTCGCCCAATAGATAGATTTATTTTTTATTGGAGTATAAAGTTATTATCTTTTTCTATATTTCAACAGCTTAGTACTAGTTTTATGAAAAAAAAAACTTGGTGTGTGAAATAAATTCCCCTATACTACTTATATTTATACCAAGAAAAATAATTATTGATTTTGGTTTTCATAGCGTGAAAGCGAATCTATCATTTATTTGTTAGCATAATATTGTTTTTCCAAACAAACTAGTTATTAATATCATTACGTAATTGACATCACATCACATAGATGTCACTGTTTCGCAAACCGCCACTAGAGCAATTTTTTGAACAATAGGTTCAATATTTTATCCCCGAGTTTGGTGTATAAAATTATTGCTCTTTTTTGTTCCTATGTTCTTAAAATACAACTTACAATAAATATTTTTTGCCTACGTATTTTAGTTATCAGGCAGTAAATGTATGGCGACTTGTCGGTCTCCTTTTTAATGTTTTATCCAAAAGCGAGCGAGCGAAGCGATCAAGCAATCAAAGTCTTATAATCTATGTTTTCACATTCAGTAATTATTACCTGAGTAGTGAACTAAAAATACTACTTGGGAAAAGTATGAGGGAAATGTAAATTACTGACGTAAAAAAGCGAGCGAGCAGAGCGAACGAGTAATTTTTTTTTCATAATTCGCGACTATAAATCTGAAAGTATTCACACTAAAAAAATATACTTATTTGATTAAACACCGGTAATTTTTTGGTAAAAAAACTCATAAAAATCAACTTTAAAAATAATTACAAGCAAACGGTACATATTCTTTTCAGTTACCTCTTTATTGAGGTAACTTATTAAGTAGTATGCCTATATTGTCTGATTGTTAAACCGACAAATCACAAACTATAGCTAGTCAGCTGACTTCTTTATCTATGCGTCTATTATTTTAGTTAGTACGAGGTTAGTAGGTACTACCGGGCCAACGCCCCGGTCTTTTTACCCGACTGGGTTATTGGATGACCTAAGGCGCACAGGCTCAACTTACTTTGACCGTCCGCTTTCTTGCCGAGCGTGCCATTCGTAGGTTTCCTCAAATTCTCCTCCGCCTTGGCCGGCGAGTAAACGTTGAGGCCGGTGCCCGAGCCGTTCTCTTCTCGAAGCTTCGACAGGTTGTTGTATGAAGTGTCCTCCTCGTATATTATTTCTACACCTAGAATTGAAAAATTGTAGAATGAAGGCCAAGAACGTCAGATTATAATACAACTAAGATTGGCCTAGATAATAGTAAGTAGACCCGGTAATATAGAACTTCTTAGAACTTTATTGCTAAATTCAAGCAGATTTGTATAGATTGGTTGATTTGACGACCTCTGTGGCTCAGTGGTAAGCGCGTTGGCGCTCAAGCCGGAGGTCGCGGGTTCGAATTCCGCCAAGGAACAAAAAGCTTTCTGTGTTTTTGGATCATGGATGTCTATTAAATATGTGTTTTATATAATAAAAATCCTACTAATATTATAAATGTGAAAGTTTGTGAGGATGGATGGATGTTTGTCACACTTTCACGCAAACTCGTTACTACTGAACGGAATTCGATGAAATTTGGTATGGTAGTGCCCTGGATTAAAACATAAGCTACTTTTATCCCGAAAAAGTACAGTGTTCCCGAGGGATACTGTATATACGCGGGCCGAGCCACGGGCGACAGCTAGTCTTATATAAGAGTATTTAATATATTTCCGTTGTCTGGTACCCATAACACAAGTTTTTCGAGAACATACCACGGGACCAGGTTTACGTAATGTGAAAGCGTCCATAGATAAGATTTATTACTAAGCTTGGCCTAGATAATAATAAATAATATAACACCGGTAATGTAAAACTTCTTAAAACATTATTCACTAAATTCAAGCAGATTTGTAAGGATTGGTCTGTAGGTTGCAATCAACCTTCTATTGCACACTTGCAACACGTTACAAGTGTAACTTCTCTAGTGTTGCGCACTTGCATTCCTGGTCCTTAAAATCCCCAATCTCCCATGGGCCTCCGGTAACCTGTGAGGCCGTGATATTTACCCGGTCGAGCCGAACTATTTGTGCCGAAGCATGGCTCTCCCACTTTAAAAATATTGAATTAACATAAAGTAATGCAATTTGGGTTGTTGTATGAGAAACCCACCTTCTTCATCATACTCCTTGGCCGTCTGCGACACTTTCATGTAACTCCGCATCTCGAATAGGAAGTCGATCACCGAATCGTAATCATCAGGGACTCCCTTCGCCGGCCAGAAGTACCACAGGTGGGTGACCTCCCGCCAGGTCCTGGTGGACAAATTGATGAGCTGGACGCTAGAGATGGCGTACTTGTCCCGCTGCTCCCGCTTCTTCAGGATAATCTGGAAGTTCCCGAAGGCTCTGCGGTTGTCAGATATTTCTGACGGTGGGAGATATTCGTAGCATTTCTCCTGGAAATTGAGAGATTCTATTATGAATTTAAAATTTTGTGAGAAGGAATGGATGGATGGATGTTTGCGACTCTTTCACGAAAAAACTGATAAACATATTTTGATTTAACTTTACAGTAATATAACAAGCTTATACATCAGAATAACTTTAAAGATATCGTGTATAACCAGCGAAAACGCGGGCAAAAGCTACTTTTTAATAAATTATTAATTTACAACTCAATTGATGCTGCAATACTATTACGTATTTGTCACAATAGGCTTGTTGATAGACTTTTTTTACTGCTTATATGAATAGTACTCCAAAGTATGAGAATATTCAGCGTATTAAAAATCATTATTTTTTATATAGCATATTAAATAGACGCAAAGATAGGACGGCAGAAAAGTATGAAGCCTAACCCCCTTACTAATAAAATATTTACACAACGGACAAGCAATTCAATGTTGCTGTCTTTGTCTGTCAAGTGACTTTTCCCAACGTATGAGGCCACAACGTTGAATAGTATAACCATAGCGTAAATATTTTTATTAGTAAGGGGGTAAAATATCGACATACCAGTATCGTAGAGGTGAGCACCTGGCACTAATAGGAAAAGAAAGAGCCTCTAAAGAGCCTGAGATATTGTAACAAGACCACTAGACAAATAGACCACTTTCAAAATTTTGTTGGATCCAGTGGACCCCCTGCATCTACATTCTACATTACTACCAATTTCTAAATCTCGAAAAAAAAAAGTGAAGATTAGATCTATCTATCTATGGAAACTTACGTTGTGGCTGAGTTTCAACGACGAATTAACAGTTTTCAAAAAAAAAAAGGTTAGAATTGATTGCTTGATAGGGTTAATTATTTGATAATAAAGTAGGTAGACTACACAAATTTTCAATAAAATTTTAATTCATTGTGTTGTGTGTGTTGGATGTCAAAAGAGCAAAATTGGCCAATAGAAAAAGTGACTCCGTTCAACTTTACTTTATTAAAATCTACAGTGACTCAGCACAAGGACCAATCAATTCTCACAAATTTTATTTAGAAAACGTCCCATTCGGAGTGGTAAAAAGTAATATACTATATTTCCTTGTGTTGTAGATATATATTCAAATATATAAATTATGACACTAATAATTATTATTGTTTTAGCAGTCGTAATATAATCAAATTAAACACTTATTTATAACGCAATCCAACTTCTATAATAGTAATTACAAAAAAATATATAATTTTAATGAGATGGATGTACTTGATAGATTGACAGCAAATTATCAATATTTGGCTGAGTTTTGTAAAGAATAACCGCAAATCTCCCCGTTCTGTGATATTCAATCTGTTCCTTTTTTTGTTAATAAGTTTGTAACGGCACTAAAACTTTTTTTGACGAGATATGACGAGGGAAACACTATCAGAAGCTTTTTCGCGATTCCCCACAGTCCAGGATATTTTTCAAGTATTTCTGCCTACAGCCAAAATTGTTGATACCCTCTTTCAAATGTCACTTTCAGCTCCTCATTAGTGCCAAGCTCGAGTAGCTCCTCTTGTAATATTACATTCTCCATTTCCGTTTCATCAAATGGATTTATGATCCATGGTGGTATTTCCATCGACAGAATGTCTTCAAATCTGATTTTAAAACCATCATGCAAGGCAATCAAATGTTGAACGTATGTCTGAATATCTTCATCAAGGCATTCTACCTGCGATAAGTTTGAAAACTGTGAAAATCGCGCCGACCAATATTTTCCTTCATAAATTTCAATTTACCAATAAAAGCTGAAATTACACTCTTTGTTTTCATTAAATTAAGTCTGTCCCCTTGTAATTGTAAGTTGAGGTCATTAATTTTTTTTATCAAATCTGTCAAATAAGCGATGTCTGCTTTAAAATTGATTAGTTTTTTTTTTAAATCAGGATCTTTACTTTCCAGAAATTCTAAAACTGAGTTAATAAGTGAATAAAATCTTGATAAACATGCACCTTTCGACAACCAGCGTATATCGGTATGTAACAGCAATCGTTGGAAGTTTTCATCATTTTCATCGCACAATTGTGCAAATAAGCGCGGATTCAATGCATTGCTTCTAATTTTATTAACTAGATTAATCACAAATTGAAGCGATTGGTGCAATCTATCACTCAAATTTTTCACTACTAGATGTTGTCGGTGGATAACACAGTGAATTGCAGTTACCTCTGGTATAATTCTTTTAAGATGGCCTATAAACCCACGATATCGCCCGACCATGGCAGAAGCGCCATCTGTTGCCACCGAAATAACTTTTGTAAATTGAATCGATTTATCTTTTAAAAAATCACTCAGGACATTAAATATTGATTCACCTTTAGTGTCCGTCTTCAAAGTTTTCGTGAATAGTAGCTCTTCATGAATTTCTTCGCCCATAACCAATCGAATAAATAATAATGTATAATAATATATATTATAATACCAATAATAATGCTTCATTGCCAGGTAAAGTTGACTCGTCCAGTTGAATAGAAAAATGAGTTGTTTGCAGATAATCACACAAGAAACTTTCAACATCAGAGCTCATTTCATCAATACGTCTGTGTTGTTACTCAAAGGAATTCTTTTGAGTATGTCAAATGAAGATTTGTGCAGAACAGTTTTTAAAACCTCTTCAACAGCAGGTAAAATTAACTACTCTCCATTGGTGTGCGGTTTTCCAGATTTTGCTATAAGTAATGAGATATTGTAAAAAGCCCGCAAGCCATCATCGTTGCTTTCAGACGTTGAAGCGAACATACTGTGCACGGTGGGTTTCTTTTCATAATTTTCCTTTAATGTTTGAAAATATTTTAAATCTTTACCTATTTTATCAGGATGACACCTTCTTAGGTGGTCTTCCAGCTTTGATAGTTTCATAGAGTCATTGCTCAAAACTTTGTTGCATAAAAGGCATGTAGGCAATCGTTTATCTGCCTGTGATGGAAGAAAGCCAAATTTTAAATATTCAACACTGTACTGACGACACTTCTTAGATTCGGTCATGTTTCGGATCAATTACCTACCTGTAAATAATAAATTTAAAAAATCAAGTTTTAATACAAAATGTTGGAAAATGCGCCCTTTTAGCATTAGGCACGCGATATTATATTATATAGGCAGGTAGGTACTTACTTTTCCGACACTGGTAATCACTAATATAGATTCACTTTTCATTATGAAATTTCGAAAACAAATGGGTAACGTTTATCCTTGACATTCGTATTTATATTGGTGAATAATAATTAAACACGCTCATACAAGATTGCAAGTACATACACCACAATTCGTATTAATTTGCACGTTTGAACACGCATTGCGGACGGGATGGCGGCGGCCGGCGCGACAAGTCTCGACGCGTTGTACTGAATATGGAATATGCAAGTTTTTACAAGTAACAGTCGCTGAGCTTCTTAAAATATTATCTGCCTTTATTGATAGGAGATAATTGTCTTATTGAGAAGGTTTAATTTAGGTATCATATTGTTTGTGTTGTTGTAGGTATTACCGTATAATGGACGGTGTGGCTCAATAAGTTATAAATGAAATTGAAGAAGGAAAGTGGCCCTATAGGGTGTAACGTAGTTACATTTCCTCTCCGTAAAATCAATTATTTCGGCGTTACTTGCGTCATCTATGATTTGTATGTTTAATTATTTTAGTAATTCAGAGGCCTTAGCGCCACCTATCAGCGCACGTCCTTACTAAAACGGCGTTAGCCTTGTTAATAATATTTGGTTCATAGATCGATTTTACTACATACATACAGATACAGCTGTCTTTTCAGGTATAACTTTAGACGCAAAACTACAGTGGGGCCCTCATATTGCTGGGTTGGCCGACAGACTCAGTTCAGCAGCATTTGCAGTAAGATAAGACAATTTTCAGACGAAAACACAGCAAGACATTGTATATTTAAAATAATAAATAAATATTAAAACACATTGTATATTTTAGTTACTTCCACAGTATGTCCTATGGCAATCTACTGTGGGGAAATGCTGCCGATATAAATACTATATTTGTGCTGCAGAAGCGAGCTGTTCGGGCAGTCTACAAGCTGGCCCCCAACACGTCATTAAGAGAGAATTTTAAAGAAACTGGAATCCTAACTGTAGCTTCTCAGTATGTTCTATCAAATGTATTATACGTTAAAAAAAATTTAAACCTATTCAAAAAGAAAAGTGACAACCACAATAGAAACACCCGAAATAAGCATAAGCTTGATGTACCAGTGACTAGACTTAGGAAAGTAAAGAATTCGTTTAAAGGCCAGTGTATACGCCTATACAATAAGATCCCAGAAAGCGTTCAAAATTTTTCAATCAATAAATTTAAAAAAATAGTTAAAGAACGTTTGTGTGCTAAAGCCTATTATAAAGTTAATGATTTTATTAATGATAGCACACCTTGGGAATGAGGTGACCCTCTGCAAGGCTACTTCTAAATTACATGTATTATTGTACTCTTGTTATGTAGTTTTAGTCATAACATTGTTATATATGCCTTTTTTATATTTTTAAAAGAACAATTTTCCATCTTTTTGATAAAAGATGGCCCCGCGCGAGTTTCTTACGCCGGTTCCTCTCGCCGGGCGCCGGGCGCCGGTCGCCGGTCGCCGGGCGCCGGGCGCCGGTCGCCGGTCGCCGGGCGCCGGGCGCCGGGCCAGCTAGTAACTCCCGGACCGGTGGGGGGCATCATGTAGATCGACGTTCAGAAAGTGTATAAAAACACCTATTTTGAATAAAAATTTTGGACTTTGACTTTGACTTCCGTCTTAAATGTTAAAATTAATAATTTCAGCTTGAATACTAATTAAAATACAGGAGATTTGTATTATTATATAACATAATATATTGATTATTATTATAATATCTTTTTATTTTGATTTGTGGATTTTATCTCTTTACGCTTTACTTTTTTAGTTGTCTAATGTTAAGAAAAAAAGACGAAGAAGGGTATTTAAGGCACTTCTTCGATTGACGTTTTCCTTTTAGAATAAAATTTTATATAAATATTTGGTAAATCACACTTGAATAAAACACATTATTTTTTCATGTAAATTATCACCTTGTAAAATTAGTTGTCAAAATTTGATTGGCCAAGCCACGTGCTCATTCTTTCCGTTCTTGCATTGTTATAATATTAGGATGTTTGTATCCATACTTTAATTGTTCTTTATATCATCTTTTATTTTGCTTACCTTTTTTTATTTTTGTAATGTTCACACAGCCCGTGATTTTGATCGTTTGGGGTTAAGATCACGCCGGCTGTGGGACTCCTACTCCACATTTTTGTATGCATTTTCCAGGGACCTATGCTCAGAGTTCAAGGCACCGTTTTACATGGACTTATGGCTAGTTTCCACACATCCGGATTTCTGAGTGCCGCTAGTTAATCCGGACTAAACTGACTGGCTTTGGACCCAGTCTGCACCGCCTCTTGGACGATCTACGTCGCGGCGAACATACCGGCCTGAACGACAGAGAGACGCTACCGGAAGTTGGAGCCCAACTACTCGCGCCACGTGCTGACTACATTCACGGATCCAGCTAAGTTGCCCGTGTGGTTAAAGCCCCTTCGATTCCCACAGACACCAAGAGGCTAAACCAGGTTTCTCGGCCTTCTGCCTACGTCCCCTTTTTTAAGTATATTTGTCACGTTGGTAATTCCTCGTTTTATTTAAATTACCCGTAACAAGGGCCGGGTAGCTCAACTGGTAGAGCACTCGGCGCGATACCGACATGGTGTGGGTTTCGACTCCCAGTTCGGATCCATCCATTTTTTTCTCAAATTATTTATAAATTGTCTTATTGAGAAGGTTTAATTTAGGTATCATATTATTTAAAATAACAAGCCAACATTTTAGTTCTTCACTATCGATACCAAATTAATTTGATATTTAATAAAATTTAATTTTATGTAGACCGCCATTTTTTGTCACGTCCAACGTAGACCCCCGTCGAGTCTCCCGAGGACCCGTGGGGTCCACCTGGACCACTTTGGGGATTACTGTTCTAGAACATAATAGCCCCCCATGCCGATGTCGGCGACGGAGGCATGTTTTATTGAAACCAGGCCAGCTACGCAGGAGTTATTTGTTATAGTGTCCAAGTGTGTGCGCAGTACACAGGAGCAGTTCTTTTTTAGTGAGATGGATAACCGACCGACCGGCGAGAGATCAGGTGCAGGAGCGACTTTTTACATGCCCATCCGACGCATGGATCATCTTTCTTGTCAGACCAGACAATCAGGTGATCAACCTGTGTTGTCGTAACCAAACTCGGAAACAACATTTTATTATTGTTGCAACGCGAGAGCCGACTCCCGCGTTGCAACAATAATAAAATGTTGTTGAGATGGGTCCGAACCCACGACATCCGAGTCGAGAGCCAAGCTTTTTCACAAGACCACAAAATATGTTCTATTGTTCTAGAACATACCACGCCATTCTCCATGTACTCTGTCAGCATGACTATCAGCCGGGAGTTCTGCTCCCACATCATGCGCCAGAAGTCCACCACGGTGTTGGCCAGCGGCGCCTGGCAGAGGATATAGAAGTTGCGGATGTTGCCTGGACCCTGGAATATCAGAAATACTGTGTACAACGGGTCACGTCTGTGTTCCTGGGTCATGGATGTGTATTAAATATGTGTATTTTATATTCAAATTCTTAAAAATGTATACATAGTATAAAAGGATTAAATATATTTCCGTTGTCTGGTACCCGTAATACAAGTTCTTCGAGAACTTACCACGGGACCGGATTGTCGTGGTGTTAGAGCGTCCATAGATATTATTGTTATAGTCTTAGCATGAGGCGATCTGTACGCTCATTTATGAAAGCCTTTGCCACGGGATTGTATTCAAATAGCACACTATATGATCCTTTTGTGAATCAACAAACCATTTATTTACACAAAGAACTTATAAACCTTGAAATGAAAGTCGTACATACCATCACATAATTGGCATTAATATACTCCGTAGTCGGATCGTTACCGATCCTCTTCAGCGGTACCCTGGTCTCGGGTAGCGGTAGCACGTTGGAGTACCGGTTCTTGTCCTCGCAGCCTGGAGGCACTTCCTCCGGTCGCACGGTCACGGAGGGAATCTCGGCGAACTCAGAAGTTATGGAGTCAATGTCGAGAGCGAAGTTCGCCAGCGCTGCGTAGTTCATCGGGTGTGAAGTTACCTGCGGATGGTGTAATGCATTTAAATGCATTTGATTTTGAAGTAAAAAGGAAAGGAGACCATGCAACTTTTTAACGAAATTTGATTGCTACAGACTAATTCAATTTAGACAGGAACTTGGACTTAACGGTCGTATTAGTAGGTAATCTCAACTTATTTTATTATGTAGTCATGAATTGTCTCAGTCTTTATCAAGTAATATTATAGGTCAAAGTAGGTACCAGGCAAACACAAGTAGGTACACAAGAGTAATCTCCTCAACGATTGTTTGTTTTCGTGTAGCTAAGCTTGTCTCAGAGTACCAGGCTACTATAATTAAACAAGAGATCTAACCTCGTTGTCATAACTTGCCATAACTTCGCTTGCTGGCACCAACAGTGACGCAGTCCAGGCTGTACGCGTCTAGAGAGACGGCTTAAAAGTACCAGGCTAATATAAGTGATTAAGAGATCTCACCTCATCGTCATAAGCTGGGTTGCCATAACTTCGCTTGCTGGCGCGCAGTCTCTGACCCTTTCTGTGACCGACACTGACGCTGTCCAGGCTGTACGCGTCTAGAGAGACGGGGGTGCAGCGCTGCGCGTAGACCCCCCGACGACCACGACGACGCACCACCAGCTGGAAGACATCATCATCATAATTTTTTTAATAACTCCGTGCAGATTGACTCATTTCAGAAGTAATGTCTCTATGTATTTTCTGAACGTAAGCTACTGACACAATACCTAGTACGATCAATCTGTTTAACAGTAAACATTCAATTTCCCTGACTGTACAAACAGTTCCGCACGCAGACGTAGCCGCGTGACGAGAGCTGGTTCTGAATAAATTGTTATATGATCGAATGGAATTCTAACGAGCTGTCACTTCCTGTGTATACCTATGTGCTATGCATATGCCTCTTATCTCGGTAACAGCTAGCAACTTCGTGGAATTGATCTGCTGAGCGAGGAAACCTGACCTCTAGGGTCTAGGGCCCCGTAGGGTACACGGAGTTATCGAAAAATGTAGAGGGTTCCGTAACTAATAAAATATTACATTAACCCCCTTACTTACTTATAAAAATATTTACATAACGGATAAGCTATTTAATGTTTCTGTCTTACGGCCGAGTACTGGAACGATAGTTAAATTAAGTAACGCTCAAGTCACATGCTGTCCTTTTCATTTCGGCTAGCAGAGACAGCGACAGCCTGTGGATAGGAGGGCTCTTAATTTTGATTAACTTTTCACTATTTGGCTGTTAGTCTGTCAAGTGACTTTTCCAACGTATCAAACAATGCCAGCTACAGCGATTCGATTCCCAGGTTGTGGCGTGTACCATTGAGACTTTTTCAGATCTCAAGTACATTATCCGGACGCTCTAACGGTGAAGGAAAACATCGTGAGGAAACCCGCACATGGTTGGCCCCAGACGTATTGTCCAACCAGTCATTCCTCTGGACTAGGCTGACTGTGTTGTGAGAATGCCATATGTGCTTGGGCAACCATACGACACAAAAAAACGACTATCCCAGGTACTACAGTATTTTTAGAGTGAATACTGTATAAATCATCCAATAACGGATGAAAAGGCCTAAATTTGTGTAAATATTTTTAAGTAAGTCTAGTCTAAAATATATAATGCTATTCAGACAGTTTTAAACCTATAAGCTCGTTTTAATGATGAACATTATTCATTCAGTGAAAAGCTGTTAATTTAAAATTACAAACAAACACTTTATATCATCCGATATCATCTAGAGGGTAAGGCCAGGTTAGCCTCGAAGAAGCTTGGTGTTCTTAACAGAGCGAGACAGTACTTCAGTCCGGACCAACGCCTACAACTCTACAAGGCGCAGGTTCGGCCTCATATGGAATATTGTTCTCATCTCTGGGCAGGGGCGCCAAAATACCAACTGCTCCCTCTGGATCGTATCCAACGAAGGGCCGCTCGAATTGTTGACTGCCATAGTGTTTCAAACAGCTTGGACCCCTTGGAATTACGCCGAGATATAGCTTCACTCTGCATCCTCTATCGGTTGTATCACGGGGAGTGCTCCGAGGAATTGTTCGGAATCATACCACCTGCAACTTTTCACCATCGTCCCACGGGAAAAACATACCATCCTCATCACCTTGATGAGTGGCAGTCTTCCACCGCGCGCTTTTCGCGTAACTTTCTGCCGCGCACTGTAAAACTCTGGAACGAACTGTCACCAGCAGTATTTCCGGACCTATACGACCTGCAAACCTTCAAGAAGAGAGCGTATTCCCTCTTAAAAGGCCGGCACCATACCTGCAGCTCTTCTGATGTTGCGAGTGTCCATGGGCGACGGTAGTTGCTTACCATCAGGTGACCCGTTTGCTCGTTTGCCCCCTTATTTAATTTAAAAAAAAAACTTTAATTCAATTTTTTGTATAGATATCCTTATTTTCTTACTAATATTATAAACCGAGATAGTTTTTACATATGGATGCTTGTTACTCTTTCACTCAATAATTGAAGAACGATTTTTGATGAAATTTGGTATAGTAGTAGTTTAGACCCTGGATAAACACATAGGCTACTTTCTATAGCAGCAAAATGTATGGTTCCCACAAGATTTCATTTTTGCACTTACGAAGTCGCACGAATATTTTAACCTGAACAAAGTGAAAAATAAACAAACTATAAATCAATTCCTTAACTATGTGTAAACCGCTTAAAACATAATAAGTGTCGTTGATATTTTGAGGGTTTAAACGGTTCTTGGAAATAAATTAATGGCGTCGCCTATTTTAGCTGCGTGTGTCCACTGCACTCTCGCGACACGGTTTTGGTCCGGGTTCGAATCATTCGGTTTCCAGATTCGGTCATGATAAATCATTCAATTTTCGACAGTTATTCGACTTCTCTTGTTAAATAATGCTGCGACGAAATATGCACTAGGAACGTAAAAAGTTACAGAATTTACGAGTAGTAAGAGAATATAATATGTTGAGCCCAATATCATAAAAGCACTTAAACGTGCTTCGGCTCGACCGAATAAATACCACGGCCTCACAGCAAACCGGCGTGAAATAACGCTTGTAGCTTACGTTGTGTTTCGCCGAGTGAGTGCCGTTACACACGTACCTGTTGCCGGGTAGTCGGTGACGTTACGGTGAGGTTACCGGAGGCCCACGGGGGTTGGGGATTTTAAGGATCAGGAACGCAAGCGCGCAACACCAGAGGGGTTACAAGTGAAACTACTCTGGTGTTGCGAGTGTCCATGGGCGGCGGTAATCGCTTACCATCTGGTGATCCGTCTGCTCGTTTCCTAGAACATTTCACAAAACAATAAAAAATAATATACTTGCTTACTCTACACTCTGTAACTCTACAAGCCTTAGCTTTACAAACACTACACACCCTAGTAATTAAAATGTGTGGCTTGGTAGTTAGCCGTTTATTTAGTAAGTACTAGATGTTGCGCGTGACTTTTCAAATGCAAATCCCGCTGGAGCCGTACATTTTTCCGCGATAAAAAGTAGCCTATGTCCTTTGCCGTGGTCTACTCTACATATATGCTAAATTTCATCAAAATCGGCGCAGTACTTTCGGAGCCTATTCAATGCAAATAAATAAAGCTATCCATCCTCTTTATAATATTAATATAGAAGTATATATAATTTTTACGCTACCATGGGACCAGGTTAGCGTGGTATGAATCCCGCTAACTAAGCCTATGCCGATAGCGGGCATTGTTTATAATTTGGCATTTTTATACATCCGTCATCGGCTGATATGGCCCCTACGACACCTACATCCTACATCTCAAGTACCTAAACGGCACGGACGCAGAAAGTAAAGTCAAATAAATACTTTTGCAATAAGATAAAATTAATAAATAGTATGTGAGTTAATTTATATTGTAATTGTAATTTACTTTTTTGGCTAAGTATCAATGGTTATAAACAACAAGCCAAGTGCGTGTCTGTACACGAATAGAATAGAGTTCCGTAGTCACTCATTTATGATTTTATTTTTACTTCTAGATTGAAGTAGAATTATAAATATAAATTGTAAATGTTTGTTTGGTATGGTTATAAATTGTGTACATGTTCATTTATCAACTATCCTTACTAATATTATAAAATATGTGAAAGTGAGTATGTCTGTTTGGTTGTTTCTCATTCAGGTAAAAACTACTAAACCGATCATCATGAAATTTATCACTATTATATTATAAAGTAGACCACGGAGAAGGACATAGGCTGCTTTATCGAGGCAAAATGTATGATTTGAAGCTTTTCCGTACACACTGTCAACCCCTATTATTATCATCCCTATAATGATGGAATTTTTCAAAGTCCCCTTCTTAGTCTACATTGTAAACTAAAATTAGTGTCCAAATTTATTAAAATAATATTATAAACGTTTATATGTATAGATGAATGGATTTATGTTTAATACTGAACTACTGAACGGATTTTGATACACATAGGCTGCTTTTTATCACAGCAAAATGTATGGTTGCCGCGGGATAATTAATAATGATATTGTAGGTAATTAACAAAGTCTTTGTTTATAAATTGTTTATAAAAACGTAGCGGGTATAACAGGCATATCTAATTACTTATTTAGATTTCTATTAGTTCTTTTTTTTTAATTTTCACTTCATATGTAGTTTCTTAACTTGAGTTTATGCTTAGCAAACTAAAGTACTTATTAAAATGGTAGGAGTTATGACACAAAACTATCAGTGCGCCTGTACCTCCACTTGGTCTCCAGTTCCAAAACTCGAGCCCTTTGCACTTCATTTCATAGGTGTGACCCGCCTTGGACACACTACAGTTTCAAAAATTATTTGATTTCAGCTAATTTTAACTAGTTATTTTTATCTTTGTTAAATTTTAAATCAGTTCATTTTTTGTTATATTTTGTGTTTTAATCACTGTTGTATTCCCTTAATTATATAAATATTTACACACCGAGAAATCTACTCGTAGTTGCTGTCTTTGTCTGATATCATATCAACGCTAGAAAAATCACTAAGACACCAATACCGAATAGCTTTTCCGTTGTGTTAATATTGTTATTAGTAAGGGTTACAGGATCTAATTTTTAACAATGCAACGCGTTACGCGACTACTAAAACTGACAGGTATGTTTATTTATTTAACACCTGAGCGCAAGTGTGGAATTTAATTTAAATAAATGCATTTGTATTTAGCTGTAGGTATGTATTTAATTTACATACCCTAGTTCAAACATTACCTACTAATGTATAATTGATGAAAAAAAAAATATTATAATATTAATCATTCAATAAATTTCGTTTATACTTCTTTTGTATATGTCTATGAATAAGTAATAATGTGAAGAAGTTAAAAACTACAACCCGACTACGCAAACTATATGCCTGCCAACTATATGCCTGTCACCCGGGACATCGTTAGGAATATATTGATACCACGTTCATTAAAATCGGATCAGCAGCTTAGGCGCTACGATGGAACGAACATACATACTTACATAGAAACTGTCTAAATCATTACCCTTCCTTTTGATTTCGCCGTAGTATAGTAGTGGTAGTCATAATATTTGGATAAATTTGGACAGTTGTTTTAATTTACGATGAAGACGCTCACTAAGAAGGGTAATTTGAAAAATTCCACCCTTATAGGCGTGAAATAGGGGTTGACCATGTGTATGGAAAAGCTTCAAATCTCCACCATCCTCTTAAATACGTTTCATTATATAAGTGTTTCAGGTTTTATTAGAATTCACTCTCTGAGGGTGTAAAATAAGGCTTATAAGTTTGTATGAAAACTATTCAAAACCTGTCCCGATTTCCATGAAATTTAATATCCCAGATAGTAAATACAAATTATTCAGCATGTATTTTATAGTTTTTTGAAATTCGTCCTTCTGAAGGGGTGAAATGGGGCTCTAAAGTTTGTAAAGTGAAATATCAACAAGTGGTCGGATTGTGTTGAATTTTGACACGCAGATATCTTGTTATTATGACGTAGAAATCCGTTATAAAAGATTTTACGAAATACATAACCAGCGGGGGTGCAATGGGGATCCACGGGACGAAGTCGCGCGCAAAAAAACCTGTAGTATATAATATTCAGTAAAATCAATTACGGATATTTTGGGCATATGATATACATGTTTAGGCAGAAAAATAATTGTTGCACAGGAAAAAAAAATCTTCCTTTATATGGGCGAGTTTGCGTTGAGCGGAGATTCACCCATTATGAGATATTTTTTTTTACTTTGAGTTTGACAATATTTTTTTTACCAAACGTCTTTATATGAGCAGTAGATCGTATACCCAAAATATCCGTAGTTGATTTTACCAAACCTTTCACAATAATGTCTCTATAACATTACACATTACAATTTTACAGGTGTGCTACGGCTCGCGGCGTAGCGGGTGGTGGGGGCGCGGGCGTGGCGTCGAGTGTCGTCTCGTGTGGCGACCAGAGTATTTTTATGGCGATACCATCGACCAATGGACACGGGAAGTAGCATACATTATAGTATTTAAATAACTTACTATATTTTCGCAATTTCGTTTGCGCACAAGTAACGGAAAATGAACCCTATTTTTTAAACGGAATTTCTTATAACATCAGCTATCTGCCAGTGGAGGTCCCGTGAAAATCGGTCCAGCCGTTTAATAGATGTACTTGCTGAATAAAAAGGCGTAAAACGAAACTCTATTTTTTTAAACGGAACCCTAAGATAAAAGTAGCCTAAATAACTCCTTATAACATCAGATATCTGCTAGTGAAAGTCCTCTCAAAATCGGTCCGGCCGTTTCAGAGATTAGCCGGGGAAAACAGACGGACAGACGGACAGACAGGCAAAAACTTTAAAAATTGGATTTCCGTTGTAGTTACCGTATATTAAGAATAATTTTAATGGATTTTCCCCAAAAGCCAAAAAGTAACGAACATACTTACCAATATAAGAAAGATTATTATGCTCGTAGCAGCATGAAAAATATTACGTAATCAGTTAAGAACCTTTGTTTGAAAACAGTCGGCGCGCAATGTAAACCATGAGTTTGGTGTTGCAACTTGATGTACGACATTTTTGGCGTCTTTGAGGACGATTTCCGGGATACAAGTGAAACTCAAAATATTGTCCTACTGATGCCTGACACTGGTTCGGAAACGAGACTGGCGAGAAAAACCGGCGTAAGAAACTCGTTTCTTTTTTTTACGAAAAGTAAAAAGATGGCAAAATTGATCTTCTTAACGTCCATCGTTCTCTTATCTCTCGTCTAGAGCTAGCAAACTGATTTTTTTTTTTGCGTAATTAGGTAACAAACATTTTAAACTTGTATTTATACAGGGTGTCCCAAAATTAGCACGTCACCCTGTCACCGGAGTTAGATGAACCCAAGACGCATTGAACAAGCCTAACATGCCCGTAGAAAAGTTTCGTGGGTTTTGAGTTATGACCAGTTTTAGTCATTTTATAAAAATCACCATTTTTTTGTAATGTTCGTATCAGAGACTTTTTAAAATGCACTTTATTTTACTTTTTTTATGTGTACTCCCTCAATACCAGTTACTTATTATGAAACAAACAATACTTAGTCGATAAGTAATGTGAAATAACGACAGTTGATAGTCAATCTCAATTTTATTCTCACATAAAAATAATAGTTTCGACTTTGAGCAGCCACCGTGAAAAAAAATTACTTCAAACATAATGAACAAATACCTTTAAAAACTTCCCTATGCCATGCCAATTCCAAAATGGGGTAACACTTGTATTGTATATTATTGATAAATTAAAAAAATTTAGTTGTTTCTCATCAATGCCCTACGTAAGTGGAATTAATAAAAATAAACCAGTAAGTCCTGCAGTTGCCACGATCAAGTAGGTAGAGAATTGGTCTAGTAGGGTGTCTTTTTTTTACCTGGCTTAGTAATTGGGACTGAAAGAGATAAAAATAATATGCTGCTGTTAACACCGAAATGCTATCTGTTGTGGACGTGGACAGTATTTGAATAGTGCCAGAGCAGACAACAGTTTAGTGTGAATAACACAATATATCTGCACCTCGCTCGCTGGAATGAAGTTTTTAATGTCACTTCTTCTTTCATCTCCCCGCGTTCTCCCTGACGCTAGAGCGCCAAATGACGTCATCGAGCCAGATGCAGAGATTTGTGGGCGGGGGGTGTAGGTGTTGAAAGAAAATAAAAAAAGTTTCGTATGAATTTTGCATTTATTTTGTTTACAAAAAGTGTTCAAATTGTCTTCCTCCCTTTCTTATGCACAAGTGACACCTTCGTATAAAATTTCGGTTGAGTCTTCTTATTAAGCTTATGGTCGATATTTCACGGGCTGCTTCAAATACCCTTTGCCTTAATTCAGCCTCAGATGTAATCGGTTTTGCGTAGACTTTATGTTTTAAACATCCCCAGTAGAAAAAATCCAAAGGATTTAAATCCGGGGAACGTGGCGGCCACAAGATCGGTCCCAGTCGCCCTATCCACCGGTTAGGGTATGCAATATCGAGGTGCTCTCGTACGGCGCGGGCGTAGTGTGCTGGGCAGCCATCGTTTTGTAGCCACATCCTTTCCCTCAATTCCTCAGGGAAGCCCTCTAGTAATACTGGAAAATCATTATCCAAAAAATTTAAGTAATTTTCTCCATTCAGGACAGCTGATAACTCAAATGGTCCTACTATCTGGCCATTTAATATTCCTGTCCACAAGTTAATTTTAAATTGATATTGAGATCGAACTTCTCTTTTTTCATGAGGGTTGGTTAGACGCCAGCTATGAAGATTATGGAGATTAAGGTATCCATCTCGTTTACATGCAGATTCGTCGCTCCACAAGACATCATTAAAAAAGTTTGTATTTTCTCTCCATTTAGCAATCATTTGGCGACAAAATACAACGCGCCGTTGGTAGTCACTTGTTAGAAGCGTTTGGACACGTGTTATGTGGTAGGGATGGTATCTGTGCCGCTTTAAAATTCGATATGCCGACGATTTTGGGATCCCAGTGCGCCGTTCAATGATCCGCACTGAAGTACCTGGCTCCTGGCGGACTTCATTCAAAACAACATCATCATCTACAGTGAGGGGTCTCCCAGCGCCTGGGCCTCTCATTCCTGGTACTCAACCCTCGCGATATGCATTAACAACGCGCAAAATAATTTCGTAGTTTGTCGGCGTACGATTTGGATACCGTTCCGCATACAATCGTGCAGCCAACCTCGCATTGTAAGTTACGTTCCCGCGAGCCGAAACTCGCCTGGTTTCACCATAAATTAGATGCATGTCTGCGTACTCGCTATGAGAGTAAGAGACGTTGGGATTCGCCATCGTGCCCGTTTCACAAAATTCCCAAGAAAATCAGAGTCCGTTTGAGCGCTGAGTCGTCGTTTCCACTTTACAATAGTCCAAATTCACAAGCAAAACAGAGTCCAGTAGAAAAGCCAAAAACACGTTGAAAATCACAAAACAAAATGCAGAGGCGCAGAGAACACGTCGGTAGCACGAAACGCAAGGTAACGATCTGGCTTGACTGGCTGGGGCTGGTCTGGCTGGCTGGTCACTTGGTCAAGTATCTGCTATCGCCGTCTATTCTATCCGTCGTCAGTCGTTCTTTTTAAAACTTGTTTTACAGCGTTTCTTTGGTTATTCAGAACCCGTGTTGGGCCGCCTAGGCAAATGGCAGGTAAAATGTGTATGACGTCATCTTCGCCTCAACAGCTTTATTCCCACTCTTACGTATTATGTAAAGAATCAAAGGGCAAGTGTTACACCATTTTGGAATCGGCATAGCATAGGGAAGTTTATAAAGGTAAGTTTATAAAGCTAATTTGTTCATTATGTTTGAAGTAATTTTTTTTCACGGTGGCTGCTCAAAGTCGAAACTATTATTTTTATGTGAGAATAAAATTGAGATTGACTATCAACTGTCGTTATTTCACATTACTTATCGACTAAGTATTATTTGTTTCATAATAAGTAACTAGTCTTAAGGGAGTACACATAAAAAAAAGTAAAATAAAGTGCATTTTAAAAAGTCTCTAATTCGAAGATTACAAAAAAATGGTGATTTTTATAAAATGACTAAAACTGGTCATAACTCAAAACCCACGAAACTTTTCTATGGGCATGTTAGGCTTGTTCAATGCGTCTTGGGTTCATCTACCTCCGGTTTCAGGGTGACGTGCTAATTTTGGGACATCTATATTAACCCCCTTACTAATAAATATATTTTATAAAGTGTATAACCTATACAATGTTTTATTGTCTCTCAAGCGACTTTTCCGACGTATCAGACAAGGACAAAATATTGTATAGCATAATATGCTGTAAAAATATTTTTATTAGTAAGGGGGTATGTATATATCAGGATTAGATGCTGATTATATTTTCTGTACATTACAGCATCATCATCAGCAGCAGCGCGGCTGACTTCGTGGTTATCGTGTGGCGTGTCCGACGTAGTGAACATAATTTATCATGAGAATCTTCGATATTATGCTCCTTTCGTCGTATATGCTGCACGATAGTGCGCCTGGAAGACCAGGATGAAAAGCAAAGAGGAAGATAATTTTTAGAACAATTGTAATGTAGTTAAGGTATATTTTATAGAAATGTATTCATTTATGTTATTCATATCAGATATTTAAGAAGTAGGTTACTTACTCGTAAGTTAATGTGATGGTTTTATAGTTTTTTTTAATTGTAGGAAATTAATTTGCATCTTTAGTTTGGTATTTCATAATTTTCTTGTTAAAAAATTTTAGTTTAGGAGTAGCTTGTAAAACAAAGTTACTGCACATTTAAAATCAAACGGTTAAGTCTATTGGTGTTAAGTTTACAGTGGGTTCATATTCACCGATTGAAGACAAATTCAAGACACCGACCAAAACAAAACGATACGCGGCATCGCGAATTTTACAATAGATATTCAAATTTGAACTTTATTCATTACACAAGAAGATACACGTTTCATTGTAAGAGTTCGAATGTCAGGTTGCAATGCGCACATGTGCAGTTTATGACTGATGTCTTATGAAACTTGTATCTTCTTGTGTAGTGAATAAAGTTCAATTTTGAATAGCTATCTTAAAATGCTGCGCCGCGTAGCGGCGCTTATCGTGGCCGTCTGAACTGACCCCAATCCATTTAATCAGTACGGACTCGTCATTGGCCAATTTAGATATTTCGCTGATGACGTTAAGTGTCACTGCAAACATAACACGATTGGAAAATAGTAGTTATATTGTTGTTATGAGGTCAACATAAAACACACTTACCAATAATCCAATAAGTAGGACCAAGGCTATGACGCCTATGGTGCTAACAGCTATCGCGATGGCAGCACCTGAGCCCGCTTCTTCTGTGAGCACCCTCGACGAAGTCTCTGTGGTCATCTCACCGGCAAAGCTCGTTAGGTCTTCCAAATCATTCACTGATTTAGTTGTCATATAATCTGTGGACTCTGTAGTGCTTTCAGAAGTTATTGTAGTTTCAACGATACGTTCGTTCGTATTTGTTGTTGTTTTTATTTCTATTGTAGTCGGTACCTTTATTGGCTCAGTCTCTGCTGTAGTTGGAATTGGTGCTTTAGTTGTGGTTTCAAAGGTGGGTGCCGTTGTAGCTTTATTTGCTGGCTCAATTACTTCGTTACTTTCACTGTTTTCTTCTGAAGTTTCATTTTCGTCCGAGTCAGACTGCATTGTATTAGGTTCAGTTGAAAAAATCGTGGTAGGATTTTCCGTTGGTGTTGAAGTTGCTCTTTCGGTATTTATTTCAGTTGCAACTGTAACAACGGTTGTAGTAGTTTCAATTGGTATCGTTGTTTCCAATGTAGTTGTTTCTTGAGAAGTTTCATCTGTATTTACAGGTAAAGTGCTAATTTTCATAGTGGGAACTTCAGTTGTTATAATTATACTTTCAGTTTCATTATTTACTAAGTGTTGTGAGATTGAATTTTCTGTTGTAAATTCTGTTAAAATTGTAGTTATTTCTTCGATTCTTTCCGTTGATGTTACAAATTTGGGCCTGTAGGTTGTTATTTTAATGTCATCATCGAGAGCAGGTTCAGTTGTAGTAGGAAAAGCTGAATGCCAAACAGGGTTTCCGTCCGTTTGTTCATTATCTTCAGTTGTAGTTTCGGTTATATCTGCAAATGGTTTATAAGAAAACCTTATTGTTGTTATTTCATAATCGGTGGTTGTAGGAACAATCGTTTCTTTTACAGTCGCAGGTAAACTTTTATCATCGAGATTTACTGTATCATCTTTTGGAGTAGTGACACCAGAGGGCAATTTCGTAATTGATTCAAAACCGGTTGACTTAGTGGCGTCAACCGGAGGAATTGTTTGTTTTTTAGGAAATTCGTTTATTTCTTTGTCGGTCGATGTATTTAAAATTTCAGTCGCTGAAATCCACGTAGTCTTGCCCTCCTGTAAATTTGAAACTGTAGTCACTTTAATATTAGTATCGGCTTTTATTGGTTCAATTATTAAAGGTTTTTTACTGCTTTGTATTGAAATAACACTTTCAGCCGGTAGCCTTTCTGAATAAGATTCGGTTGTGCTTTCGTTAAAATTTATATCCATCATCTTTATTGTTGTTGTTATAACTGTCGTATTTTGATCGATTTCAGATTCATTTTTGGAAACTAAATCTTCGCTAGCAGTTGTAGTTGATGTAGTTGTCGATGTTGTAGACGTTGATTTTATGTCTGGAACAGAAATTGGCGATTATTATATTAGTGTATTATTACTTGCTAAATGAAATAATATTGTTAAATTTAAAAAAAAACCTGCAATTTCTCCGACTTTCTGCAGTTCGTTTTCATCAATCCTTTTTTTTGTCGATCCTGTTGTGTTTATCCCAGAATTCGAAGAAGATGGAGGACTTCGTAAACTGGCCAGCGCCCAGGCAGTTAATGTAGGAGGTATTTCTAAATCGCTGATACCGGTTTGAGCCTCCGTAGACGTTGATGTTGATAAAGATGCAATGCTTGCAGAGAACTTTGTTGAACCACGTTTCGATAACGATGGTATAGTATTATCAGATATAGATGGTGAATGAACTACTTTTTTGGTACCACCTATGTCACTCTGCAGTACCGGATCTATTTCGGAAGCAAACGTTGTTAGTACTGGTTTTGTAGACTGCGCCGGACGTTTTGTGCTTGTGAATTGGTCTTTTATATCAAAATGTTCCGAATATATAGTCATAGGGATACGAGTTACCATTGTTTTATTTAAGTTCTTTCTAGGAGCCATCCATATTGGCTTAATTCTTGGAGTAGTTTGATGAAAACGACGTACTTGTTGTCTATTTGTCTCACTATGTGTGCTTTCTGCTAGTGATGTCACACTGTTTGGTGAATCTTTAATATTTGCAAAGTTCAGTCGCTTAGCGAAGGTTTTATTTCTATTGTAACTACTAGAAAATATTTTGGGGTTAGTTGTCGGTGGAAAAGCATACGATAAAATTCTTTGAGTTGATATGGGCATTGAATTTGGTGGCCTTACAGTATCAGGTAAAATGTTCGATGACGCTTGAGATACAGAACCCGAAGTATCTGGATCAGGATATTTTCTGATTGGAATGTCAACTTTTGTAGGTTGTGTTGGTTCTGCGTTTGTTTTCGTATTTTCTGATTGTGTATTGTCATCGCAATCATCGTTAGTATTATTACTAATATTGTAAGTTTCTGTAGATAATATTGTCATTTCATAATAAATACTTGTGCCTTGTACATCTGACAATTCCTTATTAGCAGTACCGGCATGTTCATTATCCAGATAGCGAACTTCTTTTGTATTTTTGAAAAACATTGTTGATTTGTTAGTAGGCGTGTCGTTACTCATTTTTTCAAAGTCAACATTTACCTTATGCGCATTAGTTACATTAGGAGAAGGAGATTTAGATTTAATCGTATCGAGATTTTTCATTATGCTCTTTGATATTTCTTCGTATTTTTTATCAAAAAACTCATTTTTAGGAGTAGTGAGATCTGTATCGAAATCGAAAAAGTCTGATTTATAAGAATCCTCTTTCGATACATAATTATCTTTACTAAAATAGTTATTAAAGCTAAATGGAGTACTATACCCATAATCGGATTTTGACTCGGATTTACCTAATTTTTTATCATCATCATCGTCATTAAAACTAGGAAAAGAGAAAAAGTTATCATCAAACTTGCTCGACGTGTATTTTTCAAATGATTCGTCTTCCTCATTATCAAAGTCTTCCTGGCTTTGAGTTTCTAGTTTATCAGAAACACTGGGACTAGTACTCGATATATTTTTACTCATTATTTTAGATTTCTTATATTTATGCATACTATCGATTATTTGTGCTGGTTTCTTCACTTCGGGGGTAGGAGTCACTATAATCACACTAGGTCCATTAGTCGATGTCATTCTTTTAAAAGGACCTTCACTAGAAGTTTTTGGTTGTATATTGAATCTGACTCTTCCTCTATCCTTATATTTTGTATTTTTCTCTGTGTTTTCTTCTGAAGTCGTGACTTTAGGGTTTAGCTCATTGAGAGCTACGTCAGCTATTTTGGATTTATGTCTATTGTTTAATAATGTGCTATTAAATCTAGTATGTCTAGAAATATTTTCATCTTTTGGAGTCGTGGTGTTGGATTCTTGTGGTATAGCACTGCCATTTACTTCTAAACTCGATATGAGTAGTAAAATTACTACTGCCACTGCACCTGAAAAGTTTTTCATGCATCATCAGATAGTGCGCTTACACTCGAGTCGCAGCTCCCGCGGCACTGACGCGGCTTGATTTGTATGGATTCTGTGCCGCAGCGGCGCGGCGGTGGAATGCCGCGAGACCGGCGGCGGCGCGCGCCTCGTGAGCTGCGGCGGAAAACTGCATACAAATCCCGCCACGGCGACGGCGGCGACGCGGGAGCTGCGGCGCGTGTGTAAAGGCGCATATTTATAGCATAAATAGCTACAACTAATAAATATAATATTTGTGAAATAATAAAAATATATACAGCCGAACGTATAACCGCCTCCTTTTTGTAAGACGGTTAAAAATAATGACTATTTTATGTACCCACTCATATCAAATAAAAAAAAAACAAGACAGACCATTGTCAAACAACAATCGTTATTTATGTATGTTATGCGTGCGTGTCTTCGCACTACATACATAAAAAACTGCACACCAAGACAACTTGTAATTAGTAAAATTTACACGGCGAGGCGAAGTTTAGACCGTCCACACTGTGTGGTTCGCAGAACTCTTGTCTTGAGTCTTCGCCTTTTTATTTGGTCTGAGTTTATGTATTGCAACATTTACGAATGCACCGTTGAAGCCCTACATACCTAAGCATATTCTAACCGGCGATTCCATGACTGTAGACTGTTCAACTCCGATCCATATTGTTTTAGATCTGTAAAATGAAAAATTAAACGTTAGAAATTTGCAATATTTTTGATTGTAACCTTACTTATTTTACAGACATGATGAATGAATGAAATACTCTTTATGGTGCACAGATATTTTTACAATTTGAAATTGAACATCAATCTATACTATTAAACAGTGTAGAACACAATGGCGGCCTTACTACTGTTTAGTAATTTCTTCCAGGCAACCACGGGTGGAGGACAGTAATAATGTAAGATTAACGTGAATGTGCAAAAGAAGTACCTATCTGTTGGCATACAATAATAAAAATATACATACATACAAATACATATTATAAAATACATAAATAAGTAAGAACATAATATAATAAGGATGGAACATTAATTTTAAGATAACATGTAAAAAAAAACAATTTAATTTGAGTTATGTAATAATTAGCAATGGAAATAAAGTGTTCTTTGACCGATGCCTTATACCGACTAATATTGAGTAATGACTCTAAGTTAGCACCATAGAGAACTGAAGATAATAACTCATAGATTTTTAATCATATTTTTTTGAACATACGTTGAAATGAGTTAATAAAAATATCACAGTATGTAGTTACATTGATATTGTATTTGATTGTAACACCATATAAACCATACTTATTCTGGCAAATAAAAGATTTCATTGATTGTATTGTGTGTCCCACCTCCTGCAAATACTACGCCGCAGCTCCCGCGGCGCAGGCGCACTAGAATTTGTAGGTCATTGTTTGCCGCGGCGCCAGCGGTGAACGCCGCAGGCCGCAGCTTCTGCAGCGAGCCGCTGCCGTAGCTGCGGCGGCGAAATCCATACAAAATCCGTCGGCGCCGCCGGAGCTGCAACGCGTGTGAGGCGCTTACGCTTACATCTAACCTATTTTATGTTTTATATTTGGCCATGGTAAAATTCCCAGTTCCTTTCTGGAATTTATATTCATAATCATAGAAGTGAGAAGGGCAAACAGACAGAAATACGGACGTGATGGACAGAACGAAACCATGCCACAAGGGTTCCTTGTCGTACTACGGAACCCTAAAAATGACCCGAATTAACTTTACGAAGCTGAAAATTGGCCATATTATTTGTATATTGGGGTCAAAACTTTGTCGCCCTAATGCGTATAGTTAGATACAACAAAAGTTTTGATACCGTCATTAACCTCATAAATAGTTAAGTTTTCCATTTCAGAGTCAACTTTGAAACTATTCTAAAACTTTATTCCTAACCCGTACTCCCTGGCATTATTATTAATAAACATTAAACAATACTTTTATTCAAATCTATTGACAAATAATATTTTTGATTCTTATTTGGGACACTGTACTCGTCTTTGAGCTCATGATCTAGATTCTAGACTTATATTGAGACTTAAAACCTGTTTGCTTATATCTAGCATCTAGATTACGTCGGCTACTTAGTACCTACACTCTACAGTGTTTAATTTGGAGTTTTATTATTTATAATAATGTATTCGCATTACGCAATCTCTAATTTCCATATTTCAATAGCAAATATGTTCAATAATATAATTACACTTGTTTAATATAATTATTCAATCAAAAGGCAATAAAGCTATGTATTTTCCCACATCTGGAAGAAAAGTATTTCGCCACACTCTGAAGAATTCATTAATTTCCCATTTTCTATAGAATATTCCTGTGGGAGAAAATATTTCGCCAGTTCCTGGTAAAATTATTTCCTTAATTTCAATAAAATTTCTCCAAATTTTATTCTTATTCACTACATAATAAGTTCATGTACTAGTTTTCCATAAAATGTCGTCTAGGTTTTTTAGAGCAAATAAGGAAAAGTGCTAGATTTGCATAACTGTATAGGGTGGTATAGGTCAGTGGTGTGTACCTACTCATCACAATTACCGCCGCGACAGCCGACTCCAATTACCGCCCACGAGCAACATTGGCCCAGATATACAAGGCTACCAGAAAATGGCGAGACAGAACAAAATGCCCCTATAATTTGTATAAGTGGCAAAGGATTACCTGTGACTTATAACTTTTTTCCAAGAAAACAATAATTAAAGGTCGTTGTTTCAATTTTCGGTTCCGGCTTCGAATATCATGTCCCACGGAAACTGATTTAGAACCGTTTTAGAACAAAAAAGTAGGTTTTGCTTTTGGCAGGCATGCATTTTATTACCAATAATTCTACTATTAATGTGAAAGTTTGTGAGGATGGATGAATGGAATGTTTGTCACTCATTCACGCAATAACTACTGAATGGATTTTAATAAAATTTAATGAAAATGAATTAAAATTTAAATTTAAAATGGCAGTAGCTTAGGCTCTTGGTTAACACAAAAGCTAGTAGATAATAGAACACTAACAATTTATAGTATATAAGTAATATTGTGGATAGGTAAGTAAGCAATTGTAGTAAACATTAAGTAAGTAAGAAACAAGATCGTGACTGAATGTGGTTAATGCCATTAACGCAAAGGTAGGGACTTGAAAATCATACATCAATAAATCAATTGAATTAAATTATTATCATTTGAGAATTAATAACTTAGAAGCGTTTTGGCCTGTTTCACAATCGCCTCAAATGTTGTCAAAGCGGCTGTCTAGCAGTCATGGTTAAGGAGATACAGCCTGGTGACAGACAGACGGACAGACAGTTAAGTCTTAGTAATAGGGTCCCGTTTTTACACTTGTTGTGTACGGAACCCTAAAAAAACTTACTCACGGCTCACAAAATTACGCTCGTTTGGCCCCTCCTATATTATGCTGGGACTATATGATCCAGATTCCGGATTACGAATACGTAATAACGTATCACGTAGTATAAATGTAAAGCACAACACTGTTTTTTTTTCCCCCGTCCCCCTAACATTGTCAGGGCTGTTTCTTTTCTGTTTTTGTTTCTTATTCTGCCATTTTTTATTTCTTTTTTCTTTACATTATTTTACAATCCATATTATAATAACATCAATTTAATACGTTGCATTATTTTACAAATTACAATTGTTACACTATTTTAAAAATATAATATGTCATGTACATATATTTTATAATTTTTAGCACACTTTTAGCACAACACTATTGTACACGAACTAACCAACACAGGGGACGGGGCTTAAATCTCAAGCAGCCGTGCTCATTACAATACAGTCGGTAGAATAAATAACTAGCAATTGATGATGGATCCGAGAGAGATACAGATACTTATAGGAAGATAAAGATTTATAATATACTTATTAATAAACTAGCTGATGCCCGCAACTTCGTTTGCATAGAACTAACGGAAACAGAACTCTATTTATTTTAAACGGACATAAAATATAAGGAGCCTATGTTAGACCTTATGAGCAATAGCGCACTAGCGACCTGGCAGCGCGGCCACTACGCCCGGCCCGGCCGCAGGAGTTGCGATTTGCAACGCGGCCAAAACCGCGGCTACGATCGTCAGTTGCACATACAGCGCGCTTCAAAATGGACGTTGAGGAGATATCAGTGCTTTTGTATCTTATAAGTAAGAAGCGGAAAAAGAAAAGGAAAAAATATTGGGTTCGTCCCTTGCTACGTGAAAGACGAACAAAGGGATTATTTCATACTTATTTCACCGACCTTCAGCAATATGATGACAAGTTCTTTAATTATTTGCGGATGAGTAAGTCTTCCTTTGAAGAACTATTAAGAAAATTAAGTCCATCAATCACCGGCACTGTAACTAAACTTCGCCCCTGCATTTCTGCCAAGGGAAAACTTGTTGTAACTTTAAGGTAAGCCTATGCCTATCTACTTTTATTCAAATTATTTCTTTACGGTCCCTGTGTCTCTTTTGTAAAAAAAGATGCAGGTAGATAAGTGAAACAAGTAGGTACATAAAAGTATTTAAGTACTGTATTAACATAATCAAAGGTGCAGTTGCTCAATAATTATGAAAAGACGTTTCAATTATTTCTGAATCTTGCGAGGCCTGAGAGTAGTTTGATTCGGATGATTGGATATAATTTTCTTCTCTTCCTGAATCCAATGGCGGCGGCAGTTCACTGGGACGTGACAGAGAAGGGCGGCAGCTCATTGTGGCAAGTGGTCCATTATCCGATTGCTTAGTAAAATACCCCTGTTGATATTCCTGATGGTTGGTATAACTGCTTCGAGGGTAAGTAGGTTGGCTGTGTCTGGTCATAGGTTCAAAGTGGCTTGGATCATATCATCCACTTTGAGCTCGGTGGATTAGATTAATAATTTCCATCTTGGTTGTCAGCTTCGCGGATTCGGGTATTTTTTTGAAATCCTTTACTAAGGAAAGCATAAATAATCTGTCATTGTCGTCTTCGAGAACTGATTCACGTTGAATTCTTGAATTTATGCTTTCTTTTAAAACCGAAACAAGATCTTCTTTTTCGAAATTATTGTCTTCCTTTTTTTTCTTTGATCTTGGTTGTCCTTGAGATACTGATTCGGGGTGGGAGGGACTATATTTTCCGCATCATTTAAGTTCGATTCTGTTGTATTCGGTTCCACCGTATCTTTAAGGAACAGCAGGTGTTGAAAATATACATATGGAGATTTACGTTTCGCTGCGGCGCCACTTTTTGCGTCTTTGACACGTCGTAGCTCCCTGAGGAATGAGTACCTTATATTTTTCCATTTTTTTTTGGATGCTCCTTCAGAGAACTAAATCATTCATTTCGCATTGGACACACAACTGTTCAAGAAATTGTATTTGAGGTTTGCGTCGCCATATGGCAAAATATAAAAGACATTGCCTTTCCACAAGTCGATAGAGACAAATGGCTAGAAATAAGTGAAGGATTTAGGAACAGTTCGCAATTTCCTAACTGTACTGGAGCTGTGGACGGAAAGCACATAAGAGTCATTCAGCCGACCCATACAGGGTCACTATATTATAACTACAAAAACTATTTCTCTATTGTGCTGATGGCTATATGCGATGCCAACTACAAATTTATATGCATAGACGTCGGCGCATATGGAAAATGCAGCGATTCATCGGTATTCAAGAACTCGCATTTTTATGAAAAACTTACAAATAATGACTTAGACATGCCAGACAAGAGACCGATAACTGAAACAGGTGTGCCTCTGCCTTTTGTCATAGTTGGCGATGAAGCATTCTCTTTGTCAGAAAATATAATGAGACCATATGCCGGAAGAAATTTGACAGACAAGAAACGAATTTTTAACTACCGCCTTTCCCGTGCGCGCCGGTACATAGAATGTACTTTCGGGATACTAGCCAACAAGTGGCGAATTTTTCATCATCCTCCTGATGTACACAGAGAATTTGCTGTTGCAATTATAAAAGCATGTTGCGTCCTTCACAACTATGTACGGGAGCGAGATGGGTACAAATTCGAAGACACGTTGTATATTCCCCGACTATTGAAGGAATACCTCCCTGCCAGCCTTCAAGAGGAAATAGAACATCTACACAAAACAGAGATCTATTTGCTGACTACTTCGTGGGTGAAGGACAACTCCCGTGGCAAAATCGAGTAGCTCTGAGAACACAATAAAATAAACATTACTTACCGAGTTCGTTTTTTTCAGTTATTGTTAATTTTTCATTACCAAATATTTCTATGATCTCTTCCCACTTCATCCTTTTTAAGTCTCGGTTGGCGTAGTCTTCACAGGACATGTCCCACAACGCCCTCCTTGTCTCAATCTCGGTTATAAATGTTTCCGTGTCGAAAGACATCGCGATGATCTCAAATCACGCTGTAGTTCCACAATACGTGCGGCCGCCGCGGCTAGTGCGCTATTGCTCTTTAATATCGGCTATCAGCCAGTGAAAGTCCCGTGAAAATCGGTCCAGCCGTTTTAAGAGATTAGTCGGAACAAACAGACAGACAAAAATTTACAAAATTGATATTTTATTGTAAGTACCGAATATACTTTCATATGCATTAAGTGAAAAGCTATTAATTTGAAATTACAAACAGACACTTAAATTTTATTTAACTGTATACCTAGTCTTGCCATAAATAATAATAATAATAATAATAAACATTTATTTGACACAATGAGACATTACACCAAATAAAACAAAGACTGCAACTGAAAACTGAAACAAAGGAAAAAAAATCTATTGCAAATAACATTTATTACTTTTACAGTGTGTTAGTTTAATACATAAATATAAAACAATTTAAAATATAAAAAGCTTATTCGAAGTGGTCTCCATTGGCTGCAATACAGTCCTTTAAACGTTGAGGCCAGTTATCAATAGAAGCACGCACTCTTTCCATGGGAAAATTCTTCACTGCCAATCGTACGGATTGTTTTACGGACTCCAAATTATCATGGCGTTTAGAGCAAGCTGTACTCTCTAAAAATGACCATAAATCATAATCCAGCTGATTAAGATCGAGACTAGACGACGGTCAGTCTTCAGCTCTGATGAAGTCCGAAACGTTCGTTTCCAACCAAGACTGCGTAGACCGAGCTTTATGACCCGGCGCCGAGTCTTGCTGGAAGGACCATTCTTGGTTATTGAACATGGTGTTGTTAAGAGGCTTCACTACCTTCTCAAGAATGGTATCTTGATATACTTGTGCCGATGTTTTGATACCTTTTTCACAAAAGTATGGCTCAGTCACTCCTTCATAGCTAATACCCCACCAAACCATCACTAAAGTCGGACAGTGCCCGGTACACAAACATTTTACTAATACCAAGCGTATGGAGAGTTTTAAAAATTGCATTTGGCTCCATACCTACTTTGTGTAATGCAATCACAGCGATTCGGTTCTCTTTATCACCACACTCCATTTTTATATCGCAAAATATTGTACAATGTATTGGCGCCAAAATGAGAAAACAC
Organism: Phengaris alcon alcon; assembly: GCA_037179445.1. Taxonomy (NCBI): domain Eukaryota; kingdom Metazoa; phylum Arthropoda; class Insecta; order Lepidoptera; family Lycaenidae; genus Phengaris; species Phengaris alcon. Next base: position 460,846 of record JAYRCH010000162.1, on the reverse strand, counting down.
AATGAACAATCATATAAAAATGAAAGAATCCAAATTCAAATGTAATATTTTGTTTATTTTTAATTGTAACAGTATTTATGGCCCGACTAAGTAGAGTATGTATAGATAAATAAATCTTTATCTCGGATCATTTATTTAAATCCATTATTACTTAGTAGTTATTAGTTATTGTAGTTATTGATAGAACGACTACCTACCCACGGAACAGGGCCTTTAGTCAAGACGCATTCGATAATTTCAACGATGAAGACGCAAGCGCCATGTCACTTGGCGATGACTTATGTCAAATCCTATACATTTTTGATTTCGAACTTGGCCGTCAAAATTATCGAATGCTTGTACAATTGGTTTGATACAGTCCTTGGCGCCGGATAACAGGATAATCTGGGTTCCTCGGTGGGTTGACAAACTACTACTACACTACACTACTAGCATAAATCACATTATAAAGATTGTTCTGTGAGTAGTTCCATTATGTATAATATAATCATGTAAAAACAATTACCTCCAGAATATTTAGACACGTCATGCTCTACTGCTTATGTAAAGAAGTTATGGCAGATTTTTTAAATACTCGAAAAAATATCTACTAATAAAACAAATTTTCTTTTTTCTTCACCACTGAAGCCATTGACCTCACACTATCAGCTGATTCACCTCACAGCTAATTCAAACCCCTATTTTTATTTTGCTGAAACATTATGTTTTGTGTTACCTCAGCGGCGAAGATTCGTATCATTACTTGCTTTTTTTTTCGAATTTGATTTTTTTTTTCCACCTAAACAGAGATTAACAGAGTTAACCTTGTGCCCAAATTTCTGTTATCGATTTTAATTAGCGTTATATCATAATCAAATAAAACAACAATGTAGTGTGGAGGAGGAACCATGGTGGAGGGAGCGCATTTTTAAAATGGTTTATCTATATTTAGGTATATTTAATTACGGTGTACATAATAAAGGTATACAAATTATACTGGCTGACTGTACTAGTTCTCATACGGCGCACGCGCAGCGCTCCCGACTCGGCCGGTTCTTATGCAACCGCGCCGATTGTTACTCAATATTCCATTCCAATACAATTCCACTGGACAGGAATTCCAGGATATTGTTTAGGCTTTAAATTTTTTAAACAACGCTTTAGGTGTAAAATAATGTCACAGACAGCGATCGGTGTTGCTTGTGATGAGTGCACGCGTTCTCTTTGTCGAACATATTTTAAGATAGCGATTCAAAATTGAACTTTAGTCACTACACAAGAAAATACACGTTTATATTGCAAGTGTTCGAACTTCGAGCTGTACCGTTCTCGTATAGTGAATAATGTTCAATTTTTAATCGCTATCATAAAAATGCATGCCCGCGTCGCGTCGCGTCGCGTAACGCGTTAGGCATTACACTACTCATGGTACGTAATTTTACGTTTCGAGTTGTTTTTCTGTCCTGTTTTTATGATGTTTGTATGTAAGTCTTTGTTTTATTTGTGGTGTTAATGTCTCATTGTGGCAAATAAATGTTTATTTATTTATTTATCCACATCCAATATTGATTTAAATATTTGATAAATTAACAAATAATGACAATGTATATTTTAGGATTTTTAATAAAGCTGGAAAATCTTACAAAAATTAGAGATCGAAGTCGCAAGTGATAATAAAAAAATAAAGCAAAGCGTATTGAAATTTGTAAATGATTGCGATATTCCAAGCATCCCGCTCGCGCTGCGTTGCATCACTAGATCAGGTTTAGCAACAAAACTGACAAAAACTTATTTGATTTTTTTTTTTTTTTTTTATATTACAGATATACGTTTATTAAACTCACTAATACTACAATATGATATACATTTTATCAGTTATGATAACAAAATCAATTGTACCATAAAAGTAGGTAAGTACTAAAAAAAAAAAATAATAACTACTCCAAAACTTAAAATGCTACAAAAAAAAGAAATCTCCCAGGTCATCCCCACCAGGCAGAGTACCTGTAGTAGAAGGCTCGAAAGAGTTTCCTCGCTGAATTGCGATACTTATTCTCTGGGCCAGGTAGGTGCCGGCTCTGGGGTCTCGGGTGGCCTCAATGAGTTTTTTGGAGATTTCTCCGAAAAGTTTGTGCGCACCCAGACCCCATGTACCTAAGGTTTCAATCCCAAACGGTTCAAATATGAGATCCCCACTAAGGTTCTCATATTTGCGCCGCTTGAGGTTTTCCGCCTGATTGGCGGCCGCACCTGCAGAACTCGAGGTGCCCTGGGACGGAGCAAGTGTATAGACGCAAGTAGCGTCCCATACAAGAGCCCGTCCCACTCTCCAAGGGACCAGGGTCATACCGTCTGGTCTCTTGCCATCGTCGCGCGCCAAACCAGAGGGTTCCAGCACAGCTGGCACTCCGGCGGTGACAAGAGCCCGACGGATGAGATCGTTCAGACAGTGATGTCGGGAGATGCGGCCGGCGCTTCGTTGACAGGACAGCCCGTGGTGTCCGAGGCTGTCCACATTTGCACCACAAACACAGCGATGGGGGACGACGTGGGGGGTGCCAAGACGCAGGGAAGTAGCTATAACCGGAAAGCTGTTCGATTCAGCAATGTGCCCGTATTGGGTGACGGTAATGCTTGTAGCCAAAGGCCCGACTCCCACTTCTCCGCAGCTAAGAGGCGAGCCTGCTCCACAGGACTGGAGGACGTATTAAGAAGATTATTCCGTACCAGTCTGCAGAGTGGCTCGTCCCAGAGCCAGAATATTGTCAGGCAATTCGCTACAAGCACTAGTTACGCTCCAGGCGTCCTTGGCCTCGTCCAGAAAGGTAACTGTATTGGAGTAGGATGGGTGATGTAGTATTTTGGAGATAAGACTATGGTTCGCGTGGACTGAGGACAAGAAGGCCGGAAGCGATATGTCAGAGGGCTTTCGAACACCCAGGCCACCGAACCTAACTGGAAGCGTTGCCTGAGTCCATGCGCGGTCATCGAAATTTGTATTCAAAATAGTGGAGAGCGTTTGTCTTATGGTATCATCCAACTGTTTGAGAAGTTGAGGGAACTTCCACAGTTGACAACACCGTAAGACATATGTCAATTTAGGTACGAAAATGCAAAAACGGATTAGGGTAAAGGCCATGTGACAGTCAATTTGGAGGAGGCGGTCTAAAGTTTCATTAAAATTTTGTAATTTGTTATCTAAGAAGTCCGGGAGAGATTCGTCTAAAATAGGTGAGCCCAAAAGGAAGAGCGAATCCTTGTCAATGACAGATAGTTGTGGAGCTATTTCTTTAAAGCTGGATATAATCGCGTTTCTATCCCCACAACTGTCTGGCACAAAAAGTTCGCACTTACCTAGGTTCAGCTGCAGACCTATTTTTTGGAACTCGCGGATCAGAGTGCGGAAGTCTGATAGTACAGTGGGTGCATCGCTTCCAAGGGTCCAATCATCCAAATACCAAACATTAAATTTTGAATCTAGAAGCTCGATGACCGGGTGTATAGCAAGGCTGAAGATTGCTGGACCTAGAGGGTCGCCCTGTTGGCAGCCCACTTCGGATGAGATGAGGTGGTCTTTGTAAATGAGTTTGGTGGGGTCGTTGTAACACTGGAGCATAAATGGTAAAATGGCAGGTGCTTTAGATTTAATTTGGGCCAACAAGGCGCCTCGGTCAACTGAGTTGAAAGCGTTTTTTATATCGACCTTCAGAAACACATCATCGCCTTGATTGTGGATAGCTGTCCTGAAAGAGTGAACGGCGGCCTCACAACCTCCTTTGCAGGCAAAACCGAGCTGTTTTGGCTGGAAGTATGACGCGAGGGAAGTTACCGATTTGCAAGCTAGTTTGGCTGTAAGGCGCCGGTATGTGGAGCCGACAGCAATCGGACGAATGCCACCATCTCTCTTCCTCAAGGCGCAGAGGTTAGCTCCATACAGAATGTCTACGATATCTGATGCGACCCCTCCACGTAGCATCAGGTTGCACAGATTCGTAAGTTCATGCAGGAGCTTCTCGCCGGCCTCCCCGCAGCAACCGCTTGTGAGGTCCTTCAGATGCTGAGGGGTGAGACCGTCGAGGCCGCCAGCTGAACCCGGAAGAAAGGACATGATGGCTCCGCGTACTTTGTCTGTCGACGTTTGTAGTGGTGGTAATGCGTCATCGGAAACTGTGAAAGGATTGGATTGTGATGGATGTTTGTTTTCCAGGGCGATGAGGGTTTCTGGGCAGTCGGGGGCGACCGTGTCATTGGAAAACAGGAGCCGCGCTGCACCCTTAATGTCTCCCTCACTTATTTTATTTTCCACAGTTTTCACGATGTTATGTTTGACCGTGGAATGTGAAGAAAAATTTGGGTTGAGGTTAATGTCCGAAACACAATTCTTTTTGATTCTTGAAGTGAGGGAGGCATTGTTGAGCGGATCTCTAGTGATATGCAGAAAACGGTAGGGAAAGGTGAGTAGATTTTCCCAGGCTTGCCTCGAGTTCTCCAGCACTGTGTGGCGTATCGTCTCGGCAAGCTTCTGGGCTACAGTCACTCTGGCGCCCCTAGGGATCCGTCTTAGAACTGGTATAAAACGTTTAAATTTGGATATTTCTTGCCAGAAATTTGTTTCATAAATTGGGTTCGGAAGTGAATTGGTTATTGGGGGAATGAGTGTTAGAAGCTGTTTGTGGCATTTGCTTACGTGGATGTTCAAACTCCGCTGGCTTTTAAAATATCGGGAACAGTGGGAGCATTGCAACAGATTTCCAAAGGACACGGTCGAAATATTAGAGGTCCCTGCATCCTGGCTGCTTGACATAGGTTGGTAAAGATAAACTATAAAAGATAACTTATATAATAGAATAAACTATAGACAAAAAATTAAAAAACTGCTTAACTAATATTAAAAAAAACCTTGAACTATATTATGGTCATTTTCTGGGGGAATGTAGGCTTGAGCGTGGGACAGTTGGCTCACTTTTCGCAAAAAAATTAGCATACGGCTTCTCGGAGTTGCCTCGTTTCTTCCTCTGTTGCGGGCCTTGTTCCTTCCTCCGTCGCGGGCCTTGTCAGTTGTATGGGAGAATTGCTTGGGATATCTACTCACAGTTTGGCCCACTTGGGGCGCTATAAATTATATTTGGTTCTACTGCAAATACTTAAACATGTATATTTATTTACTTTCGGCGTCACGTAAATTGGTTTTATCGATTTATTTTCAATATTTTGTTCAATTTATTTTAGGGTGACATGACAACGTCAACTTTTTTTTTTTTTTTTTTTTCTTGTATGTTGTAGTAACTTATTTGATTGTGTTGTAAATATGAAATAAATTTCAAGACTAAAATTATTTGTCTCAACATGGTAAATAGTAGGTTTTGTGCGCTTGCAACAAATAATTAATTCGTTATAGATGAGATAGTTTTATAAAGGTAGGTACGTGGTAAAGGCATGCGTACTTTAGGACGCACATTAGGACGGGCCGGGCCGCATCGGATTGACGGATTTTTAACCGACTTCCAAAAAAAGGAGGCGGTTATACGTTCGGCTGTATCTATTATGTATAATATATTTGTATGTTCAACGATAACTCCACCGTCTGTTGAGCGTTTTTCAAAATTATTTTTTTGATGTTAAGGGTATAATCCGAAGTTAGTCCTGTTGTCACCAATGTGGCTTCCACGAGGAATCGAGGGAACTCTTCAAAATTTATATGGACGAAATTTATATGGATTTTGACTTTTTCTGAAGTAACTCAAGCATATGCTACCAATAAATAAGATTTTGCATCAAGGTATACCCTGGATCCAAAAGTACTGAATAGAACTCCTGACTCCTTATAGATACATGTTTAGGGATTTCAGTGTTGTTTAAAGAACTGCAAGCAAAAGCCACCTTGTCAAAAGTAATCATCATCATCACTTGCTTACGACGGTTCTTCTCGCCGGGTTTCAAACCGGTGGTAATTGTAATCCTTTTTTTTATTTTTGTTTGACGCTCAGAAAACAAAACCTTGTTTTTTATTCTGAATTAAAAGTTTTTTTTTTATTACTACCATCATCACATCTTCAAAATTATTAAGATCGTGTAGAGAAGTAATTAAAATTTTAGGCGAATTTGTAAGGGGAATTGTTTATAAATAATATGTATTTCATGCTTTTTTGTTTTACTTCGGAAGTCGGTTTAATTTTTTGTTTAAAAATAATGACTTTTGAGCGAGAGGTACGTGTAATTGTATATTTTAACATAACTATCTCACACTCTGTTGGGCCGCAGCGGGGCAGGCCGGCAGGCCGGGATGCATCGCAATAACCAAAATCCGCGACACGGGTCGGCGCGGCGCGGCGCGGCGCGGCGCGGCGGAGTGATCCGCTTTCAACCGCACACGCTCCGTATCGCTCTAGCACAGGCGGCGCGGGCGGAGCGATGCGGCCCTCTCAGAGGCTTGGAGCCAGTAAAAAGTCAGAGGTGAAATAACTGTAGCAGTGTGTAGTCATAACGATTCCTTCGACTACTATTAAGGTACTTACGGACGAATACTGGAACAATAGTTAAACTAAGTGACGCTCAAGTCACATGCCATCCTTGTCATATCGGCTAGCAGAGACAGCAACAGCCTGTGAATAGGACGGCTCTTAGTTTTGATTACCGTTTCATTATTCGACCGTAAGTATATTAAGGTACAGGGATACAATTATTCACATACAGATAGCTTGACTGGTACTGCACATTGACACCCGCTATACCAAGAGTCACAAGTACGTTAAAGGCATTATGCACATCAGTTAATTAAATTTTGGTGAAGAGCTGCTCTCCGCTCTGCTGAACCACAGAATACATAATAGTACAAGTAGGTGAACTAATGTTACTTTCGTTAGAAAGCATTACGCATTTCTAATTGCATCATTTTGGCCATGAATTTATCATAGTAATTAACATATACACCACGCTCACTTAGTCACATTTTACACGTAATTAGTGACATTCTTATATTCATTTAAATATTGTAAATTTCAAAACATTGTCAAATCAATTTGTGGGCGTTTTAGGGCCTACAGGTCTTAAATAACAATAAGTGAAACGTACTATGAAACGTCAATTTTTAAAGAAGTTGCTCTTACATTAACTTCTAACAATTTATTTTGTCAGTTTTCAATAGAAATGTGTAAAATGAATATATAAAGAATATAGACTTTTTGTAATAAACTTATGACAAGGAGTCTTCAAATGTTGATGTTTCATAGCACTATTCACTCCGTGTGGTCATTTTAGACCCGCGGATAACTAAATACACCCAAATCTAAACTCTGACGACTTACCATAATAAAACCTAAATAACCTACATTATAGGCTGTCCAGATAAAACAATCGCATTGTACTTTTGACCGTATTCGTTTTACGTAAACGTATGAACAATAGGGGGCGTTGTGGTTCTCGTGTTACACATCTGGTTGATAAGTGGTAACATGCGTATGTTCCACCGGTCATCTTGTATTGACATTGAAAGTGATTATTGGATTGAAATAGTTATAGAAACATAAACCTTTATAATATTAGCTTTGCCCGCGGCTTCGCTCGCGTAAATAAAGTATACCACAGGAACTTTGTACTTTTTGGGGATAAAAAGCAGCGTATGTTTTAATCCAGAGCCTAAACTACTACTCTGCCAAATTTCATCGAAATATATTCAGTAGTTTTTGCGTGAAAGTGTAACAAACATCCATTCATCCATTCTCACAAACTTTCACATTTATAATGCATATTAGAATATAGACGAGGCATGCCAAGGCAAAATTGTCCACACTTAAACTGCCCCACTATTGGGTTTATTTGGGACAGCTGATGTGGTTGAGTTTTGACATTTGTCAGCTTGACATTTTGATATTTGCTTTCCGCAGTTTATTCGGTATGCTTTTCATCCGAAATCAATCAAGATGGCTTCCGCGTAATTCTTTCTTGTATGAAGATTTTTCAATCAATTGTACGTCACAACTCTTAACGGATAGCCCATCAGTGGTGTGAGGTTCCTATAACTTTCACTTACCTTTTGAAGACATCCACATCCCACACAGGATAGGGCTTCCCTATTTAATGCGATCTAAATAATAGGCCGGGAATAGTCCCGCTCAGGTGAAAATTCTGAGCACCGAAAATAGAACTCTGCGCTAGAGCAATAGAGTTGAAAATTGAAAAATTGAAGTGTCGAGTGTTGAGCTGTCATATACAATATTGACATTTGACTCTACACTTGTGTTCGATTTTCAGTTCCATTGTACTAGCGCAGATTTCTATTTTCAGTGCTCTGAATTTTCTCGGGCCCGCCGGATTACGGATCGTATAGTCCCGGCCTAAACAAGAAAATGAAAATCGACCAAAGTAATGTGTCATTGTATTCCTTTACTGCGCGGTAAACAAGTGACATTTAATTCGGAAGCACTATAGCCGCCCAGCCCATATGAGCATTGTTAATTGTTTACATTGAATCGGAACGGAGTATGTTATTATATAGATGAAATGTACCCGTGGGCCGAGTGGAGGGTTGCCAGATTTTTGGAGATTACTCCTTAAGAAACGATTTTCATATATAAGCCCGGGGATGTCACACGATCACACGGTACGGTGTCACACGATGTTAGCCGAAGATGCGTCGGTCGCTTTGCATTGCACACCAAATTTTACCTTTTAGAGTAAACTCCAGTCGTGCGTCGGAGCTGACATACACACACTTTTTTTCAGCATAATGTAAGCGGCAAATCTTTATTTATGCTAATTAAATGGGATTTCAGTCTTTTGCCCAGTACAAAAAAAAAACAAAATTAATTAGTGATAAATGTTCACATTTTTCTGAAGATCGAGCTAGTATTAGCCTATTTTGATTCGTTTTAGCCCGAGCTCATTTTATGTCTATGGGATATTGCAAGCATTGTGTGTGTGAGTACTTTAACCCTTGATCGCTCCCGGCGGGACGTTACAAATATTACCTAAACTTCAGGACGTTCCGGGAAATACGGGACGTCTGGCATCCCTAGCTTTGTGTGACTAATGCTGACCAACAATAACGGTCGACACTTTCCCTCTCCATACAAACACGCAATAATATAATTTCTCGTTACAATTTTACTTTTACTCTGTATTTTGTGGGTTTATTGTAACTAAGTAAGTAGTTTTTAAGTATTAGGGTCATGCTCATGCAGTATATTTGCCAATAAATATTTAAATAATTCACAAAGTATGGCAAATATATATTTTGGGCTCTGTAAATTCGCCAGGTTGCGTTAAATAATTTTACAATCTTATACTTTAAACGAGACAGATCTAATCGGTTTCTCGAAAACGGCTGCTAGTAATGCCAAGAAATTTAGTATTCAGGGAGTTTTGGCGGAGAAAAATCGATCTAGGTCTTACTAGATAGACTAGGGACACTGCGCATTTTAAGCTATATATGTTTCTTTTTTTTTTTTTTCATTTATATATTAGAACGTTAAGCGAAAATTTCAAGTACAGTTTTACAAGAATTGTGCGTGCGGATGAGAGTGAAAGGCATAATTAAAATTTATGCTGGGGAAGGCGTGCGAAAAGTTTAAATTTCTTAAAGTAATACTTAGAAATACATGAAATTAATTAAAATATCAGCAACACACACGACCAGGGATTTGGTTCACACATGCACACACGTAGTGTATTCATTACTCCCTATGAGTTTTGACGTTCGGTTACATAGTGAAAAAAATGAATGAAATTTTATTTTTCGTAATTTTAACTAGACTGATTTTCTTTTAATTATTACATTAAATAAAGTTTATAATTATTATCGCTACCTTAGTAAGCTCACACTACCTACCGTGCGTTTGAACTTTGATATAATTTTATTACACGTTGACGTTTGTCAGTCGTTCACAATTTTTTTTTTTTCTATCTAAGAGGCAAAATAATAAATAAGAAGGATATATGTTTCAATATATAAAATAATATAGCTGTCTCTCATATTATCGCGCACGATAAGCGACATCGTATCGCATAATGTTAAAACGCTCTAATACGTAAAGCAAAAATCACGTTTTCAGGGTTATGAACCTATTTTAAGGGCCATCGTCACGGTCCAGTCTGCATATCCAGCAGCCTGTCAATAATTTGTTTATATATTTTCATTATGTAAATAGTAGTAAATAAGCGCCTTACTTAGAATTCAGCCTGAAAATCTGTCACCGGAACTAAAGATCGTCATTAGCGTCCAAAGTGTCAATCACATATAATTTTTACAGGATTTGCCTTTGCCTTGGATTGGCCTTGGATTTGCAGGCTGGACCGTGAGTATGGCGCAATATCCAGGCAGATTTACCAGAAGGCTGAGTAGGCCTAGGGCGGCAATTTTAGGTAGCGGCAAATGTGGCCTAAACATTTTTTTGTCTTACAGAAATATAAAAACAATATTATTTGCATACAATAATATTCTCGAAAATTTACCAAAAAAAATAATTTAGTACTGTACAGTTAGTTTACACACGAACGTCTGAATACAAAAAATACTAAACACTCTGTAAACTATAATTTTGCGGTAATATATGACGCAAAATATTCTAAAAGCCTTTACATATTAAAAAATAGAATTTAAATTCAATATTTTTTAGATGAGAGCGGCCGGCGGCTGCGGTTCTTTTGGTATTGAGAAGTTCTGCGACTAATCAGATATTGACAGTGTGTCATTTGTTTTGGTCCATAGGGATTTAAGTATCTAATAGAAACCTGCAAAATTAGAGACATTTTTGCTCGCTCGCTCGCTTTCAAAATTAGAGACATTTTTGCTCGCTCGCTCGCTTTCAACGTACAGGATATTATTTCTAATATTTTGTAGTCTATGGACTATATTGCGCTGTTGATTATTTCAAGGAATAAACCCTTCAGAAAGGTATTTGTCACAAATAAAATAGAACAATTTAAATATATATTTATCCAATTTTATCCTGCAAAATTAGAGAAATTTTTCCTCGCTCGCTTTTAATGTACAAAATATAATATTATCATTTAATATATTTTGCGCTGTTGTTTTTATTTAAAGACTACACACTTTTAAACAGCTATTTGGTACAAATTTCAACCAGGACAATTGTAAAAAAATACTCTTGATTAATATATGAATTTTGAGATGGAAGTTTGATGGGGGGAGAACTAAAATAATCAATGGGCGGCAAATAAGGCAAATAAGAGGCACAAGAACCCTAAAAATTTAAAGTAAAAAATTTCAATATTATGAATTATGGTCTAATTTCGAGCACAGGGCGATCTCTGGTATCAATAATTTCGACTCTATAATAGAGTCAGCCAGTCGGTCAGTCCGATTTTTGTTTCAGTTTGGTACGCGTTTGTATAGTTTTTGCTTTGTTCGGAAATTCGAAATGTGGTGGGTTCGAAACCCGGTCAGATAAATATTTTTTGGCGATTCAGAAGTCCGAGCAAAGTTCGGTTACCCAGGTTTTAAAATATTTAAATAGATTTACATTTGGACAATAGGTTTTTTTTGTAGTCCTTCATAATATGAGAATCGCTGTACAGACACGCTTTATCAACTTCTAAAAGCCAATCCAGCCTCCGAGGTGCTTCAAGAAACACGAATGCAGACAGTGTCCCTTTCTTCTCGCTCTTTCGCTGAGACTTCTCGCATGAGAGACGACTTCTCGCGAGACTTCTCGACGCGAGTCTGATGCGTGAAGTATGCATGGAGTATTGTTAAGTTGTTGTTCTCTTGCGCAAGACGCTCGTTCGACAAATCAACACTTCCTTATTACTAAACCTAATCTAATACGAGACGCATCCATTGTAAGAGATTATTTTTAACGCAACTGGTACCTTTTTCAGACGTCTGTACTATGTAGTCAATAGAAATTAGCGTAGCCCGTATATACTGTCACAATCACAGGTAGTCACAATCAGTAGGCTAACTAGATTGACCGAGAAGAGACCTACGCCCTCGAACTGGAACGCCGTGGTAATGATGAAGGTAGTGAAAATGATGACGATGATAAACATGCTGAGGTTGAGACATTCGCAGAGGGCATTCTAATAATAGGAGATCAATAAAATTAACATCAGGCAGATCTAATTGTAAAAATTACATCAGATTAACCGATAGCTAATAATATAATTCAGGTAAGCCTCAGCTGTTAGCTGTCGACCAGTAATTACAATAAGTTATATAAAATCAATAGAGAAACATGAGTTGGTTTTATATCAGCAAAATTCTTATATTATCCGAAAGGCAACATAAATATGGACCGAAAGTAGCAATATTTACAGTAAACTGTTGCTAAAATAAAATGTTACAGGACTAAGAATAACCAAGAGCATGTCAGCCGTCAGGACATGTCTATGGAGGGTTCCGTGACTATCAAGAACCAAATCGAAATAAGTTTTCTTTGAATTATTTTAAAAGTTATTGTCCGATTTCGCTCAAAATAGTTTTCCTAAAGAGTTTTTAGCATGACCTATCAGCATGGAAATTTACAAGTTTTACAATCTCTTATAGTTTAGAAATACTAGGGGGGAACTAATTATAATTTGGAGAACACTGGAGACCGATAACTCGAAAATGGTTAACTTTTTAATGAAAAGGGAAAAAATATTATTTAAAAAAATGAATAAATAATTTCAAAAAAGTATGAAAAGAACTTATTTTCTAAATAATTCCCCTTTAAAATTTCAAAATTTTAATTATATAAATATAACAAAATACAAATTCAAAAGGGGAATTATTTAGAAAACAAGTTTTATTTCATACTTTTTTGTGCATTTTTACTTTGGAAGTCGGTTTAATTTTTTGTTTAAAAATAATAATCTTTCCCTTTTCAGTGATATTTGTTAAATTATTATTAATACATTTTAAGAACGTTTAAAATAAACGCTCGAATGTATAATTGAATACGCGCTAAGCTTCCATTAGGTATTGTAAATAAGACGATGATGATGATGATTACTGTTACATAGTGCTTGCTTGCAGTTCTTTAAGCAATGCCGAAATTTCCAAACGCGTATCTTTAAAGACTGAGGAGTTCTGTTCAATGCTCTTGGATTCAGGGTATACCATGTTGCAAAATCTTATTTTTTGGTATCATATGCTTGTGTTATTTAAGAAAAAGTCAAAATCACCAAATCCATAATAAATTTCGAGGAGTTCTCTCGATTCCTCATGGATCCCATCATCAAGTCACCACTTTTGTGAAAACGGGACCAATTTCGAATTATATCCTTTACGTCAAAAAACAAATTTTGAAAATCGGGCAACAGACGGCGGAGTAAACGTTGAACATACAAAATATATATACTGGATGTTTTTCCAGTCAGTATCCAAACTTTCAGGAGTGAATATGCTCTTGAATATAAGCAACTTTTACTATGAGATCAACTTCCCTAAAAATCCTTTAGAAAAATCAGCTGTTTCATACAAAAGGGCTACGGTATAGAGCATTACATATAGCACACACCAAGCAAAAAGGAGGCGGTTATACGTTCGGCGGGAGGCGGTTATATATATACTTAGTCTGAGCTAGATACTGTTACAATTAAAAATAAACAAAATATTACATTTGAATTTGGAATCTGTCCTTTTTATACGATTGTTCATTGTGTTTTCTCATTTTGGCGTCAATACATTGTACAATATTTTGCGATATTAAAATGGAATGGGGTGATAAAGAGAACCGAACCGCTGTGATTGCATTACACAAAGTAGGTATAGAGCCAAATGAAATTTTAAAATTCTCCATACGCTTGGTATTAGTAAAATGTTTGTGTACCGAGCTATTCATATGTAAAATGAGACCTCCTGTTTGTAACAGAAAAAGACCTGGCCGTCCACGTAGTGTTCGTACGAAAAAGGTGGTCAAAGCAGCAAGGGAAAGAATTCGAAAATGTCCTGTCCGAAAGCAAAATATTTTATCTCGGGAGATGAAGATAGCACCTAGAACCATGTCGCGTATTTTAAAAGATGAATTAGGACTTGCAGCCTATAAAAGATGTACTGGTCATTTCTTAACTGATAATTTAAAAAAGAATAGGGCGGTAAAGTCGAAACAAGTACTGAAGCGGTACGCAAAGGGAGGTCACAGAAATTTTTTGATACGGATTTATTTTTGCTAGAACACAGTGTATTTTAAGTTAGTAAAATCAATTTTGTATTTATCTTCATACATTTTCAACTGCTGTGACGTCACTCGTGCATAATTTTTGAAGTGATAACTTCTTATGGGAGGGTAAACCGTTTCGTTACGTAACGCTTTATAGCGTCAAATAAGATATGAATAATTTCCAATTTTAACTTCAGATACGCGTAGCGCAGTTACCTAGGCACTTGGAATTTTGACCAATTGGTCTCGGGTTCGAATCTCGCTCAGACGAAATATTTTTATTTCTTTTTCTTTTATAATTTTTATTTTTTTCTCGCACTACTAACTACTACTAATTACTCCGAGCAATGCGTGATCTGCCATGTACTATATTGTTGAAAGTATAATATTGTTGAAAGCGGAATTTCAATATTAACTTACTGTACCGTAATTCAAAGCCAAATAATGAGAGTGGCAACACTATTTTTCGTATGTGTGGCGGAAACGGTACCTAAACGACTTCAACATCCTCCTACGTCAGCTGATTTCTGTCCTCCTATTGGCTACCGTTTAGTTCTAAGTTTCTCCACCAGGTGGCAGAGTTGAGCTCTTTAGGGCGCAACTAATTTGGAACCATTGGCGGTTTATTTTTCGTGCTGTGCGGAAGAATATTAATTTACGTGTAATTTTATATCCTCGAATTTATAAGCTACAGTTTTTAATATTGCACACAATAATAATTTTATAGTTTACGGTTTACCGTACGACTTCTAACTGTAGTAAGCATAATGGGTTCGGATCAAAATAATAGTAGTTCGAGCTCTTCCTCAAGTTCCGATTCCGATCCACCTGCTGTAAGAGGCCGAAACAAAAGGAAGGCTGAGACTTCGAGGCTCAGAGATCAGCGTAAACGTCGTAAGACATCTAATAATGAGTTAGGTAAGCTCACGGAACAGGTCAGTAATATTCAAAAATTTTTAGCTCAATCAACTTTTCAACCGTATCATAACTGCCCCATTGGGCAAGTGCCCTTACATAATAATGGTGATGATAACTTGAGTTTAAATGTTAGCGGTGAATTGTTTTCCGAAAATGAAAATGACGATTTATCCGCGAGCTGTAAACCGGTTGACAGCTGTGTAAATTTTTCCATTAATAATATATTAAAAGAGCCCTCGTTACCAAGGTCATCTCAAGATCATTTAGATTTACTAAAATAGGAGCAACATATCGATGCCCCCGAGTGGGGTGACGTACGTTATTCAGATGTTCAAAAATTATATTGTTCTATCCCCGGATTCGTAGAACTCGAATGTAATGATAAAATAAAACCTTTTGATAAATATCTAAGTTTGGGTATTGCCGAACGCAATTATGCAGCTATTACGCAAGCTATATTAAAACAAAAGGATGCCGCGCAGGCAGGTTTTGAAACGCTTTTAGGTTGGTTTTCTGAGAATTCTAGTGATTTAACTGTGTCGTCTATAAAAGACAAAATTAATGAAGTTTTTGTGGAGGGTACATACAATAAAATTTCTAGTGATATGTTCCAACTCGCTTGTGGGCACAGGGCAGACATAATAGAACAACGACGAGATTCGATTTTAAGATCTGTAAAAGATAAGTTTTTACGAGCAACCTTACGTAAAATACCTCCTACTACTCATAACTTATTTAACAAGGAACTGTTTTCGTCAGCTATTGAAAAAGCGGGGGTAGTAGTAAAATATTTTGGCCGGTACGGCCTTTAATGCAAAGAAACGCCGCGCAGGCTAGCTCAAGTACAAATTATAAAACACCCGCGCAGGGTGGCTGGTTCCCACAACAGAGGCGATCATTTAACAGGTATACACCTACTTTTGCACAAAATGTATATCCTTATCAACCGATTCAAGCACCACCACCTTTGGGACCTAATTTTCCTAAGTACCCATATTCTAACTACCCACTGCAAAAATATACACAAAACAAGCGGTTCGCGCAGAACCAGGACAAGTCAAGGTCGGACACAAACGGATCTCGCCAGAGGTCTAATTTTGACAATATTAAAGGTCAGTCTAAGACCACACAGAGCAAAAATTTTCAATCAAAACGTAGGTTTTGACTCGGACGATCGAGTTGCCTGTCGCTTGGCGAATTAGGTTCACGTTTGGGAAAATCTTCATGCTCCAAAAACTGTAATAAAAATCATTCAGGGATACAGAATCCCTTTAAAGCAAAAACCACCGCTGTGGGTACCATCCTCAAGTTGCCAAAATTTTCACACTCGAAACTCGTCTCAGATGTCAGTTGCTGTAGATACCTTAATAAAGACCGGTGCTTTGGAAAAAGTGCCCAGTTCCCCGAGTTTTATATCGCCAATGTTTTTGACATCCAAAAGCGACGGCCAGCTTAAGACCAATATTCAATCTCCGATTATTAAACAACTTTGTAATTGTGAGCAAGTTCAAACTAATAAATATGCAAAAAGTTCCCAATTTCTTACAACCATACGATTACCTAACAAAGATAGATTTATCGAATGCGTATTTTCATGTTCCCATTGCAGCTTCTCACAGAAGGTTCCTACGGATGGTGTACAATCAAAATTTATATCAAATGACCTGCCTTCCTTTTGGCCTGGCGACAGCGCCTCATGTATTCGCAATGTTAAGCAATTGGGTCGCGCAGACCTTGCGAGACAAAGGCATAAGGATTATTTCTTATTTGGACGATTATCTAATTGCCAATCAAGACCAGACTATACTTTCGAGTCAAATCCAGTATTCAATCAACTTACTGAAAAACTTAGGTTGGCAAATCAACTTCAAAAAATCCATTCTAAGTCCTCAAAGAGGACTGGAATTTCTCGGAATCTGTTGGGATCCATGGCTTGGCCTCAAATGGCTTCCTCTAAAGAAGACCGAATCTATTCTCGAAAAAACTCGACCTATACTACAGAGAAAAACTGCACATCTACAAGAAATCCAGAGCCTTGTTGGACTAGTAAATTTTGCCAGCTTTGTGGTCCCTCGAGGCCGTTTGAACTTCCGAGAACTGCGTCGATTTTGCAATTTTCTTATAAAAATCCGTTCCTGTCGTCGCTACGCAGTCCCAAACGTAGTACTTCGCGACCTAAAATGGTGGATAAAGAATTGCAATGCTCGGTCTTACCTACATCATCCCCCAGCCAAACATTTTCTCTCTACGGATGCTTCTGGAATTGCATGGGGCGCCCGAATAGACAATCACGAAGCTTACGGTCCCTGGACACAACACGAGCTGATCTTGATCTGATCACTCCAACCAGAAGGAGATGCTGGCAGTGCTTTATGCTTTAAAAGATCAATGTTTCAATCAAATCAAATCAAAAAAAAATCAAATTACCTAGCCAACTCTTCAATTATGCTTCAGACCGACAACAGAACTGTTGTTTCCTATTTGAAAAAAGAAGGAGGCTCAAAGTCTCCCTCTCTTATGTATCTCGTTCGCAAGGTCTTCGCCCTTCTCGACTCTTTGAATATAAATCTCATAGTCCACCATCTACCAGGCAAAATGAACTGCGAAGCAGATCATCTTTCTCGCTACCAAGCAGCTCCGGAATGGCACTTGCTACCCGAGATAACTCAAATCATTTTCAACAAATGGGGAACCCCCGAAATCGATTTGATGGCATCAAATTCAGCTCACGTCGTGCCATCTTACGTGAACCTCGATATAAACGACGAACACGCAGTGTTCCACGATGCTTTCAGCCAACAATGGAGTTTTCATCTGGCGTGGGTGTTCCCACCCCCTTTTCTCATGCCCAGAATTCTGACGCACTTGAATTCGGCCCAAGGAATCTACTTAGTCGTGGCTCCTCTTTGGGAAAAAGTGTTCTGGAGGCCCGACATCGTCTCCATCGAGTACTAGTCGACACAGCAACCGGCCAGGCCCCTCCGAAAATCACCGAAATGACCCTACAAGTCTGGAGATGTGGGGGTGGACATCAACATTAAAAGATTGGACATCTGATCAAAAGGATCTATTAAAATCAGGTTGGCGGCCTTCTTCTCTTAAAACTTATGAAAATGCATGGAAAAAATGGTTAGAATGGTGTAAAATCAATAATTTAAAAACTGCTAGCAATCCTACTGGTTCACAATTGGCTAGATTTTTGTCAGATTTATTTCAAAAACATAAACTATCTTATAATACAATTTTAGTATACAGGGTGACCTGAAATTCGATACATTCCTTTGAAAGACAGAAAGTAGACCTCATTTACAGTAATATTTTTCATGGCATCCCCTATCCGAAAGTTGATATTTACAAAGTTATTGAAATTTCAAAATTTTTTTCTTTATTTTCGACTTTTTGACTTTGACATGACGTATTTTTAAAAATGTTTGTCTTTTTAGTGATTTTTTTATGTATTTTAACCGTCAATGAGTCAAATATTATTTTTAAGGAATAAATAGGGACAAACTAAGCGAGAATTTTTCATTATGAGACATGAAACAGAATTTTCTTTTAAGAAAAATGCACATTTTTCTTAAAAACAGGTGATTGTCTTAAAAAAATGTATGATACAATGCGTACAAATATTCTAAATAACTTCCTTATCTCATTAGCTTTCCAAAAAGGTGCAAATGTCTACATAAAAATATGACGTTGTAGTAAACATATTAGAAGTAAAATGAAATAATGTCTAAATCGATTTATTTGCGATAAGGTTAAAATAAAAGGAAAAACTTGAATTTAATTACGTTTATTGTGTTTAAAAACATCAATGTTTAATTAAATTTAATAATAAATATTCTACTTTAGGTCTTGTTCAAAATGTGAACCTCTGTTTCTGATACAGGCCCGTAGTCTTCTCCGTACCTCTGTTTTGATTATTCTGGTAGTAAGACTAGTTTTGATTTCTTCTGCTGCATTTCTTATGCGGCTTCTGAGCTCCTCTACAGTAGTTATGGGTGTAGTATACACCAAAGCCTTCATATGACCCCAAAGATAAAAATCACACGGGGTCAAATCGGAATTGGCCCGCCTCGACCTATCCAGCGATGTGGGTAAGTTTGGTCTAGCCACTGGCGTACGCCGAGGCGGAAGTGGGCCGGGCAACCATCATGCTGGAAAATCATATTACGACGAGTTGCTATTGGCACATCTTCCATTAAACCAGTAATCTCCTCTCTTAGGAAATGTTCGTACATTTCACCATTTAAATTTTGAGGCAAAAAATGAGGTCCAACTAAATTATTATTAATTATACCCATCCAGACATTTAGACTGAATCTGGTTTGATGGGCCCTTTCTTTTTTCATCCTGGGGTTTTCTCCTTTTGGTGCCCAGTAATGTGTGTTGTGGAAATGGTTTATCCCGTCACGGTCAAATTTCGATTCATCCGTCCACAATATTCTTGAGAAGAAATTGCGATCCTCCATGTCTGCATTTATCATAAAACGGCAGAATTCCATTCTTCTAACCGGGTCTCCCTCTTCCAACGCTTGGACAGGTGTGTAGTGAAATGTGAAATCATTTTGAAAAAGTGTTAAAATTTCTTCTTCTTCTTCTGGAGCATACAAACGAGGTCTGCCTGAATCGCCACGTCTTCTATCAACACGGCCGCTTTCCCGAATTCGTCGAAATGTTGTTGAAAACACTCTAACGTTTGGCACTCGTCGATTCGGAAAACGTTCAACGTATGTTCTTCGTGCAGCAGCAGCATTACCATTACAAAGTCCGTAACAAAACAAGATGTCAGCGTATTTATCGTACTCAAAAGCAGCCATCGCGATACAAAAAAATCACAAGTAGAAGTAAGGGTGTAGTTTAAAGCAACAATACGTCCGTACACGGCAATAGTTGACTTATAACTAATATTAGCTACTAAATTTGCTCTCTAAGCCAGTCGGTAACTCATTGACAAAGGGCCGCGACGACAGTAGCCGAAACATCCCGAAGTTTGAACAGCGGAAACAATTGAAAAAAAAGATCGCCTCAGGTAGAGTAATTCTTGAGATAACGTTACCTGATGATTGTTTTGTCCTTGTTTATTACATGTTCATATTTTTATGTACATATTTGTACCTTTTTTGGAAGCTTATGAGGTAAGAAAGTTATTTAAGGTATTTGTACGCATTGTATCATACAACTTTTTAAAGAAAATCACCTGTTTTTAAGAAAAATGTGCATTTTTCTTAAAAGAAAATTCTGTTTCATGTCTCATAATGAAAAATTCTCGCTTAGTTTGTCCCTATTTATTCCTTAAAAATAATATTTGACTCATTGACGGTTAAAATACATAAAAAAATCACTAAAAAGACAAACATTTTTAAAAATACGTCATGTCAAAGTCAAAAAGTCGAAAATAAGGAAAAAAATTTTGAAATTTCAATAACTTTGTAAATATCAACTTTCGGATAGGGGATGCCATGAAAAATATTACTGTAAATGAGGTCTACTTTCTATCTTTCAAAGGAATGTATCGAATTTCAGGTCACCCTGTATAAATCAGCGATATCCACACTTTACAACCCTGACCTATCTGAAAGACTCAGTTCTCATATACTTGTAAAGAAAATTCTTTTATCTATTTCTAATAAACAACCAAAACAGATCACAAAACCTCCCATCTGGGACGTGGATGACTTGAGCGCATGGCTCCTTGATAATGATACGAATCATGATAATTTATACCAGTGTACTAAGAGAGCCGCAACTCTTTTGCTACTTTGTTCTGGACGTCGTGTCCACGACTTAACGCTACTATCAATTGATAATAATCAACTGTGTAACTTCAGATAATTCCATCGTGTTCTGGCCTAGGTTCGGGCCGAAGACTGACAAGTCCGACGTTAGACAATCTGGGTGGCGCCTAAATGAAAATACTCAACATAAAAATATCGATCCAGTTTATTGGGTAAGACAAGTCATAAGATTATCAGCGAAAAGAAGGACGAAGTGCAACAGCAACAGTTTATTCATCACAGCTTGCGGCGAGCCAAAGCCAGCGTCACGCGCTGTGATCGGTGGATGGGTGCGACGGCTGCTACAAGAGGCTAGAATCAAGGCAAGTGCTGGCAGTGTTAGACCCGCAGTGGCATCAAAAAACTGGGTATTAAACTGTCCTTTAGACGAAATACTGGCTAGAGGGAATTGGCGATCACAGGAAACTTTTAGGAAGTATTATTGTCGTGAAATTAAGTCAAAACAAAACCAAACAAATGTGGTATCTGCTATGTTTTCTCCCATAACAAATTGAATACTTGTTTGCTTAATTTGCACATGTTTATTTTAAATAATTTTCTTTTCTGTTTTTATGTTTATTGTAGAACTGAATAGTATGAAATTCGTTATTATAGCCAACAGTTTCATTATCTTTTTAGTTTAGGATTATATAACATCCATAATTATTCTATTTTGAATTACATCATATTATATAATATATATTTTATTGTGTTTAATAATTTTCGGTGAGTAGTAATTAATCTTACATTGCCGGTTTTATACAAGCGTTGTGTATAATCTATTTTAATTTATCATAATGTATTATCATGCCATACGTCTTACTTGGAAATAAATGGTATGTTTTTGATTGTACATATTTCTTTTCATGTCCTATTTTATTTAGTTATCTAATAACGAATAGAAACCAGAATACCATAAGTTAATGTCATAAATTAAATAAATAATTGATATTGTGCAAGTTTATGTATGCCAGGTCCTTAATGGTTTCAAATAGTTTGAACATACATAAGTCTTAACATTTATTTTCCACCAGGCGATATCAGACAGCTCTCATTATTTGGCTTTGAATTACGGTACAGTAAGTTAATAACAGCGTTTTACCCTGCAATAAAACGCTTATTAACTACTTACCTAATTCAAAGCCAACTTCAAATACTGCCTGGAATTTTAACGCAATGGTTCCAAATTAGTTGCGCCCTAAAGAGCTCAACTCTGCCACCTGGTGGAGAAACTTAGAACTAAACGGTAGCCAATAGGGGGACAGAAATCAGCTGACGTAGGAGGATGTTGAAGTCGTTTAGGTACCGTTTCCGCCACACATACGAAAAATAGTGTTGCCACTCTCATTATTTGGCTTTGAATTAGGTAAGTAGTTAATAAGCGTTTTATTGCAGGGTAAAACGCTGTTATTAAATAGTTCAACGTAGACTGTTTAAGTTACCACTACTGTCGGGCATCCCGAGACGCACACGCATTTTTGTATAGAGCATTTTTAATGTTCTCCAACAATCTCATTTTTGTGATGACTGTATTTCGTCAAGGGTTGATCGTAGATATTGCAAAGACAATATTTCCTGGCTTATTATGTACTTTTCGAAAAGCCAATAAAAAAATCGATGCATTCAGCTTCCAACAGAAAAACAAACTAACTGTATTTAATAACGTAAAACATTGTTGTTATCGTAAACCCTGGCGAGAGATGGGAGAAAGCGCGCGCTGGACCACGACGCGAACAAACACGTACATTCCTATGTGCATAAAACATCTCTTAGCGTTTGTGCTCTCCTGGTACAATTCGGTCAGATACCTGTTTGAGTTAGTTCTTAAGTTCAAGTAATTTTAACAAATTGATCTATTACAACCAGTCAGTAAAATTGGTCAGATCAAACTGCTGGAGTGTTTGGAAAAAAACTGTCGAACGCACAAGAATTACCACAAAATTTGACATGAAGCATGAAATCAAGGCATGAACAAAGAGTCACAGTGGCCTTTAGCCAAGATGCCTTCGCTAATCACGATGACGAAGTTAGAAATATAAAATGTATTGTATTGACGAATCCTACGCTATAATAATAATAATAATAATAATCATTTATTTCTCACCTTCATAAAGTAGAAGAACACTAATTAAAACAGTTATACAGTAAGAGTTTAGGTGGGTTGATGCCTGAACTAGGAGTTCCTGTGTCTCAGACTATCAACCCTCCACCCCATACAGTGGACACAATGTTTCTAAATTAATACATTTGACAAAAATTTACGTAACATAATATTCAACAATTACACGTAAGATGTAAGATGACTAATGAAATATAAAAAATATTAAAAAATGTGAGGGTAAGTACAAATTAGTTTGTAGACATTTTGCTTGTGGTCCAAGTTATAAGCTGCTCGCATCAGCTCATAATATAATAATTTGAAGTAGATGTTTTATACATATATTAAGTAGTGTTGTGTTATGTAAACATGTATTTACTTTTTGTTAAAACTAAAGTGAAAGTATACAGTGTTGCTAGATTAGTGATGTAAGATTTATTAGTGTAAGTGTTAGAATGGTTTTTATTCAAAATTGCCTACGTTAATTTAGATAAGATATTTTCAGTTTGTAAATAATTAAGTGACAGAAGAGATTGTTTTATTGACAATTTAAGGCGAGATTTATTCAATTTGACGATTTCATTGTGATCGTTGAAATATCTGTATAGATAGATAGATAGGGGCCCATATAAATTAATTGATTGACTATGTCACTTAGCGAACTTTAAATCAATCCCATATATTTTCAATTTCGAAGATCGTCATTGTTATGAACGATGGCATGTTGGCTGAGCCCTCAGGAATCGAAAACATAGTAGATATAAAACAAATAAAAAGTACCTTGTCCTTTTGGTTTACTGCATTATCTGAAACAAGAAAAAACATTCTTCATTTATCGTCGGATACAACAATGGATATGATGTCATACACACAAATTAATAAAGCTGACAAAATAAACGGAAAGAAGCTAAATATATATCATTAAAATCTCTGACTGAAGAAAGTGTTTTTCTTAGTCGGAGATCAAAATTGACACAAAAGGTAATCATGGACTTTAAGGATTAGTAAGTCCACTATCAGAAAGCTAATAGTCTTTTAGAAACTCTCTTTAACATGGCTTCGATAACTTTAAGGACTGTAATTTCTCATTCATAAATTACATTGGTTATTGACCAATTGCACTATATTGTTCAAATAAAACTAATGACCAATATAAAATAACCCCTGACACTAAACTGTGTGTTTTCATGAATTGTTCAAACGTAAGTGGATAATTGAAAGCCGATAGCCATAACTCATGGCATACATAATTAATACTGTCATAGGGGTGATTGACCGGGATTAAACTTCCATAGAAAATAAAAACATTATAAAATGAGGATACACAATATTTTCATGTGAATCGAAATAATGTAATTCCGATCTTTAAGTTTTGCCAGAATGTTTTATTAGAATTTATATGCTCAGGCATTGTTACAAAAGGATTTACTTATCTGATTCTATCGGCTGAAAGAATCTGCTCGAATCGGCATCGGCACAGAGATATAAGATAGAATAGAATAGAATTTTTTTTTCCAAGAAATGTGTTGCCTTTTGTCTTACAATAATGTAGTTTGGATCAAAATTTCAGCCTCTTAGGCGTGGAAATATTGCCACTGTAAGCACGCTATATTATTAATAATTCTTATTACATAGTCAAACATTAATTATTAAGATAAAAAATATAATTATACACATAAAATTAGGTCCAGATCTAACAGTCACAAACATAATTTAAAGTGGAGTCATTTTAATAGGTAACATTTGACAATTCATCAAAATTCAACAACGTAACCTTGTAACGGTGGGCATAAAATAATATGTTTTTTTCGTTTTGTTAGAACTGCACAATTGCTTAACTTTTTTCAATTACGATTACATATTTATTGTAATAATGACCGATACGAGTAATTTTACAATTTGCTTTCACTAATAAACCATTATAAACATAATAAACAATTTCTGATCTAAAGAACTGAACGATGTTACAATGTTGCATCAGTTAACCCTTTTTCTTTTTAAACACTAGGGATGTTACTCTAACAATCGAAAGCTGATAAGTAGAATCGAATGCAATGATTACTTGTGAAGAAATATAACCATAAATTAATAACCACGTTGTGATTATAATAAAACATAATTATATTTATTATTCTTATAACTAACTATAAAAATACAAAAAATAACTAAATAGAAAAATCATTAATGTTAGGTACAATTTAGGTGGGATGTTGCTGGCAACACCAGTGCCTGTCGATGACGCCATGTCATTTCGCCATTACATGACGCAGTCTTTTGTCGTTGTGCGAAGTGATTGTGAGTTTTTGGTGTGCTCTCTGTTATTTTCTTCTGACCCGGCTTTTTTATTGGACTGATCTTACTGACTAGGTTTTTTTTAAGGGCCCATTTCTGGGCCTACTTGTTCCCCCAACAACGAGGTCAGGACAATTTGTAACTTTTAATTTTTACATGTACTTTGTTTAATATAAATACATTTATTTGTATCATATTCTTTAACATCGGTTTTATTCCAATTCCTACTTTTTACATTTTCACATTTTTACATTACTTTACATTTCTCTTTCCACTATTTTGGTGTATATTTTCTTTTACATTAATTATTTGTTTTCAATTTTTTGCTACTCTATGTCACATTGTCTATTGTATTCTTTCTCTTTGTTACATTTTGTTACTTACATTTACAACTCCATTTTCTTGTTTCCATTCTATACATCTCAGTTTTTAAATTTTTGCTATTTCATATTACATTGTCTCTTACATTTTCTTTCCCTTTGATACATTTACTTTATTACAATTTCAACCCCACTGTCTCAATTTTAATTTACACATACATATTTATTTCGGTTTTGATTTTACTATTTAGTTTTTAACTGTTACAATTTATAGTACTGTTCAATAAATTCTATTTTATTTTATTTTCATCTCCATCTATATCTTATTTTTCATTTCCATACTTTATACTTTGTATTACTTCATACATTCTTATATTCTATTTTATTTTTTTAAGATTTTTACTGTTCTATATTTCGTTACCATTTCGTACCTTTTAAATACTTTAGTTCCCTTACTTTTACATTTGTTTTTTCACATCAGTACATCCTTCATTTACATTCATATTAGAAATTTTTTGTTCCCCTCATGCTGAGCACGAAGCGTCCGGCGGGCATATTTTGGCGGTACGATTCCAACTTGTGTATCAGTAAAACGTGATTGACCTTGTCAAAACCGATACTAAAGTCGGTGTAGACTGCATCTACCTGTGATCCACAATTGAACGCAGTCGAGATAAGAAGGACACATATGGCAGCAGGTTTGATTCAGTTGAACGATTCCGCCGAAAGCCCTGTTGCTTATCGCTTAGAGTGACTTCAATGTGTTTTTCTGAGATAGTAGGGCTCACCACCGATTCGAATATTTTAGCAAAGCACGATAAGATTGAAATTGGTATATAATTGGTTATCATATTTTGTCACCTTCCTTGTGAATGGGAGTAACTCGAGCCGTCTTCCATTTTTTGGGAAATATTCCTGACTGTAGGGACTTGTTGAAGATAAGGAACGATGGATAGACTAGGGGCGTGCCACACTTCCATATGAAAATTGCAGGAATATAGGACCGGCGCCTTTACAGGTATTAAGACATTTAATTTTTTGTCGGATCATATCTTTTGGCACGTAGAAGGTGACCGATCGTTTCCACATTTACTGATGGCGCGGTAGGAGGGGGTATATTCATATTAGTAGGTAAATATGTGGAACGAAAATTATCGGCAAATAAATTTGCAACATCGGGACCGGTATCGGCATAGTCATCATGAAGAAACATTTGAGCAGGTATTAGGGATTTGCCTTTACTTTTATCCTTTACGTGTTTCCAAAATGCTTTAGGATTAGAGTAGATGTTGTCCTCAAGTTTTTGTTTATACTCTACGTAACATTTATTGGATTGACTTTTAAAGCGTCTGCGAAGTATATCGTATTCAAGTTTGTCGCATGGATTACCGTAGTTCTGAAATCTAAGTCTCAATTTGTCTCGTTCACTTTTAAGTTTGATCAAAGCTTGCGTGAACCATGGAGGCTGGCTAGAGACCTTTTTGGCTTGCATTTGGGAACATGAGCATCGACAATGTCCATAAGTACGGTATAGAATGACTCTACTTGTTCGTCGACACTAAGATGTAAGAGCTGATTTTCCCAGTCGATGGCGTTTAAATCGGCCTGAATGCTTTTATAATCGACTTTAAAAAAGTTGTAGTCAGAATGTACTTTGGATTGTAGAGTCGTAGCGTTCATGACGTCCTGTAGTGAAAACGATATACTTGGATATTTTGGGTCCAGTTTACTTATAACATTCGGCGGGTATATCACATTCGTAATCATTGCGGTACTTAAGATTAAATCTAGCATTCTATTATCGCAGTTTTTGATGTTGTTATATTGGAACATGCTGTTAGCGTACATGAAATCTGTTAATTCATACCCTAAAGTCGAATTATTCAAGTTATTAGGTATCATGTAGTTGAAACATTGATCTTTTGACCAGTCGATAAAATTGAGATTAAAATCTCCCAGGATAATTAAATCATCTATGTATGATTTAATTATCCTGGGAGATTACGCTAGTAATGTTCTAAACTATGTAGTTTAGAACATTACTAGCGTTGTTAAGGAATTTCGACAGAAGGCCAATTGAGACTGGTGGTGGGAGGTACACAGTACATAGTGCGATCTTTTTACGGCTGTGGGTGTTACGTTCATTATAGTTGATATTAATTAAAACCCAGACTTCTTCGCAATCGGTCTCCCAAGACTGGACACGTGTGGAGTGAATGTCACGCGAGACAGCGATCATGACGCCACCGCCGTCGGGATTCGAGCTTGACGATGAACATCTATATCTACGATATACCGTGTACCTCTCGTCGATAAGCTCTCCATCATAAATATCCGGGTTCAGCCAAGTTTCGGTAAATGCAATGACATCATAGCTTGCCTGCGCGACGTTCAAGTATACATCATTTGTTTTGGTTCTAAGACCTCTAACATTTTGATAGTATAAATTACACATGATTAATTAAACAAAATCGCAGTAACATTGACCAATTAGGAAAAAAGAGAAAAAGATGCTCCGCTCGGAGCTTATTTGATCTTTTGCGAGCTGTCCATGTTGTGCACGTGCAAGGCTTAATGCGTTTCATCTTTGCGTGCGTATATTCTTCCGTTACGTACCCACACAAATCTGTAGTTTGCCTCCCTGGATTTCTTACGAGTGGCCGCATGAAGAGACTTCAGAGTTGACTAAAGGTGTTCAGCAACATAGACTGGTTTGATAGAGCCATCGAAGCCAAAGTAACTTGTGTTTAGTTTGTTACGAGGGTTCTTTTTATTGTAAGTTGCAACTGCTGCAAGAAGCGCGTCACGACGTCGAGCACTACTGAGCTTCAGAATGACAGCACGAGGACGATCACTGTCTTTGTTAAGTTTGGCCACTCTGGTCACGTGTAACAACTCGCTCTCGGAAATTGCATGGTTTACAGATTTGACAAAGTTAGCAACTGTGGTTAGTAGGTTTTCAGACTTACTCTCCGGTATACCATTATTTCTACGTTACATTCGCGCCAAGTTTGCTCCATTACTGTCAGTCTGCTAGAGAGGTTGTTTACGGTAGACAATAAGTTTGCATTTTTGGCCTTGAGAGATTTTATAACAATGGTCTTGTCTTCGAGCTCTTTTTTAGCACTGTATCATATTTTTCGTTAAAGAAATTAAGAGATTCATGAAAGCTGACAATCTGTTGGTGAATATTGGAGAGCTCTTTAGTGACATGTTCCTTAATTAATTTTTAAGTAGCGCTGCTATCTCTTGTCTTAGGATATCGCGAAGCCTATCCTCAGTGACGTAAGAAGAGGCATTTCCTCTAGTGGGGGTTGTCGCACCTTCGAAGTCACTCTCAATAAATACCTGTGCCTGGCGGACCGGGGTGTTAGTATTGTCGCCGAGCTTTCGCTGAGTCAATATGCAGCTAGGGCATCTCCAGTTGTGTCTGTAGTCATTGGATATTTGAGGATATTTGAGACATTGAGGACACTGGAGGTATTCACGGCCTTTGATAGGGAGAAGACAGCCTGCACACGTTTTCCCATGCATATTAACTAAATAACGCCTTTAGCCTGAAGATAAAATAGAGTCCTGATTGCTTGTGAGGATGTGGAGCAGATGATGCAGAGCCCTCTAGTGGTCAATAGTTGAACCAACGAAGCAGTATTGACTTGTGGTGAATCAGGTTAATACGTAGTTCAATCCTTTACCGATATGTTTAATAAAAATTAATAAATGAATAAATGAAATATTATTTATCGTGTACACAACATAAAAATATAGAAGAAAAGAGAAAAAAAAAAACAATATATACAGGTAACACAATGGCGCCTTATTAAGCTCATTTTAGAGTACGCTATACTATTATGTTATATAGTATAGCAAAGAAAGATGTGAAACAACAGCACTAACAGCTTTAATTAGCTTAGTTGATATTTCGTCATATCCGATATTAGGTAAGATAGTAGAAACAAACAATGAATTTAAAATAGGTACAATATTCTTTGTTATATTTTTTCCGTATCCAGAGAGATGGGGTAAATTTTATCTATAAAATAATTATTGAATTCCTTAGCTATTTGCTTAGGGTCACTTACTGTGTGGTCGTTTATTATAATTTCTTGGATATTTTCTTGTGGTAAATTAATTTGAGATAATTATATAATATTCCAAATTGATTTAAATTTATTTTTAGATATTTTTATTTTTTATGTATTTTGTGTTTTTTGAGTTAGTTTAGTTAGTTTTTGAGTGTCTTAAGAACCTTAATTTATTTTCATAGTTGGGTAATTTTCTAAATAACCACAATAATTATTATCTATTCTTTTTACACCCCAGTTTTATTCCACGAGATAACCACGTTGTCTTACTATGGGTAGGTATTTTAGTTATTTTATAAGGAAAACACAAATTGTAGAACAGTTGAAAAGTTTAAAAAAAAAACAATTATAAGTGATGTTAGCGTCATCCACGTTATATACATCATTGAAACTTAAGTTTTTTAAACTATTTTTTAATTTTAAAATATTTTCTGGGCATAAGTCTCGCTGTTTTTACGCCAATATTTTATGATAGGAACATGCTTAGTCGGGCAGTGCATAATCTGAGCAGAGTGATCAGATAAGGCTAATTATATTACTTCAGTCTTACAGTTTGTACTCAGATTGTGTGCGAAATTGTCTATGCAGGTTTGACTACCAGCTCTAGTAGGTTCATTAAGGGCAAGTTTAAAAGAAACGTTTGTTAATAAGCATTGAAGATATAATGTAATATAGTTCATTTTGAAAATATATATATTAAAATCTCCAGAAATTACTATTTGCTTGTTTTTTTTCTTTCTAATTAAATAGGTCAGTAACTGCTCTAGCTTATCAAATATTGTACTGAGGTTACTTGACTTAGGTACTCTGTACAAACAGACTACAATTAATTTGTGGTACGTCAATTCCACAGCACAAGATTCAAATGAACCTTCTATAGCTAGTTTAGATACATTATGCACTTCACTCCATAATAGTCCTATCCTTATTAGTATACATGATCCACCTCAACTTATATTTTTTCTACAATAGCTCCCAAAATATAATTTGGCATGAATAAGTCTTTACCACATCCAGTTTTTATAAAGTGTTCTGTGACACAAACAATATCAATTAGTCTATTATTTTCTGATAACTCAAATAAGTTTGCAACAAAAGAGTCACACTCATTCAGAAAACCAGCAATATTTTGATGAAGAATAAGTAGCTTATTCATCCGGAAAATTTTTTTTTTAGAACAATCATAATTTTTATCATAATATAGACAATTACAGTTTTCACAGGAGTTCCTAATGTTATTACTATCTTTACTTTGACAATTTTTATAGTAACTGGAGATATCGTCTATATAGTTACATAAATCATTAAAAATAATATATATACGAGGGCGGCACTGAAAATTTCAGGAATCAAGGAAGTGACACAACATTACTATTTAAAAATGTATTTATTGCTTTTCGAAGTATTCTCCGCGAAATTTGACACATTTTTCCATACGATGGAACCAATCATTGAAGCAACCATTCCATTCAGAAGTTGGGGTCTCCAAAATGGCCGTTTTGTAGGCGTCCACAGCTTCTTCAGGTGATGAAAATCTCTGACCACGCAATTTATTCTTTATTTTAGGGAAAGTATAGAAATCATTAGGGCTTAGGTCGGGGCCGTACGGCGGATGGTCTAATAATTCTATGATTTCTTGCTCTAAAAACTCTTTTGTTCTGTGAGCGGTGTGAGAACTCGTATTGTCGTGATGGAGGATGATGCGGCGGTTGCAGTTCTCTTTACGGAGTTCAGAAACGACCTGTGGCAAACAAATGTTAGCATACCATTCTGCATTAACCGTTCTTTGTCCCTCAAGAGGAATAGTCGCAACATGGCCGGTTTTGGAGACAAACGTGGCCACCATTTTTTTTGCAACACTCCGTGAACGAACAATTTTTGTTGGCTTTAACTCATTTTCGAACACCCAAACTCGTGACTGGTTTTTTGTTTCGGGTTCGTACGCGTATATGCAGGATTCGGCACCTGATACATGTTGTATACAGCATTTGAGGATCCTGCGTGGAATCTTTCGAGAGTTCTGACGCACCAAGTAACGCGAGCCGCTTTTTGCTCTTCACAGAGCAAATGCGGTATCCATCGGGAAAACAACTTTTTTCACCTAATTGTTCATGCAAGATTATTTGTATTTGACTCATGCCAATGTCTAAAGTTGCCTGAATTTCGCGGTATGTCACATGTCGATCTTCCTCAATTAGCTTACGCACAGCATCAACGTTTTCTTGGGTGACTGCAGTTTTTGGACGACCTTGGCGGGGATCATCACTGAGCTTGACACATCCACGTTGAAATTCAGCAAACCAGCGATAAATTGTGGTTTTGGATGGGGCTTCATCACCAAATGCAGAAATCATCCGGTCAACACACTGTTTTTGTGTTAAGCCACTTCGAAAGTCATAATAAATCATCGCTCTAGAATTTTCTCGAGTCAATTCCATTTTCTCAACGACTAAACAAGTTTGACAAGACCTTGTGAGAAGACCGAGAATCTTTTTTTAAATAAATAAACGGTATTCGATTTTTAAAACCAAGGAGTTTTAAATTAAAAAGATTTTAATATGACAGGAACAGTGGAAATATTCCATTCCCGATACTTTTAGTGCAGCCCTCGTACCCTAAGTTATTTAGAGTTCCGTTGCGTGTATTAAACATTGTATATTTAAGATTTTTGTTAGAATCTAATAAGTAGACATGTTTATGTGTTATTATGTCTAAATAAAGTAGATTGTTATAGTGCTCAATTCATTCAATTGGGAGACATAAAATTATATTTGTGTTTTTTATATTCTGTAGCATATTTATAATTTCGATAACTAAATTAAAATACTTTTTGGTAACAGTAAAATCATTTTCACTAAAAAACACTACACATAAATCATACATACTATACTTGTCAAGCTTCTTACAGAAAGTGCTTCCCAATGAGGGTTTTTAAATTCCTGACATCTGCCAGCTTTTTGACTCGGCAAGGACCGTCGGGCTACTAAATAATGGGCTGTATTGTTAAATTAAATTAATAAGTTATTTTTATTGTTTCGTAAACTGTACATTTCCTTTTAAGTTAATAATTTAGTTTTGTTTTATATTATTTTACCTTTTGTTATAAATTTAACTTAACTACTCATAATACATAATAAGTTACAAATATTATACTACATGAACGCATCTCGCCATCAAACACTCGTTTGGCGAGATATATACAAATCGAAAATTCTTATTGACCGTTTTTGATACCACTTACGGCACCAGATGACGCTTTGTATGAGCTGGGTCTGCCCCCTACCGAGAGAAAAAATATCAAAACCCTCATTGGCTTGCAAAAATATATGAAAACAAATGAAGATTTTTTGTCTTCTAAAATTTTGGTCCAAATTTTGTTTTTTGTACTTTTCTTGTTATACTCTGTTTATATCTAATTCAATATTAACGCAAACAAAAAGATCTAATCCGACCAAATAAGTTTTTGTATTTCTTTATTTCACGGTTTTATTAAACATTAAATAATAAGTGACATTAAATTCGGAAGCATTACAATAGTGCGCTATTGTCTCTTTGCCTACGTTTAGATGAAATTGGATCTAATCGGAGTATACATTGGGGTTTTTTCACATATTTTCATGAGAGACGAGCGTGTAGCGTGCGAGTGAAATCGCATATTGATTATTCAGACTTTCACAACCCCCCCCCCATTATTTGTGATCACTGCATACATACCTTACAGTACATTTTCAGCAGATATTCCTTTTCTAAACTGTTATTAATTTTTACCTATTCTTCTTCTATTACCCTAGTATGTTACACATAGCATTTGTCAAATTATAGAAATATACCTTTATACCTTATCAGAAAAAGTGGTATATTTCCTATCAGGTAAATTTTATAATATATTATATATTTTACCTGATAGGTAATAGGATAGGTAATTATATAATGTATCATATTATTGCACTGCAATAATATAATACAGTGCAACCTCGATGTAATAAATTGAAAGGGAACAAGTAATTAATATTCGTATTATCAAGTAATTCGTTAAACTCCAAATCAAATCTGAGACCGACCCTGAACTCAATCTAACAAATTGAGGTTATATTGATCTAACATTTGGTATAAAGAGGTAAAAAATAGTTTTATTCACACATATCAATACACAACATTACCTACCCATCTTGTTATAGCGAACATCTTATAGTAATAAATGATAACAAAGTTTCATCAAACTAATGTATGTATTTTCTATTTAAAAACATTGTAGTGTTTGACGACCTCTGTGGCTCAGTGGTTCAGCGCGTTGGTACTCAACCCGGGGGTAGCGGGTTCGAATTCCGCCGAGGGAACAACAAGTTTTCAATGTTCCTGGGTCATGAATGTGTAATAACTATGTGTATAATATAGTAAAAATCTAAAAAATATGCATATTATTAAAGTATTAAATATACTTCCCGTTTTCTGGTACCTGTAACACAAGTTCTTCGGATTGACGTGGGGCCAGATTGACGTGGTGTGAAGCGTCCATAGATATTATTATTATTATTATAAGCGACGGGCGAAGACAAAGGGAGAGAAATAGAGCCGCAAGGCTACGGAGAGCCGCATGGCTACGGAAAGCCGCAAGGCTGAGCCACCTCGACCTGGCAAGGACGAGAGCAGGAGGTGTGATGAGGAGGGCTTCACACTGGTGGAGGAAAAAAAGAAGAGAGAGCCCGCCACTCGCAACCACCGCGGCACCGCACCCTGCGTACCCGAGCTGCGACTGCGGAGTGAAGTACCCGCGACGCCGCTGTACGTCTCCCGCCTGCACTGGTCAATGGAGGTCGAGGACGTCGTGGACTACATCCGTAAAAAGACGTCGCCTTAAGGGTCGAGCGTCTGGAGTCTCGCCACAAGGTCAACTTTAGTTCCTTTGTGGTGAGAGTACCGACGCATCTTCTGTCGACCTTCGAGGTGGAGGAGTTCTGGCCGGCAGGTACGGGTGTGGTTTACCGGAGGTTCCGGGGGAGACTTCGGAACGATGCCTGCATCACGTCGCCGACAACACGTGACAAAGTGTAGTTTTTAAGTATATAGTATGTATGTTAGTCTGTAAGGTATTTATAATATAGGCCTATGCAGCCTGAAATAAAAGTTATTTAATTTTAATAATTATTATTATTAAATGCATAACTGAATTAAGCCATTACATAACTCTTACGTTCATGGCAGACCTACGCCAGTCGCCAGCCAATACGTCAGCACAATGTTTACAGTTTACATTAGTACAGTTTACCTCCTTATTCATAACACGCCAACCTATAATGTTTTTTATAAATTATTTACTTATCCATTGTGTACAAAAGTCACAGTAATAGATGAAGACAATTTTGCGTCTCTTATGATCCTACAGGTTTACCTGGAAAAGATCACTTAAAGCGATAATGATTGTACCTCCTTTGACATTTAAACATTAAAGTGTTATTTATGTATCTAAAAAAAATAAGAAAATAGTTTTACAATTTCCCTTTTTCCAAGAGGGCCTACAGATGGACTGCCAATAACTGCTGCTTTCAGACCAATAGAGGCCACGGCCGAGGCTGTTCCGTTTCAATGTATATTTCGAGATTGTGAGTGACATTAATAATAATTAACAAATAATATTAATTTTCATGAGTAATTTTCATTTAAACTCTAACTCCGTTACTAATGAAACTATTTTCACGACGGATAACTTAGACGACGTTGCTGTCTTTTTCTGTCAAGTTCTTTTCCAACGTATCAGACAAAGACATCAACGTTAGTCGTTGTGCCAGCCTAGTATTATTCTCACAAGGAGTGAAATTATCTCCCCGCACCATATTCTACGGCGTGTATCGCTAGTAACTACCGAGTACCGAGACACCTAACTTAAACTGAATGAAGAGTAAAAGTATGTTACTGAAACAAACCAAGTACTACCGTTACTGACTAATTATCGTAAACATCAATACATATTTTAAACAATCTGTATTAGGCTGTTATTTGGACTTTAGTTGTTCCATTGTCTTTTAGGTTTTTATTTACTACTTCCAAACTGAATTGATTACTATAAACACAATTTAAAAACAAACATCAATCATATTCATCTACCCCTTTTGCTTATTACAATTAAAAGTATGGCTCACGGAATCCAAAATATTATCGATCTTAGTCAACGTAAGCACTTAAAAAATCATTATTTAAATACATATAGTAAATAACTAAATAGGTACTTATAGAAAATTGTTTTTTCATATACAGAGCATTTGAAAAAACAGCAAAAAGCTGTCCAATTATTTTTACATATGCTTTAAAAAAAATACTATGGACTTACAAATTAGACCTTACGTAATTCCCAACCTAAGCTGAGCATTGTTTTTTTTTTTTTTTTTTTTTTTTTTTTTTTTTTTTTTTTTTTTTTTTTCATCCCTCCCCCTAACATAATCAGGGATTGTTTTATTCTTTTAATCTTTTTTGTCTTTTCCAGTCTTATTCCTAATTTTAGCTGAGCATTGTTAGGGTGCAAGGGTGCTCATGCAGTAATCCTTGCAGTGCTTCCCACTGGAGTTCACAATATTTGGGTCAGTCGCTAGCCATGCGTAGGAAGTGGCCACTGTATAGTCTGGCTCCCCAAGCAAAAACATCGTCGAATTGGCGAAACTTCTTAAAGGGTGATTTTTTATAATTTCTAAAAAATATCCGACTTGAACAACCCTGGATCCAAACTGAAGAACGCCATTGCCTGTGATCTTTTTAGTCATCTCCACGGTGAATAGAACATCTACTTACTTTGCATTCATATATAAAAAAATTGAATACCTGCTGCCTACATCGTTCAAATGGTCGAAATTTATTAGTCCACCAAATTCAGCGACAGAGGAGACATTTATGATTCTACTCGGTGCGGACATCTGTAGAAGTGAAAAAAAACGTCAACAAGAATGCTCCAAAATTATTCATTATGTTCAATTATTTTTGTTATTTTTGTTTTCTTAATTATAATTAAGTATTTAATATGTTCAACCTTGGCTCCTGGATATACATTTCGTGGACAAAGCTTCTTATGGACTTCAAAGACTCATAATCAACTTGTTTTCCCACAACGTTCCTGTTTCCTGTAATCTCATTATCTGATTCTTTACTTTCACCAGCTTGTTTATATTGCGTCCGGTTATGATCACTCTAGCACCGCGTTTGGCTAATTCTTTAGCAGCCTCAAGTCCAACGCCGGAAGTGGATCCAATAACTATAGCAACTTTATTATCCAGTCTCATTTTGTTCTCACATGGAGTTAAATTGTCTCTTCGCATCATATTGATCAAAGGGTATCTTTATATTATATATATCTTTCTATCTTATATCTAATATAATTTAAATGCAACCGTAACAATATAGACAATTACACTGAACAGAAAAATTGCTATTGTAACTAGTACATATCCAATGTAAAAAAGGTAGTAATTCTAAATGACAAAGCATATAAACTAGAGAAAAGAGCGACTTATGTTTACTTACATAAAGAATATCTTCTCATAACCATAAGATTTAAAATAGTATGCATGTTTAGAGCATTAAACTAATATGCATGTCGTAAATGAATCTACTTACAAATGAAGCTGGTTGTTATGATATTGAACCCTACTTTTTAAGATTCCGTATTTCATGTCTCGGAAGCCCTCGTAGCCACGAGGGTTTTTTTGTAATCAGGACAAAAAACTGCACTGTTAATGAACTCTGCGAAGTGTCAAGTGTCAAATGTCAGATTTGACAACTATACACGATTTTCAGCTCTATTCAATTATCGCACATTTATATTTACAGTGCTGTTTTTTCTGCCGCGACCACTAAAAAACATACCCTTGGGGGTATGTTCTCCCCTCTAAAATCTGAAAAAATCATGATGGTAGTCCATGTCATAAACTTTGAAGGGAAACTATAACAGCTTAAAAAACTTTGTCACTTCGAGTTATTTATCCTATTAGTATAAGGCTGGACTATATGCTCCGGAATCCGGAACGCCGCGCCGGTGAAAACTCAGAGCCCTGAAAATAGAACTCTGCGCTAATACAATAGACTTGAAAATCGAACACATGAGTGTCGAGTCCAATATCATATATGACAGATAAATAATAATAATAATAACTAATAAATAATAATAACCTTCCGGATTCCGGTGCATATAGTCTCAGCCTAGAGAGATAAATATTAAACAAGCATTAACCTAGAGACATGGGCATTTTAGACGTCACGGCGACGAAAGATAAAATTAGGTTACATGTTAGCGTAGGTACATCTGGGTTACAACATCATAGGTCGCGTATCTGCATAAGTCGCATATAGCAGGTGGGGCAAACACTGATATTATAATTCATTTCAACGAATATTCATATAAATTCTCCATTGATCTGAATTAAAATAATTACGGGAAATAAAATATGAATGAAAATTTACACCGGTTCTTCTCACCGGGTTAGTTCCCGAACCGGTGGTAGACATCATGTAGGGACAATTCCGTGTGTTAATAATCTGGAAATATTTTTGTTAATTCTGCAATCTAATTACAGTATTTTATTTCGTTTGTGAACACCACTTTTTTAAACAACGGGTAGAAACACATTTTACTTTATTGAATAATTTAATACTATCTAATCTATTTAGGCCCACTTGCGCAGATCAGGGTTAACTTTAACCCAGATCTGTGCAAGTCGGCCTTAAACACTTCTTGCGTCTTAGGTATTAATTGTGTCATGGATAAATGATAATCGTAATCGATATAATATTTAGTGTTTATTTACAGGTTATGTCTTTCCCAATCTTCAACATCCGTTATTCTGACTAACCTCTTAGATTCTTCCAAAGCTTTCGAGTGAGCTGTGCATCTTCAGCAAACCAGTTACTGTAGAACTCCTTACAATAAAGGAAATTCTTCCCGCTAGAGTTTACAACATTTCGATCGGTCGCCAACCAGACGTACGAAGTGGCCACCCTGTGCGTAGGTTCTCCCACCAGAAATAGGCCCCGAGACAAAAACCTTCTTAATGGAGTCTCTTTATAGTTCCTCAGAAAGTCCGTTTTGATCAATCCTGGGTCCAAACTGAATACACTGACGCCGCTGCCGCTGATTCTTTTATTCATCTCTACGGTGAAGAGAACGTCCGCTAACTTTGAACTTGCATATAGATCAAAGCTCGAAAATCTGCCCACATCATTCATATGCTCAAAATCTATATGACCTAGGAGCAGGGCTATAGAAGAGACGCTGATGATTCTGCTTGGTGCCGATGCTTTAAGAAGCGGAAGAAGTAGATACGTCAGCAGGAAAGGTCCCAAAAAATTTACTTGCATCATAACGTGTAAATTGTCTTCGGTCAACCGGTCTTCTAGTCCTATCGCTCCCACGTTGTTGATTAATATATTCAACCTCGGCTCCTGAATATACATTTCATGGACGAAAGTTCTTATAGAGGCCATGGATTCAAAATCAACTTGTCTACCAATAACATTGTTGTTTCCCGTCACGTTCACTATATGGCTCCTAGTTTCCTCTAGTTTTGCAACATTGCGGCCAGTTATAATCACTCTGGCCCCTCTTGCTGCCAGTTTTGTGGCCACATCCACGCCCACACCAGATGTAGATCCAGTAATAAGAGCCACTCTGTTATCTAGTCTAACACTATTTTCACAAGCCAAGGCAAAGTCGTCTCTCACTCTCATATTGAAACAAAGATCCTTCTCACCGAGAGACTTCGATCTAACTGAGAAGATTTCGGATTTAATCATTTATATATGGAAGGATAAGGCCACATACAAACTCTTTTAAATTATGTGGTTTTTTTTTCTTGGTGCGGTTCAAACTTTTATCAACTAAGGGCGTTTTCACTTTACACGTTTATTTATTTAAATTGAAGTTGACATTTTCAACAATTATCGAGCAATTTACAGCATTTTTTTAAAATACGTTAGACACAAAAACCGTAAACCGGCAAAAAGTATAGTAGTAGTAATACGATTAGAGTTGTAGAGTTAGGAGTAAAATCTTTATGGTTTTAAACATTAAAAATATTTAAAA
Source organism: Phengaris alcon alcon (assembly GCA_037179445.1). Lineage (NCBI taxonomy): Eukaryota > Metazoa > Arthropoda > Insecta > Lepidoptera > Lycaenidae > Phengaris > Phengaris alcon. The sequence continues at coordinate 421,215 of JAYRCH010000162.1, read as the reverse complement.
ATGTTTATCCAATCATGTTCCTGCAACCTATTCCTTCATTCATTGATCCGTGTGCAGCTACAAAAGTGACTCGGGGTCAAATGTCACGAAAAACGGTTTTTCGCGAAATTATTTTTCGTTGATCTATACTTTCAAAAAATCAAACGTTTAATCACGTCAATGAATACTGCCTATATTATAAAGAATCGACACAAAAACCTTAAATTGCTAGGTATTAAATATTCATACCACCAGACATGTCAATCCCATCAAATTTCAAATTAAGTAAATAAAACAGGCCAAGTGCGAGTCTGACACGCGCTCGAAGGGTTTGGCAAAACAGCAAAAAACACGTTTGTTGTATAGGAGCTGCACTTAAATATTTATTTTATTCTGTTTCTAGTATTTTTTCTAATAAAGCCAAATACATCGTCTGTGAAAATTTCAACTCCTAGATAGTTGTTATTACTACTACTATTACGGTTCATGAGATACAGCCTGGTGAGAATTAGAATTGGAATTGTTTATTTCCCAGAAAATAAATTAATAGAAGTAATAATATTGATAGTATTTGGTGGTAGACAGACAAACAGGCGGACAGCTGAGTCTTAGTTATAGAGTCCCGTTTTTTTACCCTTTAGGTACGCAACTCTAAAAAATGTACAATACAAAACTTTATATGCCTCATGATTCTTTCACCAACGTGTGTATGTATGTTCATTTTAGATTTAATTTACGTAGATCCGTTCACAGCTGCGATTTTAAGTTTTATTATTTTTTGATGAAAGTTTAATCCAAAATGTATCTCCATTACGTCTACTACTTTACATCAATGCATTTTCGACAATCATAATAATTCAACAATAATACTCGTAATAATCAAAAATATTTTGATTAAAGTACAAACCCCAATCCGGTGCATTCATTACTACGCAGCACGCTTAATAATTGTGCAGAGCTCTTTTTAGGGTTACGTTGGGTCAAGGAACCTGTCTGACCGCCCTTCCATGTTCTGTAATTATGAATATAAAAGGATGAAATTTGGTACAGTTTTAGATTGTGTATAGACTTCAGTTTTGGCAAAATATATTTTTTTATATGTATTTTAGGGGTACCTACCTAGTGGGAGGCCAAAAATTTGAACATTTATTTTAAATACGTGTTAAATAAAGTATTTTTAATGTTAAACGTTGTTTTGTATTAACCCCCAATGGTCCGGTACAATTATTTTTTTAAAGTTCCCCAATTACAAATTTCTTTCTTTAGTACATTTTTCTCCTTTTCTACATTAATCGCAATAATTCACTATTCATGGTAGATACAATGATGAATTGTACCATTACAAAATCTACTTGAAACCGATATTATTTAAAAAATATTGGTCACTCATGCCTTCATACATTTTTTTTATACCCAAAATGCCTAATCTTCGATTAAAAAATAAATTGTGCATTCTTTTCTAAAACAAATGAACTTGAATATTAACTAACACTATGGCCTGTTGACCGAAATAAAAACATTCTTTTTTTTTTATTTATTAAAAAAAGAAGTGCAATAGCTAGTCATACTATTTACTGTATATTTATCAGCATAGTGTATAATATCAAAACAATAAAAAACTGATGTAATTCATTCATTTCTACTCATAGTGTTCAAAAAACTAAAATAAACTAAAAAATATTGACTTTTCTCTAAATAAAACTTATCTTAGGTACTAAAGTAAGGCCAACCAGACGAGATAAAGAATGTAAACAAATTTTCAGGGGTTCAACACATTTTTATTTGAATAAATTATTATAAAGTTCGAATTTTAATCGCTGTCGTCTGTACTAGACAAAGATGATTCGTCGGAAGAGTCCGAGTCAGCTGTGTTTATGATAAAACTATCTATTGTATTATCAATCATGTTGTCAATATTGCTATAAAAATTGTCCTCGACTTTTATTACATGATCCACACAATTTCGCCATTTATCAGCAGATACACGTTGGATCCCCTCTTGTAGCAGTTTTTTCACATTTTCAAATTTAAATGTAGTATTATTGCGAGCTACGTGTCCCTTTATATCAGCCCATCAAGTTCAATGGGATTGAGCTCGCAATGATAAGGTGGCAGTCTTTTTGCGTGGTGAATTGATTTCTTTCAAAGGTTGTCTAGAGCCGCCAGGCTGTGATTCCATAATTAAAATCAACAACTAAGCACTCACAATAACAGCAAAAATCAAAAATAAAACTAACCGAAACGGAATAATAACAACAAAAAACCAAGTAAATACGGAGACGAAAAAATATGTATCACTTCGAACGCAATCCAAACAGGAATGAACTTGTTCACAATTGTTTGGCGGACCAAATGTTGACAACTGCGCATTGGGTAGAATCTTCGAAGAAAAAAAAAATACCCAATTTTGGTCCATAGACTAACGGTACTTTGGTGTTCGACAACTAACTTCTTCTCGTCCATTCCATGACGTGAAAAATTGTCCTGCTCTATGGTAAATTACATCGTTCAAAATTTAAAATTATAAATTCCATCCGCCATTGCAATTTTGTTGTTGTTGAGTGAAGACGTCGAGTTGTTTCTCCGTGCTTATCCTCCTGCATTCAAGATTGTGATATTGAAAACCGTGTGTGTGTGTTTAACATGAAGAATACGTGCTGTGTTCCGCATTGCGAAAGCAAGCGTAGTAATGTTAAGCTACATCGTTTTCCAAAGACTGAAATAGGACTCAATAAGTGGTTGCAAAATTGCATAAATGGTGCCGGTTTGAATAAATTTAGTTCAGAGAACCTACATTCAATATTTGTGTGTCATAAACATTTTGAAAAAGGTTCGTGACTGCTAAATCTCGCCTTCGTCAGTCTGCGTATCCCACATTATTTTCTCTTGAAGAAATAAATTCGGGAATACCCATTTCTGGACAGGACAACAGTGGTAAGTTAAGTTGCATAATTTAATTGCATGATAATTTTTAACAAATTTCATTATTTTAATTTATCTTAAAAATTAAGAGAGAAAATTAACTTTTTAGTACCTTACGTATGATGAACATTTTCTCTCTTTCAGAAAATCTGAACATTTTACTGGATCATAATTACAGGCAGACTATAAGACGAAAACATTTTGATCATTCATATTGCAAACCAAAATCACCATTAAAAGAACTTCCAGTGCAAGAAAATATAGTTTCACGTAAGTGTTTGGTCTTATATTACTTACTTTTACTTCATTGCTAATATTGTATGTTGTTTAATGTTTAACATGTACTATATAAATTATAATATAGTGTTATAGTAAAAGTAGGAGAGAGGAATTATAAAATACTAGCCGTCCTGACACATGCTGTTTCCTATTACTATTATTTTTTCCTTTTTCCTATATTTTATGTCACGTCCCACGTGAACATGATAAAAAGTATCCTATATCCGTCTCCTGGTTCTAAGCTACCTCCGTTCAGCTGTTCTTGGGTTATAAATAGTGTTATGGGGGACCGTTAATTTAATTATTGTAATAATATTTAGTTAATGTTTTTTTCGAAATTAAACAGTTAACTATAATTAAAATATAAATTATGAGAAGACTCTACTTGCTTAAGAATTAGGTTCCCTGATAGTACATTTAATTTATTGTTACACATTATTTATTGCTTTAATTTTTTAAAATTTTGTTTCAGTTTCCAATACAACACAGGCTGCTATTCAAGGAATCTATCTGAATGATGAAACCTTACGGATCAAACAGCTGATTGGTATATATATTCTACTTACAATAATCTTTAACATTTATTTGATAGTTACGAAATATGTTTCTTCATTATGTGAAATATTTTCAGACATGAATGAACCATCTACATCACAACCAGTAATGGAAAGTGCAGATGACAGGATTAAACATAATATATTATCAGGTAAAGTATTAATAATGATTTTAATAATTTTGTAAATTATATAAGTATTCATTATTTGGACATGAGTCATAAGTATATAATAAATACATTTTAATAATTTATTTTCCAGAAACCAATATACTGCAGTGTAAAACTGTAAAGAAGGTGTCCAGAAGGCCTTATATCAATAAAAAAATGTTGAGTCCCATGTCTCTGAAATTATTATCAGAATATAATAAAGCCAAGAGACTGTTACGTTTTGCAACCCGTGCTAGGAAAGCAATGAAGTTCTCAAAAATAGGATTATTTGAAAAATTAACTGCCTGTCTGAATCCACTAGCAAAAAAAGTTCTTTGGATGCAGATCAGTCAGGCTACAAAACAAACAAAAGGATGAAGATTTTCTGATGACGAGAAATTTATAGCTTTGTCTATTATGAAACAAGGTCCTAGGACATACAAATTTTTAAGAAGGATTTTTATTCTTCCTTCAGTGAGGACAATAAATAAAATGAATATAATAATAATAAATTCTACAATTTTGCATGCATTTTGTGTTGTTTATTGACTAAATGGATATTTACATTTAGCTATTTTCCTTCAACATGATCTAGCCTCTCGAAAACACTAATTTTTAAGAAATGAATAATATAGTGGAGTCTAGGTTTCGTAATCGACTAAAATTTGAATTTCCCGCTCTTATTGTAGAGAAAAGTATAAAAATAGAAGAAGTAGTATTAAAAAAAACAAATGTCAAACTCTAAAATACCTTGCTTGTATTGGTTGTTCTAAGATTCCCGTCTGATACGTAGTATCCCCTTAGTAGTCTGTGCAACTGCGGCACTGGCCGCTTTCCTGTACCACGAAACACGCTACGACAGCTGTCGTCGACCAACTGACGTCATTATTGCATACGAGTGATAAGGACAGATATAATATTAACTCACTTTCATAATGCAACTCAGTAGCGGTCCGTTTATTTACGTTTTTTATCTCGTCTCGTTGGCCTTACTTTACTTATGATAGTTTTTTTTTTTAACAGCCCTAAGATCTTCTATAAGACATTTCAGGGTTATCCATTAATTACCGTACACCCTGTATTTGCCTCCTTTTTTTAGTCCGTACTCCGTTGTTACTTGTTACTACCAGTGGCGAAGGGTCTAAAGAACTCCTATCGGCATCCCTTTAATTTTTTATTTTTTACCTCATGAAGACCTCCAGCCGAAACTAGTATATGGAAAACAATAATATCTTATTCAAGTCAGGTCGAACAAGCGATAGCGCGATGTAGACAGACTCAAGCGACATCTATGCGCTGCATGTTGCAACTTTGACACGAATATTGGAACACCGATCTCTTTAAAACCCGATATATTCTAAGTTATGGTGGGAGATCATAGGAACCTTATCTCCTTAGAAAAAAGTTGAAATTCAAACTTGTTTTTAATAGCTGCCTGGCCAACTAAAGAACAATATTGTAAGACTTGACCGATGACAGTTCGAAGTAATTATGGGCTATTTTTCTGTGACATTAACCCGCAATTTTGTAGCTTTCACCAATGAGGAGCCGTTATTAGTTAATATTACGTGCATCATGAGACGAATGAATTTTGCAAAGTAGCTCGGCGGTACCTCGGCCGCGCGTCCTTGGATGTAAATTGTAAAATCATGTTATTACGTTAATAATAATTATTGTACAACTATTATTTTTGAAATTATATTGAGCAGTGAGAAGTGATAAATATAATTCGTCTTAAAGTTTAAACTAATTAGTGTTTATGTACTTATATGTGAATATAAAATGTGAGACTACTTGTGTTGTGTTTATTGTTGGTGATAAATCGTTTGAATAAACTGAATTTTAGGGTAAGCGGAAAGTTAGATACGTACCTACTATCAATTGTAATTTGTAGTTATGATAATAATAGGCGATCATAATAAATTATTATTTATGATATAAACACACCGGCATATTTAGCGGAACACAAAAAAAAGGGCCATAATTAAAAAAATATGGTTTTATTTTTAAATCTACTTACTACACTTCTTTTGTTATTCAAAGTTTCATTTGTTTTACTTAAAATGAGATCACATTAAGAACAGATTTTGCAAGTAAAGGCTATTTGTGAAAAATTTGAACTTGAAATTTGAACTTTTCATGTAACCGGGAAAAGTGAAAATTAATATTAAAATAACAATTAAATTAGAAAAATGGTGATTAATATCGCGTATTTCCTCCACGTGCTCTTATTAAAGTTTCTACCCGTCTAGGCATACTGAGAATGATGTTATCGATGGTCTCCTGGGATAGTCTCCGCCATTCCTCAACTACGGCGAATCGCAGTTCACCCACGTTGGCAGGAGCTGGAATTCTGAACTTAACTTTTCTTTTCAGCAATTCCCAAACGTGCTCTATTGGGTTCATATCCGGTGATCTCGCCGGCCACTCCATAACAGTGATATTCATATCATTAAGATAAGCTTGAGTTACCCAAGCGGTATGCGGCCGAGCATTATCCTGCATAAAAACAAAATCGTCACCGATATATGGGGCAAACGGTACGACATTTTCTTCTGAAACTTATCTGATATAGCGTTCTGCAGTCAGACTCCCTCTGTCAATCACTACCAAGTCTGTGCGAGCTCCCAAGCAAATGCCCGCCCAAACCATTATTGATCCACCACCGTATGCAACTGTAGTTTTAAAATTTGTCTGAATGTATCGTTCTCCTTTGCGTCTGTATATTCTTTGCCTGCCGTCAATTTGATTTAAGACAATTCTGCACTCATCACTTACAATAAAGGACTCCATTGGTCCGCGTTCCAAAGTCGATGTTCCTGAGCAAAAGTTAACCTGTTTCTACGATGATTTACCTCGAGCCTTGGAGCCTTGGCGGGCACAAATGAACCCAAACCAGCTTCTTCGAACCTTCTTCGTACCGTACGCTTACATACGGTTACACCCCGCACTGCTTCTAACTCATGTCGGGCTTGGTCGGCCGTCAAACGGGGGTTCCTACGTACACGAAGCCGAATGAAACGATCATCCCTACTCGAAGTGCGTCTTTTTCTGCCTTGTCCTGCTCTTCTCACATAAGTACCGGTCTCCCTGAACCGTTGGATACTGCGATGGATCGTTGAAACTGGTCGACGAAGATCTCTGGATATCACTCTGTAGGTTTGACCATTTCTTCGCATTTCGAGTGCCCTGGCAATCTCCGTTGGGGCTAAGTCAGCCATAATTCAGTCCTCAACTCCAAAAAGATACGCGATTAAAACAAAACTAACAAAAAAAAGTATTTCAATGAAATTTTAAATCAAACTCAGAAGGAAGAAATACTCGAAGTTCGCTCCAGATAAGGTGTTTGTACTGTACAATTGTGTGTCCACTATTTGAATAAAATTAAAACAATTGCATAAAATGTGATGTTCAGTTGTTTTCTTAATTTGAAAATATTTCGTTTTAAATTAAATGACGTATAAACCAGCCAGCAACCTTATATGATACTGATATCAAACCTTTATTTTATGTTCCGCTAAATATGCCGGTGTGTGTATATTATATATTATTATTTATAATATATTTTAATCGTAATAATTTATAATCAATAATAATATATATTAATTTTTAATAGGCGGTAGTACCGTGAAAGTTTCAGAAAAACTTGCACAACTCACGTCTAGCGACTAGGGCTTTCCTCGGAAGTAAAATCACCCTTCGCCATTGGTTAGGTACTACCGTATCGTCTATAAAATCGTTCTCAATGAAACTTGACTTTAGGATACCCGTAGGCTTAGTAAGTAAACTTATAGATAAATAAGGATTAAATGTATTCACAGTAATAAGTAACGGTAGCTCAATATAGCAAAAAACTAAGAAGACTCAATATCTCAACTTGCGCGAACTAAGAAAGGATGAAAATATATTGCCAAGTGCCAACAATAGGTCTGCTTACCTACCTACAACAATGAATCATTACTACCGGGTGTTATATTAAATATCCATCAAGGTACGTTTTTATATATAATCAAGATATAATGATCTCTCATTGTTTGTTTAGCTTTTTTGTTCGTTTAATTTCGTGATTCGGTAGAGCACGACCTAGAAAAGTTTTTAGTGTCCATCCCAGAGTTAATTTAATATAATTTTATTACATGCTAAATGCTGCGGAAATAAAATCCTGACAACATAATAAGTCCCAATTTATAAAAATTTAAAAATATTATGCCTTCTCTGCCATTAATACAAAGAACGAGAAGGACAACATGATATTTAATCAACGATATACAGGCGTTGGTGAAATTGGCAGTTAAACTTGTAGATCCGTAAGCCTATTAGATTCATTAACTTTGTGACCGAAACCTAACCAAATCATATCACACGAGATAAAAATATTAATTAATATTAAAAATAACCTAACCTAAGCAAGAGCATATCAGGACAGGAGGATGGTTTCCGTACCTATCAATATTCAACGTTTTCTTTATATTACTTCAATAGTTATTTTCCAATTTCACTCAAAATAATTTTCCTAAAAAGTTTTAGCATGCATCAGCATGGAAATTGGAAACTTACAAGTTTTTATCTCTTATAGTTTAGAAATCCCAGGGGGGGCAACTTATAAACCACTTTGGAGGCCGATTACTCAAAAATGGTCGACTTTGTAAAAAAGTCATGTGTGTAACCTTGCCTTTATTTAAAAAAACCTATTCGACGATACATCATACGAGTCGGCAGAATGGAAAAATATTTTTTATCTCCACTTCACAATATATATGGAGAGCCACACCTAAAATATTCTAGAGCACTTCGGAACCCTAAAAACTGTAAATATTTTTTATAAAAACTAAGACCCGACTACGATAATTCTATAGCCTATGTTACTTAGGCTATTATTACGAATCTATTGACACCTAATTTATTAAAATCGCATCACTAGTTTAGGCGCTACGGTGGATCAAAGATACAAACATACATAGACTGATAAAATCTCTTCCTTTTGGCTTCGCCGTAGTCGGGTAAAAATAAAGAAAATTTAAACACATTTTCTTTATTTTTTACCCGACTACGGCGGGTAAAAAACTTAGACAAACTTAGACAAACGTCTAACTACACATAACTAACTAAAAAACGGCAAGTGCATGGATAGATAAACGTTTAGAATATATATATAGAATAGAATGGCGCGAGGCTGCGGCGTATCTGGCATTTGAACATTCTGATGAGGAAATACTGCTGCTCCTTACTCTTAATAGAACATGCAATTGAATGTCACTCATGTATCTACACTGCAAATAAAATGGGGCACACCGCACAAAAGATCCCTGTGGTACGATACCATAAGTTACCATAGATACCATAAGTGGTGCATAAGTTACCGAGATTATTTTAAAACTATTTCGGAATTAATTAATTACAATGACATTTGTGTAAGTAGCAAATAAAAAAGTGCCCAGTAAAGGTCCCTGTGGTACAACAAAATATTTTTAACTCAATTAAAACTATAATATGAACTTATTATATATAAAATATAAAATTATTCATCTCTGTACCATTCTACAATCATGTGAAAATAGGGTTTCTCGCTTAAAACCAATCAAAGATTTATGTTTTTAACGTGTGGGGCTCGTTATGTGAAAGTGTTGTCAATTTATATAATGATAGAGAAAACTCCGAGACAGCGTACCACAGTAACACCATGGAATCAGTGATACAGAGATCCGGGTTAACACTAACCAGTAACCGGACAAAGTCAGTGATAGTCGTTTTCGAAGCGGATCCGGTTATTTAAAGAAGAGATGCCAGCATATAGACTAGAGGACGCCCTGTGATACCTAACGTGTAACTCGTACAAGTTTTAAGTACGAACTTTAAAATACTTCTTTTGCCTTTTAGAAAGAAAAATAAGAAAATGTAAATGTTGTGACAGGTTGACACACGTCAACGTGTAACAAACGTCAGAGTAATATAGCATAGAGACCCGGCTTACTCAGTAGTCAGTAGGAGAAGAAACATATCGTTCCCTACCCCACATTCTAACACTTGTTATGAGTGTCATAAAGTCGTAATTCCAACATCCTAAACAAGGACACCAAAAGTCCACCAAAAGCGTGACAATCTTAGAAAAAACGAAAAGACATGGATTTTCTTTCTCTTTCTCTCAATGGGTTTTTGCTATTGATGTTTTGTGAGACATATAGCTGAAGCTAAAAGCTTCTTCCAAGAACTAAAATGTATCTATGTTAATTTTATTAATTGTATGTAAAGCATAATTTAAAAAATAAACTTTAACTGTGCTAAATTTCATACTCCTCTGTTCGCAAAATTCTCGTAAAACTTTACTGAAAAATGTTTGCTTCCCGAAAAATATTATATGATTTTTTAATTGTAGTTAACGTAATATACGAGGGCTGATTGATACTCGTAAGTTTCCGAAACGACAAAGAAAAACTTCAAAAATCTATTTAAAATAAATTTATTTCTCAACGTAGTTTCCTTCTACCTCGATGCATTTAGTCCAGCGCTTCTCCAATGCCGTTACACCAGTTTGATAAAATGTTTTCTCCAACCCCTCAAAATACTCGTCCACGGCAACAATGACTTCTTCATTTGATGAAAATCTCTGGCCACCTAACCATTTCTTCAGGTTTGGGAATAAGTGGAAGTCGCACGGGGCCAGATCCGGGGAATAGGGTGGATGCGGTAGCAATTCGAACCGCAATTCATGGAGTTTGGCGACTGCAACCATTGACGTGTGTTCAGGTGCGTTGTCATGGTGGAACAAAATTTTTTTCTTGGCCAAATGTGGTCGTTTCTTCTGGATTTCTTCACTTAATTTTTGCAGCAAGCTTGCGTAGTACTCTTCATTTATTGTTTTTCCTTTTTGCAGATAATCCACTAAAATAATCCCTCGAGCATCCCAAAAAACAGTCGCCATCACTTTGCCGGCCGACAAAACCGTTTTTGCTTTCTTCGGCGCAGGTTTTCCGCTCTCAGTCCACTGCTTAGATTGTTCTTTTGTCTCGGGAGTATAATGATGTATCCAGGTTTCATCGACTGTTACATAACGCCGCAAAAACTCATTAGGATCTCGGTTAAACAGCGCCAAACACTCCGATGAATCGTCCACTCGACGTTGCTTTTGGTCTACAGTGAGCAAACGCAGCACCCATCGCGCGCAAAGCTTTTTCATTCCCAAATGTTGGTGCAAAATATTAAAAACGCGTTCAGATGAAATGCTCACCATCTCTGCTATCTCTCGCAACTTTAAGCGCCGATCATTCAATACAATTTTGTGAATTTTTTTGATCATGTCCGGATTCGTGACTTCATTTGGACGGCCATACCTGTGGGCGTCTTCGCAGCTCTGTCTTCCACGTGTAAAATCAGTTAGCCAGGTGTGAATTATACTCAATGCAGGAGCAGAATTACCTAAAACACTCTCTAGCTTGGTTTTAATCTGGGTTGCTGTTTTCTCTTTTAAAACGTAAAACTTTATCACCGCACGAATTTCGTTTCTTTCCATTGTTAAGAAAATTTACGACAGAGAAAGTTCTACGTCCTCTCAAACAAATTCCATCAGTTCGATTAAATTCAAATTTTGCGTTCTATTTTCAAAAAGATGCCAGAATATAATGTAATATTCCTTTTTTGCGTATCATTTTTTTAAGTTCGTCGTTTCGGCCAGTTATCAATCAGCCCAGGTATTATATATTGTTAGTCTTCGCCTCGCATCCATCGGCATTTTTACCCAAACGTTTTAAGACTTGGTAAACCAACTACCCGATAATACGGATTATGAGAGGTAGACGACCGGTGATGTGTATCTTATCTAATGAATCTTGTAAATTATCTATCGCTTTTCTAATTCCATTAACATTAAACCTAATTGAAGGGAAGCAGAGCTTTTCATCAGATCTACAGTTATAAGGACTAACTATACACAGTGCATCATCTTCATCGTCATTAATTTACAATGTACTAGCCTTACTTTGCCCGCGGCTCCGCCTGCGTAATTTATACAGTGTCCCACGGAAACACTTTACTTTTTCGTTTTTTTTAATCGTTTATACAATTTAATATACATTTTCTGATATAGGTAGGAAAATTTTCATATCGTCAGCGAAATATAGGGAACGAGAATAGCAGAAACATGAGTCGATATCGTTGACAAAAATGATGAAGAGGAGAGGCCCCAACAGCGATCTTTGCGGGACACCACTAGGTATGGGTACCCAACTACATATGTAGTTATTAACTACAACTGCCTGTAACCTGTTGTCCAGGTATGAGCAAAACCATCTATACAGGTCGCCATGAATTACGATGTTAAAAAGTGGACGTGGAGAATCTCAAATCCGATTTAGCCCGACTGGATGACTACTGCCTCTTCAATAACCTCGACTTGAATCCCTCTAAATGCTCCATAACTACTTTTTCGAGGAAAAGAAACAGAATCCTCACCTCATACCATCTCAAGTGACATGAAATACCTAGAAGTTCTATTGTACGGGATCTCGGTGTATATCATGAAGCAAAACTGCTATTTGATGCGCACATTGATAAAATCATCGTGAAGGCCTCAAAGGCTCTTGGTTTCATAATGAGAGTAAGTTCTTCTTTCAGGGTAGCTAAAACTTTCAAAGTACTTTACTGTAGCTTTGTCAGAAGCCACCTTGAATATTGCTCTCAAATATGGAATCCATGCTATAACCTATATATTGATCGAGTCGAAAATATTCAAAAACGATTTATTCGATGTTACCGACTCAAAATTAATTATAGCTCTGATAACTATACTACACTTTGTAGGAGATTTCACATTCAGCCCTTAACTAACCGTCGACGTATTGCTGATTGCACATATATCCTACAAATCATAAATAACGAAATTGACTGTCCTAATCTTCTCTATAAGTTACATTTTAATATTCCTTCCAGATCCCGTAGATATAACCCTCCACTGTTAGTCCCAGTTTACAACACTAACTATAGAAGAAATTCATTTTTTGTGCGAGCAAGTATTACCTTTAATGCACTATGTAAAGAACTAGACTTGGATCCCTTTGTTACTAAAGTTGCTAAAGCAAGATTCCTATCTAATTCCTAATTTAATTTTTTTTTTTTTGATATTGATGTATGATGTGAGAATGGTACTTGTATTATTTTTAAGTAGGTTTATTGTCAAAATTTTTAAGCTCAAATTTCTATGTACTTAGATCTCGGTTCATATCTTATTATTATTGCTAGCTTGTGATTGCTGTTGTTTGTATAATTTTATATTTTACAGCTATTAGTGGAAACCTATTATTGGCTTAACTCTCAACTGTCTGCTTTCTACTTTTTATTTATAAGCTGCTGGTTCCCCGAATAAATAAATAAATAAATAAAATAAATATGCTGATGTGAAAAACATTTATGCTAATAATTATTTTTAAACAAAAAATGAACACCGACTTCCACAGTAAGAATGCACAAAAAAGTGTGAAATAAAACTTATTTTCTAAATAATTCCCCTTTTAAATTCTTCTAAAATTTAAAGTATTTATCTACTCAATCTTCATAATTTTGAAGTCGGTACCAGCCCGAACAGCATCCTGATAAAACAATATTTTATAGAACTCAAGTTCAAGTTGGCTGGTACCGACTACAAAATCTAAACTAAAAAATAGACTTTTCTCTAAATAAAACTTATCTTAGGTACTACTTATGGTAGTTTTTTTGTATTTTTGTATTACTTTATGAGATTTCAGGGATATCCATTAATTACCGGACAACCTGTATTTTATGACAACCTGTTGTACCGGTTTACTAAATTACTTATTAACTTCGTATGAAAATACTTAGGTACCTCCTGAGCTTTGCTTGAAAAAAAATCATTTGTTTATTTGTTATGATAAAATTTGTGTAGCCTTAATATTTAGTAGAGGAATTTACGAAGAATCGCGAAATTGCTAAATTTTTCTAAATGGAGATTGAATAAAATAATATTTTCGTATACCTATTGACTATTACCTACCCAGTTAAATTGAATACAAAAACTTGTTTTCACGATGAAAATGATATGATGCAATCTAATATAATATAACAAATTACTTCCTATCGTTTAAGAAAGCCGGTTCCTATATTGAAAATGATATAAAATAACACTATAAGTACTTAGTTGCTATTGTAAAATTACCGGATTAAAAAAAAATCCATCTAAAGTTAACCTGTCTGTCCAAATTTTGCCGTTAAGCAACTTGATGTCACTAGTATTAATGACCTAGATCTTGTTTATAATTGTCATTGTAAATTTAAAGGTCTCATTGTATGTAAGGATTATTATTTAAAAATAAACTACCGCAAGTACAAGTATAAAGTAGGAAAAAAACAAGTAACAAAAATCTTAAAATACCTCAACAGTTTTATTCCCTTGCCGTACTTCTTTCTTCTTGTTTACTGTACTGTATTGTATTGGTTCCTATTTCTATCGCAGTAAGAACTACTAATGTTTACGCTATAAGTTTATGTAACGTAATGTAATAAATGCACAAATATGGGCAAAAACCTGATTGTTTTATCGTGATCATTGTAATCAAGATTGTTGTATCAACGATCCGCATGTTCGCATGTTCTTAGCATTATATGGTAACCGAGTGCTTGTATTTACATCTTTCTTTTGTACAGTGTACATGTGCAGGTCTAGCAACTTGATTGTCCTCTTAATCGTGTAACGCTTGCTATCTTTAAATTGTTTTGTTGTCAGAATTTATATTGTACACAAGCTGATAAACATTCAATTCGTCTATTGTTCATAGCTATGTTCTTATGTTCAATGTTTATCTTCTAATTTTAGATAAAAGGAGATTTTTAAGACACGCTTACCATTCTTCATAATATTGTGCCAAGTAATTATTCTTCATCAGGCACATTATTATCATTATGCTCAAGAAAAACAAAATTACCTGAAAAAGAGAGATAAAAACGTTAGAAATCATAAACCACATTTCAAAAGACAACAAATATAATAAAATATATTTACGGTAATTTTTCATTATTTTCCATTCTATCTCACTTAATCGAAAAATAAAAAGGGCGTATTAAATACTAATTAAAAAATGGTAATCCATCAGAAATTATTTTAGCCAAGAAAAAACCAGATAAACCTAACCAAGAGAATGTCACGACATGTCTAAGGAGGGTTCCGTAACTGTCAATGCGCAGTAGGTTTTCTTTAAATTAGTTTAAAAGTTACTGTCCGATTTCGCTCAAAATAATTTTTAAATTCCTACAGAGTTTTTAGCATGATCTATCAACATGGAAACTTACAAGTTTATATCTCCTTTAGTTTAGAAGGGACCTTCTTAAAAACCCATAGACGTATATATAGGTATTATTATAGACGAGGCATGTTGAGACAAAAAGTGTATCCAGTTAAATGGCCCACTTTTGAAATTCTTGGAGCCATTTTGACATTTGATGTGCGGTGAAAACAAGATGGCTGACATTTGAAGTATGGTGAAAACTAAGATGACGTAACTTTTTCTTGTATGAAGTTTTTTTTCTGTCAAATGTACGTCATAGCCTATATTGAGTTTTGAAATATTTGTATAAAAAACTTTGGATGCCGATTACTCGAAAATGGTTGACTTTCTAAAATAAGTCACGTTTCAAACCTTGCCTTTATTTTAAAATATTTATTCAAGCTGTCCCACACGATGCGGTAGAATGAAAAATTATTATTCATCCCCACTTCTCATGTATGAAGAGCCACCCCTAAAATATAAAAGTATTATTATTTTATGATGCCAAAACCGAGATCTATACACAACCTATAATTATACCAAAGAACTCTGGCGAATCCTGCCTGATTTTCCACCAAGAGCAGGCCAAGTTTCGAACATTTGTGGTTTTATAGTAATTAACAAGTTATTATATAAAAAAATATGTACTCTATTTTTAAGACTTGGGAATAAAAAGTTATGAATCTCCGAATATCAGAGAATTCATATGCAAAATACGTACTTATCTGTGGTAATCGTTATCATCATATATGTATAGTCTATGGTAATCATGCTGTAAATTGTCAATTTGAGGCGTAAAAGCTCCATGTAGTGGCTATAGATAGATTTATTTTTAATTGGAGTATAACGTTATTCTCTTTTTCTATCGCTCAGCAGTTTAGTACTAGTTTTATAAAACAAAAATATTATTTGTGGTTTGAAATAGATCTCTCTATACTATTTATATACTAAGAAAGCTACATCTATCATTTATGTGTTAGCATATTGCGTTCACAATCAAACTAGCTATTAATTTCATTACGTAATTCACATCACAACTAATAGATGTAGCTATTTCGCAAACCGCCACTTGGGCAATTTATTGAACAATTATAGGTTAGGCTATATTTAATCAATTATTTTTCATCCTCCGAGTTTGATGTATAATATTATTGCATTCATTGGTTCCTATGTTTACAAAGTACAAGATACAATAAATACTTTTTGTGGCCCACGTATTTTAATTATCAGGCAGTAAATGTATAGCGACTTACCGATCTCCTTTTACCCATTTCATTATTCTTAACTATAGAAACTAGAAGAGAGGCCAGACAGACAGACGGACGGACAGAGCGAAACTATAAGGGTTCCTTGAGTATTACGGAACCCTAAAAGGAACAATTATTATTTAAACACCTCATGCGCACCTCAATAGCAACAAGACAAAAAGAATAATTATTCACGCATCGATATGAATAGTCATTGATTCCTCTGTTGAAACCGGTCGTGGGTTGTTCTGACCCACAGGCCACTGCCAGGATCTGGGCTGATGTACAGTTAATAAACTTGTAAACAATCTCGCACTCTAATGAGCAATATCTCCGTCATACAACCGTTAACTAACGTCCATTTCGTAAGCTCATTTGCTTATGAGTTATGACAGTACTGACCCGCATTTGGATCATCGACTATCGGGGATGTACAACAATGTTATGATTGTTTTGTTTTTTTTTTAATGCCCCATGGCTGGTCAAAGGCCTCCCCCAAGGTCTTCAATTTGTAGCATTGCTGCGCCACCGTTGGCCAGTCTGGATGATATGCATCCAGCTCATCGATCCATCTTTTTCTAGGCCGGCCACGGCGGCTTCGACTAACTTTGGCCCGTCTGTAGTTATTTTGCCCAGCATCCTGATCGTAAAATCTTATTATAATTATTAACCAGATACCTCGTTACCGAAATCTATCTAGTGGAAACATTTACAAGGGATAAAAAGTTGCGTATGTATGTATGTACTAGTCCTTCCGCCTTTATCCCCCCTCCTCAATCTAATTAGTTTAGAAGGTTCATGTGTAAAAGAGTAACAATTAACAAACACTCATCTGCAAATTCTATTAACTTTTTGTATTTATAATATTAGTAATATAAATTATGTAACTGTTAGTGTCCCCCTACTGGACAAAATCCAAACTTTCTAGATATTCCGTACTTCCGTGCAATGGAAATGGTCTTGAAAATGTAAATTGTTTATTCGCCATGCAAGTAATTACTAATTGACAGGTCTGTTATCTTCATCATAGTCCACTGTGCTAATTTGTTAGTTACGTAAAGACTGTGTTAGTAGGTACTTAGTTTAGATCTAATAGTGTGACTATACCAAGAAGAATCGAAATTGATTGCTATAAAGTTGATTGTTAATTGTTGGTAACCTATCAGCAAAGTCATTGATAGCATATTTACCTAGTAGCTTTATTTGACTTTAGTGGTTGTCAGCGTCTAGGGATATTCATTTTATATAAGTAGGTACTATCAGGGAATCTAATTCATAAGCAAGTTGACCGTTATCATAATCGGTCGGTATTATAATACTAGCTTTTTCCCGCGGCTCCGCCCGCGCTTGTCGCATCGGGTATCCCACGGGAATGCTGTACTCGGGAAAAACAGTAGCTTATGTTACAATCCAGAGTCTAAACTACTACCTTACCAAATTTCATCAAAACCCGTTCAGTCGTTTTTGCTTGAAACAAACATCCATCCATCCTCACAAACATTCACATTTATAAGAGTAGGAGAATTATGATATAAAACTGACATAATATTATCATTGACAATCGTATTGTGTCGCATATCGTCAATATACTACAAATAAATTATGAGAACACTCCACCCGCTTATGAATTAGATTCCCTAGATAGTGCATGAACGCTGTAAACGCATTAATTTTCATATTGTTGCGACAATTTTAAATAATTTAAATTCCAATAATGTAGCCTCACAATAGGGGACTCGTCGCAACAACAAATCTCAGTCATCTCTCAAGGACATTATTATCGTGACGAAATTCATTGTTTTCTTTTAGCCTTGATCTGAACTATCAGGCTTCATCAGGCAGAAGCACATGCAATCAGGTGCTATCGAAGAACCTTCACGCTACAGCACTGCTTTTTTTGTTGTATTCGCTCTGATTAAATATGCATCGACACGGAAGAAAGACGACGCTTTGGTCTCAGAAGGTTAAAAATGAAAATAATTAGGCGTTGCAATTTGCAACGTCGATCTGTTGCATGAAATCATCATCATCATCATCGCTATCATTGTCACTACTGTGGACAGTACCTCTTAACTGAGAAAGGGGGCTGAAGCCCAACTCGATACTCTACTGTATGTTGATTGAAGATGCAGCATTAAATGTAAATTGTACTAAGACATTAGCTTTTTTCCTGAAACACAGATTGGCACACGCGTGCGGGTCTCGTCACATCAATCAATCAATCAATCAATCACAGACACGCGTCACAGATTAAGGATATAGGAAGACGAACAGATAAACATATACATAGTTAGCTTTCGATTTGATTGCACTACCACAAGCACTCGGTGTGTCCACGATTGTGTGCAAAATTTGTGGGCCGTTGAAGGGGACGTCATAATTTTCAAATTTGGATCGATTTGGATCGATTTAGATCGTTCTATGAATGCTGTTTCTCTGTACGTGAGTATATATATTTTGTTATCTGTGCCCGCGTGTCAGGAAAAAATCCTACGGCCGTGTTCGGAAACCGCGCTATTTTCGCACGTAAACAAAAAAATTTTTGCTACTAACTTTATTTACGTTTTTATAAAGATAACAGCAAAAGTAATGACTAATAACTAACAACACAAAAACGCTTATTCGTTGTTCTGTCACTAAATCCATATTGTGGCCGTTCTCAGAGGTCATTGTCTAGTTCAGGGCTAGCAAACCTTTTTACTGATTACTACTTATATTATTTTAATAAGTATTACATTTTATGATTTTTTCATTTGATTATAGTATTGTAGGATTAGGCACTTAATGATTTACAGGAACGATTTATACAATGTATTCAAGATAAACTAGAAATACGTAAGTTAAGCTCGTTTCTGCACCTGTAATCTGTATGCTTTTGAAACTTATTCTTACAATTCGTATAGATTGTAAAAAATTGGGTCAGTTCACGCTGCGAAGATACGCAACTTGGCGCTGCGTATTTAAGATAACTATTCAAAATAGAACTTTACTCGCTATACAAAAATATTCACATTTCATATGACATAAGTCATACACTGCACATGCGCGTTGCAGCGAGCTGCCACTTTACATTCGAACACTTACATTGAAACGTGTGTCTTCTTACGTAATGAATAAAGTTTTAATTAGTAATAGCAATCTTTAAAATGCAGCACCATGTCGCGTATCGTTTTGTCTCGGTGTGAATTGACTTTTACAGTTAAACAATATCTTCTGTTATCTGTTATAAGTGTGTTATCTGAAATGAAGCCAAAACTTTGTGCCCAATTTTACGAAATTTATGAGAACGGAGAAGTTTGAAATTTGGCACAGTTAAAGTGTGTGGAGGAAGGTGTGCAGAAAGCAAATTTTTTTTCATTAATGCTTAGAAATATATAATATTAATAAAAATCACAGCAACACGTCACATTAACACAGTTTATTAACTCACACCATACGGTAGTGTGAGTAAATTTTTGGTACAATTGTTGTTACAC
The DNA here is from genome assembly GCA_037179445.1 of Phengaris alcon alcon. Taxonomy (NCBI): domain Eukaryota; kingdom Metazoa; phylum Arthropoda; class Insecta; order Lepidoptera; family Lycaenidae; genus Phengaris; species Phengaris alcon. The sequence goes on along the minus strand of JAYRCH010000162.1, from coordinate 401,342 downwards.
GTTGACGTTTGTCAATTTGCCACAACATTTATTGACGTGATAACGTCTTATAATTCGATGGAGCCGGCTGCACGCACGAAAAAACATGACTCATGCGGCGTTACCTCGCTCTGAGGCGTTCCATTTAAGACTTCAAGTGCAAGCGAGAGCGCGGAATCTGTCCCTCTCCTACTTGAGTGAGCGATCCATCAGAATTTTCTTATGACGTTGTCACGTTCAACTATCGTCAGTAAACCGACTTTACAGACAACCGATTTTTCTATCTAAGAACCCTTTAAAAGTTCTAACTTAAAAATTATATTGTTATGGGTGAATTTTAACCACAGTGCGACCTCTAGTAAGTTATAAATACCATTTAACGCCATTAAATATATAAAGCAAGTTATTGTATTTAGTTCAATTCAGCGGTTCTCACATTAATTCTAATGGATCTAATAATATTAAATGTACGTTCCCATTGAATTAGTGGTTTTATTGCTGTAGGTCTATGTATACTTAAGCAGATGTGTATGATTCCTTCTAATAAAGTCGGGGATTGAGACAAATGAAGTCTACATGCCTATTATGATCGACGTCAACCGATCATAAAATGATACTCTCTTTATCAAAACGAGCTATAGCTAAATAATAATACGAGGGGCGGCTGAAAAGTTTTGAGCCTAAGTACCTTAAAGTACAACTAATTACTCGCGCATCATACCACTAATTGCGGGTATCCTTAGAAACATAAATGTCAAATTTCATGTCATTTCCATCATTACGCTTTTAGTAATTGAATCGTAAACGTCACATTGTCTGAGTCTTCCGCACTTTGCACGAAATTGGAGTACAGAGCTGTGATAAAATTCTTAACAAAGAAGAATAAAACACCGACGGAAATATTTGAAGAGAGGACAGCTGTTTATGGGGAGTCTGCACCTTCATTTGCTACCGTCAAACGTTGGAACCGACAGTTTAAACTTGGCAGGGAGTCACTCGAAGATGACCCCAGGTCAGGACGCCCAAACACCGCTGTTACCGAAGAAAACATTGAAAAAGTAAAAAAACTTGTTCTGGAAGATCGGCGAATCAAGTTGTGGCAGATAGCTGAAGCCATGGGCATTAGCAAGGAACGAATCGGAAATATTTTGCATGATCACCTGCACATGAAAAAGGTCTGCGCGCGATGGGTGCCGAAAATGCTGACGCCGCTGGACAAGCAACGTCGAGTCACAACTTCACAGGAGTTTTTGGACATCTGTGGCGATAATCCAGACGACGTTTTTTCTCGCCTTATTACTGTTGATGAAACCTGGATTCGACAGTACGATCCGGAGTCAATGCAGTGGATAGAAAAGGGAGAAAAGCCGCCACGGAAGTTCAAAGGGGAAAGATCGGCGTCCAAGCTCATGGCCACTGTTTTTTGGGATTGTGAAGGTATTTTGTTTATTGATTACCTTCCGAAAAATACTACAATGAACGGAGACTACTATGCCGCATTGCTGACCAAGTTACGTCAAGTGGTTGTTGAGAAACGGAGAGGCAAACTGACAAAAGGAGTCCTGTTTTTGCAAGACAACGCGCCCGTCCACACTGCGCGAGTTGCAAGGCGTGCCCTCGCCGAGACAGGATTTGAGGAAATCAACCACCCACCCTACAGTCCTGACCTGGCTCCTAGTGACTATTATCTTTTTTCAAATTTGAAAAAAGACCTACGGGGACGGAGATTTTCCAATGACGAAGAAATGAAGATGGCCGTAGATGAACATTTTGAAGACAAAAACGGCGAATATTTTTTCATTGGGTTAAAAGCTCTTTACAATAAATGTAAGAAGTGCATTGAAATACAGGGAGACTATATTGAAAAATAAATTTTTTGTACATTTTTATCAGCATTTTTAATACCTTAGGCTCAAAACTTTTCAGTCGCCCCTCGTATGTATCTATTATTTGGTCCGTGCCGCTGGTTTCGCGCAGCTGGCTGGTAAACACTACAGCCTTGGGCAGCGCCTTTCCCCTGGTCCGTGCACTCTCGGTTTCGTGTCACGTTTCCAATGGCTTACAAAACTTACTATTACATACCTAAATCATCATTAATTAATATAATATTATTACGTAAAGCAAAAACTTTAAGTGAAGTTTATGTGGAGGCAGGTGTGCCGAAAGCTAATATTTTTTAAAATGAATAAATCAAATTTCAATCACATTAAATTAATAAAAATAAGGTTACACACACTACCCCACTCACACTACCTTGCGTTTGTATAATAACCATAGATTTTAATAGCATTAGGTTTGACGCAATTGTTAATCTTTCTTTTACATTCCATAGACAATTTTTGGATATTGGGCACATTTTATAGCTTTGCACTATCATAGTTTAAATCTGATTTAAAAATAATCCGCATACGTGTACTCTATGGAAAACTAACAACACCAGTCTGCATATTTAATTTAGATCTAGTCGGTAGACCCGCTATTGTCTGCATCTTACAAAACGAGTGATGAAACGTTTGAGCTCTGAGGCACATCTTAGGGCAATCGTCTTGCTATTGCACACTTCCGCTGTTTAGACATTGACATCTTCTGAGGCTGAGGCCCCATGGCGCATAAGAATACGCAACGCAACGCACCGCACTAATGGGTAGTGCGGTGCGTTGCGTTGCGTATTCTTAGGCCTTATAACATCAGCTATCTCTATCATAATCTATCATAAGCTATCATAATACCGTATAATATACGGTATTAATATGCATTCATATGCATTAAGTAAAAAGCTGTTAATTTGAAATTGCAAACAGACACTCCAATTTTATTTATCTGTATAGATTTAGTCAATTTAGTCAATAAAGTATTTTTAAGCCCTTAAGCGTTGGCTTGGGTTGGCTACAGTAACAAGCACTAACATTCTTGCAAAAATGTTGTATATATATATATATATATATATATATATATATATATATATATATATATATATATATATATATATATATATATATATATAGTATGTTTTGCTATACGTTGACATTTAAATGACAGAATGAGTCACATTTCATTGAAATTATCATGTACATATGAACGTGCCTGTACACCATAACTTTAGAATACATTGATATCTGTGTCATAATAACAAGTACCATAGAACGGACTTAGGGTCAGCTCACTCCGAGACGCGACACGACGCGGCATTGTAAAATTGCGATTCAACATTAAAGTTCGATTGCGATTCGCGGCGCCGTTCCGCCAAAATGAAATGTGTATTTTTTTCAAGTAGTGAATAAAGTTCTTTCAATACCTGTTTTAATAATTACAATTTTCATACGAAAAACTATAACTCAACTGCGTACATTATATAGCCAATATTACCCGGGCCATCATTACGAATCTATTGACACCTCATTCATTAAAATCGGATCAGTAGTTCAGGCGCTACGGTGAAACCAACATACATACATAGACTGTCAAAATCATTACTTACCCTTTTTTTTGGCTTTTGGCTTGTAGTTGGGTAAAAATGCTGCGCCGCATCGCGTCTCGTTGTAAACTGACGCTTACGAACTACGACTTTCACTTGAGTCTTAACCTTCTGATCCATTTTAAAACTCCTGATGCCCAAACTCGATGTATCGAATCAATTTTATCGATTTGAAACGATTATCGATTAATTATTATATTATTACTTACACAATACAAACTGCGTATTCGTAACAGTGAATTTCCGTGATTTCATATTATAATGGCTGTTAAATAATAACAATAATCAAATAAAGGTAAAGGTAATTTTAAATGTTTCGGTAACTTATATATTATATAAATTTAATTAGCCGCTAAACTGGCTTAAATGATTTACATAAACTTCAAGTTTTTGCTTATTTACAGAATATTGAAGAAATTAACGATGATTGGAAAAACTGTGTAAAAACTTAGTACAAATTATCACCACCAACGTTTCCAACGAAGTATTTACCTGTGACTTGCGTGTTTGATTGACGAATCTCCCACTAATATAGGGATTTTGCTCTATTGGATTGTCCTCTTCCCATTTTTGGAAGTCGCTTGAATTTTTTCTCGTTATTTTTTGCGCTACGATATTGAGCATAGTTACCTAAGTTTACATACCCACAGTACCTCCTACTTACTACATACTACTACGCTGTAGATACTACGTCGTAATAACTGACCATTTACGTGCAGTAAACACGCGCACGTGACAAACATACCGACATTGTTATTATATAACGATTTCAATATGAAGTAATACACTTCGAAGTCTTGAGCATTTTTTTCGAACAGCGTTGCAATTAAAATTAAACGTCTATACTCTTATGGGTGCCTGGTAGAAATGTAGCGCATGACCTACTTAAGTATGGAGTCTATTTAATTGTTAATTCATATATATATATATTTATGAATTATTATAATTTATAGCGCAAAGCTGGTTCGTCCAAACAGATAACAGGGCCTTACAGAAAACCAGTGTAAACTCAAGTTCTAATTTTTGTTTTCAAAACACTACATGTAACCTACATCTTTTAAGGCATACGAATCTACATCTGTCAATACTCGTAAGACATCTTGAATCTTGTTGTTGGTTGCAACTTTCGATGCATGGGGAATTGGGGACGGTGGCTCTTCCAAAAACGTTCGCTTTCTAGTCCAGTCCTCCCGTGACTACGGCTGCTGGAAATTTGTGGAAAATAGCCGAAACGTCGGAAAAAGAAATGTGCACCGCAATATAATCCGTAAGTGTTGTAAAACAACGTTTGCTTTGCTAGTACATAGTAAGACGTATTACTAGGAGATAAGAGATAAAAGTAACAAGGTTAGGCTTTCTCAACTCCAGATAGACCTACCATAAAAGGCCCGATTTCAATTTATGTAATTGTGTTTACACAACAATAAAATATTTTGTCAATTTACACTCGCGGGAATTTCTATTTTATAAAAGAGAAAAATATTATAAGTAGAATCATTTTTAATATAAATCTAATTATAAATAAAATAATAAGTAGATATGTACGATTAGAAGATAAATTAACAGTGTTTGGTTATATACTATAATAATAATATGCACAATGCACCGGCTACGTCGAGACTAAATCCAATCAATGGACTTTGCTTCATCAGTGGCGAAGGCTGGTTCTCCTTCATAGAGAAGCTTAAGGCTGTATTATAAGGTAGGGACAGGGGCGTAGCTACCACCGTATCAGCCGTATCAATTATACGGGGCCCCCAGCAATTCCGCCCCCGGCTCATCACTCGCTATTGGGTAGGGATTTGTATGAGGGTAAGCCCATAGGAATGGAGTTATGGGAAGCCCACGCCACTGGTGTTCATAATAGTTAAAAATATGTAGACTCTATATAACATACCTACTGTAGAAAATATTTTATGTATTGTCATGGAATCTAGACTACACACACATATACTTTTATATACTTATTTATTCTATATAGTCTGTCTTTCAAACCCTATGGACTCTATTTATAGTAGAGCGCCTGAAGCGTGAAATCGATAAAATCGTAAGATTTCAGTTACAGTCAATGGATGAAAAAAAGGAATGTTTAGCTTATACTAAATAGAAAAAAAATAACCTATTAAAAATTTATGCTCATGGTTTTGAAAAAGATTTCAAGATTCAGTTCTTGTGAAATGCGCCGATCTCCCTATTCTGTTGACGCAGCCATAATGTTTGCTCCATGATTTTTGTTATTTAGGAAGTAAATTAAATAAAATTTGGTATTGACGCTAATAATGAGTAGCTCTATACGTGACATAAGTTTCAAAATCATAGGCCATGAGTACCTTACCTTAGGCCACGCCTCGTACTGTTAACGAGTTTTTTTGTCAACTTTCAAGACGTGTTATGAACAAAGTATTCATGCTATTTAAACTTTTAAAGCGTGATATTGTTAATTATGTATTTAAGAAAGGCTACACAATGTAAAAAAATTGCACAAATTTATTAAACCCCTTTTTTAGTTTACAATAAAGACGAATTTTCAAGACACTTTTCACCATGTAACTTTAAGATAAACTTCTCAGTGGAATAAATTATTTAAAGAGTCCAGAATACACCATCATTATTTTTATATTAGCAGTATAATATATTATAATTTGCTACCTAGTCGCTTTTGAAGCCGGGCATTAAATTAAATGTAATGGAGAGAGAGTTCCGGTAGTTATGAGGATTTTGTTGTAAATTTCCTGCTTCCTTTTCATTAATTATTAAGTAACGAAAAACAAAGACCAATTTTTGACATATTCTCTAACTGCAATATTCTTTAAAATGCAGCGCCGCGTCCCTAATCGTCTAGTTTCGGTGCGAACTGACCCTTGGGCCAGATTTAGATAACAATAGAGCTAAGGATTAGTCTCAAGTTTTAGTATAGCACCCAGGATTTTCGACCTAGGAACATCGCTACAGTGAATTAATATAAAACCTTCTGAATTATGTTGTATGGGTAAAAACTAAGGATATATTAAGTATTTTTTTTTAACGTATTGAGCCCATATTTTTGTACACTAACAACAGTAACACTTTTTAGTACAGTTAAAGAATATGTCAAAAATTGGTCTCTGTTTTTCGTTACTAACTTATAAATTATATATTAAATAGTATTAGTAAATTATTAAAATTCAATATTAACCAGTTACACCGGTAAAAGAAGTAAGATAATACACATTGAAATCATTGAGTTGATATCAATATGAGATTTTTAAAATCACCTGAGCCATCCATAAAGCCTTATCTCCCCTGGCGCATTTGTGTTATATTTTAAAGAAATCTTTAGTAAGTAAACAGTAAGGCAATAGAAGATTGCCTTACTGTTTACTTATTAATTGATTGCTTTTGTATTTTACTTATTAATTGATTGCTTATTGATTGCTTTTATATTGCCTTACAAAAGACCAATCCAGACTCGTTGAGAAGCCCCGACAGTGTGAATGCGCCTACTTGTGCTCACTCTCACACTGAAATTTCCCGTAGATTAGACATCGATCGAGACTTCACCACAGATTCTAAATAGTTATACTACGTGTACTTTACTCTTTATGTCTGGATGCCGTTTTATAAGAAAAAGTTATATCACAGTTGCGAAACCTCTTCCAAAACGTTGCATCTTGCAATAAAATAAGAAGAGTATTTAGTAAAAAGTAATGATTTGTTGATATAACCTTCGATTGGCAACTGCGGAAACCCGGCACCGAGACGAAGCGCCAAGGCCGCGTATGTATGGATGTAACATTTGCTAATTGTCAGCTGATATCAAAATGGCCGAGCCGAGATGGGCAGGGCAGAGAAAATAATTCAGTCCAATGGCCCCGTCACATAGAGTTAGGGTGAGGATCCCTTCAGGGAACACACCTTGAACTCCTATTTGGTTGCAAGAGCTGAAACCCTAGGTCCAACAGCAAGCCCGACGTAACATTATTACAGTCATTAGGATTCTTGCAATCTTAGCCGAAAGGAAAATAATGAGCAGAGTTTTTTCTATACGAAAGTGTCAACCCCATCTCGGCCTATTACATTTTGCTGAGCCATGTGGCTGGATTTTATATTCACTCTGAAGTCTGAACTCATCCAATTCACGATCGGTCTGAAAACACCTTTAGGTTCGTAGTGTGACGAATTAACGAGGTAGTGTCGACCTCGATATCACATACACGAGAATATTGCAATTGGTTATAGTGTGTAAAATTATCACACTATTAACAGAATATGAAATTAGTTACAGAGTGTTAATTACACGATTTGAGGCATAGATATTAAGTAGACAATAATATGTTACGACGATTATAGCAAGAAGATTATTATACAGTGTATGTCGTCTCAAGGCTAAGATATTTTAGCAGCAGATAATATTATGTTTAAATTTATCGATAACAAAAGGGATGTTTTGTACGTATGTAATTTGAGTATACCTATGTAACTTTTAACAGCTAATTTACTTTTCAATGATTGCATTGGAGTATCATTATACTCCAATGCAATAATTGAAAAGTAAGTAAACAGTAAAAGTAGTACCTACCTACCTACCAAGTACCTACCCATTGGTAGTTTAGAATTTTACACGTAAAAGTATTTCAACTATAGATAATTTAAAGGAAAAGTATGAACTTTAAAGGACAACCATAATATATATCTAGGCTTATATAACTTAGTTAGTTCAGGAGATATAGATGCCTAACTTGTTAAATGCGCTTACTTGGAAAACTTCGTGCAAAAATAACGAAATAATAAGTAAACATGTAAAATATTGGTATAAAGGTACGGAACCCTTCGTGCGCGAGTCCGACTCGCACCTGGCCGGTTTTATTGTGAGAATTACAAACCCAATTTAAACATTACAGCAAGTATTTCATAACGAGCAGGCAATAAAGTAGTTTATTATGTAAGATAATTAGGGACTAGGAACAAATATAATACTTAGCTTTCGTTGCTGGACAGCAATTATCCAGTACAAGTAAATATTGACCACGAACAGGTTAAGAGTGTGTCCGCAGTGGGCGATGTGAGGATGGTAGTGACTAGTGGTGATGATTACTCTCCTGAGTAACTTCCTAGTTCTATCAATAATATCTATCTTTCTATCTACGGATGCTTCACATTATGTTAATCTGACCCCGTGGTAAGTATCCGAAGAACTTGTGTCACGGGGACCAGGCAACGGGAAGTATGTTTAATACTTTTATACTATACATACATGTATATTTAAGATTTTTAGTATATTATACACATATTTATACACGTCCATCAACCCTGGGTGGTGGTTTTCAATGATCCTGAACATTGAAAACTTTTGTTTTTGTTCCCTCGACGGGATTCGAACCCGCGACCGTGTTGTGCCGTTGGTCCAGAAGGATTAGAACTCTTTAACGGCCGAATACTGAAACGCTAATCAAAATTAAGAGCCCTCCTGTTCACAGGCTGTCTCTGTTTCTGCTAGCCGAAATGACAAGGACATCATGTGACTTGAGCTTCACTTAATTTAACTATCGTTCCAGTATTCGGTCGTAAGCCATCTAAAAATTAAGAAAACTACTAAAGCTCTACCGTGTTACCATCTCATTATATTTTCTTTATCATTCTATAGATAAGGTAACAATAGCGGGTAGAACAATGCTGGAAAGACTTACGCTAGACTTGCAGACGGATAAGACTTTTCAAGTGTAAGGAAAGTCCACACGTGAGTCGTGACTAAGAGCTCTATTTTACTTTTAATTTTTTTTAATAAAGGGAGGAGGAATTAATTTTTATATTTTTAATTTCCGCAATCAAAACCCCATCTATTAGCACGTAGAATATTCAGCGACATCCTAGGACAAGGGAACGAGTCGGAAAAGATACATTACTTTTGGATTTCGCAAATTAAAAATAACTTTTCCAGTAAACGAGCAGACGGATCGAGCGATTACCGCCGCCTATGGATACTCTCAACATCAGAGAAGGTAAACACTAACTCCTCTGGTGTTGCGCACTTGCGTTCCTCGTCCCTAAAATCCCCAACTTCCCTTAACATCGCTCTTGATAAGGCCTCAGAACCAGATGGACGTGGTTTTGAAGCGTCCATAGATATTATTATTGGTGCCACCCTAATTTTTATAATACATTACAAGCAAAGAGGAAACATCATATAACAGACACAGTATTTTATGTATGTTTGGTATATTTTGCGCGCAAAACACGCGTATCTTGTGGTCGTGACTGCACAAAAGGTACAAATCTAGTTTAATGAGCACGTATATTTACCAACTGTTGAAGTTTCCTCTAAAGCACAAGACGTGTTGTGCAACAAACACAGACAATCCACAGTCCACAGCCCTTGTATCATCCCACACATCGTGTCATTTTTCGGCATGAATAGGCCTCCTTGGAGAGACACCATGAGCTCAGAATGAACCGGGGTGAAATAACGCATGCGATACCGCGAACGTAATTTTGTAAGTAGCGAGTCGCAGAATTTCGGTCGTTATAAATTCTGTTGCATTCAATTTCATATAAAAGTTTCCTTTTGAATCACACGGCGACGCAAAATACGCAACTTACAAATTACACTCGTTTGTCTCCTTAACTCTTCTGGCTTCCTAGCAACAATGCTATCGCGCGGCACATTGCGTCGTTCTCGGGAGCAGGAAAAATACAATGTTCCCGGGCGGGGTAATCACTAACCATCAAACGATCTGCTCGTTGGTCTCATAAAAAGTTGCACAGGTGGGTGCGTGAGTCTCATGGGCAGCAGCCGTGAGATGCACTCAATAGAACGCCGCGGCTGCAATTGCTCGTAACGGTGGCGCGGTGTCAGCGCTTGCACCATGGCGCAGGGAGTTGACACTCATGACAGTATATGGAATAACGGCCGAATACTGAAACGCTAGTTAAATCAAGTGACGCTCCAGTCACATGCCGTCCTTGTCATTTCGGCTAGCATAGACAGTGACAGCCTGTGAAGGAGGGCTACTAATATTGATAAGTGTTTCGATTCCTCGCCCTATTACCTTTTTTTACTAACACTTGTATGTTTGTGTTTGTTTTAGATGATTTAACAGCTTTGTAAAGTACCTATTAGGAAATTATACCCTTGTTGCTTCACCGGACCTGCAATGGTTAGAGCAAAGTCTACACAAAGCCACTCTGACATTTTCAACTCTATGTCATTCATGCCGCTATACTTAACAGAAGAAGAAGAGGATTAGCGTTTCAGTATTAGGACTGGCATTTGGCCAGGCGGCTTGGTGATAAGCGATGACCTCCGTCGATGTTCAACTGCAACACCAGAGGAGCACTGCTGCCCTTACTGGTCTTTAGAAAGAAAAAGAATTCTTTCTTTTGAAAGAATTCTTTTAAATACTGTGAGCACAAAATAAGTTTTTTTGCGAATAATTATTATATTACTGCGAGGAGCAAAAACTTTCAGTACAATTTTACGAGAATTGTGCAACTGGAGGAGTATAAAATTTGGCCGGTAAATTAAAGTTTATGTGGAGGAAGGTGTGCAGAAACCAACTTTTTTTAAATAATTCTGAGAAATACATAAATACATATAACAACAGCAGACATTATTAACACAAATTTCTTCTATCTAAGACCATGTCCAGAAAGCGCGTATTTACCGCGTAACCATACGCACGTAAGGCCGACGCGCGAGTCGAGGTACTAGGCCTCCATACATTGCGTCCAGAAGCTACACGCGTATTTTTTTAATAACGCGCGTATCGTACTAAATTGCCATATACATATATAGCAGTTCACGCTTTGGTAGATTCAGGCGCGGATCCAGCTCTCAAAAGAGGATGTGGCCTGAAATTATTATTTATTATTTCTTTCGTAACATGTTACTTAAAGCGAGCGCGCGGAGTGAGCGAGAAAGTTTTCGGCTTATTTAGCAATTATAAATTAATTTTATGCTGTGTAAAAAAATAAGCTGTCAATATACCTTTAACAAATTAACATCAACTAAGATAATAAATTAATTAAATAAAAAATATATATGCATAAATAGTACAAAAAACATACACAAATTATAGATTATATTTCGTCGAAAGGTATTTAAGGTATATATATATAAGGTTTATGTAAGGTATATATTAGGTAATTACATATGAAATTGGCGTTTTGTAAAGGAGGAACATAAAGTAGATTTTTTTAAACATAATATATTTATTTAATCAAAGTATATACCATTGCTATCTCTGCACTTTTGCCATCTCATAGGAAGTTCATTGGTTCCTTTACTAAAAAAACCATTCGGACAGGAATCAATAAAATCTTTGAAGGCGCTTTGGACTGCCCCATCGGAGTGGAATTTTTTCCCTTGCAATAAGTTATCCAAATTTCGAAAAAAATTATAATCTGTTGGAGCAAGGTCCGGGGAGTACGGTGGATGATTTAGATATTCCAATTGAAGCTCCTCTAATTTGGTAGCCGGTATAATATATATATATATATATATATATATATATATATATATATATATATATATATATATATATATATATATATATATATATATATATATATATATATATATATATATATATATATATATATATGTATATATATGTGTATATATATATATATATATTCGGTATAATACAGTTGAAAACCGAACACTCGTCGATGTGTGTGTGTCGAGTGTGTCACATGAGTGTCGAGTCCAATGTCATATATGACAGCTCGACGCTTGAAACTTCTATTTTCAACTCCATTGTAGTAGCACAGAGTTCTATTTCCAATGCTCAGAAATTTCTACGGCCTCCGGAATCCGGAAATTCCGGAGCATATAGTCCCAGAATACGGTATAAGGAAGATAAAAACTACTAAACTACTATTTTTGTGTGTATTCTAAAGTCTTACACTATTTTTTATACCTAGTTATAGGTGATTAAATAGCAGAATGTCAGCTGTAATTTAATAATAATAGGTAGGTAAATAATAAATATTAGTGTGCTGTAATTATACATTTTATTGTCTATTTACTTAAAAAAACTTATTTTTCTTCAGGCTCTCATTTTTCTAATTATTACTTGTCGAGAAGCGGATTAATTGCATATTTAAACACGCTAAAAACCCTATCAGAAACGTTTTCTCCCTAAATTTCGGGAAAAAGTCCCAAGTTGGTATCACAGATAGACCGCCCGACATTTTGTTTTGATAAGATAAGAATCTCTACGCGCGTAGGTTTACGCACGTATTTTTCCTTACTGGACAAGGTCTTAGAGTAAGTTGTAAAGTTAACCTCTAGTAACAATAAATACTTAATATAGTAAAAATTCTGCGTGAATACTGCAAAAGTTGGGATGTGGATTCATGCGTGAATTTGTCTTTGTCATTTAAAACTAGTTTTAAACATGTTAATCAGGCTTTTAGCCAAGATCGTATTGTATTTTCAACATTTGTATTTTGTAAGTAATAAAATAAACTCCAACAAGATTAAATCAAATTAAGAAAATGTTAACTGTTATAAACCTATCAGGATATGAAATCGTATAAAATATTTTAAATGCCACAGAATTAACAAGTTGTAATTTCGCTTTTGGGATTTTTTTGTCAAATCGTATGAGTATAATAAATTGAACCATAATGGGGATTAATTGTCTTGTGACCTAGCCGAATGCACAGATTAAAGAAAGCTAGGTTAAGTTACTTATCTTTCGATTAGATTGCACTACTACAAGCATACGACGTGTGCACAATTCTCCTATCGCGTACACGGCAATAGTGAAAATATCCGTCAAGATTGTGCGAAGAAGAATTTCTCAATAATCGTAAAATGACGCTAGACTTAGTTTAATTTACCCCCATCTTCTGTGACAACCCTGACAAAATTTTGATCTTTCTATGAAAGGTGTTCCTCTGTACGTATTTTACTCTGTGCCGAATGGCCATATTTTAGTCCGTGCAGCTAAAGCCGACCCTGTAAATTCCCCATTTCAGAGCAGAGTCATCATTACAGAGCAGTGAGATATAATTCATTCAATTTCTTTTAACACGCATCATAATATACAATAGAATAAACATGTAATCACAACAATCTAATCCCATGCTAAGTTAAGACTTGTGTTATGGCAATCAGACAACGGATATCGCACTGCTATTACAATAGTGTCGTAACTCGAAATGTGTCGAATTTGATATTCGATCATTAAAAGATACATAATTTCTTCCTCTATCCGTCAATAAGGCCGTCGTAAAAATAGTGCAAGAAACGACTCCGAGATGGCGTTGTAAGTCACTATAGATGGTTGACCGGGGGGGGATATCAGCGCCTGCAACACCGCGCCATTTTTAGTTGCATTCCTGACTTGGCAAGCACGGACGTATCTCAACTATGGTTGGACCGCACTAATTCGACTTGTTGCGGTATTGCTGACTCAGGTATGTGAATTTGCTTTTTACTATTTAGAGTTAATACATTATAGGTGACTTGAATGTTGAAGAATAAATCAAAACGCACGTGTTATTTTAAGTTACTTCACTATAACTGATCTTAAATTTAAATCATTATTTAAAATTAGAACATTCTTGTAGGTTTATTTAGTAGTTTTTGACATAATACATTGTTGGTGGATCATAACTTTTATGAAGTTTTTTGGTGTATAATCTGTAATATATAGGTATTTCATGTTCATAGCTTACTTAGTTAAATATTATGGTTAGATAAATTTACAGTAATAGCAAAATAATCAACGACTTCTTGCATAAATTATTTTTTTTCAGTTGATACGTTTTAGGTGATTTTTTATTTAGTTTACTTTCTACTCAAAAATCCAATTGTTTTCTTTTTAGATGAATCATGCAGCGAGCTCGATTATTAGTAATGATGGCGAAGAAGTCAGCATCTGTTGTGCAGTCAGATAAGGAGAACGAGATGGCGAGCGAAGAGGCACCTCTATCTTCATCTTGTTCTTTTAAACTACCAACAGAAAAACCGGTTAGTACTAGCAACGAACAGCCAAAGAGTGAAAACCATGGGCCTTGGGCAGCTAAGCAAGCCGCGGAACTACCAGTGGCTACGATTTTGTTGCGACCTTCAAACTCATCGCCGTCGATACTAAAATCAGTACTACAAGAAATAGATAACAACGTAGCACAGAGTACCTGCGGTAATGCCGCTTCAGTGAACGAGAAAAGGTATTTTATTTCACCTCTGCATTCTGGTGAGAGTGATTGCGATGATTCCGATTGCGACCCAAATTTTACTCCTGGACCTGAGCCATCTAGTAAAATCCCGAGATTATTTCGCGCTCGATCTAGAAGCTCCAGTAGCACTAGCAGCTCCAGTAGCACCAGCAGCTCTTCTTCGAGTTCTAGTGGATCTTCGAGTAGCTCGGACAAGGAAGCTGTAAGTCTAAGCCCCGATGCTGGCGGTTCAGCAGTTCAAGAGGTTCTCGGGCCCATGGCTTCTTCGGAAAGACAGGAAGTAACAAAAGGAAAAAAGAGAATACGTGATCCAATGACTTGGAAAAGTAATATAGCGAAAAGACTTAGAAACACCGGTAAAGAGTATCAGTCCGCATCCAAAAAACCTGTGGCAGAAAAGAAGATGGGTCCTCCGTGTGGAGAAAAATGTAGGTTGAATTGTAGCTCTAAGATAGATGACACCAAAAGAAAGGACATTTTCGAAACATTTTGGGGACTAGGTGACTTACAAAAACAAAGAGAATTTATCATTAGACACGCAGCGGACATTAAACCAAAATATCGATACACGTCAACTCAAAACTTGCGCAATCTAAACAGAGCATTTTATTTCCAAGTGGATGACAATCGCATTAGAATTAAAAGTAAAAAAGTAAAACAGATACATAGTGTCTCTTTAATATTTTGTTTTATTTTGTAACTACCTGTACATTAGTGATCAATTTAATTGTGTTTATGCAAGCAAATTAAGTTAAATCCATATCGCAACTTCAATTAATTTCATAAAAATTTATCGGACAAATCATTTAAAATTGTAGCAACAAAAATTTTTTTTTCAATAAGTACTCAACTAAAAATGATTCAGTATTTTAGCATATCTTTTCAGATCAATACTGTATCAACTAAAAAATCGCTAATTTCTTATTAGCAGTGACCTATTTTTATTATTTTGTGAGTATAAATGTGCTTTGGATTAAACAAGAATAGGTATTATATCCTTAATTTCTGAAAAACTTGAATAGGAAGTCTAAAATCGTTTTTTTGCTATTTCTGAAAAAGTATACATTTCGAGTTACGACACTATTGTAATAGCAGTGCGATATATTTACATTTAATAATTCTATACATTATTATATTAGGTATACTATATTACTCACAGTCGCACTACACAAACTATTATTATAATAATTATCATGTAGGTATTGTGTCTTTCGGCGCCGTGATGCGCGCTTCGTTGGGGACTCTCCCCCGGAACCTTCGGTAAACTACACGCGACGGCCAGAACGCTACCACCTCGAGGGCAGACAATAGTGGTGTCGGCACTCTCAGCACAAAGGAACTGAAGTTGATCTTGTGGCGAGACTCCAGACGCTCAACCCTCAAAGTGGTCTTCTCACGGATGTAGCTCACGACGTCCTCGACCTCCATGACCAGTGCAGGCGGGACACGTAGAGCTGCGTTGCGGGTACCTCACAAGTCACCGTAAGCGCAGCTCTGGTACGTAGGAGCCGCGATGGATGCGGACGGCGGGCTCTTCTTTCCTCTCTCTTCTCCGTCCATGGTGTTGATGACGTGCTGGATGAACGCCAGCAACTCATTCGCAATGAGCACATGGTGACGTAGCAACAGTGAGCCGCGACTCGCGAAATATTAATTTGCGAAGAACGACCGCTTGCTAGCGCTCTCACCTACTTATTAAAAATCTCAGCAATATTTTTTACTCAATCTCAATCATATTTTTTTCAACCGATTATTAGATAAGTAAGTACTCTATTTGTGACAAGTGTTAGTTTTGTAGGATTTGGTTTCATTTATTCTCATAATCGACCGGAAAACACCCAATTTATGATAATTTGTAAACACTTAAATTATCTTCGACAAGTAATAATGACGACATTAAGACAAAGCCTAGGTCATCCCTGGTCACCAGAGCGTAGTTTGGTTTGGGATTTCACTTTCAATATTATCGAAGGTACCGTAAGATTTACATAATTGGGTATTTGACAACATATAAAAATTTAGTTTTTTTTT
The DNA here is from genome assembly GCA_037179445.1 of Phengaris alcon alcon. NCBI lineage: Eukaryota > Metazoa > Arthropoda > Insecta > Lepidoptera > Lycaenidae > Phengaris > Phengaris alcon. Next base: position 384,688 of record JAYRCH010000162.1, on the reverse strand, counting down.
AATAAATTAAGAAATAATTAGGTATTACACTTTATAATTACTTGATAAAAGTTAAAAGAATTAGGATTTTATGCATATTTCGAAGTCACAAAAAAGTTGATTTTTTTTTAGCATTAGTGTATGAAACCTAACTACCTAACCTAAGTTTACTTACATATAAATACAAAAAGATTTACTATGGTATGTATCAACATAGACGCACAAAGTTACGAGATATAAGAATTTTTGTGCATAATATGGCCGTAGCAACTTACTAGTGTGTGACGTCACTTACTAGTACGACTTTTATATGGGGCGTTTTCACGACTCACAAAAGTGCTTCAAACAATCCGCGATATCTTTGAAAATTTAGATTTTGACGTGACAACGTCTTATAATTCGATGGAGCCGGCTGCACGCTCGAAAAAACATGACTCATGCGGCGTTACCTCGCTCTGAGGCGTTCCATTTAAGGCTTGAAGTGCAAGCGAGAGCGCGGAATCTGTTTCTCTCCTACTTGAGTGAGCGATCCATCAGTATTTTCTTATGACGTTGTCACGTTCAACTATCGTCAGTAAACCGAATTTACAGACAACCGATTTTTTAGTATACAGCGCTATTCATTTATGTAATTTAAAAAATACAGGAAAATACCGTACTTGGTTTCGCGTCACATTACACGTACAAACAATGTGGTAAACCTTTGAATCTTGTTGACAAGAACATTTTCCAGATCTTGAAATTGCGAGTTTGCTCTTTGCTCGATAGGTAGTACGAGCCTATAGATTGCTACTGGGTCTACGGGCTTAGCATGGCGATCCGAAGAAATAATTTTAAAGAAGAAATATTCTATCCAAATCAGTTCCTTGCAAAATAGTTCTTAATCCTTGGTAAGGTAAGCTAAGGTCGTCAATAGAAGTCATAATTTTTAAATAGCCATATTTTTAAAATGGCTGCCGGGAAATATCCTATCAAAAATGATCAAATTTCCAAGTAAATGAAGAAACTATTTGTCTTAGACCGCCATGATGTGGAGTAGTTGACATTATTGTAAGACTATTTGACATTAAAATAAGAAAAGTTTCTACTTTAGCTGTCAAAAGAGGCCATTTTGTGAGCTCATCCTCGGGAAGAAAAGAAATGTTGTTATTCATAACGACGATGCATCGATCTTGCTGCCTTACAATAAGAACTAGTTTGCTCCGAATGGTATTATGTTTCTTCAATCTGTCATTTTGTCGATTCTTCGGTGTCTCTAGGGTGCAGATGCTAAGCCTGCTGGTAAACGGTAAACCTACAGAGAAGTAGAGTACCACCATACAGAGAAGTAGAGATAGAACAGAAAGAAGGTTTTAGATAAGTAAGGAAAGCGAATGTAATGTAGAAAAAGTAGAAATTAAATAAAATTGATGTAAAAAACCTGGAACTCAAACAAATTATAGATAAAGAATAAGTAGAAGAAAATTCAATAATAGAATGAAAATTGTAATAGTGGAATGTGTGGGTTAAATTGTCCAAAAGACAAATCCATAAATAGAGAATATAAGAAACTACAGATAAGTAAAATATATAGAAATAAAGAAACAAGTAGAAGTAATAAAATAAGTATAAGGGAATATTGTAAAATATGATAAAAATAAGAAAATGAATGAAACATAATATAAACTAAAAACGCAAATGTAAAGGTAATGGAAATGATAGGTAAAAAGGGGTAAATGTAAAATGTAAGTAAGAAAATAGAGTTGTAGACGTAAGCAAGGAAATGTAACTAAGAGAAAGAAATGTGATATAAAGGAGAAAAAATTGTAAATTGTAATTGGTGTGAAGTTAAATGTTATAAAGAGAAAGAATTTAGAAAAAATGTGACAGTAGTAGGAATTGTAAATTATAATTAGTGTAAAGCTAGATGTAACAAAGAGAAAGAATTGTGAAAAAATGTGACAAAGTTGTAAAAACTGTAAATGATAATTGTAGTAAGTAATTGTAAAGTAAGTAAAGAAAAGTAATTGTAAAGTTAAAAGTAAATGTAGAAAGTTAAAAAATAAGGAATGTAAAAAAGTAAAAAATTGTCCTGGCTAATGGCCGGGGGAACAAGTATTTAAAAAAAAAAAAAAAAAAAAAAAAAAAAAACGGTAAACCTATATTAATTAAAATGGCGATATCGTTCTGTCTCTTACGGCCGAATACTGGAACGATAGTTAAATTAAGTGACGCTCAAGTCACATGCTGTCCTTGTCATTTCGGCCAGCGGAGACAGCGACAGCCTGTGAACAGGAGGGCTCTTAGTTTTGATTAGCGTTCAGTATTCGGCCGTTATCGCCTTATTAATGAAAATATTTAAACAATTGATTAATCCAACCATTGTGATCACAGTGTACAAAAAATGAAATAGCTGCACATACCTCTTTAGCACATAATTAAGCCTATTTAACATAGCGGCTTAATGGTCCATGTCTGAACCTAGATAAGTAGGTCTATACTCTAGAGTCTAGACTCAGTCGGGTCTAGTACCTGCTTGCTATCATTAATTAATATTATAAATGTGAATGTTAGTTTGTTTGTTACGCTTTCACGTAAAAACTACTGAAACGATCATCATGAGATTTAGCATAGACATAATATGTAGAGTAGACCACGGGCGAAGGACATAGGCTGCTTTTTATCGCGGGAAAATGTACGGTTCCTGATACTCTCGCGTAAATACGGATACTGTATTTACGCGAGCGGAGGCTCAGGTAAAAAATAGTGAAGTATAAGCCGCGCCCAATTATTTAATTACTAATTAGTATTACACGTCCACTTACACATACAAACTTAGTAGGTACACACATTTGTACATTAGTTATAACTCAAGCATAATAATAATAACTTTGCGTTATGTATGTGCGTGTTTCTCCTCAGTGTTGCCCAAGAGTAATCACAAAAATTACCAAGTTGCCAACGCTTATTACGACGACGAAGTTCGAAAAATAAAGGTGTCCCAATAAGAGTGCCCGATTTAATTTTAAGAAAAAACACATATTTTTTTGAGCGAGAGGTGATATTTTTGTTGCATTATAAAGTACACATGTTCTGTTATAGAATATCCTACATATGAATCCTACTTCCACGGCTCTGGCGGCAGACCCTTGCTCTTTTCATGAAATTTTCGATGATTTTTTCACAGAGTGGCGGCTCTATCTCACCGGTGACGCGTTGGATCTCGGCCTTTAGCTCGGGAATTGTTCGTGGTATATTCGCATAGACCTAAGATTTAACAAAACCCCAAAGGAAAAAGTCGCAAGGCGTTAAATCTCAAGATCTCGGTGGCCAGTTGACATCGGAATTTGGGGAGATTATTCGGTCCGGAAATTTTTCCTCCAATAAATATTTCATGGGTGGTGTGGCAGGTCGCGCCATCCTGTTGGAACCACATGTCGTCCAGGTCCAGTCCTTCCAATTGGGGCCACAAGAACTCTGTTATCATTGTGCGGTAACGCAAACCGGTTTTACGGCGACACTCTCGTTTACAGCAGCGATGTTTTCTAGAGACTGACCGTTACGCCGACGCACAGGAGACTTGCCTTCCATAATCGACCCAGTTTCCTCAAATTTATTGATCACTCTTCGAATTGTTGACACATTTGGTGCACTTTCACGACCAAAAATTACGCGAAGTTTGCGAGCGGTTTCAGCGTAGCTTTCCCCATTTTTGTAAAGGGTTTTCACAATGATAACGCGTTGTCCTTTTGTGTAACGCTCCATATTTAATAATCGGAACAATCATAGATGACAGCTGTCAAGTTTCAGAGCTGCCACTTGCTCAAAAAATGGCGCCAAATTTAAATCGGGCACTCTTATTGGGGCACTTTTATTGGGGCACTCTTATTGGGGCTCTCTTATTGGGACACCTGTTATATGGAATTTGGCTTAAATAAAAAAGACCATCGCTAAATGACATATTGCTGTAGAAATCACTTGGCAATGCTTCTTTTTTATTTAAATATATGGCGTCGGCTTAAAACCATTTACTAGTGTCAAGTTAAAAGGGCGGGAAATAGAATTTTCGTTTCAATTTTCAACACCGTATTCCTCAATCGTCGAGTCTAAAAGTCTACTCAAAGTTTAAATAAATAGTCAGTGCAGTCAATGAGTCAAGTCAGTCGATTCAGTAAAGTGGTAGAAGCTTTACTGAAAGTTTCTAGGGAGTTTTGGAGGAAACACAAAATAGCACGTTTTTTGAAGTTGTACCACTTGCCCACACTTGTGCACGTTGACGAATATTTAATGGTTATAAAAGTGATATGTCGCTTGCGATGCCTTATGTCAAATCCCATACATTTTGTTTTCGAACTTAGCCGTCGAATTTACCGAACGCATCTTGACTAAAGGCCCTCATATATTTTTGTTTTCGAACTTCGTCGCGAAATTAGCGATGGCAACTTGGCTAAAGGCTCAAATTCGATCACAAGTCTTGAGTCTGCTTACCCGCAGTGGTATGCTCTATGGTGGTGGACTACAGCAATGTCCTCCATATTGAGGATAGAGACCTGGCCCAGCAGAGGACAGGATATTAATGACGATGAACGGCCCAAGTTTAGTTCGCTAGCGCTGACAGTAAATAGCATGAATTACGAGACAATTGATAGTTGCGGGTTGCGTCTGTTTATCTACGTCTTGTTACCAACTCGTTTAAAACAGATGTTACACAGGCAAATTACAACGGTGTGGAAAATTAGATTTTTTACCCTTCAAGAGTCAAGATAAATGTCTGAATCTGAAATTACATCATAATATTTTGTAAAGTAAATAACGTAGGTACTATAATCTATGATCGGCACTATATATACATCTGAAATTTCATACAAGTGGGCTTCGGCTTGACCGAGCATGCTACCACGCTCGGTCGGAGATCTCCCTTAGGGGGTTGCCACCATATTCCCACATTGGTGACCCTCGACAGAACACGCCTCCTTCTGGACATCATCATCATCATTCCTCACCCCTCCGCACCACGCCAGCCAGCTTCAGCCTCATCGGGTACCTCGACCACCAGCCTCAACGCGCCGCGGCCTGGTCGAACCCTCATCGGCTTCAACGGGCACTCTCACTACAACGACCGGTCAGCAAGCAGAGCACACTCTCCTGGTCAGCACGTAGCATCGGCCCCGCACGGGAGCACTTCGACTCACTGGAGCCCGTGCAGCAGCAGCACAGTTCCGACTCACTGGGACTCTCTGGCACTGGCGACTCAAGCAGAAGACTCAAGATTCGACCTCCGGTCTTCGGGGGGGGATTGATGTGGCGGACCAATTAGCGCCACAATCCTGAGTCGCGCTATCGAAGTTTTCTATGATCGGCACAATATATACGACATCTGGAATTTCATACAAGTGGGCTTCGGCCTGACCGAGCATAGCACCTCGCTCGGTCGGAGATCTCCCTTTGGGGCTTGCCACCGTATTCCCACAGCGCTTTGGACTGCCTCATCGGAGTTGATTTTTTTTCCTTGCAAGAAGTTATCCAAATTTCGAAAAAAATGGTAATCTCTTGCAGCAAGTTCCGGGGAGTACGTTGGATGTCTTAGACATTCCAATTGAAGCTCCTCTAATTTGGTAGCCGTCTGTTGGGCAGTGTGTGGTCTAGCGTTGTCCTGAAGCAGCAGTGGCCTAGAGCGAATGACCAACCTCGGTTGCTAGCTAGCTTTTCCAACATGATTTGCAGTTGCTGGCAATAGACATCTGCCGTAATCGTCTGGTCAGATTTAAGAAAGCTGTAGTGAACGACACCGGCACTAGTACACCAAACGCTCACAAGTAACTTTTTTTGAGTCAATTTTCGCTTGGGGCAAGCAGGCTTTGGCTGGTTCGCCTGGGTTCAGCCATTGCGATGAGCGTTTCCGATTATCGTACAGGATCCACTTTTCATCACAGGTAATGATTCTATTTAAAATCCCTTCATTATTGTGCCGGTTGAGTAATATAACGCAGCAGTCGACGCGCATTTGTCGGTTTGCTGCACTTAATTCATGAGTTACCCACCTTTCAAGCTTTTTCACCTTCCCAATTTGCTTCAAGTGGATTAAAATAGTTTTATCACTAATACCGCAGCCTGCAGCTAACTCGGACCTGGTTTGCGATGGGTCCGCTTCCACAATAGCCTTCAATTCTTCATTATCAACTTTGGTCGCCGTCCGTCCACGGGGCTTGTTCTGCAGGTCGAAATTTTCAGAACGAAAACGTTGAAACCAAAAACGCACCGTGTTTTCTTTTGCGACACCGCCGCCATTAATCCTTCAAGCCGTTTCTGCAGCACTGGTGCCACGGTGGATCTCGTACTCGAAAATAATACGATATTTCAAGTTTACCATTTTGTAAACAGAGTGACGCAAAGAAAAAACCAAAAGAGGAAAAAACAAATGAATTACGGTTTTCGAAACACAAATGCATGAGTACATAGCGGTATTAATTTAAAATTGGAAATCCTAACCAATGAAGATAATTATATTTGAGATCAAAGTGGCCAGTACGACAAAACGCCAATTTCATATGTAAGGACCTAATAATATATTTCTTGTACCTAGGAACTGATTTGACTTTGCTGTAGAACTGTTTCGAGTTGAAAACGGTGAACCAATATTTTGTGGGCGTATCCAGCTGAAAACATCGACGTAGATTATAGTGGAATAATAGAACTAGTAAACAAATTGTGATCCGATTATTCATATCTAATAAAAACAGAATAAAGATAATTTAAAGTAGGTACCGAAAACCGAAATATTCTAAGAATATATTTCGGTACGCGTGTCCGGTTGGAAGGACCATTGATACATGTTTTGCATTCTGATCTTTATTTTATGTATTTGGTATTAAAAGAAAAATAATTTTATCGCAACAAAATATCGACAAAAGCTCGAAGTAGGAAATCTTATCTCATTAGCCTTATCCGGTCATACGACCATTTGACATTCCTGTAAATTAGTGTGTATTGGCTTCGTTTTCGTTAGAGATCTCGAATTTCTAATTCTGTTCATCTTTAAATAGATCCGTCAATACAATATACTAAAGAGATTTGTGACAAGTGACAACTATTAATATTAATAATTATGTAGCAGAAGCCTAGGTATATTTTTGGCGGCAAATTAATAATTTTTTATACCTATTAAAGTAGGTAAATAGTAGTAACGTGTTCTAAAGGACTTATTTGGTGAAGCCTGCACGCGTAGCATAAGCACCGCAGAAATGGTTTCTTTCTAGTCGAAAGTTTCTACGGAAGAATAGACAAAATGACAATTTGACAAAGAAAAGCTGTCATTTTGTCCATGTTATCTGTCAGTATGTCAATAATTCTTGAGTAGGCAAAGCGCATTTTTGTGATGGTCATGCTAAGCGTGTTGATCATGATGAAAAACACAATAATTATTATAAATGCAGTTAGGTACTAGTAGTAACTTCAAGATAAAGCTGTCTTGGTTGCAAAATTTATAATTGCAACTAAATCTCAATAGGTCACAAGATCGAATCCAGTCGTTGCGAAATTATTAAAAGGCAAAAGCAGTAGGTACTAACAACCTACCCAAATACCTAAATAAGGATCAAATGCAGTACGAACTAGCAACCTACACAAATACCTAAATAAGGATCAAATGCAGTACGAACTAGCAACCTACCCAAATACCTAAATAAGGATCAAATGCAGTAGGTTCTAGCAACTTACCCAAATACCTAATTATGGATCAAATGCAGTAGGTCCTAGCAACTTACCCAAATACCTAATTATGGATCAAATGCAGTAGGTGCTAGCAACCTACCCAAATACCTAAATAAGGATCAAATGCAGTAGGTAGTAACCTACCCAAATACCTACACAACCTGTTTGTTTTTTCGAGCAGTTTATGTTTTCTTGTTCATACTAGAATTGAACTATAGGTCAACTATTGTCAATATTTTAAGTATTATGACCTCGAGAAGTGATTACAATAATTATTATAAACATTCATTATATAATAAGAATAAATGTATCCTAGTTTAGTGTATAGTAAATATGAGAAATACCTTAAATCCGGCTCATCCAATATAAATACAATCACGTACACAAGTCACAGAGGTCACTACACTACGTGCTACGCGACAGCGTGCACAAAGCGGACTGGCCGGCTCGCTCGAGTGCAGAGTCGCTCGCCCGTCGCCTCGCTCGCTGCACTCTCGTGATTTCATTCAGATAATTGAAGATCTCTTTAGAAAACGTATAGGACATGCTACTTGAATTTCTAGTTTATTTTACGATCTATCGTCGTAAAAATAATTCACGTCTCTAGTTTATTGCTTTTTATTACAAGGATGTTACTTGCAATAACCTAGTTAGTGTTTTAGCATTTAATATCAACTGTTTAGTTTCCCTTGACCTTAATTTTAATAATATTTATTATAGAGACTTGAGCTCAGAGTTATAACATTATAGTTAAAAGCAGGTTATTCATAATAAAGCATAAGGGAAGTATCAGATCATCTGCTTGTACCTGGATGATATTTATTTACATATAATCTGTCCTCCTATTTTTGATTTGTTAAAGCCATTTGGCTGATTGAACAACGCATCAACTATCAGCCAAAGGTCTTCAGTAGGATCAGGTAGAATTTAGAACCCTCCAGCTTTTAATAACTACTAAATCTCTGACAATACTAAATCTAGTATCAATGTGTTGTTTGTCTTTATATTTTATAGTTAGAGGTACTAATAGTTCCAGTTGCATTCGTTTCGTTTATGAAGTACGAACAATAAGTAGTAAACATCTAAGAACATTCCTATATACTTACCAATTCAATTACACCAACAGCAATGAAAATCGCATAAAATTAAACACAAACAATTCATTTATTAAAATCATTTACACACTCGCTGTACAATCGTCAACATAAGCAATATGTTAGCGTAAAAGTAATATACATTATCAGGTACGGTTTACAAAAACGTATTTGGTATTGTTGCACAACAAATGAATTAATTATCATAAAATTATAATTCTTAACACGGTGAGATAAAATTCAAAATAATATAAAATGGTTCGTAACATAAGTATGCGCATTTTTCATGTTCTATTATCATTAGTTTTTATTTACTAAATATTTTATAACGTATTACGTTCATGGAAAGATTTAATGAATAACATAATCGATAAAACATTTTCTAAATAATATAATATTATTTAATAATGCTAATTGAATTCGTGTTCAGAGATTCAGAATAATACATTGGTTTTTCACAACTAGGTAAGTCACATGAATTAAAAACATGTTTTTACAGAAGTAAATCCTAGATAGTGTAGAATATATAAAAAATAAATTCACTGAGTGTTAAACAATTTATTGGTCCATGGTTAAACTTACTAAAAGAACTTACGATCAAAAAATACTATTTCCGTGAAAATGTTTTCTTCGCAACTGTACTAAAGAAAGAAACCAAGTTTCGAGCGATCAAAGAACGTTTGATAGCTAATTAAAAATTAACATTAATTTAAACATAATTGCAATTATTTTATTAATTGTAAATGATTAGAAAACACACAACACTTCAAAAATTTTAAATTACGTATTTGAATAATTTGTATAGAATTGAAAAGTGAAATGAAAATAACATAAGTACCTACATTTTACGCATAGTATTGAAATTGTTAGATACGCCGTCACCTTAACGAAGTACGCACTTGCAACTCTTCTGGTGTTGCAAGTGCGTACCTACTGGGATAATTGCACCATCAGGCGATCTAGCAGGAACATTCGACAGCGGCGTAAAAGTAACGGTATCAAAGGAAACTTGTATGGGCGCGGTCATGATTTTGAGAGATTTTTATACAATTCTCATTCGATAACCGTTACGTTTACGCCGCTGTCAAACGTTCCTGCTAGGCCCACTGTAGGATCATTAACCAGTTTTTTATAGTGTCATAAATATTAACAGAGTATTTCGTCATATTGCTTAATAGAGATGTCTACATAGTCGCATTTTTAATTGAATTAGGGCCAAATAATTTGGTCAAAGTGAGTAATAAATAATAATGATTTGTTTAGTTTGTAGTATGTGATGAACAAATACAGTTAGGCCATACAACGTGCTCTATTTGTTACAAATATGAAACTCGCATTAATGTGTAGTGCGTTTGCATAACCGCGAAATGTCTACTGTAATTGCGTTAGGCGTGGACGCATAATTCGTGAGGACGACCGAGTTACACCAATGTGTAAAGCTGTGTAAAGAATGTGTGAAACTGAAATAGCACTCCAGATGTTGCATGATTGCGCAACTTTCAGGCTTGAGGCTGGGACTATAATATGCTCTGGAATCCGGCTGGCCCCGGAGAATTTTTCAGAGCAGTGAAAATAGAACTCTGCGCTAATATCACAGAGTTGAAAATCGAAGTATCGAATGTCGAGCTGTCATATATGACATTGACATTTGACTCGACACTCGTGTGTTCGATTTACAGCTCTATTGTATAAGCGCAGAATTCTATTTTCAGTGCTCTGAATTTTCCGCGGCATTACGGATTCCGGACAATATAGTCCAGGCATATGGTTCTCGTTCACTAAGATCTGCTCAGATCCAATCCTTACTATCCATATATTATAAACGCGACAATTTGTATGAATGGATGGATGTTTGTTACTCTTTCACACAAAACTACTGAGCGGGTTTTGATGAAATTTGGTGTGGTAGTAGTTTAGACTCTGGATTAATCCATAGGCTACTTTTAATCGCAGCAAAATGAACGATTCTCTCGCTTTTTTGCGCGTACGAAGTCGCGGGATCTAGTTTAATCTAAACGTAATCACAAAAGCAATGGAACTCTAATATAATGATACCAAATTAAATGTCACTTATTTATTCTGCTATAAAGAAATACAATGATGTATTAACTTAGTTGAATTTCATCTTTTTGATTAAGATGAAATTCAACCAAGTTGATAAATAGGACCTGAACTAGGTATAGTCGAGAAACTTCCAACTATCTTAAGCCATCCGCAACACACCTCGTTTAGAAAGACATTTACATAATTCTAGTGTTAACATGTATGTAAATATTATACGAAAATGTATGTAAATATTATACGAAAATACCGCTCGGAATCCATAAAAAAATATTATAATACCGTATAAGTATGTAGTTTGTAAATTTTTATATAATAAGTCATGCAGTCACGCTTTCGAAAAATATATAATTACATAGACAAGGGCAATTTTGAGATTCAAACTTACTTCCCCCACGTTACCAAAGAATACAATTTACTAACGTACGTTACTATCTAAGTAATTTAAGATTCTTAGTACAGTGGTAACTATAAGACACATAATATTGGTGCGAAGGTATTATTTTTACAGTAAGTAAGGGAGACAAAATGTATTACTAGCTGTCTCTTTCTAGCCTAACTCTAATTGGTCCTTGCTAGAAGTCTTTACTGTCTCATTTCCGTCAATTAAAAAGTAATGGACAAAATCTTTTCCATTTATTTTTAATTGGTAGTTTTTTTTTTTTTAAAGAAGTATGTCAGATAAATATTGACTCTAGAGTACCTAGCACCTTTTAATAAAAAAAAACTCGTCACAATGTTCGTCACAATAACATCTGTCTGCCTACATTATTTTTCACTCAAAAACTCACACTCACATTCAAACTATATGAAACTTAATTACAAAACATTAGTGTTCAAGTTAAAACTACGCGAATAAATTAATATTGTTGGTACAACGTATGTTAAAATCCGTAAACAAATATTCACACAATGTACAAATAAATAATATTCTACTTCGTATCGTAGATATACTTTTGTACTGGCTGGCGAATGGAATGTTAAGAAGCGGTTATTTCATTTAAATATATTTATATTTTATATAAATTATAAATTATTCGTCAAAGTCTAGGATCATTCCTTAGTCTCTTCGTCAAAATGGCCTTTTAGTGGGTCGCAGCAACGCAACAAATTGGGGAAGTTATGGAGGGTCGTGTGTATACGTAATATCGATACAACGTGATGTCAAAGACATGACCAGCCCACCGTCACAGTCACAGTATTGTGACGTCACTGTCGTTGCGCCGATGTTACACACTACAGTGGCTAGCTCGTGCGCCCCACCTCGACGGAAAAGTTTTTAAGACACAATGTTATTTCACACGTGTCGGTATTCACAGATGGACAGACTTCATTGATATATAGTGACGTCACGAATGCCGCACGTTCATTATGACGTCACACGCTAGGAGTAGTAGGTGAGCACGGCGCCGTGGTTGCCGCGCACGAGCAGCACGCGCGGCGCGGCGGTGGCGAGCGCGCGCAGCCAGGCGGCGTACAGCGGCGCGGGCAGGCGGCGGCGCGGCATGGGCAGCGTCACGCACGCCAGCCGCGCGCCGCACGAGCGAGCCGCCACCAGCTCGCGCACGCGCAGGTAGCGGTGCGTGCGCTCGCGTGCTGCCAGCAGATCCGCCTCGGTGATTCCCGCTACACACACGGTATAGTTTAATAGGTAACTAATAATATCGAAGCAATGCAATTACAAGGTACTGTTCACATTAAGTGGATGTGGGTTCGTAAATAGGAGCTGAAGTAACTAGGTGGCGCCCGCGCAGGTGAGGGGGCGTACGCCTTCACGCTATGGAGTTTCTTGATCGTATCGACTCGAAAAATTGCAAGCAAAAGTTCACTTAGTTTATAATCTTGTATAAATGTTTTGGCTGTCATTTTACGAGTTAAAAACTGGCCAAGTGCGAGTCGGACTCACGCACGAAGGGTTCCATACAAAACGGTATAAAAATTAGGTTTGTTGTATGGGAGTACCTTAAATATTTATTGTATTGTTTTCAGTTTCAGTTTTGTTGTTATAGCGGCTACAAAAATACAATATCAACTTTAAAAAATTTAACTGTCTAGCTATCACGGTTCACGAGATATAGTATGTATGTTAGTCTGTAAGGTATTTGTAATATGGACCTATCCAGCGTGAAATAAAAGTTATTTAATTTAAATTAATTTAATAGCCTGGTGACAGACAGGCGGACGGAGGAACAGATAGACAGACGGACAGGTGGACGGTATGACAGCGATGTCTCTGTAATATGGTCTCGTTTTTACCCTTTGGGTACGGACTTTGTTACTATTCGTTAGCTATAATACTCACTGGGGTCATTGCTATCGTCTGCCGTCATGTACGGCGCGATGAGCTTGTCGAAATACACGAGGGTCGCCTCCTTCGGCTTCTTGGTGACGTCAGGGATCATCTCCAGCGCGGAGTAGTCTATCCGGAACTTGGAGAGAAGGGAGGCCATACTGCATATACAAAAATATATCAGTTAGGGTCCGCTCACACCGAGTTGAGACGCCGCGCAACGACGGCGAGAAATTCGAACTCGTGCAAAGAACGTGTATCTCCTTGTTTCGTGAATAAAGTTCAATTTTGAATCTCTGTCTTCATTATTATTTTTAAACAAAAAATTAAAATTTCCAAAGTGAAAATGCACAAAAAGTATGAAATAAAACATAGATAGAAATTATATAGAACACACGTTCAAGTTGGCTGGTACCAACTTCAAAATTTTGAAGATTGAGTAGAGAAATAGTTAAAATTTCAGCCAAATTTAAAAGGGGAATTATATGTGTCGGAGGAATTCATGAGTCGAGTTGCATCTTGATTGTTACTGATTATTTGCATTATCTGATTGTTTACAATTGAATTGCCCTTAAATTCATTTGATTACTTTTAAATTCGTTTTTTTAATTTAAGATAATTTGTAACATTTTTATCTCGCGTAAAAGCCTTAATTAAAATTAAATCGTAATTATTTTGTTACCGGCCAATCAGAGCAGAGCGCGCGCGGGCCTCGAGTGGGGTCGAGACGCCATCTTTACTTTAGAGGTGCGGACAGTGTTTGAAACACATTTGAGTGTGATCTATCGATCGAGTTGGATCGTAGTTGAGAATTATATTTTGTGGTTACTAGTTAAAGTGAGATCGGTGTCCTGAACCCACTGCTCGATCTTAAATTATTTTAAAATTACTGTTTTCTTAAATTTGTGATTAGTGAAAATACTGTTACACACTGAATAAATTAGTGTTAACCAATGATCATTGTTTTGTGCCCGCATTTTACCCACGATGACGCCCACTAAACAAGCAACTGCTACTGAAAATGATGTTGAGGACAATGTGTCTCCGACATATGTATAAAAAATAAGTTTTTTTAAAATACTTTTTTGTGCATTTTTACTTTGGAAGTCGTTTTAATTTTTTGTTATAAATAATAATATTTTTTCCGTTTTTAGTGATATTTGTTTAAATTATTATTAACACATTTTAAGAAAGTTCAAAATAAACGATCGAATGTATAATTGAATACGCGGCAAGCTTCCATTAGGTATTGTATATAACAGGGGTCGCCAAATGGCGGACCGCGGTTCGCATCCGGACCGCCAACCCATTTTGTGCGGACCGCGAGAACAGTAACTTACACTAAAGACTACTTCCGATATAAATAAATAATAAAATTTACTCCAAACTTCAGACAAATAATTCGCAACAAAAAATGTAATTTTTCGCATTGATACCTATGTAACAAAATACCGTTGTTATTTCCTTAATTACATTTGTTTAATAAATATTTTTTCTTATAAATAAAATGTGCGGACCTCGATAGTCATTTCATTTCTTAAAACGTACCTCGAGCGAAACTAATTGGAAACCACTGATATATAAGATAAAGATGATGATTACTGTAAGTTACATAATGGCATATGCTTGCAGTTCTTTAAACAATGTCGAAATTTCCAAACGCGTATCTTTTAAGACTGTTGAAGTTCTGTTCAGTGCTTTTGGATCCAGGGTATACCTTGGTGCAGAATCATACTTTTTGGTAGCATATGCTTTGGTTACTTCAGAAAAAGTCGAAATCACTATATGTGTCCATATAAATTTTGAAGAGTTTCCTCGTTTCCTCGTTTCCTCGTGGATCCCATCATCAGATCACCACTTTTGTGAAAACGGGACCAACTTCAAAGTATACTCTTTACATCAAAAAAAGAATTTTGAAAATCGGTCAACAGACGGCGGAGTTATCGTTGAACTTACAAAAAAAAAGCCGAACGTATAACCGCCTCCTTTTTTGAGAGTCGGTTAAAATACCACGCCGCGTCGCGTCGCGGTGCGAACTGACGCTCCAAGCGTCACAGTTCACACACGATAATAATATGTATGGACGCTTCAAACTACGTCAATCTGGCCCCGTGCTAAGTACTCGAAGAACTTGTGTTACGGAGACCAGACAACGGGAAGTATATTTAATACTTTTATACTATACATATATTTAGTTTTTTTATTAAATTATAAACATATTTAACACAAATTAATGATCCAGGAACATAGAAAAAGTTTTTGTTCCTTCGGCGCGATTCAAACCCGCGACCCGGCTTGAGGGTCATCATCGCGCTCGACTACTGAGCCACAGAGGACTGAGATCATACTTTTGTTATGCGTACTTGCGTTCCTCGATCTCCATTTCGGTGTTCTTGTTCGCGAGCGTGAACACACGCAGCGGGCAGCCCGCCCACGCGCGCCGCGTCGACAGGATGTAGGGCAGCAGTAGCGTCAGACCTGCCACACGACACGTCAGTAGATTCATCTATGTATAATATTAAACTATATTTGTGATTGGATGTAACAGTTTTCTCCGAGCTAAGGCTGGGGCTGTATGATCCGGAATCCGAAAGGCTGGGGATAATTCAGAGCAATTTTTCCACGGGCTTCCGGATTCCGGATCATATAGTCCCAGTCTAAGCGTTGTCGTTTCAACCTGGTGACGTCCACTGCAGAACATAGGCCTTAACCATAGATTTCCAGTGGGACCGGTCGCTCGCGGCCTGTATCCACATTCCACCGACTCCCTGCGACGTTTGTCAGGTCAGGTCGGATCTGTCCACCTGGTCCGTCCTACGCTTCTACGTCCACTCGAGTACCTTTCGGCCCCAGCCGCCATCGGTTCTACGGGCTATATATCCAGCTCATTGTCACCTTAACTTGCTAATATGTTATTGTTCTGCTACGGATTTCGTCATTTCTGATTCTATCACGTAGAGAGACTCCGAGCACTCTCCAGCGCAACACGAAGTTTACGGATAAGTCCCATGGTGAGCTAAGTAACCGCCCTATAAATATAAAAGTGCCTGGGACATGCGGTTTTAAATATCGTATGCTTAACCAGCACATACGCTATTCTTACAATAATATATGGATGTTTTATGCAAGAAGATTAAGGTTGTAGTCCGCCATGTTGGTTGCGTATAAGAAACGAGTTGACATTAGAGGCAATTTTTGTATTATATCCGCCCCTAAGACCTACCTCCGTCGTCGTAGAGCCACCACACATCGACGGTGCCAGCCTGCCGCTTAGTGAACTGCTCTACCGACGTGAACGACGACACGCGCCGCCGGCCTCGCCCCAGCAGTGCGCTGAGTCCTCCCCTGAGAGCCATAGACAATTGTATAATTTATTTATTTATTTTACACAAACATCTTTGTTTACAGGTTTATACAATAGTACCAGTAGCATAGCATTGCATATATGTAGTATTTAAATGAATTCTAAAATATTTTACTTAATTCAGTATGATAAAAAGTGTAATACTATAAACACGTACCGTGTATATCGTTATCATAGTGTTTTTGATGCATTTTTTATTAGGATTCAATTAATCACAGTGCTTCAGACTCTGTGTAACAAATTTAAAAACTATCGAATTTGCGTTCTCGCTCACGCACCTCTGTTCCTTCTCTTCCCTCTGCGGACCGTTTGCGTCAGTGACGGCGTCCGTCGCATTCTCGGGGTGTTGGCTGACGCGCAGCGGCGCGGGCGATCGCGGCCCCGATAGGTCTGACATACTGCTACCTGTATAAAGAAACATATGTCCTTACGAATATTATAAACGCGAAAGTATGTACGGACGATTGTTACTCTTTTACGCTAGTATTTATAACTACTGAACAACTTGAGTTTGGATTAATACATACCTAGTCTACTTTTTATCGCAGCAAAATGTACGGTTGTTGCAGGCTAAATCTATTTTAACATAAAAAATTCGATCTCGTAGATGCGAAACAACAAATATAGAAAGAAAAAGAATTATAAACTCACCTGCAGAATGTATATTCAAGCTCTCCGTAGACTTGGAGTCTTTGTAGCTTTCAGCGATGGAATCTACAACAAAAACATAAAATTTGAAGGTGAATAACGTAAAGATGAATATATTTAACTTATGTTCAGCAGAAAAGAACTACAAGGTTTATATGAATGTTCGCGATACTGATGGAGACTTAGACGATGATGATGGTGAGGTTGATAATATTTTTTATTTTGTTTTATTAAGATAGCAAAAGCTGACAAAAAATTACATTAAGTTGAATTCGCAGCGTTAAGCCTCTAATGATATTCAAGATGATGATGATGGCGGTGCTTGTGGTGATAACGATGATGATGATAATTATTTGTTTTTTATTATTATTTATTTATTTGGCATATCAACAATTTAAACACAAGCTTACATACTTATCATTTTGGTCCATTATCAGTGTTCATATCAATTAAAGACATGCACAACATTGTTTTATAAAACACAATACAACATATTTTAATAAAATTTACAAAGTTAAATAAAGATATAGGTACTTTCGTTAGAGTACAATAATATTAAAACAAAAATAAAAAATCTATTAAATTCAGGTAAGTAAAAATGTAAGTTAAGTTATTAATTATTAGACAAATTATTATTATGTCATGGTTCCGGTTGGGACAATCATAGAATATTAGTCAAAAACACAGAATACAATAATAATACACAAGCAATATAAAAAAAAACAAAAAAAAACATTGGCATTAAAATTAAGTAATGAAAATAATGATATTGATTCAATTGATGATTATAAAGGTGGGACGGGACCGCACTAGGCGGCAGCGGGGCAACGCGCAGTTACTAGTATTACCGCAATGGAGTGCTGCGTCGCGTAGTTCCGCTGCTTGGTGTGCCGCTAGTGGGTTATATGTCATACAATTTCATACAAAGAATATTTGGCCGTGTCGCGTCGCGTAGTTTCGCTGCCGCGTAGTTACGCCTAGGGCTGTCTCCCGACACCCACATTTACGGTTAATAATAATGCAGTACCATTTGCTGGTGGTGTGGGTCGCGGCGCGGGCGCGAGGTACGCGGCCAGCTCGGGCTCGAGCGCGGCGGCGGCGCGCACCCCGCCCTCCACGCGCAGCAACGCCAGCGCCACGTGCACGTCCAGGGCTTTACTGTAACAAACAAACATGGTAGGGCTTAAAATTGTGGGCCAATCCTCGTAATAGGGATATGCACGAATATAGGAAACTATGTTATACATACTGCAATATATCCACATAGTCCACGAGCTCCTGTCGCGTGCACGACTCCCAATCCTCGCGCATGCCCATCAGGAGGATGTTTGGCTTCAGTTTGCCGAGGCCGCTTGCCTGCAAAACATACAGTAAAATTATTAGTGTAACTTACTGTTGAGTTGTTTATTGTAATAAACATATACTTATATATATATATATATATATATATATATATATATATAATAATATTTAATTGTAAGTACTTAATGAAGGCCCAAAACAAACCATAGACAAACTGTCCAACGACTTATAGAGATTAAAGACGTTCATGATTTTCCAACCTACTTTTTAAGGGTTTAGTAGCTCATATAACCTCTTCGGTAGCCATTTAAAAAAGACGTAGGTATGGGAACTCACAATGGATTGATTAAAAGCCCTTCTACAGACCGCCACGCATCGTGGCCTTGGTCGGGTTGATGTAAATAATGGACAGTATAGAAGTTGGATGATCGACCAATATTTAGTCGGTGTCCAACGGCCTTGATCGGGAGCACATCCCTCCTGACAGGCTGCGTCCGTATTCGGCTCTGACCGTCTAGAACGCCGTCGGCCGACGCGAGTATACTATTATCCTGATCGTGTAGAAGGCCTTGAACTGAACTACCAACCAATACCAATCCAGCTTCTGATCTACAAAGCAATCGACTGACCTGCAGCAGCGCACTGGCGCCATCTTTGAGCGGCGCGTCGTCGACGATGGTGTAGAACGCCTTGATCTTGCGGCGCGCGAGCCAGTGGTAAGCACGGCTTGTTAGAGCCTCGCGCGTGCGGTGTGACGTCGGGGTCTGTATAAATAAATATATAACATCGTCAATATGAATATTAGAGTCTTAATTAGACAGTTTAACTATGAATTGACACATAATTTTATCAGAGTTTAATTATGAATATTTGGTAATTACGAATATAAATAGACGAAATTTTGTATAGCTGTAGATTGCATACAGGTTTTTTTTGGTACTATAAAATAATTATAATCTTGAATATTACGTGTGTGAAGTGGGAATGAAAAAAAAATTCACTCTATCCCATCGTGTATATATATATATAATATATATACCGGGTTACCTTTTAAGTCGACCTAGATCCTTTATGGGGCTGTAGTTTAGATCATTTCTAATTGATTTCACTGTGAAACACCATATCCTAAACCCAACGGTTTTCAAGATAATCTAATTTTAAGTATTTTTTAAAAAAAGGTCATTTTTTGTCTTTTGTTGTATCTCTTTTTTGTAATTTGAGCCTCTGGTATGTTCGTTTATACGTTTCTTTTAGAAGATGGATTGCTCTATCCATTTTAACTTCAAAAATCTGTTTGCAGAATAAAATAAGTCGTAGAAGATGATGAATAGTATAAGGACCGGAAGGACCTTGAAAACCGTTGGGTTTAGGATATGGTGTTTTATAGTCAAATCAATTAGAAATGATCTAAACTACAGCCCCATAAAGGATCTAGGTCGACTTAAAAGGTAACCCAACGGACGACAGTTCGTAAGTGAGGAGTTTAAAGCATTCTGAGACGAGTGCAATATTAAATTGTTCCACACTGTCCCTTATTGGCCTCAGCAAAATGGCAAGGTAGAGAGGCAAAATCGGGACATATTGGTAAAATTGATAAAATTGAGAAGAAAGACCTGCAGGAAACCCTGTGGGAATACCTCATGATGTACAACTCCACATCGCATTCTGTGACTGGAAAAACACCATCGGACTTATTCTTCAAGAGACAGAATAGACATAAAATCCCCACTATCCAAGACATGAACAAAGAAGACGATTCTGAAATTAGAGATAGAGACAAGGAGCAAAAAGAAAAAGGAAAAGATTATGCAGATAAGAGAAGACGAGCAAATGATTTTGACTTGAACGAAGGGGAGAAAGTATCTATAAAAGAAATGGATAAGGCTAATAAACTTACTCCAAACTATAACCCGACACCTCATATAGTTGAAAGGACTAAAGACGGAGATGTGATGGTCAGGAATGAAGAAACAGGGCAGATATTGAGGAGGAATGTTGTACACCTAAAGAGAACAGAAGGACAGTGGAAGACCATTCAAGCAGAAGAAGAAACTGATCAGAACTTAGAACAACAATAATTTTGATTTATAATTATGTTACAATAGAATCTGATTGTGGTGATTAGTAGGTCACTACAGTGAGAGCCACGGGCGAGAGCTGATGTGCGCCTGCGACCAACATATATCGTGTGTTGTCGAGCCTGAGAGATAGAGGTGAAAACCGAATATACTTGTATATATATATATAGTTGATAGTCGCGAAACCCTCTTCAGACATGATCTGACATGCTCTTCGTTAGGTTTTTTTGTAACTTTCAATACCTGTATAACGTGTCCACACAGCAGCAGGGAGGAGTCTTTGGTGAGGAGGTAGGCGAAGTCCGTGAGTATCGGCCGCTCGCCCGGGAACCCTGTTAGTACTAGTATCTGAGGCCTGCGTAAAAAAAGTACAATCAATAATATGAGTATAAAGTACAATCGTAAATAGCGCGGACATCTTACTGTCAATAGCGATGTGGATTTTAATTTAGTCGCTATTGTGCATGTACAATTTTGTATTATACACTTCATTACTTCTTAAGTTAATTAATGTTAAAGGACACTGGCGAATCGTGTCTGATTTTCCATCAAGAGCGTCCATGTTTTGGACATATGTGGTTTTAAAGTACTTAAAAAGTTATTATATAAAAAAATATATATTTTTAGAACTTGGGAATAAAAAGTTATGAATCTCCGAATATCAGAGAATTCGTGTGCAAAATGCGTACTTATCTGTGTCGTTGTAATCGTTGTCATCATATTCGTACTTATATAATATAGTCTACCTATAGTTATCATGCTGTACCTAAATTGTCAATTTGAGGACTAAAAGCCCCATCTAGTGGCCCACTAGATAGATTTATTTTTAATTTGACTATAAAGTTATCTTCTTTTTCTATAGTTCAGCAGTTTATACTAGTTTTATGAAAAAATTATTACTTGGGTTGTGAAATATTTTTAATATTTCACAACCCAAGTGAAATTATATTTAAAAATAATTTTTAATAATATTTAAATATAATATTTAATAATAATAAGTATAATATTTAATAATATTTTTTCTTAGTATAAATACAAATAGTATAGGGGGATCCCCTATACTGTTTGTATTTATACTAAGAAAAATAATTTATATGTTCTTGGTTTTCGTAACGTAAAAGCGACATCTATCATTTATCTGTCAGCATATTCAGTTTCCTAACAAACTAGTTAACATCACAACAGCTAATAGATGTCACTTTTCCGCTAACCGCTACTAGGTTAATAATAGGGTAGGTTATATTTAATCAATTATATTTTATCTCCCGAGTTTGATGCATAATATATTACTTTTTGGTAAGGGTGATTTAATCGTTGAAATGCCAAAAGAGGCTGGGACAAATGAAATCAGCAGACTTTATTTGTCTCAGTCCCTGTCTATATTTGAACGAGTAATACCTGTAGTTCTTGACGTGGTCGGTGACGCGGTTAAGGTGCTGAACGCCGGACAGCGCGCTCTTGTACGACTGCGCCTGCGTCGTCGAGCCCCAGTTCACGTCTGCAAATACCGCATAAATGAGGTTATAGAGGTTTAATAATCTACGGCGAGATGTTATTAGCGGGGTTTTAGAGTTAATAAAATGCACGTATTGTTGGCAGTCTGTGATGAAGCCTTGCTAGATTCTATTCGATATTTATGACATACAATTGAAGATGATGTATATTTATTATTTGCTAGGTTTCAATCCGCAACACTCAAGTACAAAATTAGAAATGCATTGAATTTTGTAACAATTTTACGCACAATTTATACGCATATTTAAGATGCATTTTAATAAGTCTAACAAAATGTCAGTGCCAGCAACTTGTCCCCATCAGCTAAATTAATCATTACATAATATTTTGTCTACAGATAGACAGACATACCCGGCTTGCGGTACGACACGATTAGATACAGCGTCAGCAGACAGGACAGCGTCACCAGCGCCGTGACCCACGACACCACGAACATGATCGCCGCGCACACCACTGCGCCCACTAGCGACAGCCACGTGTTATACAGCTACAGACAAACATATTTTTATATTATTTACAAGGACATTCAATATTCACACAGTGAAATGCAATTTGTAATTTATAGGTCATTATTATAGCCTAAGTAAAGTAACGGGCTCAATATTGATCCTTGTGGGACTCCGAAGTCAAATACAAAGTTAAATTATTACATTTTTGGCGTCTTTTTTTAGATGTAATACGGTCCTATTTTTAAATGAACTATTCATTTAAAAGTAGGACCGTATGAAATCTCAAAAACACAGCAAGAATTTACTAAAACAATTACAAGGTATCAAAAGCTTGATGCAAATCTAAAAAGGAAATTCTTCCTCTTTAGATTACTTACAATACGAGATCAATACAATAGGGCATAACATATCAATTACAATTAAATAGTTACCCTAAACGTAGGCCTCCAACCCACAGGCTTGGTGATACTGGCATGGAAGGTCGCGAAGTTGATCAGCGCGTAGGCAGCGAGGAAAAAGTTCGATATCAGTGGAGCAATTTGGTTTAGTCCTCCTGCAATACATTACATATTAGTTCTTGATAAATGTTCTTAATTTTACGAATTCGACATCGACAATGATTTCTTAACCTTTGAACTATCGTAGAGGACTTTAAACCTAACACTTTACAGACTACAATCTACATTTAAAAAAAAACTAAAGTACAAAAAACTGCAGAATTAACTATGTATGCTATTGATTGGTCTTTTCTGACCAATAAAGTCAAAAGTCAAAAAAAAATTAAAATTGCTATTATTATACACCTTCTGAACGTCGGTCTACAATCTACATGATGCCTACCACCGGTTCGAAGACTAGCCCGGCGAGAAGAACCGACGTAAGAAACTCTCACGGGGCAACCTTTTAGCAAAGATGGAAAAATTGTTCTTTGCAAAAAAAAATATTTTTACAATGTAGTAACTTATTCTATATAACAGAAGTCATAAAATATAAGTACATAGAACATACTTAAGTACATAGAAGCACCCTTGCAGGGGGCCATCTTATTCCCAAGGTGTGCAATCGTTAATGAAATCACTGACTAAGGTCTAAAGGCTAATAAGCTTTAGCACACAAACGAACACAACAGAACAAAGGTCACAGAGTACATTGTTTTGTACTGAAAACAGAGGTTCAACGGGCGGCGCCGGCGTCACACGTACGTACTGACACAGTATAATGTCATTGTGATTTATAATCGATTAGAATCTGCGACATATATACTCAACTCACCCATCAAAATACACGCAACAGCTATGACAAAGGTGAGGGCGTAACCGCGCACCGGCTCGTTGTTGCTACCGTAGCCCTTCGCGAAGAACTCCAAGTACGGATATAGTTTGTCTTGACATAGGGCCTGAAAAAATAGTACGTTTATTCATTTACTACCCAATGTCTAAGTTGCCCTTTTTATGTATTAAATATTGAGCTAAGAAAATCTACAGCAGCTTCAAAAAAGGATACAATTTTGTTTTGTTTTCAAATGGGAACTCGTGAGGAATCGAGTTGTATGAAGGATTTTCTACTGTGTCACATTATGACTTACCTGGAACACCTTAGGCGCGGATACGAGTGAGGCTAGCGCGGACGATAGAGTTGCGGCAAAACAACCGCCGTACACTAGCGGGCCCCATGCCGACACCAGGCGAATTACCTGTGGATGTTTGTGTATACAGTTGTAGGTTAAATTAAATGTAGCAACCATTGAGGTAACCCTAAACCTACAACTTTCTTTTGTCAAAAAAGTAAATAAATTTTCCCACGTGTATTAATAACTACAATTTCTATAAAAAACTATAACCCGACTACGTAAATTATATAGCCTACGTTACCCGGGCCATTATAACGAATCATTCATTAAAATTGGATCAGTAGTTTAGGCGCTACGGTGGAACAAAGAACCATACGTACATACATATCGTCGTTTAAATATTAAAGTGCAATTTTTCAAAATTTTCGGAAAGTAAAGACTATCGCTAAGGGTGGCCTGATAAAAGCTATATTTTTGTATGAATAAAAGACTAGTAATTTACATTGCAATATGGATAAAATATATTGTATGTAATTGCAATGTAATTATATAAAGTGTATTTATCCATACAAAAATATAGCTTTTATCAGGCCACACCTAAGTCTTACTTTGCGAAAATTTCGAAAAATGACACTTTTCTATTTAATCGACTATATATGTATAGATTGCCAAAATCATTACCCCTTCCATTTGGCTTCCCCGAAGTCGGGTAAAAAATAGGCTGCAAAATCCCAAACTGTTGCAATAAAAAACAACTTACGTCGTTACTATGATGCAGGCCGTACGCGCACGTGCCCGTTAGCACGCAGTCCTGCACGCCCCCGCCCGCGTCGCGCAGCACGGTCCAGCCCGCTACCACCGCTATGAGGATGTACGATAGTGTGGTCAGTAGGATAGCCAGGAGTGTGCCTTTGGGGATGGAGGATGATGGGTCCTGTGGAATGAAAAATATTTATTAGTGAGTAAGCATCTAAAAATTGATATCTGGAAATGCAACGAACGAAAAAAAAAGGTTTAATTTTATCTTTTGTGTAAAGAAAAAGGAATTCTCTAAGGCTGGGGCTATATTGTTCGGAATCCGGAAGGCGGGAGAAAATTCAGAGCATTGAAAATAGAACTCTTGACTAATACAGTAGAAGACTGATTCTGGACAATAATATAGTCCCCGCCTATATGTTTACTATTCATATTGGCAAGCTCTTATGACTTTCTTACCTTCAGATCACCGGAGATATTAGCGCCGGCGAGTATACCGGTAGCGGCGGGGAAGAATATCGCAAAGACTGAGAAAAAATCATGCTGTACGCCCTCGAACATTCGATAGTCCGGCCCCAGGTTCTGACGAAGTACCGTCGCTGAAACACCCGTCAAGCTCATTAGCAATAAAAAGAGAGGGTTTACAAGTAAGAATCTCGCGAGAGGGAGATATCGAGCGTGAGTCTATATATCTTTACTCTGAGCCATGAAACGATCGAAAATATGAAATAGAGAAAATAGTAATCGAAATTTCGTCGTTAAATGTAAAAACGTTAGACGTAAAAAAAAATTGGAAGCCATACAAAACTTTAAATAAATTAAATGGCGTGGGTGGGGGGAAGCCATTGGTTAATGTGTAATAATCGGACACTAAATTATAATCCAACCAAGGCAAATTGGCGTAGGACCCATCGTCACAATAAACTGTCACACCAGTGTGTGTGTTGGTTGCGAATGACATGTAGGTATGTTACATTGGGTCATGCATTAAATATAGGATTTGTATGCTACGCATTTTGACAGTTACTGTAGATATTATCATTTTTTTACAAAATTTAGTTTGTTTCCTGACTCAAACTTAAGTTAGGATTATTTTTATTACTCACTATTGAACCCCACGAATCCCTGCGCAACCTCCTCGTCGCCTTTAGGTCCTATCGCTGCGCCTATGAGGAAGTCACCTATGGCCGCCAGGAGGATAAACAGCAGCACCACCTGCGCCTTCGCCTCCCACTCCAGCCCCACCACCACGATGCCGGTCAGCACCACGATGGTGATGCAGCCGTATATGGCCTGGTCCTGAAAGTTCATTATCATTATCAGCCGCTAACGTCCCACGAGGCCAATTAACGTTATGGAATACTACTGGGACATTATGGTCGCTCTTTCATTTGAAGGCTAGGTCAGTGGGATAGCCATGAATAGGCCGGCTCTTACGAATATCATGGCATCACAGGAAACCGGATAGAAATAACGCTTGTATAACCGGAGAGATGAGGGTACCATAGACCCAAAAAAGGGTGAATCTCCTCTGATTTTACGAATGTCAATTGGTCGAAATAATTGAGCTACCCTTGCTAATCTAATTTGTACCTTATCACATTAAGTTCAAATTCACTTACCCAGCTCTTGCTGACCATGTATGCGGTCTCCGGTATAAGACTGATGAGGGATTCGCCGAAGCCCACCACATACATGGCACAGGCCACGGCGTTCGCCATGGAGAATATAAGTCCTATCGACCCGCCGAACTCCGGGCCCAGGGACCGCGATATCATGTAGTACGTGCCACCTGAAAACAACCAACAATAATCTCTATAACAGTGAACCCTCACTGATCTTTAGATAGCTCAAACCACTCAGTAATACGCGGTAAAGTTTGCCACACAAACATTGATGATACAAGAATTTTCCACAAGCCAAATGCAAAACCTACCCATCGTTAAGAGTAGGACAAAAGATATAAAAGATTAGATGTATAAAACTTACCGCCTTTTATAACGCCGTTGGTGCTGATAGCAGACATTGACAGGGCTGTGATCGTGGTCACTACAGACGTCGTCAAGATGAGGAGGATTGACTGACCTATGAATATGTAATGTGAATCTTAGGAAGACCTCTTCAATTTTTTACACAGGTTTTTTTCAATCTATTGGCGTGAGATAGCGGAATAGCAAGATAAGCCCACGTGTATGTGCTGCTAGGGGGTCAGCTATAAAATAGAGTCTCTCACCGACGCCCGCCTGCCCCACGACCCACGACAGGCGCAGAAACAGCATCACCCCCCAGATGTTGAGCAGGCACCGCATCAGCACGCCCTTGATCCACCCGAACTTGACTGATGATGAGGGAAGGGATGGCACTGAGAGGTCTTTCTCCAGGGTCTGGCCTGGCTGGAAACAAAATTATATTTTTATGTTGCTGTTTGTCCCAAAAAAATTTTGTTTCGACAAAACCTCTAAGTTACTCTTTCATTGAAGACTTTAGTCAGATATGTATACAAATAAATAAAATGGAAGTGTCTCTTTGTAATTTAAAATAACCAGCTTTGCACTAAATGCATATTATGATAGTATATACGGCGCCTACATCAAATATTAATTTTTAAAAAATTTGTCTGTCTGTCTGTTTGTTCCAGCTTATCACTGAAACGGCCGGAGCGATTTGGACTGGACTTTCACTGGCAGATAGCAGACGTTACAAACTTACTTAGGCTTATTTTATCATCGAGTTTCACCTCCATTGATGGTTCCACGCAAGCGAAGTTGTGGACACCAGCTAGTTTATACTAATATAATAAAGAGGAAAGGTTTGTTTGTTTCTATGTTTGTTTGCACCGAATAAGCTCCGAAACCACTGGACCGATTTTGATGAAATTTGGCACAGATATAGAGTAGAGCACGGGGAAGGACATAGACTACTTACTATCGCGGCAAAATGCACGGTCTCCGTGAGATTTTCTTTTGCGCGTACGAAGTCGGGGGAAACATCTAGTATTAAATAAAGGACATAACCATTGCATAAATTAGACGCCTCAGGGAAGCCTATTTTGCATTCTTATGAATATATCGATGAAGATATGACTGATATGATGTTTTCGCCGAGGAAATGCGTTTAAGCATCCCATGGGGGATAGGGGTCCTACCCGCGACTCCGCGAGTATGTGACACTCTGCTGCGCCCGAAACGATGGTGAATGGTCGCAACCTACTCATTAAAAACTTACTCGGTACTCCACTCAGCAGTCAGCACCGAAAAATCTTCTCAGTAGATGAGCAACCAGACTGATAAAGACTTTTTTAAACCTTGGGACTAATCTCATGTTGATTAATAATATTAATATAGACAATAGAAAATCATTTGATTATAATATAATATCAATTGCATACATCATTAAAGTAACTGGTTTGGTCCGTGCTCCGTACGCAATTTACATAAAGTAATGTGCAAATAAATATTGAATTGTTTATATTATGTGGCGCTTTACCGTGTAGGTACAGTCGGATATAAATCATTATACAGTATTCTCCAAGCGAAGTAACCGCTCTTGAAATACTGTAGTGCCTGGGACAGTTTGTTTTTAAATGTCGTATGGTTGCCCAAGCACATACGGCTTTCACACAACATAGTCAGCCTAGTCCAGAGGAATGAATGGTCAATACGTCTGGGGTCAATCATGTGCGGGTTTCCTCACTATGTTTTCCTTCACCGGTAGAGCGTGCATATTATAATGTACTTGAGATCTGAAAAAGTCTCATTGGTACACGCCACAACCTGGGAATCTAACCTGCACTCTCTCGAGTGCGAATCAAACGGTCTACCCACTAGGCCACGGAGCGCTAATAACATGAAATAACCATAAGAAATGGTCATGATATCACCATATCTTATTAACTACGAAGCAAACATAATATCAAACAATAAAACGCTCACTTATCACTAACACCTAAGCTAGTATTTGTATCCGAATGTACCTACACGATAAAGCGCCACATAATATTAACAATTCAATATTTATTTGCACATTACCTTATGCAAATTGCGTACGGAGTACGGACCAAACCAGTTACATTAATGATGTAATTGATATTATATTATAATCCAATGATTTTCTATTGTCTATATTAATATTATTAATCAACATGAGATTAGTCCCAAGGTTTAAAAAAAACTTAGGCGTTTTCATCCGTTATTGGATGATTCCAATAACGGATGAAAACGCCTAAGTTTTTTTTTTATGTTTAATATTAGCATCGTCAGTGACTTGATATAAATTTACCCAGGAATCCTTATTCGATTATTCCTATTTTACCTAGTACGTTAGTATTTATTTAGGTAGAGCTCAAGATACTCCGACCCAGAGTCCAGACCATAGTGCTAAGCAAATACATAGGTTCGCCAAATCTTCTTATATATAAAAAAAATCCACGGGTCGAACATAAAACCTCCTCCTTTTTTGGAAGTAGATTGCAATTCCTTTGTCACGCTAAAACTCAAGAATGGCTGGACCAATTTGTAGGTAGGATGTAGGTGTAGGTGTTGGTTGTAGCTGTAGGTGTAGGTTGTAGATGTAGGTATAGATTGTAGGTGTAGATTCATATATTCCAGTTCACAGTTAAGTCAGAACAACGTCTGTGGGATCAGCTAGTCTATTCTAATATTATAAAGAGGACAGACTTGTTTGTTTGTATGTTTGAACCGAATTTGATCAAATTTGGCACATATATAGAGTAGACTACGGGGAAGGATATAGGCTACTTTTTATCGCGGAGAAATGTACGGTTTCCGCGAGATTAACTTTTGCGCGTACGAAGTCGCGGGAAACATCTAGTCTAATAAAATTTAATAAAATGTAAACCACATTAATTCAAGATAAAGTATAGTGTTTGCTGTGTGCATTTTGCAGTGGTTATAGTATAGTGCTCAACTTCTCATGTCTGAAAAATTTATCATTACAATATATCCTTCTTTACCCTGGCCTCCGGCAGTCCGGTTAACATTACATAGTAGCTAATATGCCACCGAGCGTCATGGTATAATCAATAAACAATAAAAACGTGATAGCGCTATTAAGACCTCTAGTTAGTACCGAGGCAGGTACTTGTCAATGCTACAAACAGTTTGAAGCTGACGAATCGGCAGATGTGTGTATTATCTACTGTTTACAGTACGATACAGTCCGTTCCGAGTTATTTTACCTCGGAATGAGACATTCGGAATGATCGGAATGATGACATGAGAGTGAACCTTATTTCGTCGGCATAAATGTCCTATCAGAGGTGAAATAACTTTGAATGCTCGGTACTTTGTTGTACACACTACATATTATACTAAACATCATCAGGCATGATCATCTAAGGCAGGGCTTCCCAAACTGCGTTGCGGGTATGGATGGTAGAGAAAAGGAGGACTATGTCCAAACATGAAAGCACGGGCGTGCGCTCCATATAGGCAGAAATGCAGTGCTTTACTTGTCATACACAGATATTTTAATAAAACGTTCGTACGTTTTAGATGACTTTAATTAATAGTAAATAAATTAATTAAAAAAATATAATAACTTAAAAACGCCTAATATTTTCCGCTATCGCTTCCGAAAACCGCCGAACTGGCTTGTTGGAAATTATTCGTTGCCTATAATCCGAGTAAAAACAATACGACGCGAATCTAATGAATCATGTACGCACAATATGCATTTTTGTTTAGTAAGGTTTTATTTGTTTAAATAGAAGAAACGTTTTGTGTTTCGCGGGGGCCAAATTGCATATTTCATGTGATAAGCATTGTTTAGAATTTAATCGCTCCAGTTTATTTATAGTTTTCTTAAAAGATTTTTCATTTTAACATTTGAAAGTGTGTACATTTAACAGTTTATTACTGAGTTTCTATAATAATTGTAGTGATTTGCTTTTACTAGTGAGTTAGTTGAATTTTTTAAAATGTTATTTGACTGTGAGGTATGTGTTGAAAATGTGTGTTTATTAAAAATTAAAAATAACAAGTTCTCACAATTGTCATTCAGTGAAAATATTCAAATTCTGTCTAAAGGTAGGTGTGTACCCGAGTTACAACAATTAAACCAGCAAAAAAATAATGTAACTCGAAAATTTCATGCTAAAAGTTATGAAACGTATAACTGGCTGTTTGGCTGTGTACACACGATTAAATTATATTGTTTTCCTTGCATATTATTTAGTAATTTACATCTGGATATAGTAATCTCAAGTAACCGGAACCTTGAATATGTGAAAATTGAAGCTGACTGACTGATGAGTAGTTATAATAAATATGCTTATTATTTTACTTATTAGAATTTCTTCCGCCGCGACGATCGATCGCTGTTTTGTCTGCGTTGCCGTAGAAGATGTACATGAATAGTAGTACCTACATATAAGACTTGCTCTGTTGGCATGGTTTCGACTTAGAGATCCGTCGCTTGGCTGTAGCTATGCTAAAAATCTATAAACGAAAAAGTTTTTGTGACCGAGTACTTACTTCGCCGCATACCCAGTGTCATAATCCTGTGCACGCCACTGCATGAAAGTGTCCGTAAATAAGCGTTAAATAGGGGTGGCGCTACGGTCGCAAGGGGGTATAAAATTTAAACAGAGAATTAAATCATCTTCCTCGGTTATATTTATAAAAATATTTTCGTCTACGCGAGTAATTGGAATTTTCATGATTTTCTGAATGAACAACTGAAGTCTACTAAAGTCGGTAAAAAATTAAGTAAATAAACTCAACTTACTTTACCCATCTCTTATTGCTAACTTCATATCAGACCTAATTATGACTCTAGCGCCATTATGGCCATTTTTGGAAATATTTTAACTATATTATTTAACTACTTTTGTCGGACACTTTTTAGCTTTTCTGCCTTAGAGAGATAGTCTTCCTTTCCATTCCATCCTTTTCATTGTTGCGAGATAGAGAAGGCTAAATGCGTCGCATCGCCAAAAATAGAACATACATTCCCAAGGGCGTCACAATAAAAAAGTTTGGGAAGCCCGCCTGCCCTATTATGAACTTCAACTGACAAGTGGGAATGGGCTTCATTTTGACGTTTGAACTTTTTAAAACACAGTTTAAAATGTACTTATGTCAAATTTTTTACATTTTTACTTTTTAAATTGTTTTAAAAAGTTCTAACGTCAAAATGAAGCCTATTCCCACTTGTCAGTTGAAGGTCATAATAGGACAGCTGATCTACTAATGAATATTTAATCAGGGGGCAATTCTCATAAATATTTCAGGTTTAATATCTGTTTGATTTTCAGTATGTTCCGCTCGCGTGCGCAGTGTTCACGATGTATGCGAATAAGTCAGCGCATTAACCGAACCTTGATTACCTATATCAGTTAGGAGAATTGCTTCTGATTTACAGCTTCCAAGATTTCCCACTAGAAAATTGTATGTGACAGTAAAGTTATTTCCATCATAAGAATGTTTAAATCATAAACTAATTAATTATGTTATAACAATGAGTGAGTCATGCAATCGTATATTGACTGTAACTATTGTTTAAAGATGTCGCTTGTCAATAAAAATGACGGCACCAATCATACAAACAGGGAACAAGAAATTGTTTTATTCTTTAAATCGGTCTACGTATTCTCATGGGTTTTTCCTAGAAATATCTTAGATACATTGGGCATAATCTTATTGAAAGTTTGTAACAGTCTTGACTTTTTTGGTGGTTTGA
The DNA here is from genome assembly GCA_037179445.1 of Phengaris alcon alcon. NCBI lineage: Eukaryota > Metazoa > Arthropoda > Insecta > Lepidoptera > Lycaenidae > Phengaris > Phengaris alcon. The sequence continues at coordinate 352,192 of JAYRCH010000162.1, read as the reverse complement.
GGTGGGACTTTCAGCAACAGCTGAAACAGAAGGTCAATTCTGCTAATTAAATCCTGCAACAATAGTTATAATCCAGTCCCGATATCTTATAAGTGCAAAATGTTATTCTCATAAACGTCAAACCGGTTTTGATTGGTCAAAACTCCAAAAATCGGTTTACGAAGTCAAAACGATCCATTTACAATTCAGTAAAAGTTAAATGAAAGTGTAAGTTAATTACGAGACTTGGGGTTCTGGTTTGACCTATTAATACACGCATAACTAGCCATCTATACAAGGATCGCACGAAATTCAGGCCAGTAAAAGCCTCTACCTATGAATATATACCTATCTCTCTCTCTCTCTACTACCGCTCCACCGAGTACCTACCGCTTGTGTATGATCTAGAACAGGTATCCCACGTATTATGTATATCTTGAACTTGGAACATCATCAGTCCTAGATCATAGGTCATAATGCAATAGCTGGTGCATTCTATGACCACGACCTGTTATGCGACCCGAGTTTCAACCGCTAAGTGAGTGTAATTAAATCAGATCCCGGTGGGCAACCATAGACCATAGGCGTATATAATAGCAGACAATACCTACACATGGTGACTTATTGTTTGCACCATTCGCTACACTCCATTCAGAGTTATATTACCTCGGAGCTTCTATATTATATTAGATTAAACATAGAGGGAACCTTTGAGTGAGTGATTAGGCTATTATAATTCTTGCCAAGTATTTAGTTACGGGAGCGATGTAAAGTTTCCTGTTAAAACGATCCGATTCGATACTAGATGAACTGGTGAGAAGCGGCCCTAAAAGTTTTTTGTTGCGATATGAGACTTTCTTCTAGAGGGAAGAGAGAGAATTCTTGTAATTATTATCGGTTAAATCTCGTTTGAATTTTCAGGCTGTCCTGTTCGCGCGACACGTAAGAAGGCTTCTGATTCATTTCATTGCGGGTCCCAAGACAGATTTAGCATATCCCTCGGACACCCCTGAGATCATAAATCAAAGGGTTTTATGGTTGGTACTGTCCACTGTCGATGCACACTAGCTACACAGGAGTTGAATTGGTAGTAATGTGTGGTGGGCCATTTGTCAGTAAAAAATATGAGAGCTTAGCGCATTAAAGAACATCTGTTAGGAGACCCTACTTCTTTCTTGGCCAATAAGTTTAACCTTGGCTTTTAACCTCCACCTATGTCCCTCTACCTTACAATTGTCACTCATTAACTAATTGGTCTCATCACGGCATTCGACACAAACACGGCACTTATCATAAGTCCTAATCATGACTTAGTTGCAGAGGAATCTTCTATACAAAATATCGTCACAACAAAAATACTGCCAACTTTGATATACCTACCGTACCAGATGGTAAGATGGCATATACAAACAAAAATAATTAAAGTGTGTGCAAACAAAATGAGATAAAGTTTCTGTCACCTTGAACCGCATATTAAGTATAAATGTACCACAGAGCTTCTCATAGTTGGTTTCTAGTGTCTAGACTTTATAATCTAGACCTCGAGACCACATTCATCAGTACATTCTTATCGTACTACATTCTTATCTAGAACAATTACAGATAACCTATTGCAATAGCATGTACCTATGTCTATCTCAATATAAAGCAGATCTGTGTTAGCTTAAGTATTTAGATGACTGTGTAATTTGATTATCTCCAAAACTGTAGTAGCACTGCAAACACTTGTAAAGTTTTTGTGACTATTGACCAGTGGCGCGACCCTTATGAATAATGGATACTCACATGATACCACTCCAAAATTTTACACCTTTTGGCTCTCTCGTCGAGTTTATCGTAAAAAAAAAACACGGGTTAAAGAGTCCTAGGACATAGGGAGTTAAGATCTAGGGAAAACTATACTGTGCCCTGGAGAGCTAGGGCCGCGCCGTAACATCTGTAAGCTAGGGCTGTCACAAACCTTCCTGGAGAGCGAGGCGTTGTGCAGCTCGTCGAGGGTGGGTCGTGGCGCCGCATGCAGCGACATCACATTGCGGTAGTTGTCCAGCCTGGGTAGGGCTTCACGTGTAAAATGCCTGCAAAAAATTATACAGTGAGAGCAAAGTATATTTTCCAAAAAAAAACTGTAAAAAAAGAGCTAATTCATTTTTAAAGGCTGAAAACGTTGTATTGCAGGTGTTGAAAGGCAGCGATAACTCCTTATACTTGGACCTGATGTGCTCGTTTGTCACAGGGTGTACCATAACATTAATACACCATACTGTCTATCGTCCAATCGGCACATCCATATTTACCACACACGTATAAATATCATGTTAATCCACGCCCATACACGGTCAGTTCTAACTGATCCAATCGACAGCCTCATACTGATTGGACGATTGGAAGTATGGTGTATGACTACCTTAAGGCTGCGTTTAAATAAATGGGACAGTAGCGCGATCGCGATACATTTGAAATCGCGCTAGGAAACCCCCTAAAGAGGTGGGCATAAAACAATATTTCTTGTACTCATGTTACTTACCTGAAGCTCTTCCCATACTTGGTGTCGGTGGCGGTGAGAGGGTCGTCACTGCCCTCGCCCTCAGACTCCGTCGCCTCAGAATGCTTGTCCTCCATATCCTGCAAATACACAGGGTTAATGTATATCTATTGAATCCGCCGAGTGCCTTGAAGTAGAAATTTATTTATTTGAAGCGGAATTCAAAATATAACCGTTGTGGGAATGCCTAGCCTACGTAAGTACAGTCACCGACTGATGCGAACCACGATACCACTTTTGAACCTTATCATACCGCGTCTGTCGGCGACTGTACCTACATATAATTTATGCGAAAAATTGTGAGGATAGGTTGTACAGATGAATGGGATAATTTAATATCAGGAAATGTTTATCCCGGCAAAGAACGTTAATCCTGTTCAATTTTCTAATATATGCGAATAAAGCTTGTTTATGATAATATATTAATATGAAAGTTATTGTGTTCATGTGTAAATTATTCAATGAATTTTGATTATCGAAGCCCATCAAAGTACTGCCATACCTCGCCAACAATTGGGGCGCTACGGGTGTTACACCAAGGCCACGGTTTTTGCTCGTACTCCATATGTGGAGCGGCCTTCGGAACCAGCCTATGTACCATAAGATATTATATTAACGATGTGTATCCGACCATTACTAAATTGGTAGGAACTAATAAGACGCTTTAGTAGTCAATTCCTCGATCAAAGGGAGTGCCGCGCCGCAGGGTACTTATTCTAATTTCAATGTATGTCTTGGGACAGTTATGTGCATGGTACAGGAGTCAAATGAACAAACAAAGCTGATAAGCGATTTTACCGGCGTCCATGGCCACAAAACCCACAGAAGCCATCAGAGTAAATTCATCGTCAAGAGCCAAATGCGTTACTGGTCAAATCATCAAAGTTGTGGAGAAGTGTTTTTTGTAAACAAAAGCTAAACAGCAAGGGACAGAACCCTTAAAATAACATTCTATATTTATGGACATATTATTTTTTATCAACTTCCAAAAAGGGGATGTTATCGATACGTCGGGAATCGGGATGTTCCTAGTTTTTAGGGCTCCGTACCCGAAAATTAAAATCGGGACCCTATTACTGACACTTCGCTGTCTGTCCGTCTTTCTGACTGTTTGTCCGTCTGTCTGTCTATCTCACCTGTCACCAGGCTGAATCTCCTTAACTGTGACAGCTAGACAGTTGAAATTTTGCACAGATGATGTATTTCTGTTGCTGCTATAACAAAAAATACTAAAACAGAATAAAATCAATATTTAAGGGAAGCTCCGATACAACAAACGTGATTTTTTTTGTCGTCTTGTACGGAATTCTTCGTGCGCGAGTCCGTGGTCGGGACTTTTTAAGATTTAACCATCGAGCAATATAAAAACTGATACCTACAGTGCATGATCAAAACCCTATTAAGTTTTATTTCCATGGAATAAAACGCGTTATCGGATTTCTAATGTGACACGCACAAAATGTAACATATTGCGACGGCGATAGAGTTCAAAATAGAAAATCATATCGGTAATCCATCAAATATTCTTTGTGACACATTGAAGCTTTGTTGCAACATCCGATACGATGGAAAAGATTATTTGATTAATTGGTACTTGGTCCAAAAAATGCATCACATGAGATAACCATATAATATGAGCAAAGTTCATAAGAGATTTTATGATATGTAAGAAATAAAGTTATAGTTTGAGGTTTATTGGTTGCATAACATAGAGAACAATAAGAGACGGAGCATATCGGAAGCCATTATAAGCCTTAGTTCGATCGCTTACATCGTAGTCCGACCGATTCTCAACAGTTGGCGTCACGTTTTCCTTGTATGAAGATTTTTTTAGGCAAAATGTATGCAATAGCTTGTCTTTATGTATTAGTCTATGGTTGCATACCGTACTGATGTCATTTTGTTTAAAAAAGAGTAAATTGGATCTGAAGAGTAGAGCAAAATAAAAAAATATATAAAATATAAAAAAATCATAAAATACTAAACCTCAATTTATACACTATCCCCTTTAATACTAATAAAAATATTTACACAATGGATAAGCTATACAATGTTTTGTCGTTGTCTGATACGTTGGAAAAGTCGCCTGAGAGACAAGGACAAAACATTGTATAAATATTTTTTGTAGTAAGGGGGTAACAATATTACGGTATGATGGTGTAATGGTGATCAAATTTAGATAAGATACCGGCAAGACGCCATACATTTACTGGCTGGTATTTAAAATACGTGCCCACAAAAAATATTTATTGTATCTTGTACTTTATGAACATATAAACAAATAAAAGCAATAATATTATACATCAAACTCGGGGGAAAAAAGATAATTGATTAAATATAGCCTAACCTATTGTTCAATAAATTGTCCTAGTGGCGGTTTGCGAAAAAAGCGACATCTATTAGTTGTGATGTGGATTACGTAATGAAATTAATAACAAGTTTGATTGTGAACGCAATATGCTAACACATAAATGATAGATGTCGCTTTCTTAGTATATAAATATAAATAGTATAGACAGATCTATTTCATACCCCAAGTAACATTTTTGTTTCATAAAACAAGTACTAAACTGCTGAGCTATAGAAAAATAAAATAACTTTATACTCCAATTAAAATAAATCTATCTATTGGGCCACTAGATGGAGATTTTACGCCTTAAATTACAATTTACAGCATGGTAAGTGATAACCAGAGAACCATAAACATATTTTTTTATATAATAACTTTTTAAGTACTATAAAACCATATATGTTCGAAACTTGGAAGAAATTGATGGAAAACCAGGCAGGATTCGCCAGTGTCCTTTACATCTTAAACGCTTGGGTTGGTTCAATGTCGATGATGTTGAATAAGGCGTCACCATAAAAGACACACGATATATCGGACGGTGTAATACCTACCAATACAATATAATATCAGATATGCCCACACGGTTCATAGCAAAAGGTGCTTGTAGTACTATGTGTACTGAATTCATAAATAAATTATACACGCATGGCCTATCAATTACCAGATCACGATATTGTTCATACTAATTTTTTTCACTAGAGTAGCTAATAAGTAAACGACCTCTTTCAAGGCCAATAAGTTCGAAAAAATAATTTGAAGTTTAGTAGGCTTGGTAATGTTGTGAAATTATTACCCTCGTCGTTTCAGCCTGGTGACTTCCACTGCAGGACATAGGCCGTCGATTTTGATTCAGTTTCGATCCTGATGCGTACTCCCGAACAAAATCGAATCGAAATCGAGATCACGTTGAGATCGTGTCTTATCATTGTCGTTAGCTGTATCCGGTTGCTGACGTCACGTCCACAGTGTAAACAAGTTACAGCTGGGTGCCGTAGTCTATGGCGAAGATTGATAAAAAAATGGAAAAATTATATATTTTTCACTTTAAATAACATTTTGTGGATGTTTATTCAAATTAATCAGCCTCAATCTCATGCAATGGTAGGTTTTAATGGTTATTTCTTTAAAAAAAAACTGTAACAGTAAATAATAGTTTCGAAATTTCTGTTTATAATATTTGACATTGTCAAATGTCAAAGTCATATATTGATTTATTTTGTGTCAACTCAAATACTGAATGTGTTGTGAACAAAACACATTCAATTCACCGTCTAAATTTTACTCTTATACTAGACACTGGCAGAATGTTGCAAAAAGCGATGGTTTGCCAATAATAAGAGAAGAAGTAGAAGAAGAGAAGAACACATTCAATAACTACAATAACGGAGTTTTGCTGAATCGACTGACATGACTCATGGACTGTACTGACTATTTATTTGCACTTTGACTAGACTTTAGACTTGACGATATAGGAATACGGTGTTGAAATTGAAACGAAAGTTCTATTTCCCGCCTTTTTAACTTGACACTGGCAAATGGTTATAAGCTGATGCCATATATGAATTTAAAAAAAAAACTACAATAACTGGCCATAAATAATTTGTAGTAGTGTAAAAAGGTAGTTAATTGTTAATTTTCGTGGTATATTTAATGTAAACGATATAATAACAAATTCGTGTTCAGTGTTTACATTTAGATAACCCGAGCATCAACAATGGCAACATACGACTTTTTATAACTATTTATTGACTTTGTTGATTCAAACACAGATTGAGACAAACGAAGTTTTCATATGATACGTTAATATAGATCACATTATGTAGACTTCATTTGTCTCAGTATTAAGTGAAAATGTAATACATGAATTAGCGGCCAAATGTGTAAACAAATGCGTAAAGGCTTTAAATAACTTTACACAGAACGCTGATATAATTTCAGTGAGTAGTTCAATCTGTGACTCATACGTCAAATAAATCATTTTTAAGGCGATAACTGCATCGAAATTCCTCACAATCCATGTCCATTGCTTATGTGTTGAAGTAAATCTTCGTAAATTTTGCATTTGACGAACGCGTATTCCATTAGCCTCTTCAACATTAATTAATAATGCTGCATTACTACAATAAAAATCACGTAACACTAAAACGTTCAAATACACTAAAACAAGCAAACTCGATACTGTAAATGAGTATGTAGTAATGAGTCTTGAGTATCAAAAGATATTGAGATCGAACTGATTCGATTCTCGATTGTGTCGGGAATAAAGGGGCTGTATCACCTGTATCAACCGACTCCCTACGAATTTTCTCAGGTGGAAATTACTATCCTACTAATAACTTAGGCATTTTCATCCGTTATTGGATGATTTATACAGTATTCTCCGAGAGAAGTAACCATTCTTGAAACACTGTAGTGCCTGGGAAGTGGGAGAGTTGGTTTTTAAATGTCGTGTGGTTGCCCAAGCACACACGATTTTCTCACAACACAGTCAGCCTAGTCCAGAGGAATGACTGGTCAATACGTCTGGGGCCAACCAAGTACTAGTTTCCTCACGATGTTTTCCTTTACCGTTGAGAGTGAAGGAAAACATCGTGTACAACCTAATAATAACTACTTATTATTATACTTATTATTATAATCAATTTGTATGTTGGTAAGTATGGGTGAAAGTTTAATCGAATTAATTAATAATAGCTCCCCACACCGATTTCGGTAACGGTGGCCGGTTTTTCATTGAAACCAGGCCAGCTACGCAGGAGTAATTTTATAGTGCCCAAGTGTGTACGCAATACACAATAGCACTCTCTCATAGTTTACTTTCATAACCCAGTGGGACGGATAACCAACACAACTGGCGAGCGATCAGGCGCAGGTCCGACTTTTTACATGCCCATTCGATGCATGGATCAGGTGATCAGCTTGCATTGTTCTAACCAAACTTGGAAAAAATATTTTTTGTTGTTCCAATGCGGGAATCGAACCCACGACCTCCGAGTCGAGAGCCAAGCTCTATCCACTATACCACGGAGGTTGTTACCCTTAATTACCTATAGCAAGCAACATAGCAAATAAAAAAAATGGTTTTCCAGTAAATCAGCACTATTTGGTATAATAATACGAGGGCTGCACTAAAAGTATCGGGAATGGAATATTTCCACTGTTCCTGTCATATTAAAATCTTTTTAATTTAAAATTCCTTGGTTTTAAAAATCGAATACCGTTTATTTATTTAAAAAAAGATTCTCGGTCTTGTCACAAGGTCTTGTCAAACTTGTTTAGTTGTTGAGAAAATGGAATTGACTCGAGAAAATTCTAGAGCGATGATTTATTATGACTTTCGAAGTGGTTTAACACAAAAACAGTGTGTTGACCGGATGATTTCTGCATTTGGTGATGAAGCCCCATCCAAAACCACAATTTATCGCTGGTTTGCTGAATTTCAACGTGGACGTGTCAAGCTCAGTGGTGATCCCCGTCAATGTCGTCCAAAAACTGTAGTCACCCAAGAAAACGTTGATGCTGTGCGTAAGCTGATTGAGGAAGATCGACATGTGACATACCACGAAATTCAGGCAACTTAAGACATTGGCATGAGTCAAATACAAATAATCTTGCATGAACAATTAGGTGTAAAAAAGTTGTTTTCCCGATGGATACCGCATTTGCTCTGTGAAGAGCAAAAAGCGGCTCGCGTTACTTGGTGCGTCAGAACTCTCGAAAGATTCCACGCAGGATCCTCAAATGCTGTATACAACATCGTATCAGGTGACGAATCCTGGATATACGCGTACGAACCCGAAACAAAAAACCAGTCACGAGTTTGGGTGTTCGAAAATGAGTTAAAGCCAACAAAAATTGTTCGTTCACGGAGTGTTGCAAAAAAAAAAGATGGCCACGTTTGTCTCCAAAACCGGCCATGTTGCGACTATTCCTCTTGAGTGACAAAGAACGGTTAATGCAGAATGGTATGCTAACATTTGTTTGCCACAGGTCGTTTCTGAACTCCGTAAAGAGAACTGCAACCGCCGCATCATCCTCCATCACGACAATGCGAGTTCTCACACCGCGCACAGAACAAAAGAGTTTTTAGAGCAAGAAATCATAGAATTATTAGACCATCCGCCGTACAGCCCCGACCTAAGCCCTAATGATTTCTATACTTTCCCTAAAATAAAGAATAAATTGCGTGGTCAGAGATTTTCATCACCTGAAGAAGCTGTGGACGCCTACAAAACGGCCATTTTGGAGACCCCAACTTCCGAATGGAATGGTTGCTTCAATGATTGGTTCCATCGTATGGAAAAATGTGTCAAATTTCGCGGAGAATACTTCGAAAATCAATAAATACATTTTTAAATAGTAATGTTGTGTCACTTCCTTGATTCCCGATATTTTCAGTGCCGCCCTCGTAGGTATTTACCTATGAAATTGCCGTTCTGCAGTACTGGCCATTTCAAATCAAAATAATTTTTTTTTGGCTATAAATTCTAATTTCAAATTAATTTTATTTTAAAAACATGGAATTCTTTTTCCAAAAGTAGTCATTTGTTTATTAATTAGTGTTACATTTTCATCGCATTTCAATCTTTTTCTTCATCATGGATACGTTAAAAATTCGAGTAATTATGGAATATGTGTACCGTCGTGGCAGCAACGCGGCACAAGCGGCACGCAACGTCAACGACGTTTACGGAGCTAACACTACAAACCAACGCATCTCCTGTTATTGGTTTGCTCGCTTCCGTTCTGGAAAGATCGACCTGAAAAATGAACCTCGCGGTCGTCCGAAGACTTTGGTCGACAATGACGAATTAAATGCGATTGTGGAAGCTGATGATACACAATCTACGGCTGAATTAGCAGCAGCTTTCGACGTTAGCGTCAAAACAATATTGGTTTATTTGCGTCAAATTGGCAAGGTAAAAAAGCTTGACAAATGGGTGCTCCACGAACTCAATGATCGCCAGCGCGAAGTACGCGTCGAGACGTGCCCACTGCTCAACAGACACACAAATGAAGGAATTTTAAACCGCATTGTTACCTGCGATGAAAAATGGATTCTGTTTGATAACCGCAAGCGCTGAGCAAGTTGGTTGGATCCTGGTTCAGCACCTACACAATGCCCTAAATGAAAACTTACCCCTAGAAAAGTGATGGTCACTGTTTGGTGGTCTAGCGCCGGTGTGATTCATCACAGCTTATTACCAAACGGGGTGAACATTACTGCAGATGTGTACTGTGAAGAACTGAACACAATGATGGAGAAGCTGGCACATCTCCAACCAGCATTGGTCAATCGCTCGTCTCCGCTGCTCCTGCACGACAACGCGCGACCTCATACTGCACAGCAGACGGTCTCCAAGTTGCAAGAACTGGGGTTGGAAGCTCTCCATCATCCGCCCTACTCACCAGACCTTGCGCCTACAGACTACTACTTTTTTTTAGAATTTGAATAACTTCTTAACGGAAAAAAATTCAATACCCGAGAGGCAGTACAAAATGCCTTTGAAGAATTTGTTGCCTCCCGTCCAGCTGATTTCTTTAAGAAGGGCATCAATAAACTGCCACTGCATTGGCAAAGATTCATTGATTGCATGGGTGTTACTTCGATTAATACAAATAAAAAATACATGAAAAAAATTCGATTAAATTTCTTCATACGAAACGGCAATTTCATAGGTAAAGACCTAATATAAGTAAAACATTTTCCTATAAATTAATTATTACCATCTATTCCTTCACTAGCTGGAGAATGTTGAATTTGGCAAACATCTGCACTCGAAGTAGCGCAAGAGCTACTAGGAAATTTAGAGCAGGTGTATAGGACAAGCTTTAAATTCCCTAGTAGCTCTCCATCTAAAGATTTTATTACAATTTAACCATAAATCATATTATTAATTTATCTGCAAATGCGTGGAAATATTTCCAGCGGTTTATTTCGTGTTCAATCCTATAAATTTTGAAATTTCAACAGTCGTCCTATGTAACGTCCCAGTAGTTATACGGCTGGGACTATATTATGATCTGGAATCCGATAGGCCGGGAAAAAAAAGTCGTAGTAAGTAATCGTTTCTTTTTCCACTTTGTGTTTATGAATCAAGGAACATGTGCTAGGTTAAAGATGTCATAAAAACAGTAAATCATCACATGTCGAATGTGGCAGTGAATACAAATTAGGACCACTTATGGCATAATATGAAAATAGTGGACCACTTGAGTGGGCAGGACTAAAATAAGAACAGCTATAAATAGCCCATGTCCAATGTCCTACACCTACAGGATATGCGGCAGACTTGACAGTCATTCGCGAAAATATTGAACCCAGATTCTTTGATGCTGATCCATCACTATTCGAAGCCACAATAAACAAACCTGCTATTATTATACATATAATGCTATCATCATCACAGGGTTCTTTCAGAGATAGTAGAGAACTGCTTCAAGGAAAGTGGTCCGTAAAAGCGTCTGCCTTGTAAGGGTCAGCTCACACCGAGAAGCGACGCGACGCGGCGCTGCATTTTTTTTATCACCGTGAGTCAAAATTGAACTTTATACACTACTCAATATACAGTACAAACAGATATACAGTGCCCGGCACGTAAGTTGAACACAAATTTTAGTTTTCTGCGCATGTTTTAACATAGAAAAACGACACAAAACTAAATGTTTTTTTAACAAAACGGTTGCTGTGTTTCATTAGATATTGTATTGTTAATAATTATTTAGTGCTATGATGGTTTTCTGTGAATAAAAATGCGCAGAAAACAAAAACTTTTGTTCAACTTATTTGCCGGGCACTGTAAGTACGTTTAATTGCAAGAGCGCCGCGCTACGCAGCTCGGTGCAGCTCGAAATTTGATCTCTTGCAGTTAAACGTGTATCTTCTTGCGTAGTGAATAAAGTTCAATTTTGATTCGCTGTCTGAACAATCCTGCGACGCGACCCGTCGCGTCCCGGTGTGAGGTGACGGTAAGTATTAGCCAAAACTCAAGCGCTACAAAATTATAATTTTACGTATACAGCTGTCGTTGCTACGTTGCTAGTGCATCGCTTGGCGACTTCACCGGCACGTGTATGTCCGGTCTAGAATTTCTTTCCCTCACTTTGACGAGACAACATGGCGTCAATAATATTTTGCAATATGTCGTCGATATTAAAATTGCAAATACGTGCTAATATTATCAATTGGAATCCTCACGTACCTCGTCTGTTCGTACTTCGTTGCGTGTGACCATCATATTTTTCCATGAAATGTTTTTATTTGATTAGGTTGATTAGGTAATCATTTAGTATTTGCATATATGGTAATAATCACTAGGTAAAATGCAGTTGTGTATAATTTTCGAATAATTCAAAATCCAAACCTACCAAGTACCTACTACACACAATAATACAGAAGTTATGGGTTCATGGCTGGTGTGCCACGAGGTAGAGCAGAAATTAGTTTTTTAGTTTAACATACGCAAGTTACTACTTATATCTCGAGAATTAAAATACATAGGTACATATTATATTATTGTACATGATACTATATTATTTTTTTGATTAAGCATTGTTTCATTTTTTATTCTAGGCATTTAGGTAAGTAATTAATAACGAAAGGAAAATTTGAAGCGGTTTCATTAAATCCTACTTTGGAGTTTAACTGAAGGCCGACTGGAAACAAATGTGGCCATTTAGTTACAAAAACATATAACTCGTTTTGACACAAAATACAAACAAACAAATTGCTAACACCATTAATCAATATTAATATTACTATTCGTATCAAAAAATAAGGTAACCTACAGGATATAACAACACCGTCATAATATTCATACATATTATGGACGTTGATGAAGCAAAAATTCAGGACGAATATCAAAATAAACGATCTGTAAAGTGTAGACGGTAATGGCCGGCTGTCATCAAAATCTGCGTTTAAAATTATTAAAAGCACATCCAGACGTGTCCAAACTACACATGTGTATTGAATACCGGTTAAATCCAGTATCATAACCTACGGTCTCCTTAAGGTATTATAAGATTTTGTTCCAGTTCCAGGAGCTATATCGAAAGCGAAAGAGACGCTGAACTATTTGTTGTCATCCTACTACTTCCAAGTTCCTACTACTATTATAAATGTGAAAGTTTGTGAGGATGGATGGATGGATGTTTGTTTCTCGCAAAAACTACTGAACGGATTTTTATTAAATTTGGTATGGTAGACGGTAGTAGCTTAAAATCTGGCTTTAAAGTTAACACATACGCCACCTTTTATCCCAAAGAGTTACAGTGTTCTAGGGATACTGTATTTACACGGGCGGAACCACGGGCAAAAACTAGTCAGTCCAAAAATATGCAGAAACGAACATGAAACATTTTTGTAGTCGGTTAAAGTATGTATCAAACATTAGGTACCTAATAGAAAAGAATCAAGTGGTTCGCGAAATCGACTTGCCCAGTTATAAGCCCCTCTTATGTTGCAGGTATGATGTATGATGTATCTATAGCCCGCAGTAATTGCGTGTCATCCACACGAGCCGGAAAATTACCGGAATTATTCTAGAAAAATTCTAATGTCAGAGGTGTGAGAATAGTCCTCTGTCCTCCCCTAACAGCCTAGTGTCGAAATGTGCTAATTTGTAAAATGTAATGCAGGAAAACATAGCACGCTATAGCTCGGCGGTGTGCACACGCCCAACAGCACGACGTCCGGCAAGGCTGTGGGAAGTGTACTTATCCAATTTGCCCCTATTATGATTTATCGGTATCGACTCTGACCTAGACCGTTATAGCGCACCCGTGAAAGCATAATATTTTTAGATGATTTCCAAAATATTAATAGCTTTGAAAGAGTAATAAGTTTAACAAGCATATTAGGATATGGTGCTCGGTGAAAACAGGCAACACAATTTTCTTAATGGCGAGTCGTCTATAGGCTGCCGTGTAACCGGTTGTCGCGTCGGTAGCACGTGATAGTAGTCAGTCGCCCATAATCGAAATCACCTTAAGGCATTGTTTCTCAACCATTTTTATGTCGCGACCCATGAAAAAGTTAAGTAAAAAGGACTTGCGACCCCGTCACGACAAAATTATAATAATATATGTATAGCGCGGTATTTTTATCAGCTATCGAACGTTCGAAAGATTTTTTCGACGTTCGATACAAAAGATTCTTTCGAAAAATGAATCTTTTGTACCTAAATGTAGTTTGTATTTAACCAAGGGTCGCGACCCACCTCTTGAGAAACGATTTAAGGTGATGAATAGCTTAAGAGGATAAAAGCTATTCGTCCGGAGCTTGCAGTAGGTACCAATCGTAAAGGCACGTCGAATGGCAAATAACCTCCTTGCAATCAGGCAAACCATATGCTTGTTTTCTACAGTAGAAACTTTAAATTAAAACATGCATCCTCCTTCATTCTTGTACCCTAATTGGGATTTAAACTTTATAAATATCAGCAAAATGTCCAATGGGATTCCATTAAAATATGAATAACGTTATGGATAACATCTAAACATACCGGCATATTTAGTGGATCACAAAAAAAAAGTCCATAATTAAAAAAATATGGTTTTATTTTAAAAACTACTTACTACACTTCTTTTGTTATTTAAAGTTTCATTTGTTTTACTTAAAATGAGATCACATTAAGAACAGACTTTGCGAGTAAAGGCTATTTGTGAAAAATGGTACATTTTTGAACTTTTCATGTTACCGGGAAAAGTGAAAATTAATATTAAAATAACAATTAATTAAATTGGAAAAATGGTGATTAATATCACGTATTTCCTCCACATGCTCTTATTAAAGTTTCTACCCGTCTAGGCATACTGAGAATGATGTTATACTAACTCATGTCGTGCTTGGACGGCCGTCAAACGGGGGTTCCTACCCGAAGCCGAATGAAACGATAATCCCTACTCGAAGTGCGTCTTTTTCTGCCTTGTCCTGCTCTTCTCACATAAGTACCGGTCTCCCTGAACCATTGAATACTGCGATGGATCGTTGAAACTGGTTGACGAAGATCTCTGGATATCACTCTGTAGGTTTGACCATTTCTTCGCATTTCGAGTGCCCTGGCAATCTCCGTTGGGGCTAAGTCAGGCATAATTCAGTCCTCAACTCCAAAAAGATACGCGATAAAAAAAAACTAACAAAAAACAGTATTTCAATGAAATTTTAAATCAAACTTAGAAGGAAGAAATACTCGAAGTTCGCTCCAGATAAGGTGTATTTGAATAAAATTAAAACAATTGCATAAAATGTGATGTTCAGTTGTTTTCTTAATTTGAAAATATTTCTTTTTAAATTAAATGACATATAAACCAGCCAGCAACCTTATATGATACTGATATCAAACCTTTATTTTATGTTCCGCTAAATATGTCGGTGTGTGTGGTTTGTGAATAAAGTAGATGCCTTATCTGCTTACATGATTACATTACAATGGCAGAGTACACATAAGATTGTTTTAGCTGCGATTCATATTGTCTAGCATCCTGTGTCGCAGTGTATAATTAAACAAATGTGATGTACTAGTAGTGTGCTTATCAGTATTGTGTCACTTATAAGTTGTCCTGTTGTAAGTACATACTTAACCCTATTTCAGGGTCTGTTGTGTGCTGCAACGTCTTGGTTGTTGCAAATCCTTCTTAATGTTAGAGTGGTGATAACAATGATACAGCCAAAATTATGATAACCTTCTTTATTGGTACATATGAGAGAGATGCTTAACACAGATACATCTACACTATACACTACACATAGCCTTTTGGCTACTAATAGGCAGGCATGCATTAAATAATACTTTAATAAATATACAAAAATAGGGAATCTGTATTAAATTGACTAAGACTTAGACAATAAGTGCCAATTTCACCAACACCTGTTAGTGTTAATTGTTTGTCATAATAATTAAAATAATACCTTATATTTTATTAATACGAAAAACAAAAGAGATAGCATGATATTTAACCAACAATTAAGTATAAGTCCCAATTTCACAAATGTCTCACCAATTTAATGAGCCAAAACACAATGCGTCAGCCTTTTGTTAGTGATCAGACCAGTGGAAGTTGCTTACAACCTTTCATCAACTAGAAAAGAGCTGATGATCTTCAGATGGCTAAGCATATTTTCTTGGACCATGGCTAAGATCCATCTTGATTATGTCAGCTTTCAAACAAAAACAAAAAAGCTAAGATCCATCTCGATCATGTCAGCTTTCAAACAAAAAGAAAAAAAACATAATATCTTAATCAAACCTTTTGTTTAGGAGCTACGATGCCACAGACAGACACATCAAACTTATAACACCCCTCTTTTGGTTTAAAAAGAAATATAATTAAAAAAGATGTAACAATTATAGTCACACTAGCATTCATAGCATTTTCATAATTAATGGTAGGTATATTAAAAACAACTTTGTCCTGTGCATTCTTACAGAAAATTTTATATGCAAGAAGATTTTCTTTTGCAGTTTTAGAGAAGTATATGAATAAACTTACTTGAAATCTTGTTGAAGATGGCTGGTCTTTGAATCTGGAAGGCTTCTCCGTGTCACGGAAACTACTCTTGGTCACTGGGGATCTAGTCGCTTTGACATTACCGTTAGTAGGTGCTGCAAGTAACTTCACTTTCTCCGCTTCTTTGGTTTTAAATTGGAGACCGCTCTCTAAGTCCACATCATGTTTCACTATTTCGGAAGGATATTGTATATTCCCATTGGTGGCAGCCATAGATTTTGCTGAGCTGATTTTTCGGAAGCGTCCTATTATAACATCTTCTTCGTCTTGAACCGGCAAATTCATCTTTTCGGTCACACTTTTACTGCCGTTATTTTCTGGATTCACAGGATTTAATTCGATGTCTTTTTGAGGAGTAGCCATTGTTGACTGTGACACTTGTTACTTCGATCAGCAAAATAAAGTGCTTAATTCAGAAAACACATTCTTTCGTTATTAAAATTTTACCTAAATTTATACCTCATTAACCAAATCATTAAACAACACTTTTGGGTTTTTATCATTAAATTAGATCAGAATATTTAAGGTTTATTATATATTATTTTACTCAATTTTGTTAAAAATGTATACGAAATTATAAAATACAATAATTTTACTTTCGTAAAAAAATAATTTATCTACACAACCACCTTCGCTACATGCAGTAAATAGACTGACAATTGACATTTGACACACGTCAGAGAACAAATGTCGTTTTTTTTATTAATTAAATATATGGCGTCGGCTTAAATTCATTTGCCAGTTTCAAGTTAAAAGGGCGGGAAATTGAATTTTAATTTTAATTTTCAACACCATATTCCTAAATCATCAAGTCTAAAGTCTAGTCAAAGTACAAATAGATAGTCAGTGCAGTTAATTAGTCAAGTCAGCAGATTCAGTAAAGTGGTAGAAGCTTTACTAAAAGTTTCTAAAGAGTTTTGGAGGGAAACTCAAATTAGCACGATTTTTGAAGTTGTACCACTTGCCCATACCTGTGCACGTTAACGAATATTAAATGGTTAATATTCTACCAATATTACACATTTAGAACCGAAATAACAGAAATTTATGACGAAATATAAAATCCACAATGTCACCCATTGAATTAACCGGCAAAACTCCATGTCGTTTTTTTTTCGCACGGCTCAGGTTAGCCGGAAGGTACCCAATAGGCATGCCATGAAGCGCATAATATCTCTTTATTAAAAGCAGATCAATGTGGCCATAATAATCTAAAAATGACCCTGTTAGAACCTCGTTTATAGTAAGTTATTTTAACATTTCATTAAATGATCAAAAGTTAATTAAAATAGAAACTTTTATTATTTTCATTTTAAAAATTACAATACAAACGTTATGCGATACGTTTTATTACATAAATTAGCCTTTCTAAACAAAAATATTGTATCGTGAAATTATTGTAACACACAAATAGTGGAAGAAAAGTTTTCAGCTATAAACACTTACCAAAAACCGCAAAACCTAAAATATTCAGAATAAATCCAAGAGTTAAAATGTTTGTGTGCGGTAATTAAACATATTCTTTGATCCAGATCAAGATATGACTGCCAAAGTTTGATATTGAATGTTCCTTGAGCTAGAATAATAATAATTTAGAATAATTTTAATATTCGTATGCAATCATTAACCTACCGTAGCGTAGGTAGATATAAATTATAATATGATTGTATGTGATCATTATTTTTAATTTACCAAATTTACTGTTAAGTGGTAGGCCTAATGTATTATATATCATCGAGCACACAATATAATAATAATATCTATATTTACGAACGCATACTAATAAAATACACATTACACGTCCATTGCTCAGGATACAGAAAGCTTTTTTTATCCTTGACGGGATTCGAACTTATTGGGCTTAATGCTCGAAGTCCGATGCGCTCACCACTGAGCCGGTTGTGAGAAACAATGTAAACGAAATTTTAACAACTTACCTAAATGTCCTCTTTGTAGAGAGTCCCAAAAATTGACGATTTTTCGATCGTTGCCACATGATTTTTCTATAAAAAATATAAACAATCTAAATCTGACCCGCGCCGCGCTGCTGCTTAAGAGCATAAAACCAACTTAATGCTTTATGGACCGCTGCCTCTAAATTGGGCGGTGCGGCGCGCGCGGCGCTGCGGCGCATGGATTACCGCAAAAATAAATATTTTTCGTGATTTTATTTTAACACTTTGTTGACGTTGTAAATACTCCCAACCCAATACATATTATATCCATGTAAAGTTTAATCTTTCTAGTACTAACCGTTTGGAAAGTAAGCCGAGGAGATACGTACGGACATGACGAATCACGAAACTATAAGGATTCCGAGACGTGAACTACGGAACCCTAAATATAAGAAATGAACATTATAAAGTTTTTTATCCTGAATTCGGAATCGAGTTTACTTACTTGAGCAAATCAATGCTTATTCTTTTACCAGGGAGTCTAGACTCTATCGGATTGATAATATGAAGAATGGTTTCATTTGATAACCTCAGACTATGTTTGTTGCCTTTGTTGCAATTAACGTTCGCGTCATCTTCCAAATTTTCAAATTCTTTAGTTACGTCACAATCAAATTCGTAAGTTTTATTTTCCTGAGGATGTGTTATTGAGTTATAACTTATAAATGTAATTATTACAAAATCGCCGTATTTAGAGACAGAACTGCAAATATTCAATAGTAAGTAGAGATACAGTATTCATCATGAATTATGTCCAGAAAATAGTAATAAAAAACGGCCAAGTGCGAGTAGAACTCGCGCACGAAGGGTTCCGTTCAAAATCCCCGGTTTTTTTGTATCGGAGCCCCACTTAAATATTTCTTTTATTCTGTTTTTATTACTTGACGTTATAGCGGCACCAGAAATACATAATCTGTAAAAATTTCAACTGTCTGACTATCACGGTTCATGAGATACAGCCTGATAACAGACGGACAGATGGACAGACAGCGGAGTTTTAGTAATAGGGTCCCGTTTTACCCTTTGGGTACGGAACCCTAAAAATTATGTAGACGACCAATATCTATAATTCTATATATTAGGTCCTTACATATTATTATCTTGGCGTTTTGTCGTACTGGCCACTTTGATCTCAAATATATCTTACCTTCCTAACCAATTTCAAATTTACTCATACATTTATCATGTTTCGTAAGCCGTAATTCATTTGTTTTTTCCTCTTTGGTTTTTTCTTTGCGTCACTCTGTTTACAAAATGGAAAACTTGAAATATAGTAGTATTTTCGAGTACGAGTTCCACAGTGGCACCAGTGCTGCAGAAACGGCTCGAAGGATTAATGATGTGTATTGCGACGGTGTCGCAAAAGAAAACACAGTGCGTTTTTGGTTCCATCGTTTTCGTTCTGGATATTTTGACCTGCAGAACAAGCCCCGTGGACGGACGGCGACCAAAGTTGATAATGAAGAATTGAAGGCTATTGTGGAAGCGGATCCATCGCAAACCACGTCCGAGTTAGCTGCAGGCTGCGGTATTAGTGATAAAACTATTTTAATCCACTTGAAGCAAATTGGGATAGTGAAAAAGCTTGAAAGCTGCACTTAATTCATGAGTTACCCACTCATGAATTAAGTGCAGCAAACCGACAAATGCGCGTCGACTGCTGCGTTATATTACTCAACCGGCACAATAATGAAGGGATTTTAAATAGAATCATTACCTGTGATGAAAAGTGGATCCTGTACGATAATCGGAAACGCTCATCACAATGGCTGTACCCTGGCGAACCAGCCAAAACCTGCCCAAGCGAAAATTGACTCAAAAAAAGTTACTTGTGAGCGTCTGGTGGACTAGTGCCGGTGTCGTTCACTACAGCTTTCTTAAATCTGGCCAGACGATTACGGCAGATGTATATTGCCAGTATCTGCAAATCATGATGGAAAAGCTAGTTGCTAAACAACCGAGGTTGGTCATTCGCTCTAGGCCACTGCTGCTTATCAGGACAACGCTAGACCACACATTGCACAACAGACGGCTACCAAATTAGAGGAGCTTCAATTGGAATGTCTAAGACATTCACCGTACTCCCCGAAACTTGCTCCAACAGATTACCATTTTTTTCGAAATTTGGATAACTTCTTGCAAGGAAAAAAAATCAACTCCGATGGGGCAGTCCAAAGCGCCTTCAAAGATTTTATTGATTCCTGTCCGAATGGTTTTTTTAGCAAAGGAATCAATGAACTACCTATGAGATGGCAAAAGTGCATAGATAGCAATGGTACCCCCCCGGGACCTTGCTCCAACAGATTACCATTTTTTTCGAAATTTAGATAACTTCTTGCAAGGGGAAAAAATTCCACTCCGAGGGGCAGTCCAAAGCGCCTTCAAAGATTTTATTGATTCCTGTCCGAATGGTTTTTTTTAGTAAAGGAATCAATGAACTACCTTTGAGATTTCAAAAGTGCATAGATGCCAATGGTATATTATACTTTGATTAAATAATTATGGTTAAAAAATCGACTTTATGTTCCTCCTTTACAAAACGCCAATTTCATATGTAATGACCTAATATTATTTCGGTGAATTTAAAAAAAAAATTAGTATAAAGTGTGTGTTAATTTCAGTAAGCTTAGACTCTTAGCAACAGAGTACATTATATAATTTCATCATATGAGTACCTTTGGAATATATGCCGTACGTCCATTTGGTACAAGAGGTTGCTTAGCAATTGCTTTCCACACTTCTTTATTACCACTTTTCTGTAAAAGATGTAGGAGCCGAAATGCGGATGTCAAGTCCCAGTCTTCAGAGTCAATATAGCCCTTGGGGGCTGGCTCTAAATGCGCTTAAAATTTTAAAATAATTAAAAAAAAATGTTAACTACCTTCTGTTTGGTTAATTTTTATCTTGGACAAGAATCGTTTTATTAACCCTAAGTTACTCTCATGGGGTCAATGCACTTTCGCATTAAGAAATGAAACACAGAAGGTTGTCCGAATTTACCTGCGACCGTGGTAGCTTGCTAACTCGCGTCGAAATTTGTATTTTATAGTAGCGATAAAGTCCTCGGAGTGGACAGAAAGGCACTGCAGTCTAGACCCCATGCGAGTAGCTACGTAACATTTTAATTTAGTACGCTTTTAGTATAAAAATGCACCAATTTTTTGTGCAATGTTTGCAATGAAGTGTGTGAAAGGTGATTCGAAAATTTCCTAAAAATATTTCTATTTTTTACTTTAAATTCAGTTTATTGTATAAGTACAAGTTGATAGTTGTTGATGATTATTTTTCTTTAGTTTTTTTTTTGTTAGATTACCTACATACATAATACATGACTTTCCTTTTAAATATTCTATTAAATATAATAAAGCACTTGAATAACAAAAAGTTTGTACGATTTGGGATTACCTTGACCCCCTACGACCAGTTAAGTAATTTTCTTCGTGCGAGTATTTTAGAAATAAGATACCAATTCTGAGGAGTTTTAAAAATAAGGTAGGTGGTTATCGTCCGATATTCGGAGTAAATTACTACGAATTTCCACACCAACACCGGTCTGGGGGTCTAAAAAGGCCACTTCATAATATTATGTTTCATACATTTTTTTCCATACAAAAATCGTTAAATTGTAAAATGGCTACAGGATTCATCTGATTTCATCATAATATTAGAAAACATAAATTTTGATAGTTTTCAATAAAAATGCGTAAACTGGCCCTCATAATATGAGTCGAAAAAAAATATGATTCATAATATAAAACACCTGAAGTGGCCATTTTAGACCCCCTGGTCTTCCAACATGTCAAAATGTCCAAATCGTAAGCTGTCGTAATCGAAATTTGTAGTTGGAGTCGTCGAAAGTAATCGCAATAATAACTTTAGGTATCGCTCGAAATTAACTCGAAGAACACTCGTAGTTAACTGAACTGACGGCTCGTGATCGGCGGCGCGGCGGCCCTTTTTTATACCGAACCAGTTACCTACTAGAAAGTTTGCAGTGTAGAACTTTCTAGATCTTTCTACATAGAACAATTTTTCTACAGAAACTTCTTTCTTAAAACAATCTTTCTACATACAACAATTCGATAACGTTCTAGTACTTTCCATACTAGAAGCATCTTTAATACTCAACACATTTGAGCGCCGCGGCCGTAACATGTAAACACTCCACAAATTGAAGCGCCACGAACAATAATAATTATTGTCAACATACCTTTAAATTGTGCATTTTGTAAATTCATGACGTCTTTGATAAATTCATCCTTATAATATTTTACAATTCGATTTAGCCAACTATTAGATTGCTTGTTTATATTCGTCGAAACGATTGTTGTGTACAGCAGTAGTACCGCAAATATTTCTTTCTGAAAATAATAATTAGTTGCTACGTCGCAGGTATACTTCTTTTTTTATAAAATATGTCTAAAATCATGAAATATATGCTATGTTCTACCATAATGAAGCAGGTATTAGTATGAAGGTAGGTGTTAGTTTTCGAAATTGTACCGTATAAGTACGTACTTAGTAGTAAAATTTGTAATTATAATTGGCAAATTAATTCAATAATTAATGTGTTTTTGAAAAAACAATAAACTGATCAAATAACGATGTAATATAAACTTCTCCATTTATTTATTCTCCACTTATAAATTACCTGTGATGAAAAGTAGATCCTGTACGATCGGAAACGCTCATCGCAATGGCTGAACCCTGGCGAACCAGCCAAAGCCTACCCAAACGAAAATTGACTAAAAAAAAGTTACTTGTGAGCGTTTGGTGGACTAGTGCCGGTGTCGTTCACAATAGCTTTTTTAAATCTGGCGAGACGATTGCGGCAGATGCCTATTGCCAGCAACTGCAAATCATGATGGAAAAGCTAGCTGCTAAACAACCGAGGTTGGTCATTCGCTCTAGCGCATTGCTGCTTCAGGACAACGCTAGACTACACACTGCACGCCAGACGGCTACCAAATTAGAAGAGCATCAATTGAAATGTCTAAGACATCCACCGTACTGCCCGGACCTTGCTCCAACAGATTACCATTTTTTTTCGAAATTTGGATAACATCTTGCAAGGGAAAAACTTCAACTCCGATGGGGCAGTCCAAAGCGCCTTCAAAGATTTTATATATTCCTGTCCGAATGGTTTTTTTAGTAAAGGAATTAATGAACTACCTTTGAGATTGCAAAAGTGCATAGATACTAATGGTATATTATACTTTGATTAAATAAATATATTATGTTAAAAAAAATCGACTTTATGATCCTCCTTTACAAAACGCCAATTTCATAATATGTAATGACCTGATATTTAAATTATAAAAAAATATATTTAAATAGCCCATCGCGGTACACGCGGCGTACCAAGATTGAATGTTTCATGACACTAGGCAGTAGCCACATTGGCGTGTTCTATATCCAGGGAAACAATAAGGTTCTGAGCCGGGTGGCAGGTATCCTCCGGAGCGGGGGTCGTTATTGAATGCCGATGTCCTGCATCTCCAGTTTCGACGGCGAAGGGCACGGACGTGCTGCTGCTCCAGTTGCAGCAGAACGTGTAATGCGTATGGTGCCAGGAGAGTGTGAGGCGAAGGTACTTACGCCCGTGGCGTACCACAGGAAAGAGCGGCCTTTCTTCCATGGAACAAGGTAAGGCTGGGCGTTTGCCGTTTTTACGGCTCAAACCGGGATGCTCGAGCACACACGGGACATTTACCGACACCAATGCTCGATGAAGGATGTCATTTAGGACATGGTGTCTGGCGAAACGGCAGCCTAAGGTAGTATAACATGGAGAATAGAATTAAGTGTCCGTAAAAATATAGCGTTAAATCGGGGGCGCTACAGACGCAGACGGGAGTAAAGCGGCAAAATTTAAACATAATTAAATCTTAGCATCTTCTTCGGTTTTATATATAAAAATATTTTCGGCTATACGAGTAATTAGATTTTCATGATTTACTGAATTAACTACTTTTAATCTATTAAAGTCGTCAAAAATTTTAAATAACTAAACACAACTCACTTTACTTCATCTCTTATTGCTAACTTCATATCACACACCCTTGCCACTCTAGCGCCATTATGGCCAGTTTTGGAACTATAATTTAATTACTTTTGTCGGACTCGTTTTAGCTTTTCTGCCTTAGAGAGATGGTACTCCTTACCTCTATTCTCCATATAGTATAAGTAAAGTATATTTCATACGTATCTGTTATTTATGATTTTTTTTATTTTTATTTATATATGGCATCGGCTTATAACCATTTGCCAGTGTCAAGTTAAAAAGGCAGGAAATAGAACTTTCGTTTTAATTTTAAACACCGTGTTCCTATATCGTCAAGTCTAAAGTCTAGTCAAAGTCCAAATATAAAGTCAGTACATTCCATGAGTCATGTCAGTCGATTCAGTAAAGTGGTAGAAGCTTTACTGAAAGTTCCTAGGGAGTTTTGGCGGGAAACACAAAATAGCACGTTTTTAGAAGTTGTACTACTTGCCCACACTTGTGCACGTTAACGAATATTTAATGGTTAATATTCTACCAATATTACACATTAGGAACCGAAATAACACAAATTTATGAGGAAATACGAATTTCACAACGTCACCCATTGAACTCCCCGGCAAAGCACCTTATTTAAGATTAACAATGGAAACACGTAAATATTCTCCTTCTTCCTTTATAACCCATATTTCGATATTCTTGCTCTTCGATTAAAAAAAACGAAGCTCATGGCTAAGGCTGGGACTATATGCTCCGGAATCCGGAACGCCGGTGAACATTCAAAGCAATGAAAATAGAACTCTGCGCTAACAGAATAGAGTTGAAAATCGAAGTGTCAGGTGTCGAGCTGTCATATATGACATTGACATTTGACTCGACACTCATGTGTTTTTTTTTTATTATTATTTAAATATACGGCGTCGGCTTAAAACCATTTGCCAGTGTCAAGTTAAAAAGGCGGGAATAAAATTTTCGTTTCAATTTTCAACCGTATTCCTAAATCGTCAAATCTTAAGTCTAGTCAAAGTCCAAATAAATTATCAGTGCAGTCCAATGAGTCAAGTCCGTCGATTCAGTAAAGTGGTATAAGCTTGACTGAAAGTTCCTAGGGAGTTTTGGAGGGAATATAAAACAGCACGGTTTTTGAAGTTGTACCACTTTCCCACACTTGCGTACGTTAACGAATATTTAATGTTTAATATTCTACCAATATTATACATTAAGAACCGAAATAACACAAATTTATGAAATGAATACAAAAACCACAACATCACCAATTGAATTCCTTGGCAAAACTCCACTCATGTGTTCGATTTTCAAAAGTTTTGAAATGTTGTTGAAATGTCAGTGAGCATAATATAGTCCCAGCCTTAACCAATGATTTATGACAAATAGTCTATACATGTCCTATATATAGTATATATATGGCTTTATCCATCTAATTCTTCTTCTTGTTCTTTTGGCATACCCTCCCCTGTAAAGGCCTCCACAGGCGAGAGGCCGATCGTTTCAGTTAGAACTAACGTCAGTTCGGCCTGAACGGATTCGAGCATATTCACGAAGAAAATCGCATCCGACCGAACTGACGTCAGTTCGGCCCTTAGATTAATAACGCCTAGATAGTCTTCAAACAAACGCATCGTACAAAGTGAAGCAAGCAACAGATTAGATGTAGGCGTAAGCATTACACACCGCCACGCACACAAACAAAACTTTAAAGTTCTGGAGTGTGTACTCAAAAAATTGGAATTATTGTATGATGTACGGAGAAGTATGCACCAGCGCTTGACCTTGCCAACTGACGGGTCATTCGAACAAACTGAGCCGAAATGGCTCAGTATGATTTACTTCACTTTTCATGCGCGTACCCGGTTTCTAGGCGTTTTAATCTAAGCTTCGGCCTGAACGGATTCGACGACATACACGGAAAATTGCCGCGAGCTTCGGCCGTGTTTTTAGGGTTCCGTAATACTTAAGGAACAACTATAATTTCACTCTGCCCGTCCGTCTGTCTGTCTGTCTGCCCACCCGCTCTCCTAGCTTCTGTAATAACTTAATGACAATAACTTTTGTAGTAATTCAAAGAAAACCTATTGCGCGTTGATAGTTACGGAACCCTCCTAAGACATGTCGTGACATGCTCTTGGTCAGTTAAGGCTATTATTTTATTTATTAATTGTATTTTGCTGCAACTGTCAATCAAAACTGCTATCACGCTATCGACGAAACCGAATTATTGTGTCATACATTTTTCCAGTAATATATTATAGAAATCATTTCTCTTTGTTTTATAATAGTCTTTAGATTTTATCAACCATACTGGCTCTAAAGTTTTAAATACTTCAATGAACTTTAATCAATTTCTTTAGACCACATGCCATTTTTAGGGTTCCGTACCCAAAGGGTAAAAACGGGACCCTATTACTGAGACTTTGCTGTTCGTCCGTCTGTCGCCAGGCTGTATCTTAACCTTCTTATACCATGATAGCTCGACAGTTTAAATTTTCACAAAATATGTATGATATAGGTATTTCTATTGCCGTTTTATCAAGAAATACTAAGAACAAAATAAAATTAAAATTTGAGGCTCACATACAACAAACGTGATTTTTCACGGAACAACGTTTCATTCATTTTGTACGGAACTCATCTTGCCGACTCGCACTTGACCGGTTTTATTTTACACTCGAATTTTATTACCGTTCAGTCCAATTTTATTGCAGTTCAGTCCATCCGTACAGGTCAGATTTAATGTTGCCAACTTAGTTGTTTTACATTGTTTTACTACTAAATTATGTATTTTATTCCCTCCTTAGTATGTGCTATTATGACACCTTATCATAATAGCACATAGTAGCACGCTTCCGTAAGTCGCTTAAAACTACCGATTTAATTTCTATTTACTTAATATTTCCTACTATATTTTTTTAATTTAACGGTTAAATATTAAAACTGAAAATGTATGTATTTTTGAAAACACAAAATCCCTAAAATACTTTTAGGGATTAAGTTTAGTACATTTTTTATAGTTATCGGTAGGTTACTCTTTTAGTAGTTTTTAGTAGAAAACGACGGGAGTTTAGTAGTTTCGCAAAAACAGAGTTAGCAACACTGGAACGAATCGCTTCAGTCCATACGGCCGAATGATGCGATCTCGAAATTGCACACAGACGATACGATTTTGCATCCGTTCAGGCCGAACTGAAGGAAAACCGGACCGTGTATGGGGCCACTAATAGGAGTTGCCAACGTCAGAGTGATGTTTATCCATCTAAAGCCTATCTTTTGTAAACCAGGGTGAAATAAAACGTGGAGTAACAATTTGACCACTATTACTTAATACTTTAATCACTTTCACAAAATAATTAAAAAAAAACACAAAAGAGTTTCTGCTTAACAATTTGACTCGATACCAAAAATCAGCAGAATGAGCGAGTACAGGGTATTTAAGGCTTGCTCCACCAGCGAGGCACGGCTGGCTGGCGTTGGCGAGTGGTGGGGGCCTCGGCAAGGCATGGCATTGGCTGGCTTGTCTGGCTTGCTGTGATTGGCTGAGACCCTTGTTTACACTCGGCCATCCTGAAACAGTTGCTCCCGCAATTGGGAGAACGCCACAATTAATACCAAATCAACTAGCTTTCTAATAGATCAATCAGGTCTTCCGTTTCTAATTGTTCATCGGAGCTGCTGGCAGAGTCAGATATAGGAGCCACGCTTCTATAGGGTCTCAATGAATCCGCAGCTACTAAACCAGTGAAACTTTTGTATCCCCTTAGCCCTTTTATGCTGCGGATCCTATATCTGTCATTATCAACTACTTTTACAATTTTATAGGGACCAGAATATAAGTCATCTAACTTGGTATTCACTTTAGATGCACTTTTGGTGGGAGCTTGTTTCCAGAGCACTAGATCCCCTTTCTTATAAATACGAGCGGGTTTACGCCTCTTATCAAAGTTACGCTTCATACGTTCTGACGCTTTCTTAATTCGTGCACTTGCCTTCTCCCGCCTAGCTGCCGCTGGCTCGACAGGTCTGTCAGGAATTTCAACGTCACACCGTGGTCGACCGCTACGAGCAAACATGAGGTCATATGGTTTGTAACCTGTGCTGGAATTTAGGGAGTTGTTGATACCCCAGACTATATCCGGTAAACAATTAACCCAGTTAGGAGATGCTTCGCTCGAATCTGTAACCCGTAATGCGTCGAGTATGGTACGATTTGTCCGCTCTACCTGCCCGTTGGCTCTGGGGCATGCAATGGCATTTAAAATATGTTTAAATTGTTTATCGGTAGCAAATTTCTTAAAATATCTACTGGTAAATGCTTTTCCATGATCAGTTACGACACGATTTGGATAACCGAACAGGCTAAAAATTCTCTTAAGAACTCTAATTGTTTCTACAGAATTCACCGTTCGTACAGGTTCTGAAATTACAAACTTCGAAAAGGCATCAGTGATGACCAACAAATAAGTGTAACCTTTCTTTGACCTACAGAAAGGACCTAGATGATCGACATGAATCATTCGCATCGGCTCAGTAGGCTTAGGTATGGGATTTAATAAACCTTGTTTTTTTCCATGTTGTCCCTTACCATATGCACAATGTAAACATGAAGAAACGTATTTGCGAATGAATCGTGTCATTTTAGGGAACCAGTAATCGTTCTTTATAAGTGCCATACACCTATCTAACCCTACATGGTCTACATCATCGTGATGCATTTGAACTATTCGCCATCTTGCCAAATCGGGGACTACCAAACGATTTCCATTAGGCGTTTTCCTATAGAGCCTATCATCCACAATAACGTAGTTATTAGTAATGCTTGTATCCGCCGAATTTGCTTTCAGCTGTTAAATAATTTGTTTTAGTCTATCGTCCTGATATTGAACCGTATAAAACCAGTCGCAGACTTCGAGACGATTGACATTCATTACATCACACGGATTCCTACTTAGCGCATCTACGTGTTGCATGCGTTCTCCAGGCCTATATTCGACATTAATGTCATAGTCCTGAATGAGCAACCACCATCTAGCGATGCGGGGAAGGATATCACGTTTCGTCATGGTCGCTCTTACGGCAGTACAGTCCGTAACGACTTTCACACGCTTTCCTACCACATAGACCCTAAACCTACGAAGTGATTCGACTATCGCGAGAGTCTCTAACTCGTAACTATGATAATTGCTTTCTTCTTTACTTGTTACGCGACTAAAATACATAACAGGGCGCAGTGTACCATCGCTCTGTTTCTGCAATAATATACCTGCTATGCCTAATTTGCATGCGTCCGTGTGAATTTCGGTTGGCAGCGCGGGGTCATATAACGCGAGAGTAGGCCTGGTACATAAGCATTTTTTTAATTCCTCAAAGCTATTTATTTGTTGGGGGCCCCAAACCCAGGTTGCGTTTTTCTTTGTCAATTCGGTCAATGGTCGAGCAATAAGAGCAAAATTTTTTATAAACTTCCTAAAATAACTGCACAATCCAATAAATTGGCGTATTTCGTGTACACTAGTAGGGGCTTTAAACTGTGAAACCGCTGCCAACTTCAATTCACTCGGCTGGATACCGTCCGGGGAGATTTCGTACCCTAAATACGTAATTTTGTTTTGTAAAAATGAACATTTCGCCATATTTAACTTTAAATTGTCATCAAGAAATTTTTTTAGAACTACCTCCAAAATTTTTAAACCCGACTCAACGTCAATAGACGGTAGAAGTAAATCGTCTAAGAACGCTAGTATATCGTACACTGATTCGCCGTTTTTCGAATTATGAACGTTAATAGAACTGACAATTTTGTTTATAAGTCGCATAAAAACAGATGGGGCATTAGCCAAACCAAAAGGGACACGTACGTACTCGTACTGACCTTCGTCTGTGATAAAAGCAGTTTTATGTGTATCTTCGGCCTGTATTTGAAGCTGATGATAACCTTGTGCTAAGTCGAGACTAGTAAAAAAATTCTTTCCAGCAAGTTTAGAAATTTGGTCGTCGATATTTGGTAATGGATACCTATCCTTTATGGTGATAGCATTAAGGGCACGATAATGTACACAGAGTCTAAAATCACCATTTTTCTTTTTAACTAAAATGACTGGCGATGCATAATTGGAATCGGATTCTTTGATAATTCCAGCGTCAAGTAAATCGGAAACTTTGGACCTGACTACTGCCTGTTCGCTGTGTGATAATCTATACGGATGGCGATAAATAGGCTGATCTGATGTTAATCTTATTTTCATTTTTAGCAAATCTGTACAACCTAAATCACTAGTGGCAGATGCGAAACAATTATTGTAACGATGTAATAAAGTTAATAACTTATCACGATCTGTTTCATTTATTGGCCCTGAATTAATATCGGAAACATTTACTCCACCAATAGTAGCATCGGTTGCAAGACTGGTACTTAATATAGGACTGGCTAATGGCAAAGGTAAGGCAGATATTATGGCAGATTGACTAACCTGAATGTTTGGCTGTGGCTCGTTATGTGGCTCATGGTTGTCGGCTCTCGTCAGCACCTCACCCTGGCGCCAGGTGATGTTGCTGGTACCCGTGTTGACTACCTTCATGTATCCGTCGGCTCCACGCAGCAGTGTAGCCGGCAGTGAATAGGAAACACCTTGCAACTCGAAGTGACGGGGTGCAGTGACGACGTCGTTCGTGTCTCCATTACCTACTATCTTGACTTTTATAATGGAGGTTCCGGGCTGTAAACATTCATCTTCAGCACAGATCACTAGAAACCGTTCACGCTCTTCAATTGCATTTATGTCTTTGATAAAATCTATGTCCTCTTGTTTAAGTGTTGCAGTGCCGTTGCTGATAACTAACGACATACCATTCCCATTTATAACAGGCTGGCCAATCAACAAATTAATTCCTTACATGTCGACATTTGCTAGGTGTGCCGTGCATTTCAGCGGTATGCCATCAACTTCCAGCTCAAAGGTCACTTCTCCTCGACTAGTCACAAAACCACCTGAAAATCCCTTCAATACTGTGCTCGTTGGACTAATTTCCAAATTTAGCAGTCGTGCCATGTTTGTAGTCAATACATTTACCTGGCTTCCGGTATCTAGATAGGCTTTAATGAAAATGTTATTGACCTTGACCACCTTTTTGTAAATATCGCTGTAATTCTGTATTATCTTGATTTCCTTGACTGACTGTGATACGCCAGGTGTTATTGGCTTTGAAGTAGAGGCACTGGTACATCGAGTGGCTATGTGACCTTGAGCACCACATTTAAAACATGTACGCTGGTCAGGTTGAGGGCAGTTACAAAGAATGTGGCCAGTCTTTTTGCAGCGCGGACAGGGGTCTACATCTGGATTAATAGTGACACTTTTCTTTTCAGACGAATTCTTGTTCTCTCGATTGAACATTCGTGAATCGGAAAATTGTGGCGATTTATAGTCGTCTAAGGCACAGAGAAAGCCCTCATACAATTCATCCGGTCGCTCACACTGATATGCCCGTGCATTAGCTTGAAGAGATGCGGGTAGGCCACGAATAATGCATGAGACGGTTGCACTATCCGATAACTTACACCGAAAACATAATGCAACTTTTTCCTGGTAGTACTTTGTCATAGTTTCTGAGGGTAGTTTTCGTCGTTGCATCATATCTTCTTACAAATTTCCGTAATCACGATAACGAGGAAAAGCTCTTATCAGCATCAGCTTCCAATCTTCCCAACTGTAATCGTAATCTTCTAGTCTATTATACCACTTCCTGGCTTGACCTCTTAATTTGTCTTGGAGGTAAAATGCTTTTGTTTTATCATCCCATCCGTGTATCTCGCCTAGCTGCTCAATTTTCCTGATCCAGGCCACTACTGTGCAGTCCTCGTTGTCGGGGTCAAACTCGGGAATCAAGGAAGCAGCTCGACGTTCTCTCGTGTTAGCAGATGTGGGTAATTCTGCATTGAGGTCACGAACAGCCCTCTGCACCTCATGCTCGAGAAGATTGTTGAGCATTTTTCTGGCGGGAGGTGGCGAATCTTCATGTGGATCGGGGATATCATCTCGTAGTGGCGATGAATCACTCCACCCTGGCGGCCGAACCAAATGCCGATCTTCCTCTCGAGGTCGATTTCTTTTCATCCCACTTCTGATTGTAAACCAGGGTGAAATAAAACGTGGAGGAACAATTTGACCACTATTACTTAATACTTTAATCACTTTCACAAAATAATTGGGCAGAGTTTCTGCTTAACAATTTGACTCGATACCAAAAATCAGCAGAATGAGCGAGTACTGCAGGGTATTTAAGGCTTGCTCCCCACCAGCGAGGCACGGCTGGCTGGCGTTGGCGAGTGGTGGGGGCCTCGGCAAGGCATGGCATTGGCTGGCTTGTCTGGCTTGCTGTGATTGGCTGAGACCCTTGTTTACACTTTCAACAATCTCAAAAGGGAGTTTTGCCGGCGAATTCAATGGGTGACGTTGTGGAATTCGTACGTCTTCATCAATTTGTGTTATTTCAGTTTTTAATATGTAATATTGGTAGAATATTAACAATTAAATATTCGTTAACGTGCACAAGTGTGAGCAAGTGGTACAACTTCTAAAAACGTGCTATTTTGTGTTTCCCGCCAAATCTCCCTAGGAACTTTCAGTAAAGCGTCTACCACTTTACTGAATCGACTGACATAACTCATGGACTGTACTGACTTTATATTTGGACTTTGACTAGACTTTAGACTTGACGATATAGGAATACAGTGTTGAAAATTGAAACGAAAGTTCTATTTCCCGCCTTTTTTACTTGACACTGGCAAATGGTTTAAAGATAAGCCGACGCCATAATATATTTAAAAGAAATGTCAATTGTCAAATTTGCCCCGCGGCTGGGGAAACAATTTTGGTGCTATATACTTTTATGGTGCTTTTGTTTAAAATAAATACCCAAAATGGGATTTGAGGACGGTGAAATAAGCCTAGACAGCCCAACCGGATCTTATTATGCTGGCTCAACAATATACGGCAAACTTATTTTCCATGAAAATAATGTTCAAGAATTTCGCGGTACGTACAAAATAATAGAACATGCCCTGCGGCTTGCCGCGGGTCATAGAATCAAATTAAATATTAATACGTGAAGCGAATGATTCTTACCATTTACTTTGAATACATACATACATTTGAACTTTTTAAAAAGTTTTCGCGTCAGGTATTAATAATAACTATGGTGATGCAAACGGAGAAGTTTGAAATTTGGCACAGTTAAAATTTACGTTGGGGAAATTGCGTAGAAAGCTAATATTTTTAATAATGCTTAGAAATAGCTAAAATTAATATAAATAACAACAACACACACTACCTCAGATTAATAACTGACACTAGCATGGTTTGATACCTGTTTTGGCATATGGCCCTCATTAAGAGTGGCCAATGTCAGAGTGTAGATGAGAATGTTCATTGTTCAGTAAATTACATAGTACAGTGCATTGAAGAAGACATGAGCAGTGACTTCATGTGCGTCTCATGCAGATACAAGTTAGAATTACAAGTACAGTAGTTTAACACCAGCTTTGTAGGGTTACAATAAATAGTTGCAACATTATTATTCTAAGTGAAAATTGAACTCAACATTTTTGTTATATATATACATTTGTCAGTAACTTTGTTATTTTTGTTATTAAATAATTACTCATAATGTTATTAACCTATAAGTTTGCAATACAGACTATGTATTATATACCATAACATGCGTAAAAGAGTAACAAGTAACAAGAGTAGAGGTTTATTGTTGGATTTATTGTTTTATTATTGGATTAAAAGTTACCTATCTGGACGACAACAATGTGTACAAATATCAAAAATTGACAAAGGGAAACAAATTACTTACAGGTTGGACTTTTTGTGCAACGATTTTGGAATCCCACAAGGCAGTATACTAGGTCCATTACTATTTTTGCTTTATATAAACAACCTCCCTAATGTGACGGATCAAAAAACTATTTTATATGCAGACGACACAACGGCTATTATTAAATGTGAGAATGTAAATTCGTTCCAAAATGGCATTTATATTACAATATATACATTTCTATTATAAAATTATGACTTGGCTTAATTACAATAATTTGAAAATTAATCTAACTAAAACTAAAATAATTCAATTTAGAGATTATAGGACACGACCAATTGACTTAAATATAACTATTGACGGAATCAAAATGGTAGAAGTGAATTCCGCAAAATTTTTAGGAATTATTGTAGATAGGCACTGTAATATGAAGGATCACATAAACCACGTGTGTGAGAAACTGGACAAGTTTGTATACGTTAAATTAAAGTGTTATGCTTAAAAGTCTCGACCGAAGCCGCACTATGAGCATACCACGGATATGTGTCGTCGGTGCTCTCGTATGGGCTATTGCTGTGGGGGAACTCTGTTGAAATTGATAAGGCATTTAAGGTCAGAAGAAGTGTGTAAGAGCCATTTGCGGAACATGGCCTTTGGATAATTCTATTTCATTATTTGGGAAATTGCGGATTCTACCTTTGATATGCTAATACATTAGAGATATTTGTGTTTTTGTAAAGCAACATTCGCACTACTTTCCAAAAAATGCTGATGTTAATAATAGAAGTGCTAAACCAAGATATTTGTATAAATTGTATCTGCCACAGTGCCGCTTTGATGTCTATAAGAAAAATGTGTACATCAACGCCATTATCATTTTTTTATTAAAAATGATAATGGCGTTGATGCGATGATTACCCGACCATTTTAAAACTTTAAATGAAAATAATTTTAAAAGAGAAATAACAAATTGGCTCTTAAATAATTGCTTTTACACATTAAATGAATATTTACATAATTTAACTAACAATAACATTTAAATAATTAATTATAATGTAATGAATTTGATTTATATTAAAAAATCTGACATGACATTACAACAATAAATACCAATTAACACAAATTATTATAAAAAATTATATGACATTAATAAAGTTGATACTCTACTAAGCTATATTGTAAAAAAAATTAAATAATTCATAATTAAAAACTCAACTCAAATAAAACTAAATATGAAATTAAAACTCAAGGTTTTAATTTCATATTTAGTTTTATTTGGTAGTAATATTGCATATTGCACGCCATTGTGATGGCAGAATGTTAGAATAATAAGTAATTTTGTAAGACCACTGTACCTACAACATTCTTGCAGTAAAAGGCTTTGATTTGATTTGATTTAGACTCCAAATTAACATAAATGCTAATTTTTATTGCAACAAAATGTATGGTTCACATAAAACTTCTTTTTGTGTGTAAATCAATTTAAAAATAAGGCCCCACATAGACCTTGATAATAGTTTCAGATAGGCCAAAATTGGGGTGGGATACTGTTTTTTTTAACTGAATTCAAAAATAGAAAGTAATATATACAAACTGTGGATGTTTTATTGTTTTTTATTCAACAGTTAAATTGATGCTTATTTAACGGAATTTACAATATTACAATTTTGTTGTCTTTCAACATAACAATATATGTTATAATATATTTATGTAATTTCAACTATATATTTTGTAACAGAACTGTGAATGTATCGTATTGGACACTAGACAATGTTTTTAATTTTACCTTTTCGGTAAAGTAACCTGTATTTCGAGTACATTTTCCCATTATTATTATATTTCAGGTCTGTACGTAAAGTTTAAGGGATATTGTAAAGTGCATTGGACAACAACTCGCACGAGGACTGTTGACGGGGAGAGGAGAACTCACCATGAGACTCATGAGTCGGAAGAAGAGTATGTTCACTTGAAAGTTTATCTGCTAGGTGGTGAAAATGGTAAGTAATAACAGTTTCATTTATGTGTTTAATCATATCATCAATGTGTCATTTATGTTAAATTTTTCTATTACTGATTTGATTGCTCAATCAATTGGGATTTGAAAAAAAAAAATCTTTTTTTAAATTTATTTTAAAACTTTATTAATAATAATATTGATATTTAATGCGAAAAAAATATTTTTCAATTAATAAAAAAATTATAATTTCATGCGACTATGAACGCGACTATGCGCGTTCATGTGACTATGAACGCGCCACGATCGGTCACCATAGTTGTGACGTCATAATGTTAATATAGCTATATAATGAAAAGTCAAGAAAACTATTATAATTTTGAATTTCGAACGCCTATACTTACGATCGCCAGTTGCGATACCCTAGACCTAGAGTGAAAACTAACATTATGACTTCACAGGCGCTCGGATTTGTTCGAGAGCTGTCGGCGTGTCTGGATTTTTATTTTGATTGAAACAATTTTTATTTTGATATAACTTGAATTATTGCGAAAAATAAAAATAAACAATAGTTTTGTTATAAAACTTAAATATTATGATCTTTCCATTTATCAAAAAAAAAAAATCAGAAACCCAATTATACGAGGGGAGGTCCAAAAGTTCGCGGAATGAAAGGGTTGTTAATAAAATATAACAATAAATTTATTTTTCCTTTTCAATATAATCACCCTTAAGTGTAATACATTTATTTGATCTATGGATTAATTTTTCTAAACCATCGAAAAAATATTTTTTGTCTTTGGCCTCAAAATGCGCCGAAATTGCCTCCTTCACTTCGTTATCGTCGGAAAATTTCCTTCCCCTTAGCTCTTTTTTTAAATTTGGAAACAAATAAAAATCGCTAGGGGCCAGGTCTGGACTGTAGGGTGGGTGAACAAGTGGTTCGAATCCATGCGTGTGAAGAGCAGCCATGGCAACTCGGCTCTTGTGAACCGGCGCGTTGTCTTGCAAAAGCAACACACCCTTGGCCAATTTTCCACGACGTTTTTCTTTAATTGCCTCCTTTAACTTTTCCAATATTGTGGCGTAGTATTCTCCGGTTATAGTGGTACCTTTTTCTTTATAATCAATCAGTAATATTCCCTCACAATCCCAAAAAACAGTGGCCATCAACTTTCCAGCCGATTCTGACACTTTGAATTTCTTGGGAGGTGGTGTACCCTTTTTGTGCCATTGCATGGACTCCTGTTTTGATTCAGGTTCAAAGTGATGAACCCATGTTTCATCTCCAGTAACAATCCGCTCCAAAATCTGCACAGGGCTGTCTCCACACACCTCCAAAAAGTGCTTAGACGCGTCAATTTTACATGATGACACATATGATTGTAGCCCATGAGGGCTGTGGCACATAGACATAAGTAATAGCATATACAACACTACTACATTCATAATGTCTCTTAGAAATTGTCTATTAATGATATGATTTCCGAGGAACATTTTGAAAGTAGCTTTACTGTACTTTGCATTGACATTTTTTTCTTAATAATAATTTATATTATATTGTGTACATATACCTAGAGCGCCAACTATAGCACCAACCAAAATACTGCTGAATGTCCCACGCAAAGGAGACAGATTGTAGTAAACAAGGCGGAAAAAAATTGTGTACATAACAATTCTGTATTTATTTTTATAGGTGAATATACTCTACAACCAGGAAGGCATGAACTGCCCTTCCAGTTTATAATCCCTCAGAACTGCCCTAGCTCCTTCGAAGGTTCAAAAGGACACATACGCTATGAACTGAAGGCGGTAGTGGACCGAAAGTTTAAGTTGGACCACGAAATGTCAAGGGACATCACCGTTATAGCCCAGCTGGATTTGAATGCTGATCCTTATTGTAAAGTAAGTTACGAAGTTATATTATGTCCGACATGACCAACCTTTTCAAGATTGAGTCCCATTTTTTATTGTAGCAAAACCCTAATAGTATCTGTGCACGCCTCCATGTACCGTTATAGACATAGGGTCATTTTGTTTTTTTTTTTTTTTTTTTTTTTTATAATAGCTAGGAGGCAAACGAGCAAGACGGGTCACCTGATGGTAAGTGATTCATCGTCGCCCACGGTCACCAGCGACGCCAGTGCGTTGCCTACCCTTCAGGTAAGAATATGCTCTTTTCTTGAATAACCCAATGTCGCAGTTGTTGGGGAAGACCGCTGATGGCAACGAATTCCAGAGATTTACTGTGCGTGGCAGAAAACTGTTTTTAAAACGCATTGTAGTGGAACGCCAACCATCCAGATGGTGCGGATGATAGTTCCGGCGAGACGATCGGTTGCGGAAATCAGCGGCTTCTATTAAATTGAACAACTCCTCAGAACACTCCCCATTGTAAATTCTGTAAAGTATGCATAGGGAAGATAGATCCCTACGCAGTGCCAAAGGATCTAGCCGATCGGCAAGTTCAGGATCGTCGACAATCCGAGATGCCCTACGTTGGATTCGGTCAAATGGAGATAGCTGATAACCCGGAGCCCCGGCCCAAAGGTGGCAACAATACTCCATGTGAGGCCGCACCTGCGCCTTATACAGTTTAAAGCGGTGAGCCGGCTTGAAGTACTGTTTGGCCCTGTTGAGTACTCCGAGTTTTTTGGAGGCCATTTTAGCCTTGCTCTCCAAATGACCGCCAAACTGGACAACACTCGAAATGTCGACGCCCAGAATGCCAATGTTTGGCTTGGCACAAAGGTGAGTGTTTCCGAAGAGTGGTGATGCGACAAAGGGGGCTTTTTTAGCGGTGAACGCGCAAACTTGAGTCTTAGAAGGGTTAAACTGGACTAGATTTAGTCCCCCCCAATCGGAAATCTTCACAAGGGATGATTCGATTTCAGACACAAGTTTGTTCCAACACTCGTCGACGTGATCCCGAGAGATATTGCTGCGGCCGAAATACAGTGCATCCACGGTACTGTCATCCGCATAGCAATGAATGCCACTGGTATGCAACAAATCATTGATATGCAGAATGAACAATGTCGGGGATAACACGCAGCCTTGGGGAACACCAGCATTTACGGTCCGGGAGTCCGAGCTTGGGCCGTCTACGACGACTTTAACTCTCCGTTCCGCAAGGAAACTGCCGATCCACCTACAAAGTCTCTCAGGAAGCCCATATGAAGGAAGCTTCGATAGTAAGGCTTTATGCCAAACCCGATCGAAGGCTTTCGCTATGTCCAAACTAACGCCTAGTGCCTCACCCCTACTCTCAATCGCCTGCGCCCAACGGTGAGTTAGTAAAGCCAGAAGATCACCAGCTGATCGGCCTTTGCGGAAGCCATATTGGTGGTCGCTGATCAGCAAGTGCTCTTCCAGGTAGCCCATGAGCTGGCGGTTGATTATGGATTCCATAATTTTGGAGAGTAAGGAGGTGATGGTGATAGGCCTATAGTTGGACGGATCTGAGCGGTCGCCTTTTTTAGGGATCGGGTGTACTAGAGCCGTCTTCCATGAATGTGGGACAACGCCGAGGACATAAGAGTGTCTGAATAAGCGCGTTAAAACCGGTGCCAGCTCTGGAGCACACACCTTCAGCACAATAGGAGATACTCCATCGGGCCCACTCGACTTGTTGACATCCTGGGAGAATAGTGCTTTCCGCACAGCACACTGTGTGAAGCGGACGTCCGCCATTGTGGTTTCACACCTCGGGATGGTAGGAGGAGTGTTCCCCCTGTCGTCAAGAGTCGAGTTTTCCGCAAAGATAGAGCCAAGAAGATCGGCTTTCTCCCTTGCGGAATAGGCCAATGAACCATCCTCCCCGCGCAAAGGTGGAAGTGTCGACCGACAGAAATTACCCTGGACAGCCTTGGCGAGAGACCAGAACGCACGAGAGCCAGATGGCAGGCGTGCCAGTCTCTCGCCAATTCTCCCAACGTAATTCGATTTTGCCAATGCAATTTGCCTCTTAAAGAACCTGGAAGCAGAGGTGTACTTCTTCTTGAGTGAGTCAGAGTTTACATCCTTAGCGGCCTTTGCCCTAGCCCAAGCTTGGTAGCATTCCCGCTTGCGACGATGTGCGTCACGGCAGGACCCACCAAACCAGGGCCGAGACCTGCCACCGACGGGCACCGCTGAGCTAGGAACAAACAATTCCATGCCCTGCAGCACGACGCCGGCAACCGAGTCAGCGCAGGTGCTAGGATCCTCTGACTTGAAGCAAATCTGCCCCCATGGGTAGGATGCTAAGAAAGAGCGCATCCCGTCCCAGTCCGCCGACCTGTAGTGCCAAACACGTCTACCAGATGGAAGTGGTTGCGACGAGATGGTGAGAGGCACCACGCTCCGAACTAGGCAATGGTCCGATGACCCAAGAGGAGCATCGACCCATACCCGAATGGGTTCGGGGCGAGAGGTCAGCAGAAGGTCCAATAAGGAAGGCGAATGGTCTTCCACATCCGGCACACGTGTGGGAGAAGGTACCATCTGCGTCATACCATTGGCGATGGCAAAATCGTGAGCAGACCTTCCCGCATGGTCGGTACGTGTTGACCCAAGCCAGTCAGAGTGGTGGGCATTAAAGTCGCCCAAAACGACAATTTCTGCGGTAGGAATCTGCTCAAGTATTCTGTCAGCGGACACCTGCAGGTGCTCGAAGAGCCGGTCAATTTCCGAATTTCCGCTATGAAAGATGGAAAAATTGTTATTTTTAGTTCAGGGTCCGCACGTTGGTCATGCCTGTTATATGTGTAATATTATATTAATAATAATATTTAAGCTAGGAAATATTTATCTGCTGTAGACTGTTCATCACATGTAATTTAATTTCAATGAAAACAAAAAGATGAAGTTGGTTGTATTTTTTATTGCAGGTAAATAAGTGACATTTAAATTGGTAGCATTATCACAGTATAAGAACAGTAGTTACAAACGTCGCGAACGGTTTGAATGTGTGCGTGCGCGCCGTGCGCCTATCCGCACACACGCACACACCTCGTATAAGGTCATAAATAAGGAATGATAAGACGCTCTCAGTGCGGGCTGTGCCGTGACCGATCGCGTACCTTGATCACGCGCATTGAAGTACAACCGCTCACGTTTGCCTGAATCAATTATTTAGCACTAATTTTAATCATGATTTTGAACAGATGCAAAAAGTATTGCAGTGTAAAACTAAACGCTTTTTAAACTAAATAAATACGTTTACATAAGGATGAGAATTTACTTAACTTCATCTGCTAACCATAAAGCGTTTCGAATATGCAGAAACTATATTATATAAATAAAAACCAAGTGCTGTTCCATCATACTAAAAGAAAAATATGTACTTATGTCTATTACTAAGAAAAAAAATAAGTAGTAACGACTGACAGCCCTTGCGCCAGCGCGAAAGTAGGCAAAAAACTCGTCAGGCGGCCTTAAATGTCCTTCTGTTATCTGTTTACCGTGGCATTATAGTGTCTATTTGTTTTCGTTCAGTAATTGGATCTGAACAGAATATACCTAGATTTAGTAGTTATACCATACATTTTTTTACTTGTAAGTAAATTACATGTCAAATTATTTCCAGTAAAAATTCATATGTACCTTACATATGTATTTTTACCATACAAGTTTTTTAATCTTCTTTGGTGAAGTAATTTTAATCAAATACATACGAATAAATAGTTTTTTTACTGTTTAATGCAAGTATTTTCGTAAAGGACGAGTTTATTATCAGGAGTCGATGGTGTTTGAGTTCAACGAAACGTACTGCTGCTGCTGCATAAGCTCTGGGTCCTCGGAGACGGTGATCAAGCTGCCCGCGTCCGGGTTCGTGCCGGGCCAGGTTGTGCCCGTCGAGATCGGCTGTAACACCCTGGGATCCAGTGTAGAGATTACCGAAATCAGCTTCCGTATTGAGAAGGTACTACTTTATTTGTTCTAATTTCTAAATGTGCTGGTCCAAAGTTGACCCAGAGTGGACGGCAACGTAATGGTGGTAACCATTTGTTCACTTTTAACCACATATGATGTCACCATTAAAGTGAAATCCCGGGTATACCTAGAAAATATGAGCAAAAATAATATTGGTGACCCTCGACAGAACACGCCTCATTCTGGACTTCATCATCATCACTCCCCACCACGCCAGCCAGCTTCAAGGCCCCACACGGCAGCATTCCGACTCACTGGAGCACCTCGCAATCTTGACTCACTGGGACTTCGTGTAACAGTTCCGAATCACTCGGGCTCTCTGGCACTGGCGACTCAAGCAGAAGACTCGAATTACTTCGTGGGGGGGAGTGATGTGGCGGACCAATTAGCGTCACAATTTTGAATCGCGATACTGAATTAACACAGTAAAACGCTGTATATTTAACAACATCTGAAAATGTCTAAAATGGGCATCGGCCAGACTGAGCATAACCCCCACGGTCGATGATCTCCCTTTGGGGCTGCCACTCCACACACCACACACACAATATCAGTTTTTCTATGGTAATGACACACGTGAGATGTATGAAAAACAAAAATGTTGTTATGCATTACATATTATGTTAGTCGGTGTAAGTCATAGGTGCAGTGTTAGCGTTGATATTGTTGGTATACTCGTACATACACGGCTATAATTTCAATGTACAGATGGACGATTTCGGATGTAGGATTTCTTGCGAAAGTTCCGCAATGAGGATCAGTCATGTTTTTTGTCGACAAAAAACCAGTTAATACTGTAAAGAGATTATTTAAATCGGAGCAAAAATTACAAAGATACGGCAATTTTAGTGCATTAGTTCCAAAAACGGGCCCGAGAATGAAACGGGTCGATGTGACGTCATCTGTCGTCGTCACCTCCTCTCTAAACACAACTAATTTATTTAACGTAAACAAATAAACAATGCACGCGAGGCACAAGCGTCAAGAATCGGAGAATGAATACTTATGCAATACCTATTAAGTATGAGTACAATCAAGCCGTTGTCGCACGGATCGCGACAAATGACGTCATCGTAACCAATTCAGCGGAAGCGCGCGTTTCAAACAAGCCGTCCAGAAAAACTTTAATAAATCCACCATTTCTTGACGGATTTTAATAATAAAAAAAATCTTAGTAACTCAATACACACTTAGTAAAACTCAGATTTGCTACTAAGTGATGATCCTTATTGTGGAGGCGGAAACGAGGCTCTGATACTGCTCTAATCTGTACCTACGCCTATCCACCCACAATAGCAACCTAACTACCTTTTGGACCTTGCCCTTTGTAGTCTATAACCACAATTAACATTTGGGAAATTAGCATCTCGAAATGTATGATTAAAAATTGAAGAACCAATAAAGATTTTTCATTAAACAACGAACAAGTACCGAGTCAAATTTTAGTACATAAAACATTTATGTTTCAAAAAGCATGTAACATTTAGTTGCTATTAAAAATATGAATGTTATGCAATAAACAACTTTGAATACCTACATACCTTTTAAATAGTTGAACTACTTTATTTATAATAATTACTAGATATACCCGGCAAACGTTGTTTTGCCATGTATAAAAAATAAATTACGACCGATTCTTAGACCTACCGAATATGCAAACATTTTGCATAAGAATCAGTCAAGCCGTTTCGAAAGAGTGTGTCCTCGAACACTATGACACGAGAACTTTATATATTAGATTCTAAAATTCTTTGCAGTACTATCGTAAAATGTTAACGATCAGAGGACATAAAATATATGTAAACACAGTGTTTACGCGACATAGTTTTCATTTTATACTCAAGATGATTGATTACCTCACATGATTAATGACTGTTCGTTCATATGGGGGCTTCAATGATCATAATCTTCTACTATTTACACAAGCCAACAATAATAATTAATCATTGTGAATATTATCTAGGCGTTCTGGCAGTTCTGCAAATGTTATTTCGATTTAGTATTATATTTGTCTGCGATAAAATTGGGCTACTAAAGTTAGTGAGAAGACATTTGACAAACCGGTGTATCACCTGTCGACCTTATTACCATAGGTTCACAAGTGGTACACCGGCTTGTCGACTAGCGAACAGTGAGAAAATTACATAATTAATGTATTACACATTGATGGTATTTTAATTTACTCGACGGTAGATCCTGTGTACCACATTTCAATCTTATTATTATGACTATAAGGTCCAAAGCTGGTATAATATTGACGAAGTTCCTGCTCGACCAGGTTCTAAACACTCCTCTGCACTGGTACGCCTCAGAATATTTAAACACAAATGAAGTGACCGCAACGACTGAAGACGTGATTGAACTGTGAGTTACGTGAGTATGTGTGCGTGCGCACGATTCAACGGGGCGATTTTCATCTTAGGCCTGATCGAGTGGTAACTTGTTCGATAGTACATCTGAACCCCAATTCTAGTATTTAACTTAGACTTTCCATGAATTATTAATAAATCTTCTTGATATCATAAACAAATTTTTGGAGTTTGGACCAATCAGAACGCGTTAAACGTTGGTTTGACATTTATGAGAATACCATTTTGCTGTTATAACAATATATCGAGACTGCTTCGAAACTGTATTATTGTAAGATTTTATTAGCAGTATCGACCTGGATTGTAG
The DNA here is from genome assembly GCA_037179445.1 of Phengaris alcon alcon. NCBI lineage: Eukaryota > Metazoa > Arthropoda > Insecta > Lepidoptera > Lycaenidae > Phengaris > Phengaris alcon. Next base: position 307,477 of record JAYRCH010000162.1, on the reverse strand, counting down.
GCTACTTTATATAATGACTTGTGGTTTTAAATCGTCTGTAGTAGTATCTTAATTTTAGGGGCATGTGGTTTCAGTACTTTTAATTTTTCAAAGTAAGAGCAAAATTTTTTTACAGACAATAACTTACAACGCGAACAGGAATCCAGCAATTGAGACGGAGAGCGAGAAGTTCGGCAAGACCATCACTGGCCCCGTCACATCCGACTCGCAGCGCAACTGGACCTGCAACCTCGATATACCGGACGTGCCAGTGGGGAGTCTGGATACATGCAAGTTCATCGACATACAGTACAACTTGCAGGTAAATGTGAAGTAATTTTTTGCAACCGTACTTGTAATCTTGATCAAGCCTAGTATGACTTGCCAGTGGGCAGCTTAGGGTGGTATTACATCTATCAAACATCCTTGTCCAATATGTATTTGATCTAAGAAATAATTGGATGACTTCATCTAAATATCTTTGCAAATAAACAGGGATATTAGATACATATACAAAGGAAAGAGAAAGAGACAAGAAATTTGATCAAATATTGGATATCCAATGTTTTCCCTTTCCCTTTCGTTTGCATCTGTGTCTCCTTTCCTTGTTCATTTGATGAATAGTATAAAAAGTATGTCCAACTTCTTAGATGACATTATGTACAGTTGACGGCAGATCCGCTCTACCGCTTTTGAAGCTTATTGCCGAGTTGTAAGGTCGAAAAGTTGTACACCGGATGTGTCTTCGACATTGGACAAAGATCTTTGTTAGATGCAATACCACCCTAAGATAAGTGCCAGTTCATCGATATTAAATAATAGGAGTGCATAAACGCTAGAAGTCATCGCTCTAGTGTACGGCCCCAGTATTGCTGCTGTCTTCGTAAGGGGTGTGAACGACACTACTCAATTAAGGACTCAGTAGGCGGAACGCGACACCTATCGGGGGTAAGCGTCATCAACAACGTCATCGCAGGAGGCGTGCATTACTGCGCTTACGCAGGTCTAGTCACACTGGACGGAAAGCATACTTGTTCCGTGACGTCGATTGCCACCAGTTTACATTGACCTCTCGTACTATTGACTATTACCCCGCATACGTTAAAAAGGGATAGTTTTCCTTTTAATTATTTACACTCCTACCTGCTGTCTGTTATCCTGGTACTCAAGAGTAACAATAATGCCGCTCAAAAGAACGCCAACTAAAAATAAGAAGACTGATGATAAACTTGTGTCTAATATATCATCTACTGAACAGATAGTGCATACAGACAACTAAATTTCTATGCGAAACGAAAGGTGTCGAGACCAGATGGAGGACTCATTTTCAACACAGCTTGACGACTTCCAAGTCGAAATTAGATCTCTTCTAACATCTTTCAATTCTTCGCAATCGAATGAGCTGAAAAATCTGACAGCTCAATTAAAAGAAATCCAACAAACAAATCAAAATATTGAAATTTCAGTACAATATCGTACATCACAAAACGAAGAATTTAGACAACGAATTGTTGAACTGGAAACACAAGCAAAGAAAGACCGAAACTATATTGCTATTTTGGAGAATAAACTAGAAGACATGCAACTAAATAGCCGTAAATCCAGCATCGAAATCAGAAATGTTCCAAAGTTGTCCAGTTAAAACAAAGAAGATCTCATCAATATGGCCGTCAATCTTTTCAAATCAGTTGAGTGCAACATTCTAAAATCGGACATCAATGATATTTACATACTGAAACCGAAACCTGGTCACTCGAAAGATACTCCCATAATAGTAGAATAGTTTTTTTTTTATTAAATAAGGGGGCAAGCGAGCAAACGGGTTACCTGATGGTAAGCAACTACCGTCGCCCATGGACACTCGCAACATCAGAAGAGCTGCAGGTGCGTTGCCGGCCTTTTAAGAGGGAATACGCTCTCTTCTTGAAGGTTTGCAGGTCGTATAGGTCCGGAAATACTGCTGGTGACAGTTCGTTCCAGAGTTTTACAGTGCGCGGCAGAAAGTTACGCGAAAAGCGCACGGTGGAAGACTGCCACTCATCAAGGTGATGAGGATGGTATGTTTTTCCCGTGGGACGATGGTGAAAAGTTGCAGGTGGTATGATTCCGAACAATTCCTCAGAGCACTCCCCGTGATACAACCGATAGAGGATGCAGAGTGAAGCTACATCTCGGCGTAATTCCAAGGGGTCCAAGCTGTTTGAAACACTATGGCAGTCAACAATTCGAGCGGCCCTTCGTTGGATACGATCCAGAGGGAGCAGTTGGTATTTTGGCGCCCCTGCCCAGAGATGAGAACAATATTCCATATGAGGCCGAACCTGCGCCTTGTAGAGTTGTAGGCGTTGGTCCGGACTGAAGTACTGTCTCGCTCTGTTAAGAACACCAAGCTTCTTCGAGGCTAACTTGGCCTTACCCTCTAGATGATATCGGAACTGGACTTCGCTCGATATGCTGACGCCAAGTATCTCAATGCTAGGGGAGATGGTTAAAGATGTGCCCTCGAAACGAGGATATACGACCATTGGTGACTTTTTAGTGGTGAACGCGCAGACTTGTGTCTTGGCGGGGTTGAATTGGACTAAGTTACGTCTACCCCATTCAGAGACTTTCTCCAATGAATTCTCTATTTTAGACACAAGTTCGTTTCGACTCTCAATGACATTTAGCCGAGAAATATTGGGGGAGCCGGTATATACAGCATCACCTGTACTATCATCCGCATAGCAATGAATGCCGTTGGTCTGTAACATGTCATTGATATGCAGTATGAATAGGGTAGGCGATAGCACACAGCCCTGAGGGACACCAGCATCAACAGACTGAGTTTCCGAGCATTCGCCGTCAACTACGACCTTTATGCTTCTATCTGCTAAGAAACTAGTGACCCACTTACATAATTTCTCGGGCAGCCCGTATGATGGTAGCTTTGATAGCAGCGCTTTATGCCAAACCCGATCAAAGGCCTTCGCAATGTCCAAACTAACAGCCAATGCCTCTCCCTTCGACTCAATTGCCTGAGCCCAACGATGAGTTAGGTACGCCAAGAGATCACCGGCCGAGCGACCCTTACGGAACCCGTATTGTTTGTCGCTTAGTAATCCCTGGCGTCCAAGTATCGAAGAAGCTGGCTATTGATAAAGGATTCCATTATCTTCGAGAAGAGAGAGGTTATAGCGATTGGTCTGTAGTTGGAAGGATTTGAGCGATCACCTTTTTTGGGGATCGGGTGCACCAAGGCTGTCTTCCAAGAAGCCGGGACGATGCCAGAAGAGTAGGAGAACCGAAAAAGACGCGTCAAGACCGGAGCCAACTCTGGAGCACACTTTTTCAACACAATAGGAGGGATTCCGTCAGGCCCACTCGACTTTTGGATATCAAGGGAACGGAGGGCTTTTCGCACTGAGCGCTGATGAAACCGAATATCCGACATGATGCTCGTGCATCGCGGTATGGTCGGCGGTTTCTTCCCCCCTGTCATCCAGGGTCGAGTTTGACGCAAAGAGCTTGCCCAGAAGATCGGCTTTGTCCTTTGCGTCCTGGGCTAACGATCCATTTCCTACGCGTAGGGATGGTAGGGTTGGCTTGCAGAAATTTCTTTCAATAGCTTTGGCCAGAGACCAGAATGCACGGGTTCCCGAGGGGAGGCGCTCAAGTCTCTTACCAATTCTATTGACGTGCTGTTTCTTTGCCCGAGTGATCTCTTTCTTGAGGGACCTAGAGGCAAGGTTGTACTCCTTTTTATATGTGCTGGTATTTAAATCCCGAGCAGACACTGCATTGGCCCATTCAGCCATACTTAAGAACAACTTACTAAAATTAGCGAAAACCATTAATATTAGACACAAAAATAGTAAATTAAATTCTAAACACGTTGGACAAGGGAAGTGACTAATTATAATAATTTATTTGTGTAACAAATTAACTTATACTCTAATGTGCGCAGTTTGTTCTATATTTTCAGCTCATTATTCGATTTTTGTACATTTAAAGTCGAATGCTTCTACATTTACATATAAAACAATACACTCTACAAGATAACGTAATATTTACACTCTAGGTACAGTTTCATTATATAACATTTACTTATATTATTCCTCTGCTCATCACTAAACAATCATTTTTTAGCATAAAATTAACTTGTACCATAATGTGCGCAGTTTGTTCCAAATTTTCAGTTAATTTTTCTATTTTTATACATTCAAACTCAATGCTTATAAATTCATACGAGGCATGCCTTTTAAGTTTTGTCGTTTGAAAAAAAAAACACAACTAGAACCTTATAGTACTTTTTATTGTTTTTCAAAGTATTCACCACGTAGCTTAATACACTTCTCCATTCGTTCAAACCAGTTATTATAACATTTATTCCACTCTAAAGTGGGGGTGTTCAAAATGGCTGACTTGAAAGCGTCGACTGCTTCTTCACCAGACTGGAACCTTTGACACGAAGACTTTTCTTAATTTCAGGAAATGTAAAGAAATCGTTAGGGCTTAGGTCAGGACTGTATGGAGGATGGTCAAGAATTTCTACTTTTTCCTGCTTCAAATACTCAATCGTTTGACGAGCGCTGTGTTAGCTTGCGTTGTCGTGGTGCAGGATGATGTGTCGCTTTGGGTTAGATTTTCGAAGCTCGGCGATGACTTGTGGTAAACAAACTGTGGTATACCACTCTGCATTAATCGCTCTACGATCTTCAAGTGCAATAGTCGCAACATGACCGGTTTTTCCAACGAACGTGGCCACCATCTTCTTTGAAGTGCTCGAGAACGAACAACTTTAGTCGGCTGTGGCTCGTCTTGAAAGACCCAGATTGTTGTTTGTAATCAGGATCGTAGGCATAGATCCAAGGTTCGTCACCACTGATGATGTCGTAGACGTGATTTGACTCTCCTCGGTTGAACCTTTGCAGAGTTTTCTTACACCATCTGACGCGAGCCGCCTTGTGATCGTCGGAAAGCAGATGCGGTAAAATGATGCGGTCCAACGGCAAACTAGCTTTCTCACACCAAGCGTTTCATGCAAGATCTTCTGAATGGTTGACCCTGAGATGCGTAATAGAGCCTCTATCTCTCGATAAGTCACATGACGATCTTCGAGAATTAGTTGTCTCACAGCAATGATGTTATCTTCAGTGAAGGCGGATTTTGGGCGTCCTTCGCGAGATTTGTCACTAACACTAGTATGTCCAGGCTGTAATTCTAAATACCAGCGTTCGACAGTCCGCAGACATGGGGCTTCATCACTGAACACGGATGTTAGCTCTTCAAAACACTGAAGCCGTGTCAGGCCTCTTCTAACGTTGTAGAAAATTATTGCACGAACATTTTCCTTAGAAAGATTCATTTTCGTACGTGACCTGACAGATTCCAATCGATGCTGTGACTAAACAATAGCATTAATTCTAATACTTTCAACTGTTTTGAGATTCAAAATTTAAACACATTCGAATATAGAACAGTTCCAAATTCAAAATTGGCGGGAAATATGGAAACGACAACTTTAACGGCATGCCTCGTATATAAAACAATGCACTACAATATAACATAGTATTTAAACTATATTTACAGTTTCACTTTAAAACATTTGCTTTTATCATTCCTCTGCTCATCACTAAACAATCATATTTAAGCATAAAATTATTAATGAACTTATTGTACAATAGGTTGAAACAGCAAAGTAACATTTATTTCATATTTTTACATATAATGCCTTTCTTTATGTTTACTTTCTTAAATATTGATAAATTGGCTTATGACAGATAAACTCAATAATTTAAGTGATATAGATAGTCTAAATATTGCACGCACGATAGAATGCAATTGCCATGATATGTCTCGTCACTTGACTATTGACAAAAACGATCTCACTAATATTTCTCAAAATATAAGATATATCTACCGCAACCTTGACGATTTTCTTATAATAATTTCATCTCTGTCTTTTCTCCCTGATATATTAGTATTGACTGAATGCAGGTTAAGCCAAAATAAACCAGTACCTCAAGTACAAAATTACAACACTTTTTTAACTACGTGTCATTTGAACCAAAACGATGGAGTAGTAGTTTATATTAAAAAATCTATATCAGCTATGGTAACGGAAATAAAACTTTATCAAGCATCCAGTCTCCAGATCGATGTGCTTAACCTTTAGGTAGTGACGTGGTTTGGATGATTCATAAATTCATAAATGGTAAATGGTGACGTGACGTTTTATAGACGTCTACGCAATTTAGCTCAAAAGTATGATCTTAATTATTATTAGACATTTTTTTCTATATAATCAAAATAAAAATCCTCTTTTTAATGCTATAGACTAAAATTAAATCCAATTTAAGCATTAATCAACATTTATTAGGATATTTGGCAAAAGTTACGAAAAAATCACATTCTATAGAAGATGAACTTCTTAAGTGTTATGAAATAAACAAACAGACTTATTGTTTAACAAAACATAAAATTTCTTACTTCTTCAACTTAATTACTAAAACAAAATAGGAACTATGACAGAATTAGTCTTCAAAATTCAGTATTAATCAGTACAGTCGCTGCAGATTGTTTTAGAACAACCCAAGCATATAGGCTTATGACATGTCACGCATTTGTACTTTGTGCGTCGCTTCAGCCTTGCTGGACACACCTTACAAGTCTTTTTGACATTTTCTCCAACAACTGATTCAATGCGGCTAGGTTCTGGTGGTAAATCTCCGCCAAGAATCCGTTTCATTGTCAGTCTTAGCTCTCTTGGAAGACGGTCATTGTAGACTCGTCGTTGTAAATGTGGCAAAACTAATTCACGGGCAAGATCCTGTAAAAATCGTCCTCTTGATATATCTGATACATTGGCACACTGCCTATAAAGCACAAAGGCATTCACTCCGCTCAAGTCTAGCAATCTAAAAAAAAAATGCTAAAGGCCATCTGCGAGTGCGGCGGCTACAGGAATAGTTTGAACATTTTTTGTCAACTTCATCAACCCCACCCTTTGTCTTATTATACTCCATTATGATGACCGGTTTTTTGGTATGAGGATCAATTTCGGACGTGTGATGCATGGACGAAATCAGTAAAACTGCTTTAGATTTCTTGGGAACATAGGAAACCAAGGTAAAGTCTTTTGTAAATCCATGCAATGCTGTTTCTGGTTCTCTTGTTTTGGACGCTTGAAATTCAGGTGGAATGTGACGTTTATTTTTTTTTAGAGTTCCAACATAAGTCAGCCCTCTCTGTTTTAGCTCCTCCATTAGCTCATATGAGCTGAACCAGTTGTCAGCAGTGATGTTACGATTGGTGTTCTCAAAGTCTTTACAAAGTCGCAGAACTGACTGTGTAGGAATTGCAAACTTTTTGTCATCTTCTGGTAAACCTAAACCGTCCGATTCCTTGCCACAGTAGATATAAGCATTATAGACATAAAATGTCTCAGCATCACAAACCAACAAAATTTTAAGGCCGTACTTTGCTGGTTTTTTGGGCATGTAAATTACAAACTTGCATCGGCCTCTAAAGGGAACAAGCATTTCATCTACGCATAAGTAAGCACCGGGTACATAAACTTTTTGCAATTGGATATAAACTTGTTAAATATACCCGAAATTGCTGCCAGTTTGTCAGTCTCTAGTCGTTTCTGTCTGGTTTTTACATCGTCAAAGCGAATGCAGTTCAAAAGTGTAAGAAATCTGTACTGGGACATAACTGCACGAAATATCTCTCGGTCTGAACCATCTGTAGCAAATATATATTTGGCATTTTCATGGTTAGATTTGAAGACTGATGAGTAAAATAATAACCCGAAGAAAGCATGAGTAAAATAATAACCCGAAGAAAGCCTTCATTTCTTCTGCGTCCGTGTTGCGAAGCTCAGGTTTTTCCTGATTTTTATATTTTACTCGAATCTGGGCAAGTTTTTTGTTCGTATATTCAATTATTTCATCAGTAATATCGTCATCCATAAAATATCTCCACAAGGCTTCTAGGTTGGTGAATGCTCTAGGCTGTGATCTAGGTATGTCAACCATGTTGTGGGTTAGTGAACGACAGTTACGCATCACTGGTTCATCGCTTGACCATTTAAAACCGTTCTTACCTATGTAGTATCTTGGGTTTCTTTGGGATTCTGTGTTTAGATTATCTTGTGGGGGTATTGGAGGTAGACCCGAATCTTGCATCGCTACTGAACTGCTGGGTAATGTTTGTTGTTGAGATACCTGAGTTTCTTCATCCTCAGATTGTTCTGAAGCTGAGTCATGATCACTTTGCAAACAGAAATCTGGATCCACTTCTTCATCATCCACATCACTGAAATCTCGCTCCAACTCATCCTTTATCCACTGACTTAGGGTCTTTTCATTTGTCGAAGTATTCAGTGCAACTCGCTTTCGCTTTCGACTGTTTCCTGAAGGTCCAGGTAGATCCATATAAAATAATAACGTACACAGTGAGGTGACGAATAAGAGACAGAAAAAAATACACTAATACTGAGGTGACGTCTAATAAATCATATACGCAAATACTGACCTCACGTCTCAGGGACACCAAACGGTCATACAGGTACAGGTGTTGCTGCCACGAGCGCGAGCACTCGACTGACCGATCACGCCACCGAAACCCGAAGGTAGAGGGAGGGGCGGTGGCGTCTTTAAAAAATTAACGGCACAAGACTGTTTTTTGCATCGAGGCCGTCTGTGAGACCCCCACGTCACTACTTAAAGGTTAACAATATTATAGTCTGCATATACCGATCTCCATCAAATAGTAATACGAATAATTTTGTTGACTCCCTTTGTTCTCACTTGGATACTATAAATTTCCATAAGAACATTATAATAACAGGGGACATTACCATCAATATTGCATCAAAACTAACCGAGTCAACTCAGGAGTAAAATAATAAAACCTACTTATCTTAATTCACTCTCTACGTACGGCATACTTGCAAGTCATACTCTACCAACTAGGGAAAAAAGCAGCTTAGACCATATTATGCTAAAAATTAACAAGAAATGGGCCACAGCAGCAGCTATCGCTATTCTACAAACAACTGTAACTGACCACTTTGCTACTCTCCTTTATCTTTCAAAATTAAAACCAACGTACAATGTGACTAGAACAAGGTGAACCTTGACAAGTCTGTATGTGATTTGCGCCAAAAAAATCTTTCTGAATTACTAACCTATAATGATCCTAATTTTTTGACGAATCGTCTTATATGTAAATTAACTGAAATACTAAAAGATAATACTGAAAATATAAGAATTCCAAAATCTAAGATTATACTCAAGCCCTGGGTCACCCCTGACATGTTGCGCTGCATAAAACATAGAAATAAACTACAGTTAGATTTAAGAATGGATACTTACAGTAAAATATTAAAAATTACTTATATACGATATAGAAACCACTGCAATTATTTAATAAAAAAACTTAAGCGTCAATATGAAAGGGAATTTCTAAGTCTATTAATAATAATAAAACATTATAGAATAATATAAAAAATATTTCATACAATAGCAAATCTTAAGTGTGACAATAATAATGCATTAATTAATCTTAAAACAAATCCAATTGACTCTATGAACTTTATCAATAATTATTTTTCAAATATTGGCAAGGAACTTGCTCAAAATATACAAAGTACCTTCTCTATGAACAATATTTTAAATACTAAGAACGCTTCAGCAACAATTAATTCCATTGTGCTATTGGAGGCTGATGTTAAATAAGTCAAAACAACAATTTTGAATTTAAGATCCAATAGCGCACCGGGCTGGGATAGCGTTCTTCCAATCAGCTTCCTAAAACATGCTATAGACGAAATTGCTCCAATAATAACTCACCTTGTAAATATCTGTTTCCAGAAAGGTATCTTTCTAGATTCACTAAAAAAATCTATTATCACCCCGGTTTATAAAAGTGGTGATAGAGCTGATGTTGGCAATTATAGGCCAATATCTGTTTTACCTGCTATTTCAAAAGTTTTGGAAAGACTACTTAATGTTAGACTTCATGATTACCTGAACGAATATGATTTGATATCCTCCTCACAATTTGGCTTTATGCGCGGTAAATCAACTGAAGACGCAGTAATGACACTTAGTCAAGTTGTGACGGAGCAGGTTGATAAAGGACATAAATAGCTGGCAGTTTTCCTGGATCTTAAAAAAGCTGTTGACACCGTTTCTATACCCATCCTAATACAAAAATTAGAAAACATGGAATCAAGGACACCGTTCTCTCTCTATTTACATCCTATTTATTTGGCAGAATGCAAAGGGTCAAGCAGCATATCAGTGAGGACACTATAGTTTCACACGGCGTTCCTCAGGGTAGTTTGCTAGGGCCAACACTATTCCTCATTTATATTATAATAAAGAATGCCAACATCCTGGCGTATGCTGACGATACGGCAATCGTGTTTACCGGAAAAAATTGGACTATTTTAAAACAAAATGTAGAGCATGGAATGATGCAAGTGGCTAATTGGTTGACAAACAACCCGTTGACCTTAAACACAAGCAAAACTAAATATATCTGTTTCAGCCTTCAAAACCGCATGCAACCTGACTCTAACTTTAACAAAAGGATCCATACTTGCCGATTTGAGATATCACCGACTTGTTGTAACTGTCCCCTTATTGAAAAAGTTGATAAAATAAAATACTTAGGCGTGATAGTCGACCAAAGATTATCATGGCGCCCACATCTTGAACAGGTAGCTAGTAGAATTAGAAAATTGAATTGGATTTTTAAAACAAGTAGCACTTAGACAAGTTGCACCTGTAATACAATCTAGTGGACGTCATCTACCGCGGTATATTCTTCAGGAAATATATGTAGCTTTGGCAGAATCGATTTTAATCTACTGTATTCCTGTCCGTTGTTACCTGATACAGGCCTACTAGGTGACTTCGATTTCTCTTTCTTACTTTTGTAACCGTTTTTTTTAAGGAAATAAAGAAAAGAAAAAGAAATCTAGTGGCCCAGTGGATAGATTAATTTTTTGATTTATATAAAGTTATTTTCTTTTTCAGCAGCTTAGTACTTGTTTTATGAAAAGAAAATTACTTGGGGTGTGAAATCCCTATATACTATTTATATTTATACCAAGAAAAATAATATATATTTTTTTAACTAAAAGTTAGTTATTTAGGAGAATATTACCTTATGTAATAACAGCCTATGTGGTCTAGTTTTTTAGAGCTTGGCTCTCGACTCGGGGGTCGTGGGTTCGATTCCCGCGTTGGAACAACAAAAGATGTTGTTTCCAAGTTTGCTTAGGATAATGCAGGCTGGTCACCTGATTGTTTGACAAGAAAGATGATCCATGCGGCGGATGGGCAATTAAAATTTGGTCCTGCTCCTGACGCCATCCAGTCGTGTCGGTTATCCGTCCCACTGGGTTTCGAGAAAATAAGAAGAGAGAGTGTTCTTGTGTACTACGCACACAGTTGGGCACTATAAAATAACTCCTGCGTTGCTAGCCTGGTTTCAATGAAAACCGGCCACCGTCACCGACATTGGTGTGGGGAGCTATAATCTTCTGTCAATCGCAGGTTAAAATCGTGCCCGACGGATGCCACGAAGTCTCGGAAGACTCCCGTCGTATCGTCATCGGCAACATACCTCTGGCCGCCTTCACGGATCACTCTCAGAACGTGACGAAAATAATTACTGGACCCGTAACTAGCCAACCATTGTCAAATGCTCCTAGCCCCTATCCTAACTCTGCTCCGTATCCGGGAAACACTCCGTACCCTGGTGGAAATCCTCCTTACCCTGACGGAAATTCCCCCTATCCTGGGGCCAACCCACCATACCCGAGTAATACACCATACCCCGGTGGAAACTTGCCTCCAGGCGGTAACTCACCTTATCCGGTCGCTAACCCACCCTACCCCGGAGGAAACCCACCCTACCCCGGAGGAAACCCACCCGGACCTACGTCACCCTACCCAGGTGCCAACCCACCTTATCCCGGTGCTAACCCACCATTCCTTGGAGCGAACCCACCCTACCCTGGGGCAAACCCACCCTATCCTGTAGCAAACCCACCTTACCCCGGTGCAAATACGTCACAACCGCCCTATCCTGTGGGAAACCCAGCTCCAGGTGCTAATCCACCCTACCCAACAGTGACTCCATACCCCCCTACTACCCAGATTGTCCAACCTCCACAGAATATGGCCTATCAGACCAGCCCCAATTTTGGACTGAGGACGGGTACAGTTGGCTTCACCGTGCAGCCTCCAGAAATGCCCTCCCTGCCTAATCCAGTAAGTCCATAGGTGATACTCATATTATATAGCCTAATGATGTATATAGAAAACCAAGGCATGTTGCAAAAAATTCACCAAACTTCATTGAATTAATAATTATGATAAATGTGAAATCTTCGAGATTAAGGCCACTGTCTGGAATCCGTAAGGCCGGGGAAAATTAAGAGCACTGAAAATAGAACTCTGCGCTAGTAACATAGAGCTTAAAAATCGAACACACAAGTGTCAAGTCCAGTGTCAATGCCAAATCTGACAACTCGACAATCCGTGTCGAGTTGTCAGTCAGTGTTCGGTTTTCAAATCTATTGCGTAAGTCCAGAGATCTATTTTCAATGCTCTGAATTTTCCGGTCTTCTTTATTCCGTACAATATAGTCACAGCCTAAACCCAGCCTTAAACATCTCAGTTTTTCGTAGTGTTGCTGCTACAAAAAAGTTAATCACCTTTAGTGCAGGATTTTATATTACTGGTCAGGCTTTAATTTAAGTGTCAATCAGGCATTTTGTATCAAATATTATTAAATAATTAAGTCACCCAGTAAGTAAAAAATTTTATTACTATTGGTAATTTTTTTTATTGCAGCCACCTGCTAACCCGTATGCCACCGCTAGCGCTCCTCCCGAGTAATCACTGAAGGGGCAGCAAAGTAAGTTAATAACATACTAGCTACGAGCCTATTAATTAGGTAGCTTCGCGGTACTTTAGAACACGTATTAACAAGCCGTATTAAATAAGTATTTAAATTAAGACTTAAGTCCGCTGTTGGTTGACATAAAGTCGAAAATTTTACATAATAATAATTATTGTACTTATATAATAATATGATTTGAAATGAGTTTACAATGTTATTAACAGACAAATAATTTTTCATTTTTTCAGGTTGTAAGCTATTTTATAATCTTCATAGCTTACACAACTCCTACGGGGAAACGAGCACAAAAATTTGGATCCAATTACAAAAAAAATAAACAATATTACGTACCATTACATACGTTAATACTTAATACATAGTAATATAATAATATATGGTGCATAATAACCTCAATGTACAATAATTTTACATAAAACTATTTTTACAATGATAAGATTTTTACCAACTTTTAATTTACATGCTGCTTCGCACGCCGTAGACGGTTTCGCTTTAATATTTAATAATGATTTTATATTATTTGCAATATTTATTAAAGAGCGAAGCGCGATATTCTACAAGCGAAGCAAGATATTTAGGTGAGGGAAGCGTGATATATACAATATGCGAAGCAGATTTTAAACAACTTTTCTCGGTGCCTCATCTCATACATTTTACTTACAAACTGTATTATTTAACTTACGATATTTTAGATAAGAATTTGTTACATTGTTATTTGTATGAAAAAAAAAACAGAAAAAGTAAAATTTTAAATGAAAATATTATGAATTATTAGGAATGTTGATTGAAAAGTGTGTTAATGGCTTAACTTTTCAATACAAGTGTCAAAAATTCAATAAGTATTATATACTTACACATAGTGTTAAGAGTAAAAGCTTATTAATTATTTTGAGTAAGTTTTTAAATTTTATAGCATTTTTACTAATAATTCTTATGATTACTTTATAAGCCAACTCCAATTTATGTGGTGGATATAATATTTGAATTTTATGCTTTTTATTTAAATATTTTATATTGAAACATGTTAAAGTTTCTTCCATTATGTTTAATATGAGAGATATCTGTAATAATTAGTAGATCTGTCATATTTGTAGAATAATTTTTATTTTATAGTTTTCGCACAAAAATATTATAAAGTGACATATATTTTCTTATATATTTACCTGAAAAAATGGAAATTAATACATATGGTTAAAGTTGTGCGTTTATAGGCTTACTTTGACTACCTCAATAGAACAATAATTTTTCTGTCCATTTTTAATAATCATTGGAAGTCAGTTGAAAAGTTACCAGTTTTTAATTTAAGTTCACCCAACAGTTAGACTGTTTTAATATGTTTCGAACATTCCCGCAACAAGCGGATTCCCGCCATAAAATTAAAAAATTCATTTTCATATAATTATGATTTTATTAAATTAAGATACATAACAGGACTTAGGGATTAACTATATCAAGTACTAATTTTACCAACGCCTGTTAGTGTTAATCGTTTGTCAAAATATCATACCTTCTCTTTCATTAACACGAAGAACAAGAAAGACAACATGATATTTAATCAACTATTACCTTTAATAGGCGTTGGTGAAATCGGGACTTAATCAGGAAGGTGCTTCGTCTTTATATTTTAATGTATGTTATGAAATATATTTTTTTAGTTTTGCTTGTTTATAAGTCTTATTATTTAAGGAATCGAAATTTTTCAGCATGAGTACAAAATGTTTAAAATAAGTATAGATTTATGCTTTTACAGCATTGTACATTTAAAATTAGCTTCTGAAATGTCGGAATATGATTAAAAATACAGATAAGTGTGATATTTCACTTTATGTACTATGGTCGATGGTCCGTGTCGTAATAGTCTTTGTTAATTCGGTGCTTTTTATATAGTAATAAATAGTTGCTTAAGTATGGCCATGTATGACTTCGGTATGTTACTTTTCATTTGTCAAGATATTAACAGGGTTGATTTAAAAAATGTTCCCTCTTTAGTGTAACCGTATGTTAGATTGTTATAGTTTTGTTGAATTCTAATTATAATTCCAAGCAGTAGAATGTTTACCTTCCCATGTTTCTACTGATCGCTAAAAGATGTTACACAATTGGTATTGCAGAATATGCCGAGTGCCTTAAAAACTAGTTCCTGCCTCAAAGGCTAGATGAACAATGTTTATTTGTTGAAAACAATCTAATAGGTAAGTATATCCTTTGTGTAAAAATATTATACAGGTTGTTATTGTTGTTACAGAAGACATCAGATATCCATTAAATACATCTACATAAATAGCTTAACTTTTTGATGTTAAACTTCTTTACGCACACCTGAGTGTTACGATAAGTGTGATCGGGCGAGGTGAACGGAAGTTGAGAGGGAGATGTAAGTAGTGAAGATAGAAAGAGAGAGTTACGTTTCGTAAATTACTGTAGGGGCAAGAGAGAGCAGTTTCTTTCTCCCTTCCTCTCATAGCCAATGCATGATAAAGAGATTTTTACTTCATCTCTTCATTATAATCTCCATCAGTAAATAAAAATCATAGTTCGCTTAGGAAATATACCCATACTACCTGACCTGCTGCCGTATTATGAACTTAACTGACAAGTGGGAATGGGCGCTATATTTTGACGTTTGACCTTTTTTAATGCAATTTTAAAAGTTCTTATGTTCAAAAGTTAAATTTAGACATTTTAACTTTTTTAATTGTGTTTTAAAAAGTTCAAACGTCAAAATTAAGCCCATTCCCACTTGTCAGTTGAAGTTCATAATAGGGCTGTCCATGGGTAAAAAGTGGTCACGTAGTATGGACTGTTCCCTTATATGCTCGGCTTTCAGTGTCCTAGTGTGTAAGGCCCTATAAAATGTGCCTTTTCAGAGATGCGTAGTCTGGTGGTATTTCGTCCTAACTTGTGCCATATTATACCTAATAATAAGAATCTTAATATGAACTTGTAATTTTTATGTCACAAACATTGTAATCAGGGGTTGAAAAAATATTTATAATGATTGGGCATGGGCATCATTTCAGAGCCTTTCCAAAAGATTTTGTTCTTCAGTAATTTTCTTGTAGAAGAACATGTAGGCTGTGATTTGCGAAGTTAGTAAAATACTCTGCCACTAAAAGTAGAACTTTGTTTGTTGTAAGAAAATATTTTTTATTAACAATTTAAGTCTATAATACATGTCTGTAATGTAATGTACGAGTACTCTCATTTAAGATAACATTTATTAAATTTTAAACATTATTTTTATGACATCAATAAAAGTAAGTATATTTAATTGATATTGTGGTTTTATTGCTTTACAACTCTACATTCAATGAAATTCCTAATTTTTCAACAAAATTTAATGGACTTAAACGTCCTTTTTATTCATCATGATGAAACTTAACATAGGTACGGTTAACGATACGATGCCTTTGCTTTGGGTTTTGCTATAGTCTTTAGTTCAGCACTAGATAGCAAGGTAAAGCTTGGATTAAAACTAGTAGGTAATTAACCTGTAGGTATTTATTTTATAATAATTTATGTACACGCAATAAAGAATTCTTAGAATACAATTTAGTACAAAGGTCCAACTTTTCCCATTTGGAATTTCTTCTATAAAAACTGATATATACTATAATAATATTATAATATATAATGCATATAAGATAATAAGTATTATAAGTTAAGAAAAGATTCATCGTAAAAGATGATGAATCTTGCACTTTCGAAAACATTTTTGAGACTGAATATAATTTTTTTACTGCCAAGTTCTCGTACCTATCTAAAAAAATCGATGTGTCAAATTGATAATAAAATTCTCTGCTGACATCTCACATCTGTCATTTGTGTAAAATTGTTTGTAATTTCTGCATTGTAGAATTGGATTGGAACGATGAATTACTGAACCACGTTGTTGTTTATTGCAGAAAACTTTAATAAACAAATTAAAATGGGTAAACTCGATGTAGCTATGTTGCGGTACCTCACAGCAGAAGATTTTCGTGTGCTCACTGCTGTAGGTATTCCAAATTACATTTTTACTTTCATCATTTGTGGTTAGAATAGCTAGTGATTAATGTTTTGACTCAAATTCTAGGTTGAGATGGGTATGAAGAACCATGAGCTAGTTCCTGGTTCCCTAGTTGCATCTATTGCTAACTTACGACACGGAGGAGTTCATAAATTGATGAAAGACTTGTGTAAACACAGGCTGTTGACTTATGAACGTGGTAAACATTGTAAGTATCGCTGTTTCTATGCTTTAAATAGGTTTGTTAAACTCTCATACTTTTTAAGGTATACACAAGAAGTCATGTTACTTCTAAGATGTAGGTGCATCAATAATTGACAAACATAGGACTTTGTAGGTCAAGATGCCCTCTAAAGTAAATGTTTTTTTCTAGTATATTTTGATTTTAAATTGAAGGTGTTCTAACAACAGTTACACACATACATGACCCATCAGACCTTAGGGAACATACGCATATTACGTGACTTACCCATTTTTAGGGTTCCGTAACACTTAAGGAACCCTTGTAGTTTCGTTCTGTCCATCCGTCTGTATGTGTCCTGTATGTGTGTCCTCTGGCATCTGTAATTATGAATATAAATAGATAAAATTGGGTATAGTCAAATATTGTATAGATCTCGGTTTTGGCATCATAAAATTTAAAATAATTTTACATTTTAGGGGTGGCTCTCTATACATGTGAAGTGGGGATGAAAAATATTTTTTCATTCTAACCCATTGTGTGGGATATCATTGAATTGGTCTTTTAAAATATAGGCAAGGTTTCATACATGATTTAGGAAAATTATTTTGAATGAAATCGGATAGCAACTTTTGAAGTAATTTGAAAAAGTTACAGAACCCTCCTTAGACTACATGACAAAAACCTAAACCGCCTCCCCCCATCCAGTCCCCCCCCCTAAAAAGGTCACGTAATATGGGTATGTTCCCTTAACTTTCAATCTGTGGCTACTGTTTTTAAACCTTATAACAAAATATTCCACAGATGATGGTTACCGTCTCACGAATGCTGGCTATGATTACCTATCTCTCAAAGCTCTTACAAACAGAAAAGTCATTGCCTCTTTTGGGAATCAGATCGGAGTGGGTAAGGAATCTAACATCTACACAGTTGCCGATGAAGATGGGAAACCTCTTTGTTTAAAACTCCACAGGCAAGAGTTCAATTAATGTCATTTATGTCAATTTAAACAATAGACTAAACAACCTGTAGTAAACAATAAATAACCTTTTGGGCACCCCATCAACATTATACGATGTACTGCTTTACCTTTGTAAAGCACCTCCACAGTTCTACGGCGGTTGAGCAGTAGTCCCAAAAAACAATTAGATTATGTGCAAAAACAATGTTTGTCTCTTTTTTAAGTAAAGTAAAGCGTTATGAAGCTAATGAAAAGGTTGACAAATCTATTACACATACATTTATAATAGCCAATGGGAAACACGCCCACCTTTATTTTAAAAATACGCATTAGCTTTAAATTATTTTTTTTTGTAATTTCTTTAAGCAGAGGATATTTTGATTAATTTATAATAAGAAAATAACTTGTTATTAATATTATTATTAGGCCATTTATTCTATTTCTACCATCTTAAATTGATTTTTATATGCTTTTTTCGACAACGACATTTAGATTTAAATACTTGTGCGATTAGACCGTTAGAAATAATTCCACTTTTGAACTTTTTAGTTTAAGCAAATTTTATGTCGATTCCGAATATACTAATAAAATCTAGTGGATTCATACGAATTTTCGTCGAAATCTGCATTTTAGCGCTGACTGGCAACTTTTATACGTCAGATTTGAGGGAGGGAGCTTGGCGAGTTATGACATTTAATACTTGGGGTGCTTGAGAGGTTAAACAAATATTATGATGTAATATGTAATGAAAATTATGTACTTTTCATTCTTTATTATTTTTTATATTATACTGTAAGGTTATTGTTAATATGTATTACACACGTATATACAGGTAGATTTTTTACATTAATTTTAATCATAATTTAAAAAAAAAATAATTGTTTTATTTTCTCCTTACAGGTTGGGTCGTACTTGCTTCCGTAACATAAAAGACAAGAGGGACTATCACGCACACAGAAACAAGGCGTCCTGGTTGTACTTGTCTCGTATTTCGTCGACCAAGGAGTTTGCGTATATGAAGGCTCTTTATGACCGAGGTTTCCCTGTACCCAAGCCGATTGACTTCAACAGACATTGTGTTGTAATGGAGCTAGTCAGTGGTGGTCCGCTGTGAGTATTTAATAAGACCATTCGTGTTAAGTTTGCAGTGAGTCTTCAATGCAAATGCAAAAATATATAATGACATGCCAAACTGATTGAATGTCTTTCTTCAATTGGTGAATGTGAACATGGCTGAAGCATCATTGGTCAATTATATTTTATTTAACAGTTTATTGTACACATAAACAATTACAAAATTATACACAGAAAGAAAGACGCCACAAAAGGTACTGCTTATCTCTAAAAGAAATTTCTTCCAGCAGTCCTGTGGAGAGAAGTTGCATGAGAAACATCAGATAGGACGTGCACAATTTCTATTTTAAAAATAATAAAGCTAATAATATAATTTTATTATAATATTGACTTTTACAATAATGACACACTGCAAACTCAATGCATATGGACTGTAATTATAATATAATTATTTTTACTATCAGGTAATATTCTATAAAATAATAATAACCTAGTTAGTTAACAGTTTTAGTTTTATTATACATCGGCACTCTGGGACTAGAAAAAGCAAAATTACAAGACTTAAGATTAAGTTAATGTAATATAAGCAACTAGCTTTTCAAGCGGCTCCATCCGCGTAGTTACAGTAGCCCATGGGAACACTGTACTTTTTCAATTAAAAAGTTGCGTATGTGTTAAGTCCAGAGCTCAAACAGATACCATGCCAAATTTCATCAAAATTCGTTCTGTAGTTTTTGAGTGATAGAATTAAAAAGTTAAATAATATTAGCATGATTCATAATGTACTTATACTAAAATCAAATACCTACATTTAATTTTTATTATCAACATTGTTATACAGAACACATGTAACATCAGTAGCAGAGCCAGACCAATTATATGATGAGCTGATGGACTTAATAGTGAGGCTCGGCAATTGTGGAGTGATTCACGGTGACTTCAACGAATTCAACATCATGATTGACACTGACAATCATCCCATCATCATTGATTTCCCACAGATGGTCTCCACCATGCACCCGAATGCTGAATTGTAAGTTTATTTTTGTACTCCATATTAATATGATGACTTAAAATTATCATTATAACTCTTAAAATTTCGCGTTTTAAGGGCAAATCAAAAAGTGTTTTATTTTGAAGGTTTTTTTCCTTCCCTTCCGTTTTCCTTCCCTTTACTTCAAATGTTTTACTTTATTACATTTAAGTTATAATAAAATTTCTACTAGTTTTTACAAAATATTAGAAATTGTTGTCATAAGAATGTATAATATTTCGAGTTTCTCCATACAATCTTAAATATCGCATAACTCAGTGATACAAACAAGCTTTTGGTTTTAAGTTGTATATTTCAATTTAGCATATAACTACTATAAATCTAGTACAATTTCATGTAAATGCAATTTTGATGTAGACTGTGCCAATTCACTTGAATTTTGTAATAACTGTATATAATCCTTGTACGCAAACTAATCCGCAAGAAAAAGGTAACAAAAACACTTAAACTTTAGATACTTCGACCGCGACGTGCGTTGCGTCCGCGAATTCTTCAAGAAGCGTTTCGGCTACGAGAGTGCTGACTACCCGCGTTTCAGTGATCTGGAGCGAGACGACCAATTGGATGCCGAAGTCGCCTGTTCCGGCTACAAGCGGACTAAAGGTGTTGAGGATGAGCTGCTACAGGTAAACTCGCTTGTTATTCCGTAAAAGTGATGTCACGATCTCGCAGAAAATCGAAGTAAAAATTAAAATGGCGCGTCTGTAGTGTTTCACCCATTGGGGTATAGCCTATAGGCGCTAAAGTGTATTTATAGGGCAACATATCTTTTGCCAACCAGCGATCTGTTAAAAATACTTTACTCTACAAATAGAATTTATAATTACAACATTTTTTCAGGAAATGGGAATTGGTCTCGAAGTGAGCGACGACGAAGACAGTGAACAGGGGGAAAATGATGATACAGCCAGCACAAACAACAAATATTCCGAGGACGAAATTGATAATTTGAGACGTCAGGTGAGACTAAATTATTCAAGTCCTGTTGCTAAAAACGTAGAATTTTATTTTGGGGGTTTTTTTTAAATCACCTTTTGTTAACTTAATGCCTTGTGACAAATTCTTCTAGTCAGCCCGATATAACAATTTATTACTGACAGTTTACAATGCAACGAGACTCAAAATGCTTCAAACAATCCGCAATATCTTTTCAAATATTTATTCTTAGTAAATACCGTATTGTTCGAACGGAGTAGAATGATATATGGCGCAGTTTAGTTTTCTTTAATCATGCTGAGTAATACATAAAATTAATAAAAATAACAACAACACACACACTACCTCAGATTACACACACTACCATGCGTTCGATAGATACAATTTTCTTACAGTTCCGTCTGTCCATCTGTTTCTCAACAGACTGTATCTCCTTTCAACTAGCTACACATTTCAAATTTTCACAGAAGGTGTATTTCTGTTGCCGCTACGACAGCAAATACTAAAAACAGAATAAAAATAAATATTTAAGCGGGGCTCCCATACAACAAACGTGTTTTGGCCTTTTTTGTAGGTTTCGGTATAATGTATGATATAATTATTAAATTAAAAATTGTTTTAGGTCGAAGCATCAATAGAACATGACGAAACAAAAATTACAGAAAGTATAACAAATAAAACAAACAATCTGTGTATCAATGACGACAAAGTACCAGAGTTAGTATCGGCGCCAATCAAAAATAGAGTAACGGGCGAAATAGAGAGGAAAGAAGCCGAGAGAGATAATGAAACAGAGAGAAACAATGAAACAGATAAAGGAATAGACAAAAACTCACAGAAATATAGATTAGCTATGATCGAGAAAGCCCTATCCGATGTAAGGTCTATGAGAAGTTATACGTCAGCCAGTACGATAGCACCGGACGTTGTGAAGCAGCAAGTCAAGAAGAATCTAGAAGTTAGACAGAAGAAGATGGAGAGAAAGAAGGCCATAGCCAAGGGCGAGGCGAGTGCTGTGACCAGAGTGAGGAGAGATAACCGGGAAACTATCAGGGAGAGCCACGGGCTATGGGGATGGGACGAATAATATATTGTACTTATATAAAAATATGTTTATTTTATTTACAACTTTTATTCCATGGCAAGATATAATCCTTGAGCAGTAAGAAAAAAAAACTGATAGAATGTTTTTATTTTATAATGTTGCTTAGTAATCATATAAAACTTTTATAAACTTTTACAAACAAAACAAATTAATCATTGTTTTTCTACTCAAATCTTGATTAAAGAAACTAATCTTTTTATTTTTTTGTTTTGTAATTCTTGTTACTAAAATGTAACTTTCAGACAACTTTTAGAACTTATTCCGTCTATTATGCCGAATTTTTAATAAAAGTAGAATTAAGGAAGAGTAGTGAGATTAATATTAAAAAAGATAATAATTATCAATATCTTTTTTAGGCTTTCTTTTTTTTATGATTGGATTAAAAAACAGTTTTTGGCAGCACATAGATTTTAATGGCGTAAGCAATGTTTTTTTATTACATTCGTACCTTTTATTTTTTTACTAATATATTTCAATTTACTTATTCTTTAAAAAAGAGATTTTCAAGGTTTAGGGCCTTCCCACACGAAACACAACCACACCACACCGACGTGACCAAATGTGGTCAAGCTGTGAACCACATCGCAAACAACGGAAGCACCAGCAACACCATGTATTTATAACGCAACGGTAAACATCGACTTTTTGACGGTACCGCAATCCCATCGTAGCCACAACGTAACCACATTTTGTCGTGATGCATCGGTGTGGTGTGGTTGCGGTACGTATGGGAAGGCCCTTAGGCATTTAAATATCCCTAATGGGCAATAAGAAAGTTAAATACGCCCCTGACCTACGGGCCCACCACCACAGAACACTATTATGCCCTCAGTCGCAAATCGCAATGGCGGACGCCCACTGGCCACGACGCCTGACAGTTGACATCTGGCCGTGAACTGAGAAAGACGTGCAAATAGAAAATGGCCACCGACAACCTCACAGCTGTTTTGCACAAACCCAAGGATTTACGTTTGGTTTGTAAATATTTCAAGGCTTTTAAAAATGGAATATCAAAACACATTAATAATATAAATTACGATTTGATAACATTGTCATTCAGAAACATAAACGTACCTAGTTGAATAAAACTCGTTAAATAAAACGTTCCATATTAGCACATTTATAATTCTATACTTACAGTTGTTTATTAAATAAATAATCTTATTGTGACTTTTATTAGCGGTCATTAATTGTGTGCACTTATTATTTCTTTACGTATAAAATATTTAAATAATACCTATATCTATTAATATTTTTTATACAGAGTAACTACAACCGGTTTAAATAATAATATATTGAAACATGATTAAATTCGATTCCATTATTTTATATCATTATTATAATTATTATGGTTAATGAAGGAAATTGTATACTAATAAACTTCAAAAGAAGGCATACAGCAAAGTCAACTATCTGTTTGCTAAATTGTTCTATTTTAGTCTTGTTAAGACACCTCTAAAATTCATTACGTAGTATAAAACGATATTAAATGAAAATGAAATAATAAGTTGAAACTTGAAGCCCATTTTTTTTTGCCTTTCTACCTGTTCAGCTGGTAAAGAGAGAATACTTATAAAATACAGTAAGTAAATACGTTTGTGTATTTTTTTAGGAACAAACACCAATACCTGAAATATCCGATGAAGGTAAGAACTATTTTATTACAATTATAATTTATAAGCCCTAGTAGTAGTAGTAGTAGTAGCCCTTTTAAGCTAAATAGTTCTCGTTCTCCTAGATTCTAGTAGTCATACTTTGCAACTTTGGTTGGTTTGGCATAACATACTCACTATGAGTAGCAGTCTTTACTGAATATAGAATTTAGATCTCAATCACTATATTCAGGGTATAGCGAGCATACGGAGCCCCTGATTTAAAAAAGATAAAGTACCGCTGCCCATAGTTGCAGAAAACATCAGAGAAGCCACAAATGATCACCTTTATACCTCCTTTGAGCCACCGGCCAGTAGCTTAACATAGCGGCTATTTCGCGACGATTTTCAGTGACGTCTAGTCATCATACGCGCCGAAAGCCTTCCCGCTGTGGGATATGTGGAAACGCCAAAGGGAGATCTCCGACCGAGCGGGTGGTAAGCTCGGTCAGGCCGAAGCCCACTTGTATCATAACTGAAAGGATTTCGATTAAAATTGGTGTGATAGTAGTTTACGATCTGGATGAAAACATAGGCTACTTTGTATCCCCGAAAAAGTACAGTATTTCCGTGGAATACCTGATACTTATTTACGCGGGTGAAGCCGCGGGAAAAAGCTAGTATTATATTATAGAGCCGAACTCTGAAAACTTCGATAGCGCGATTCGGGATAATAGCGCCAATTGGTCTGCCACACCACGGCTAAAGATATGTAACATTGCAGAGGTTCTACTTCGCATGGATTGCGTGGGGATATGCGGGTCGGATGTGCATTACTGGCAGAGCGGCGCGTGCGGGGCTTTCATACTGCGCGCACCTATGATCATGGGGCATGAGGCTTCAGGTGTTGTTGTTAAGGTAAATTGAGTTATGAAGCTCTATTTTTATAAACTTATGTATGGTCTAAGATACGTTATAAGGAATATATAGCTTCACCTGCAAACATTTTGTGATAAGTTTTACAGCTTGGCAATAAAGAGTATGACGCGGTGACAGCAGGAACTAATAAAGACCGCCTTTTTGTACAGTTCCTTTATTTAACGATTGTTATGTGTGTGTGTTTTTGTGCAAATAAAGAGTTTTCTATTCTATTATATTATGAATTTGAGAACATAATATAAGTATTTTTACCGCCAACGGCCAGTTTTGAATAGATAAGCTTAGTTCGTAATACAACCTCTAATCACAATAGTATAATTATTTAATTGATATTATTCTATTAGCTGGTAATTGATTAATATTTATAATGTAATGAAAATAATGAGAAAATAGAAATACTTCCTGCGAAATGAGTACCTAACACTGCTGTAAGTTGTAACCATCTACAAAACGAAAATATTCGACGCGTACAAATGTGCTTGGGATGAGATTTGCGATACCTATTAGAATTACACCTCTATTATCTGTTGCGTAAGCTTGACCTATGTGATAAACAAACACACTGAGAGGTGAGTCTGGGCTTTTGGTACCTATCGTGTGATATATATTAAGATTGAGCCGGTTAAATGCGAAAATTAATTTTAAACCTGTTTTTTAAGAGGTTACTTTTTTCTGATTTTTAAAATGTCAACGGTGTTAACGTCTATAAAGTGGATAAACGAAATTACAGGCTCCAGTGATTCTAAAATATTGTACTAATTATTTAAGTAAAGGTAACTACATAAAATCATTTAGATTTTATATAGTTACCTGTGTAGATATTTAAACTATATTTTATATTCTATAATCTATACTTATCTAATGTACTTATATTTTACGAAGTACCTACTAGACTGGTTTACTTGACTGTAATTTGGCTGAAAAATTGTCATTTTCTTATATCTAGGTCGTTCAGAGATATTTTAGCTCGGTTTTTCTATGAGAGGTGATCCTTATGTTGTCGGCATAAGCTTAAGTTAGTATATTTGTTATAAGTATGCCGACAACATAAGGTAAAATAACTATGTATACGGAGCACGGACTGTGCTCACTGCGTAAAATATTCAGCTAAGCTATTCAAGTCTAACAAACACCTAAAATAGTCTCATCAAGCAGCTGTATACTTATGACTTTATGATAATTTAAATTTCACCTTGAACTGCTACTTCGCCACTTTCTCGATTGTAGGTACGTCAATTTGCGTTTTCGTAAACATTTCGACTTATTTAGATAAGGAATGATAATATTTAATGTTATTTTTAAATTGTGGTAAAATTTAAATGGTTTCAAAGTCGATGTTTTTTAATTAAACTATATACATAGTTTAAAATGATTTTTCACTCCCAAGGTATCATATGGTTTTAATAAAGCTAAAATAAAATTAATTTATGCCCAAATTTCAAAAAGATACATCTAGTGGCCAGTTTAAGAACTATAGTTATTGATTTCACAACTGACTGCACTCAGAAATCCGGCATCAGTCAGTCAGGTTACTAACCTAATAAAGCATTTCATGTGCTGTAGACTCGACTAACGGATGGCGATATAACGTAATTTGGATTAAAAATGGATTTGCCACGACTCCCGCAACGGTCTTCTGCTTCAGTTTATTATTTGTTGATAACAGTACATCAAGCGCAATATCTAATCTACAATCACTTTTCATTAACCGGTGCCATATCGTCATTTTGACTAATTCATTAATATTTTATTAAAACACTAGCTTTCGTCCGCTCCAATCACGCGAAACGCAAGTCGTAACTGGGGACAATAGAGTGATGATTATTATTATGTAATATCAATATGTATTTCAGTATTTTTACTAAAATACTTTTATAAATGTATAAATTAGTAAATAATTATTATAAATAAGCAGTGCGATGCTGTAAAACAAATTTTCATCAAGTTAGAAAACTAAAGTTTTAACTTAAGTATACCACAGTACTCTATTTCGTGTACCTGTTGTACACTGTTATTACTGAATAAATCACCCAATAAAAGTGAATAAAAGTAAAGTAGGATATTTATTCACCTTATACCTAACTATTTATGTTTCGGCTGCTATTTTACTGAGATAAAAAAGAATAGTATACAACTGTAAATAAATCTGACTTTGATTTTTAAAGTACTTTTAACATATAACATATTTTCGTGACATAAATAACAACTACCATACACGACGTATAGGAGTATTAATGTTATTATGTTAAATTATTTTATGGAAAGATCTCATAACCCTCGCCGACTTGTCAGGGTGTTTGTATGATAACAGAGGTCTAAACAAGCGAATGAAACGCGATAAGAAATGTTTATGTCGATTGTACTCAGCGTCATAACCATGCCATATTAAAATTATTTACCAAGCCAACATTGCCGGATCTAGAAAACAAGGTTTGAAAAAATTTGGTAGTGATAGCTATCTAGATAAAAAGTAAGAATGCACAAAAAATAATGAAAAAAAAAATCTAAATAATTCCCCTTTTAAATTTGGCTAAAATTTAACTATTTTAAATTATGAGATTGAGTAGAGAAATAGTTACATTTTAGCCAAATTTAAAAGGGGAGTTATTTAGAAAATGCCGAAATTTCTGTTCAGTGCTTTTGGATCCAGGGTAAACCTTGGTTCAAAATCTAATTTTTTGGTAGCATATGGTTGTGTAACTTTAGAAAAAATCAAAATAATTATATGTGTCCGTATAAATTTCGAGCAGTTCCCTCGATTCCTCATGGATGCCATCATCAGGTTTCCACTTCAGTGACGAAAGGACCAATTTCGAATTGTATCCTTAATAATTTTGCAAATAGGTCCATAAACGGCAGAGTTATGTTCAAAGATATCCGCGTCGGTGTAAAATACTATGAGAAGTACCTTTTTTATCATCATAATGTGATGATGTATCATGTGACGATGGTGATGCTGATAATGATGATTTAATTGACATAGTGGCATATGCTTGCAATTCTTTAAACAACGCCGAAATCCCCAAACATGTATCTATAAGGAGTCAGGAATTCTGTTCAGTACTTTTGGATTCAGGGTATACTTTGGAGCAAATTCTTACTTTTCGGTGGCATATGCTTAGACTACTTCAGAAAAAGTTGAAATCACCATATGTTTTCTGCTTCCAAGTCATATTCTTCTTCCACGATGATAACGACTATAATTGCATTGTCACTTCCTTAGTTCTTGCCATTGTTATTGAATAGAACTAACATGACACAGACCTTGGCGTAAACTACTGCAAACGGTCACGCGCCTTTATCGCTATAAATTATTGTAATTGCGCTTACAATTTAAACCAGTGGCGGATTCAGACACTTGGGGCCTCGGGGCCCCGAAATTAAATAACGTGTTATAAATATATGATTTGTGTATATTTCATCTAAACCCTATTTCTTAAAAAAAAGGCTGAAGTCACCATGGTTAAATCAAATCAAATTTTACTATTTATTTGAAGCTTAACTGCATATTTTAATACGAGGATGAATGATGGCTATGAAAAATAAATTAAAACCTTTTGTGTAACTTATTATTAATAATTGTACTATTTAGCAATTTTCAATCCACGATGCTTTACGTTAGAAATAATCATAATGTGCGTACATTCATTCTCTAAAACGAGTCGGTTAATTCGTGTAAAATTGACAATTATACATTTTAGCTAGGAGACAAAGTGAAGAACCTGCAAGTCGGCGACCGGGTGGCGATCGAGCCTGGCGTGCCGTGCCGCTACTGCGAGTTCTGCAAGACGGGCCGCTACCACCTGTGCCCCGACATGACGTTCTGCGCCACGCCGCCTGTGCACGGCAACCTCGCCAGATACTACAAACACGCCGCCGACTTCTGCTACAAGTAAGTCACACTTCTATAAAAAACAGATTCGTCAAATCTGAATCTATTTCTTCTAACCTTATTTCCAACACTCATCAAGTCAACATACTTAGTTGTACTGTAATTTTTATTTAATTGCTACTTACTCGTACATATTTTTTGCACAAATCACCGCCAAAATCATACATTTTCCAGGATCCCCGACCACATGTCGATGGAAGAAGCGGCGCTACTGGAGCCGCTGTCGGTGGGTGTGCACGCGTGCCGGCGCGGCGGCGTAACAGCGGGGCACCGCGTGCTGATCCTCGGCGCGGGGCCCATCGGGCTAGTTACGCTACTCGTAGCTAAGGCTATGGGCGCCAGTGAAGTGCTCATCACAGGTTAGTGTATTTCAAAAAAAATTGCGAATACCTATAGGATTGAAATTTATTTATCCTCTGAGTAAGTAACAAAAAATTACAATAATTTCAACCGTTTTGATATTAATACGTCACATATTTTTGATTCATAATAATAGTGTAACTATTATTATTTTTTGCAGACATCCTCGAACCTCGTCTCGAGATGGCCAAGAATTTAGGCGCGGACCACACCCTACTGGTGGGGCGCGAGGACGAGGCGGCGCTGGTGCGGCGCGTGCATGAGACGCTCGGCGCGCACCCCGACGTGTCCATCGACGCCAGCGGCGTGCAGGCCACCGTCCGCCTCGCCATACTGGTCTGTGTTTTAGGGCATTCCCAGACGATGCGGCTTAGGCTGGGACTATATAATCTGGAATCCGGAAGGCCCTAGAAATTTCAGAGCATTGAAAATAGAACTCTGCGCTAATACAATAGAGTTGAAAATCGAACACATGAGTGTCGAGTCAAATGTCAATGTCATTTATGACAGCTCAACACTTGAAACTTCTATTTTCAACTCTATTTTATATAGTGCAGAGTTCTATTTTCAGTGCTCTGAATTTTCACCTCCGTTTCGGATTCCGGAGCATATAGTCCAAGCCTTAAGTGTGACCTTTTTATATGAGCATACGAGTCGCCTGATGGTAAGTGATTACCACCGCCCGTGGACACTCGCAACACCAGAAGCTCCTCTGGTGTAGCGCAATTGCGTTCTTGGCCCTTAACGCCCCAACGCCGGTTTTGTGTGCGGTCTTGGTATTTATACTTGCCGAGAACCATTAGTTTTTCTATAACGTGTTTAAATCAAAGACATTGCTACCGCCGTATCAGCATATTAATGTCAATCTCGGCCCCGGGCTGTAGGACCCCGAACTTGTGTAACCAAAATATCGTAAAATATTATTTATAATTTACTACAGGCCATATTACGGGTATAAAAAATTATACAAAAAAAGTGTTCAACGTGCCCTAGGAAGTTTTCACTTAATAACAACGAAAGCCAAAATAGGATTCTATTTTTTCCGGGATTGGGAAAATGGCGCTTCTGACCCTTAAGGATTGTGTCATGTGTGGCTGAAATAAAATAAAATGTTTTTTTTACTAAATATCGCAATCGTTCCGTTGTGACAACAAAAATAAACGGTCCCGTTATACCTATTACCAACTATTGTGGTGTTATAGGCGACGAAGTCGGGCGGTGTGGCGGTGCTGGTGGGCATGGCGTCGGGCGACCTGACGCTGCCTTTGGCGGCCGCGCTAGCGAGGGAAGTGGACATTCGCGGCATCTTCCGATATGTTAACGAGTCAGTATTGTCATTTGTGTATGTAAAACGTCTGTTACAATTACACTCGCACATGTACAACTTACACTCGCACATGTACAACTTACACTCGCACTTCTCGAGTAGGGGGCCTAGCAGGAACATTTGACAGCGGCGTAAACGTAACGTTAACGAATGAAATTTGTATGGGCGCTGTCATAATTTTGACAGACTTTCATACAATTGTCATTCGATAACGTTACGTTTACGCTGCTGTCAAACGTTCCTGCTAGGCCCACAGATAGAAGAATGTAAAGTACGTAAAGGGAGAGGTATCATAACCAGCTCGTCAGTATGTACTGTAGAACATGGGTAACCGAGCAAAGCTCAGAGATCTGATAAATAAGATTAAAAAAAGGAATCATAAAAATATTTATCTAACCGGGATTCGAACCCACCACATTTTGAATTTTCGAACAAAGCAAAAAATATACGCATACCAAACTGCCAATCGGACAAAAAACAAAGAAAAAACATACATAGTTTAAAAATGCGAGTTTCCCAAGGATAAGATCTAGCTAGATCTATGTTGACCCAAAACTCCCCGCATACTAAATTTCATGGTAATACTTGTAGCCGTTTTCGAGAAACTGATAATAAATGTATACAAGATTGTCTCGTTTAAAGTATAAGATAAATAATATTTATAGGCCGTTAGCAGAAGGAGACATAATATAATATATAGTTCCTTATTCTCCTCACGACATGCTAATGGGGAAGATAGAAATGTCTAAAAGTCAGTTACAAGCCAAATGTTTCTAGGTGTTCAATGGTTTCACGGTTTGTTCAAGCTTTCCGTGCACAAGTGACATTTGTAGTGCTATCAATTTAAGATATCGCTTATTTACAATGCAATTTGCATTATAACTCGTAATTCGTCCGTCGTATAAACATTATAACCAAAGAACAATAACCTATTGAATTTTGACGACTTTAGTGTTCCTTCCATGTAATTCTTCTTCCAAGGTAAGATCAACTCGAATGGCGCGTCACGGCTGGGGTCAATCTCCAAGAAAATTTATTTTGAACGGATAATGACGGTAGATTTCTGTAAACTACACGGCAATTTTATCGTCCGGCAAACAAATTTTACCTTGTAATGTCCTTATTACTATATTAAAATATAAATAAGTAAAAAAAGTTTTTCTTGGAGATAGACCGCTGGCGCTGTTATGCCAGGATTTGCCTTGTCACTTTACGCTGTGATGTCGATCTCTTTTACGTCGCATATGTTAATAGCGTCGATACCTGAATGCGTCGAGCATTTTCCTTCTCACTTTCTCCTGCCCACAGGTACCCCATTGCTCTGTCGATGGTGGCTAGCGGGCAAGTCAACGTCAAGCCCCTGGTCACACACCACTTCTCGCTCGAACAAACCCTGGAAGCTTACGAGGTGGCTCGGCGTGGGGACGGCGTGAAAGTCATGATACACGTACAGCCGCGTGACGCGAACAACAAGAAGAAGTTCCAGGCAGAGTAATAAAATCCTGGGGAGCTGTCCGGAATGACCCGCGAGCTGCGACCGATGGGATTAAGCTGGGACTATATGCTCCGAAATCTGAAAATAGAACTCTGCTCTAAAACAATAGAGTTGAAAATCGGAGTGTCGAGCTGTCATGTATGACATTGACATTTCTCTCGACACTTGTGTGTTCGATTTTCAACTCTATTGTATAAGTCCAGAGTTCTATTTGAAATGCTCTGAATTTTCCACTGCCTTCCGGATTCCGGATCATATAGTCCAACCTTAGACCGTGACCCATCGGTCCAATCCGAACTGCGATCCATCGATTCGTATCGGATTAATCCGTAATCCACGGGGATCACTCCGACCTAGTTCCACGTGGATTCTCCGTCTTCCGTGGAGTCTCCGTTCCCTTATTAATAAAAATATTTACAGGACGGATACGCTAATATAATTGCTGTCTTTGTCTGTTTAGTAGCTTTTCCAACCTATCAGGCAAAGACGTTAGCGTATCCAGGGTGTAAATATTTTTTTATTGGGGGGGGGGGGGGGGGGGTAAAGTATACACTATACTGGGTGTTTTTTACCGTTTCGAAAAAATATTCCTGCGTAAATAAAAGTGCTCGATTAGCCTCGCGGGTGCCCGTCGCACGCCAATTCATTAAAACTCCTAGAAAAAATTACCCAGAATAATATATACCTAATATTTTGTATATAAGCTTTTCTCACCCGAAAAGTGTAATTGAAGCACTTACTTTTTAAAATTCTTGTGCCCGGTATCTGAGGTGAATTTGTCGGTAGTTTATCTATTCAATAGCGTAAACGCGGTTGCGAATCAAAAGCCGAAATAGTCCGAATATATTTTCTGGTTTCTCTTTTGAGTAATATTTAATACACTCATACCTATTTTATATTTTTACTTGTAAGGAACATAATAAATAGTGCAGAATTTCGGAATTATACTTTTTATAACACAGGGTTTTTTATATAAAATGTGATTTGGTTTTTTATAA
The DNA here is from genome assembly GCA_037179445.1 of Phengaris alcon alcon. Taxonomy (NCBI): domain Eukaryota; kingdom Metazoa; phylum Arthropoda; class Insecta; order Lepidoptera; family Lycaenidae; genus Phengaris; species Phengaris alcon. The sequence continues at coordinate 274,648 of JAYRCH010000162.1, read as the reverse complement.
AAGTTAGTCAAAATTTATCTTGTGACGTGTGCCATTTTTTGATTGCCTAAGTACAATGTCAAGTGAAGCCATCAAAGTCAAGAAATAAGGAATTTACTTACACACCTATGGACAAAAACATTAAAAAGATTTTTATTAAATAATTAATAGATGTTTAAGCAAAATCATATTTTATAATAAACTTGTTGAATTTTTTGTTAGTTTTTTATTAACTTTCTTCCTATAATACCAGTGGCGTAGCGAGCCTTAGGAGGGCCCCGCACAAATTCACAAAATGGAAAAAAATGAGCTGATATTTTTTAGTGTTTTATTGTACCGGAGAACTCGTCACTTTGCAAAAACCTGGTTATATAATCAGCAGCGGAGGTCAATTGACATAATTTTAGATTAGAGATCCCTATTAAAGAGTTTTCGCACATTGTTAAATATGGTACTAAAATGATCAGCAGATCGGAGCGGGCCAGATATTATTCAAACTGTTTTACCAGTTCCAATTTCATAAAACATTATACCGTTACCTACAGACAAAATAGAGTTCATATAAACAATGGCGAGCGAGCAAAGCGAGCGAGCTTAGATATTATGAAGGGCTTATTAAATTCAAGCCAGCCAGAAATTCTAGTAAGTAGATTTGATAAATTAAAAAAACAAAAGGGTGGATCAAGATGTAACGTAGTTACATTTAATCTCCGTAAAATCACCGTCACCTATGATTTGTATATTATTTGTCATTTGGAGGCTAAAGCGCCATCTATCGGCGCACGTCCTTACTAAAATGGCGTTAGCCTTGCTTTAATATTTGATTCATAGATCGATTTTACTTCCGTCTTAAATCTTAAAAAATAGTAAGTTAATTTTGATTAATAATGAAAATACAGTAGAATTGCATCATTATATTACATAATATATTGATTATTAATATAATATCTTTTTTATTTTGGTTTCTGGATTTTTTTTCTTTACGCTTTAGTTTCATAGTTGTCAAAAGTTTAAAAAAGAGGACGGAGAAGGGTATGTATGGCACTTCTTCGAATGACGTTTCCTTTTTGAATAAAATTTTCTATAGACTCAAGATGTAGTCGTTATAATAATTATATATTTTAACCCCGTGTTCACGGTGAGTAGTTTTGTATATCTGTGTTGTGAATATTTGGTAAATCACGCATGTAATTAAAACACATTATCTTTCATGTAAAATATCACCTTGGTAAAATTAGTTGTTAAAAGAAGAATTTGATTGGCCACGTGCTCAATTTGTAGTTTCATCTTTCCAATCTAGCATTGTTAAAATATTAGGATGTTTGTATCATATTAATTGTCCTTAATATCATCTTATCTTTTTATTTTTGCCTACCCTTTATTTTAGTGATGGTCACACAGCCCGTGATTTTGATCGTTTGGGGTTAAAATCACGCTGTGTGACGGGACTCCTACCCACACGTTTATCATGAATTTTCCAGGGATCTATATACCGGGTTAAAGGCACCCTTATACAAGGACTATTGGCTATTTTCCCACAATCGGATTTCTGAGGCCGCTAGTTATTCCGGACTGGATTACTGGATTTGGAATCAGGCTACACCGCCCCCTTGGACGATCTATCGACGACGATCGAACGTAGCGGTGACAGAGAGACGCTACCAGTAGTTGCAGCCCCAGTTCGCCCTCACCACGTGCTCCTGGACTCAGCTAAGTTCCCACGTGGTTTAAAGCCCCTTCGATACCCACAGACACCAAAGAAGCTAAACCAGATCCTTCAACACACAGAAGGCAAACTGGGTCCAGTTTCGTGAGAAACTGACCTAGCTGATGTCGGACAGACAATTAACTGTACAGGACATGGACACAATACACAGCACACAACAAATAGAAGACGCAATAGACAGATACACGGAAGTCATAACACAGACATGCAGAGACACAATGCCGACCAAAAAACACACACAGAGATTCACCTTGTCGTGGTGGAATGATGAACTCTTGCAGATGAAGAAGGAGGTCGCCACGAGGAAACGCAGGATCCGTAACGCTGCGCCTGATCGCAGAGACCGCGTAGTTGGAAGTATTGTACCTGGAAGCGAAAGAGAAGTATGAGAAGGCAGTAAAAGATGCACAGACTGAGAGTTGGAAGGAGTTTTGCCGGAAACAGGATAGGGAGGGGGTCTGGGAGGGCATCTACAGGGTGTTGAGCAGAGTCAGAGGGAGGGAGGAGGATCTGCCCCTTACGAGGGACGGTGAAACCCTCGACGCCCGAAGCTCTGCGGAGTGGCTGGCGGAGACCTTCTACCCCGAGGACCAAGAAAGTGATGAAAGTGAGGAACATCGGCGGACGCGCCGGCGGGCGGAGTTCTTGGACACCGAACCGCCGGCGGGTCCGGACGACCCTCCTTTCATCATGGAGGAGTTGAAGAGAGCCGTAAGGTCCTTCAACCCCCCGGAGCGGATGGACTCACGTTGGACATCTGCCAACACGCTGTGGAATGTGAGACCCGGAATGGTTCCTTGCTCTGCTGAATAGGTGCCTCACCGTCGCCTGCTTCCCCAAACAGTGGAAGCGGGCGACTGTGGTGGTGCTAAGGAAGCCGGGCAAGGAATCGTACCGGGTACCAAAAGCCTATCGACCGATAGGCCTCCTGCCTGTTCTCGGCAAAATCTTCGAGAAGATGCTGGTCGCCCGACTTAGGTTCTACCTGCTGCCCAAGATCAGCCCTAACCAGTATGGCTTTATGCCCCAAAGGAGCACCGAGGACGCCCTCTATATGTTGGTGAACCACATCAGGAAACGGAGAGAGGAGAAGAAAATTTCTGTTGTGGTTTCGCTGGACATAGAGGGGGCCTTCGACAATGCTTGGTGGCCGGCCATAAAGGTTAGGCTAGCTGGGGTTGGGTGTCCGGGGAACCTGAGGCGGGTGATCAGCAGCTACCTGAGTAAAAGAAGAGTGAATGTAAGGTATGCAGGTATGGAAGTAAGCAGGGAGACCAACAAGGGGCGCGTGCAGGGATCCATAGGTGGACCAATCCTGTGGGACCTCTGGTTGGACCCTCTTCTATGGATGTTAGAGGAGATGAATGTTTTTAATTAGGCTTTCGCCGACGACATTGTGTTTGTGGTGGAAGGAGACACGGCCTTGGAGATCGAGAGGAAAGCAAACAGGGTGTTAGATAGAATGAGGGAATGGGGGAAAACAAACAAACTAAATTTCGCCCCCCATAAAACGTGTGCCCTAATCTCCACGAGAAGACATAAATTTGACGTGCCAAGACTCTCGATGGGTGGTGTCGACATTAAATACTTCGACAATATTAAAATATTAGGGCTTAATGTGGACAGCAAACTAACGTTCACACGTAGGAGACGTCTGTAAAAAGGCGATCTCGCGGTACAAACAATTAGCTCGAGCAGCTCGTGTAGGATGGGGGCTTAACCCCCAGATAGTTAAAACTATATATACCGCGGTAGTGGAACCGACTGTTTTGTATGCGTCAGCAGCGTGGGCACCCACCGTGGAAAAGATGGGGGTCCAAAAAAGACTCAACTCCGTTCAACGGGGTTTTGCCCAGAAGATTTGCAGAGCATATCGGACCATCTCCCTGAACTCTGCGATGCTGTTGGCTGGGATACTCCCTCTTGATCTCAGGATACTCGAAGCTTCGAGGCTCTATGAGATCAAGAAGGGAGTACCGCACCCGGCGTTGAAAGACAGGGAGGTGGAGCGAATGGCTCTAGCGATCGAGGACCCACATCCGGCAGAGCAGGTAGAGCTGAGGTTCGGGTTGGTAGATGAGGACTCGTATGCAGACGTGGTTAACAGCCACGTCCATAGGATCTATACGGACGGCAGCAAGATTGAGGATCGAGTCGGAGCCGCACTCTCCGTATGGAAGGGTGAGGTCGAGACGAAGGCCGTCAAGCTTGCGTTGCCGCCGTATTGTACTGTCTACCAAGCCGAGCTTCTAGCGCTCCAGAGAACAGTAAGTATAGCCTGCAAGAGTGGAATGGCGAAGGTCGGTATCCTTAGCGATTCCAGATCGGCTCTCCAGGCAGTCACCCTTAGTTCCCCTCATCCCCTGGCAGTGCAAACAAGGGAGGCCCTCCAAAAAGCTGCATCGCAGAGGCGGGAGGTCTCCCTGTTTTGGATTAAGGCGCACGCAGGGTTGAGAGGGAATGAGAGGGTTGACGAATTAGCCAAGGGGGCCGCGCTGCGATTGAAAAGGAAGCCTGACTACGATCTGTGTCCTGTTTCATTCGTCAAGCGTATCTTAAGAGAGGATACGGTTGAGGAATGGGACAGGAGATACGAAGTGGGAGGGACGGCCGGAGTCACAAAGTTCTTTTTCCCAAGCGCTGCTGCTGCATACAAGATAGTCAATAAGATAGACATAACACACCACACTACACAGATACTGACTGGACACGGCGGGTTCGCCTTCTACTTGAACAGATTCAAGTTGAAGGAGGACCCGTCGTGTTTATGTCAGCCAGGAGTTGCGGAGACTGTTCCTCACCTGTTACTCGAGTGTCCGATTTTTGCTAGCAGTAGATACGATATTGAGCAAAAATTGGGCACATCGGTGACGGGTGAGAACCTGGCTACCATGCTGGGGGGAAAGAAGAGGGACATCTTCCTCTCCTTTTGTAAGAGGATTGTGTGTGTAGTTAATAAGAAAAATTATGATGTTTTAAGCTGTGATAAAAATTAGTGTTAGGTTTCTTTAGCGGTAGGTTTTCATGTGATATTAGGTTAGTTGAACGTTGTGCTGTATTTTTATTTTTATTTTATTGGTTTTATCGTTTGTTATTGACATCCATAATTGGTAATTTTAATCTGAAAATTGAATTGCATTTTTATTTTTATTTATTGTATTACTGAATTTTATTGTTTTATTAGATTTTATTGTATTATTGGATTTTATTGTATTATTGGGTTTTATTGTAAAGTATGAGTTTTAAAATAATTGCTTTTATACTTTATCTGACTATTACTAGACGTGTAATATAAAAAAGAATGTACAGTAAATAAGGACGACGCAATAACCATTGTATAAAAGAATCATAAAAAGAAAAGAAAAAATGTAAAATAGATGTAAGATAATTAAAAAGGAAAACGAAAAAGACTAAATCAGACAAAAAATTAAAAAAGAAATGAAGAAGCCCTGATTATGTTAGGGGGATGAAAAAAAAAAACAGATACGTGGGCCTTCTGCCCACGCCCCTTATTTTTCTTAATATATATTGTCACGGGAAATACCTCTTTTATTTTAATTTAACCAGTAATAAAGGGTACCCAGTTTCCCATTTGTGAATACGTGAAATTTATCTGGCTACAAGAATCTATGACAGGCAACATTTTATCAGTGAAAAATACTAATTTTCCCGCTAAACTAAAGACAGTGAATAGCACCAAGTGTACTCTATATAAGGTACACTTGATCCCCTGTAGATGCCCCCTACATAATTACTTTGAAACTTGAAACGGTTTAAAAGCGTTGATCACCCAACCTCGCTCTTAGAACTCCGGTATTCTTACTCTCTCGGCAAAACAAACTCAAGCGTTATTTCATGCCGGTTTTCTGAGAGGCCGTTGTATATGTATTGTTCACTAAATCGAGCATTACAGATATGTGGACCTAATGAACAATCACCAGTTATGATTACTATATAATATGTCTTAAAAACATAGTAATGATGATGATGATCACGAATATAATTTTGGGAATAGCTCAAAGATAGCGATGTCGATGTAAAATACTACGAGAAGTGCCAATATCATCATTTAAATCTTGTTTTATTATTTAAGTCTTACGGATACATCATTATATTATTAAAATGATGTATCGTATGATGGTGGTGAAGGTGGTGGTGCTGATGATTCTGATGCTAACTGTATGTGACATATTTCAGATTTTTAAACAATACCGAATTCTACAAACGTGTATCTTTAAAGACTGAGGAGTTCTGTTCAGTGCTTTTGGATCAAGATTCAAGGTATAGCCTAAAGTTATTTTAAAATAAGTTTACAGTTTACTAAACAAACTCTACAGTGACGTCACAAACCGGATCTAAATTTTGTATCAGTATGATCGTTTCTTCTATCTACTCTTCTAGTCTACGTATCTAGTACCAATTGTTTTCAAGATTGGACGTATATCCGGGACGTATATCCGGGACGTATATCCGGGACGTATATCCGGGACGTTTAATACTACAATAATAGTTATTTCGACATCTCTGTTTGTATGGACACTATTTAGGCAAAATAACAGCAAACGGGTATAAGGTGAATTCATTGAATTTTTTGCGTATTATTCTACTTTTTGAACTTTTCTTAAACGTCTTAAAGACATGTACCTAAGCATGTTTATGTACAGGGCCTTTAGTCAAGATGCATTCGATAATTTCGACAGCGAAATTCGTATTCAAAAATGTAAGGGATTCGACATAAGTCATCTAAGTGACATTTCACTTGCGATGCCTTTTGCCAAATCCATTTTATTTTGGAACTTCACCGTCGAAATTATCGAATGCATCTTAACTAAAGGCCCAGTTCTCATATTAAGGCCTAATAATAACGCACCTTACCTTAGACAAACATGGCTAATGTACAGTAAGTCAAATTGGAATAAATAACGGATTACCACAGCTTCCCCTACTAAAAGTGTGTATTGTAAGCCAAATTTTTTATTAAGTATACAAAATGTTACATGGCCAAAAACGCAGCAACGAAACTTTATTATTATGCACATCGGTCGATAAAGTATCGACTTCACTTATGAGTGAGCCTAATCTCAGCTCCGTCAATGTATTATTATTGATCACGTGTGGGCTGTGGCCGGCCGCATCCACTCCAGTTAAGTAAACAATGTTTACAGATAGCACAGTGCGTAATAACAACGTTATATTTTTATTTTGACATCGCGGCAGCGGTCATCGCGGCGTGCGCGACTGTCATAATTTATCAACGTCTCAACGTTCGCATAATATCTCCATTCAACATTTATAATATAAGAATCCAGCATATATTTTTACCTGCGTTATTGAATTGAGGTTATCAATAATTGTGGTCTTAGAATAAATACGACGTTATTTCTGCTAGTAGCGGTTTTATTCCTCACACTATATTTTTACGGCAAACGTAAACACGGCTGCTGGACCCAGAGAGGCGTAAAACAGGACACACCAATCCTCTTCCTCGGCAACAATGCCAAAGGCTTACTCATGCTGAGGAGCGTCTCTCAAATCTGCGAGGACGTCTACAGGAAGTACCCAAATGAGAAGATTGTGGGATTCTACAGGGATCCCGTATCCCGAACTGTTAATCAGGGATCTAACTCTCGCCAGGCGGATCTTAATAAACGACTTTGCTAGTTTCTACCCGCGCGGGCTTCTATCCACCCAGGTGGTAATAGAGCCGCTGTTACGGAACTTATTCTTCGCGGATGGCGACATGTGGCGGCTACTGCGCCAGCGCCTGACGCCGGCCTTTACCAGCGGCAAGCTCCGAGGCATGAGGTTCCAACTCATATCAGACCACGCGGAGCGCCTGCAGGACAGGACCTTCGACCTAGCTACCGCCGGTCGCGTCATAGACGCTAGAGACCTCATGGCGCGGTACACCACCGACTTTATAGGCGCCTGCGGTGTCGGCCTTGACTCAGACTCGCTAGAGAACGAGGAATCCGCCTTAAGAAAGATGGGTACCAAGACATTCAACATCGGTGTCGTCGGATTAGTCGTGAACTTACTCAAAATTATGTTTCCGTACACGTTCAGAAATTTTAAAACCTTCGGCAAGGTGGAGGAGGAAGGTTGTTAACGAGGTACAGAGACAGAGGAACTACAGGCCATCTGGTCGGAATGATTTCATAGAACTTCTACTGAAATGCAAGGAGAAAGGCACATACAAGACGGGTTCATAGAGCGAGTGACCCCAGAGGGCACGCCTGAGGCTGCGACGCTGGAAATGGACGATTTGTTAATTGCGCAGGTGTTTATTTTCTTCGCAGCCGGCTTCGAAACCTCATCTTCTGCTACCAGCATAACGCTCAACAACGAGCTAGCCCACACCCCTGTCATCCAGACCAAAGTGCAGGAGGAAGTAGATCGAGTGAACTCACTTCACGGAAACAAACTTACCTACAACGCGGTGAAAGAGATGACGTATCTCGAATGGGCTTTTAAGGAGGGGCTTAGAATATTTCCCCCGGCAGGGTTTTTGGTGCAAAAGTGTGCTCGGCCGTACACTATAGATGGTGTGGCGATAGACCGAGGTATGAAGGTGCTGGTATCACTGCAGGCTATGCACAACGACCCGCAGTACTTCAATGAACCAGACCAGTTCAGACCCTAGCGCTTCGATCCGCAACTATTTGACGCTAACAAACACGTCTACATGCCTTTTGGAGCAGGGCCGAGAGCGTGCATCGGTAAGATATTGTGTTATCTATTCTGATAACGACATGAGTTTCGAAGATAGGTTAGGTTAGTTCCGGTGATGTTAGTGTCACTACTATCTCCAGAACTAAGTAACCTATGTCCTAACCATTACCTAAGCTATCTATATTACAGATTAGATAATTAATTTAAGCCTGAAAAGTGATTACGAGGTACAAAGTTTATGATCAACTAATTAATAATAGGTCCTATGAAATTGCCGTTCTGCAGTACTGGCCATTTCAAATCAAAATAATTTTTGTTTGGCTAAGAATTCTAATTTAAAATTAATTTTTTTTTTAAACATGGAATTCTTTTTCCAAAAGTAGTCATTTGTTTATTGATTAGTGTTACATTTTCATCGCATTTCAATCTTTTTCGTCATCATGGATACGTTAAAAATTCGAGTAATTATTAAATATGAGTACCGTCGTGGCAGCAACGCGGCACAAGCGGCACGCAACATCAACGACGTTTACGGAGCTAACACTACAAACCAACGCACCACCTGTTATTGGTTTGCTCGCTTCCGTTCTGGAAATTTCGACCTAAAAAATGAACCTCGCGGTCGTCCGAAGACTTTGGTCGACAATGACGAATTAAAGGCGATTGTGGAAGCTGATGATACACAATCTACGGCTGAATTAGCAGCAGCTTTCGACGACGTTACGTCGACGTTAGCGTCAAAACAATATTGGTCCATTTGCGTCAAATCGGCAAGGTAAAAAAGCTTGACAAATGGGTGCCCCACGAACTAAATGATCGCCAGCGCGAAGTACGCGTCGAGACGTGCTTTGCACTGCTTGACAGACACACAAATGAAGGAATTTTGAACCGCATTGTTACCTGCGATGAAAAATGGATTCTTTTTGATAACCGCAAGCGCTCAGCAAGTTGAATGCCCTAAACGAAAACTTACCCCTAGAAAAGTGATGGTCACTGTTTGCTGGTCTAGCGCCGGTGTGATTCATCACAGCTTCTTACCAAACGCGGTGAGCATTACTGCAGATATGTACTGTGAAGAACTGAACACAATGATGGAGAAGCTGGCACATCTCCAACCAGCATTGGTCAATCGCTCGTCTCGGCTGCTCCTGCACGACAACGCGCGACCTCATACTGCACAGCAGACGGTCTCCAAGTTGCAAGAACTGGGGTTGGAAGATCTCCGTCATCCGCCCTACTCACCAGACCTTGCGCCTACAGACTACTACTTTTTCCACAATTTGAATAACTTCTTGGCGGGAAAAAAATTCAATACCCGAGAGGCAGTACAAAATGCCTTTGAAAAATTTGTTGCCTCCCGTCCAGCTGATTTCTTTAAGAAGGGCATCAATAAATTGCCACTGCGTTGGCAAAGATAGGGTATTAATTTTTTTTATACAAAACGGCAATTTCATAGGTAAAGACGTAATATTAATAATATATGCATAATATTATGTTTACACCCCTACTGCCTACTAGTAGCACGCGTAGCATGAATTGGTTTTTTTCTACGGAAGAATAGACAAAATGGCAGATGGATAAAGGCCATGTCATTTTGTCCATACAATCTGTCAGTATGTCTATTCTTGTGTAGACAAAACGCATTTCCACGGTGGTCATACTACGCATGCTGGTTGCCTCTTATTTTCTACGCGTCAAAAATGGTAACTTCAACTCATTTTTCGAATATTATCAGTCTTGCATTTATTCACAGGAGAGCGTCTAGGGCTGCTGCAATCTCTAGCTGGTCTGGCCGCCATATTGTCGCGGTTCACCGTCCGCCCCGCGTCCTCGGCACCCCGCCGCCCAACAGTAGACGTGAAGACGTTTAGAGAGTGGTGAAGTGGGTCACCATAATACAGAACGTTGTGGGAGTATCGCTGATGTTAGACGCATAGAGCCCGTACACAAAACTGCGTTGGATCATGCGATGCAATGGAAATTTGCAACGCGAATAGCTGGGATCCCAAAACCTTCTAAGCTAGATTTTGCCATAATATTTTCTTATATTCGAAGCGCGAAACTCTTGCTACGATCCACATCAGTTTATGGAAACTTCAATATGGTTTGAAGTCTTCGAAAAAATGATAAGCAAACACGCACGCTTGCACGAAATCGCACCGCAGCAATTCGCGTCGCAGTTTTCGATTGCGTTGGGATTCACAATTTTATGTACACAAGCCCTTAGATATATGAGAGGCTGTCCGCTCACAGTGATAGGGACTGCCGTCATCATATTATTTATAATTATTGTAAACCTTATCGTCCTTGTAAGACAAAATCACGTAGAAGTGCGATTTTTTCAATTTTTTAATCCGTGCTTTACAAACCACGGAAGAAGTGCTAATCTATGGAGTTAAGATGTTTCGTCACAAAATCACGTGGAGCCCCCATCTCAGATTTTATGATCTAGCACAACTATCTTATCTTTAAATTTAGGAATTTTAAATAAAGTAAACTGTCGTTAAATTAATTAATAAAACAACTGAACTCCAGAAGTGATCTCGTTACTTATGTTTGCATTTTCTGAGCTATCAAAGTATCTTTATCTTAAAAAATATCTTATGTATTTACACCAATACAATAAGTACTTGGTGTACCTACATACATGTACTTAATTATAATTGTATTGATGTAGCTTGCGGTTGTGTGCAAGAAAATGGCAAATAATTTCGCAGCTATCTTGTACGGGCCTTATGATTTAAGATATGTGAGTAATTTTAAGCAATTGTGTATTAATTATTAGTATTAAGTGATGATCAAATTTTTGCTAATAACTTTATGTTATAATATTATATAAGTACGTAATTTTTAATATTAAATTAAATCAGTAAGTACGTAAATGTTCAACTTGTTTCATGAAATAAGTTTATTATTATTATTATGTACCATAGAGGAATTATATTAGTCTATGATAATCATATCATACGTAGGTAGGTATAAGTATAATTATCATTATTTGAAATAAAAGCGATTTACGAACTCTACTTATTAAAATACATTCATTTATTTATTCCAATTTTAATCGACCTACATCATAATATTTTAATCTCAATTAGTAAGTGAATCACGCAAGACGTAGATACCTAATACATACATACAGCTTAGCCCTACAATCATATTAAAAAAATAGAATATATTCAGCCGAATATTTAACCACCTCCTTCTTTTGGAAGGCGGTGAAAAATAGATTAGTCAAAACGCAAAAAACTTACTGGGTTTGTCACCGTCCAAGCTTCACTTTACGAAAACTAAAAGACTAATTGTGTCAAATTAAAAAAAAAAGTTTAAAATGAGTATGCTTTAGACCACACGACTGAAGTAAAACTTCTTTAGATCATCTATATGTATAATGTATGTATGTATAATATGTATAACATTTACATCATGTTTATACATATTATACATTTTGTAATTTTCTACAAATATTTCAGTGGCGATCTTAGAGCATTAATCCAATGGGTTGGTTGGATGTCTCTAAGGTGTCGATATACCTACGAAACGTTAACTTCCTCCCTCTTAATTTCCGTTCGCCTCGCCCGATCACACTTTTCGTAACGCTCTCGTCACGCATTCACCAGCTCACTCCCCAAGTCAAGCGCGCGTAAAGGAGTTTTACTTCAAAATTCAGTTTTGTAATTAGGTATGCAGGTACGGGAGGAGAGGCATTACTTATGGGAGACTAGATAGGTACACTAGTGGCGAACCAAGTAGCGCCTATAGAACAGTAAATTGTCCGATTTCACTCAAAATAATTTTCCCAATGAGCATTAGCATATAAGCATGATCTATCAGCATGGAGAGCTACAATTTTCTGGCTCCTAGTACCTAGTGACCAACTTGTAAAGCACTTTGGAAGCTCAAAAATGGCACCTATATTTATATGAATCCTCGCCTTTATTTAAAAATACCTATTCCTAGATACACACGATGGAGATAAGAAAAAAAACATACATTACATGTATCGGGACTCGGAAGCCACCCCTAAAATAAGCGGGGCTCCCATACAACAAACGTGTTTTGCCTTTTTTGTAGGTTTAGGTATAATGTATGATATAATTATTAAATTAAAAATTGTTTTAGGTCGAAGCATCAATAGAACATGACGAAACAAAAATTACAGACAGCATAACAAATAAAACAAACAATCTGTGTATCAATGACGACGAAGTACCAGAGTTAGTATCGGCGCCAATCAAAAATAGAGTAACGGGCGAAATAGAGAGGAAAGAAGCCGAGAGAGATAATGAAACAGAGAGAAACAATGAAACATATAAAGGAATAGACAAAAACTCACAGAACTATAGATTAGTCTATGAGAAGTTATACGTCAGCCAGTACGATAGCACCGGACGTTGTGAAGCAGCAAGTCAAGAAGAATCTAGAAGTTAGACAAAAGAAGATGGAGAGAAAGAAGGCCATAGCCAAGGGCGAGGCGAGTGCTGTGACCAGAGTGAGGAGAGATAACCGGGATAATAACTATCAGGGAGAGCCACGGGCTATGGGGATGGGACGAATAATATATTGTACTTATATAAAAATATGTTTATTTTATTTTCAAATGCAACTTTTATTCCATGGCAAGATGCAGTAATCCTTGAGCAGTAAGAAAAAAAAAACTGATAGAATGTTTTTATTTTATAATGTTGCTTAGTAATCATATAAAACTTTTATAAACAAAACAAATTAATCATTGTTTTTCTACTCAAATCTTGATTAAAGAAAGTAACCTTTTTTTTTTTTTGTTTTGTAATTCTTGTTACTAAAATGTAACTTTCAGACAACTTTCAGAACTTATTCCGTCTATTATGCCGAATTTTCAATAAAATTAGAATTTAGGAAAATAATTATCAATATCTTTTTTAGGCTTTCTTTTTTTTATGATTGGATTAAAAAAACAATTTTTGGCAGCAAATAGATTTTAATGGCGTAAGCAATGTTTTTTTATTACATTCGTACCTTTTAATTTTTGACTAATATATTTCAATTTACTTATTCTTTAAAAAATAGATTTTCAAGGTTTAGGGCCTTCCCACACGAAACACAACCACACCACACCGACGTGACCAAATGTGGTCAAGCTGTGAAACACATCGCAAACAACGGAAGCACCAGCAACACCATGTATTTATAACGCAACGGTAAACATCGACTTTTTGCCGCTACCGCAATCCCATCGTAGCCACAACGTAACCACATTTTGTCTGGACGTGCGTCGGTGTGGTATCTCTAATGGGCAATAAGAAAGTTAAATACGCCCCTGACCTACGGGCCCAACACCACAGAACACTATTATGCCCTCAGTCGCAAATCGCAATGGCGGACGCCCACGGGCCACGACGCCTGATAGTTGACATCTGGCCGTGAACTGAGAAAGACGTGCAAATAGAAAATGGCCACCGACAACCTCACAGCTGTTTTGCACAAACCCAAGGATTTGCGTTTGGTTTGTAAATATTTCAAGGCTTTTAAAATGGAATATCAAAACACATTAATAATATAAATTACGATTTGATAACATTGTCATTCAGAAACATAAACGTACCTAGTTGAATATAAACTCGTTAAATAAAACGTTCCATATTAGCACATTTATAATTCTATACTTACAGTTGTTTATTAAATAAATAATCTTATTGTGACTTTTATTAGCGGTCATTAATTGTGTGCACTTATTATTTCTTTACGTAGAAAATATTTAAATACGTACCTAGGTATATCTATTAATATTTTTTTTACAGAGTACAACCGGTTTAAATAATAATATATTGAAACATGATTAAATTCGATTCCATTATTTTATATCATTATTATAATTATTATGGTTAATAAAGGAAATTGCATACTAATAAACTCAAAAGAAGGCATACAGCAAAGTCAACTATCTGTTTGCTAAATTATTCTATTTTAGTCTTGTTAAGACACCTCTAAAATTCATTACGTAGTATCAAACGATATTACATGTAAATGAAATAATAAGTTGAAACTTGAAGCCCATTTTTTATGCCCTTTCTACCTGCTTCAGCTGGTAAAGAGAGAATACTTATAAAATACAGTAAGTACATACATATGTGTATTTTTTTAGGAACAAACACCAATACCTGAAATATCCGATGAAAGTAAGAACTATTTTGTTACAATTATAATTTATAAGCCCTAGTAGTAGTAATAGTAGTAGCCCTTTTAAGCTAAATAGTTCTCGTTCTCCTAGATTCTAGTAGTCATACTTTGCAACTTTGGTTGGTTTGGCATAACATACTCACTATGAGTAGCAGTCAACTTTACTGACTATAGAATTTAGATCTCAATCACTATATTCAGGGTATAGCGAGCATACGGAGCCCCTGATTTAAAAAAGATTAAGTACCGCTGCCCATAGTTGCAGAAAACATCAGAGAAGCCACAAATGATCACCTATATACCTCCTTTGAGCCACCGGCCAGTAGCTTAACATAGCGGCTATTTCGCGACGGTTATCAGTAACGTCTAGTCATCATACGCGCCGAAAGCCTTCCCGCTGTGGGATATGTGGAAGCGCCAAAGGGAGATCTCCGACCGAGCGGGTGGTATGCTCGGTCAGGCCGAAGTCCACTTGTATGGTGTGATAGTAGTTTACGATCTGGATGAAAACATAGGCTACTTTTTATCCCCGAAAAAGTACAGTATTTCCGTGGGATACCTGATACTTATTTACGCGGGTGAAGCCGCGGGAAAAAGCTAAGTATTATATTATAGAGCCGAACTCTGAAAACTTCGATAGCGCGATTCGGGATAATAGCGCCAATTGGTCTGCCACACCACGGCTAAAGATATGTAACATTGCAGAGGTTCTACTTCGCATGGATTGCGTGGGGATATGCGGGTCGGATGTGCATTACTGGCAGAGCGGCGCGTGCGGGGCTTTCGTACTGCGCGCACCTATGATCATGGGGCATGAGGCTTCAGGTGTTGTTGTTAAGGTAAATCGAGTTACGAAGCTCTATTTTTATAAACTTATGTATGGTCTAAGATACGTTATAAGGAATATATAGCTTCACCTGCAAACATTTTGGGATAAGTTTTACAGCTTGGCAAAAAAGAGTATGACGCGGTGACAGCAGGAACTAATAAAGACCGCCTTTTTGTACAGTTCCTTTATTTAACGATTGTTATGTGTGTGTGTTTTTGTGCAAATAAAGAGTTTTCTATTCTATTATATGAATTTGAGAACATAATATAAGTATTTTTACCGCCAACGGCCAGTTTTGAATAGATAAGCTTAGTTCGTAATACAACCTCTAATCACAATAGTATAATTATTTAATTGATATTATTCTATTAGCTGGTAATTGATTAGTATTCATTATGTAATGAAAATAATGAGAAAATAGAAATACTTCCTGCGAAATGAGTACCTAACACTGCTGTAAGTTGTAACCATCTACAAAACGAAAATATTCGACGCGTACAAATGTGCTTGGGATGAGATTTGCGATACCTATTAGAATTACACCTCTATACCTGTTGCGTAAGCTTGACCTATGTGATAAACAAACACACTGAGTGGTGTGTCTGGGCTTTTGGTACCTATCGTGTGATAAATATTCAGATTGAGCCGGTTAAATGCGAAAATTAATTTTAAGCCTGTTTTTTAAGAGGGTACTTTTTTCTGATTTTTAAAATGTCAACGGTGTTAACGTCTATAAAGTGGATAAACGAAATTACAGGCTCCAGTGATCTAAAATATTGTACTAATTATTTAAATAAAGGTAACTACATAAAATCATTTAGATTTTATGTAGTTACCTGTGTAGATATTTAAACTATATTTTACATTCTATAATCTATACTTATCTAATGTACTTATATTTTACGAAGTACCTACTAGACTGGTTTACTTGACTGTAATTTGGCTGAAAAATTGTCATTTTCTTATATCTAGGTCGTTCAGAGATATTTTAGCTCGGTTTTTCTATGAGAGGTGATCCTTATGTTGTCGGCATAAGCTTAAGTTAGTATATTTGTTATAAGTATGCCGACAACATAAGGTAAAATAACTATGTATACGGAGCACGGACTGTGCTCACTGCGTAAAATATTCAGCTAAGATATTCAAGTCTAACAAACACCTAAAATAGTCTCATCAAGCAGCTCTCATCAAGAATACTTATGACTTTATGATAATTTAAATTTCACCTTGAACTTCTACTTCGCCACTTTCTCGATTGTACGTCAATTTGCGTTTTCGTAAACATTTCGACTTATTTAGATAAGGAATGATAATATTTAATGTTATTTTTAAATTGTGATAAAATTTAAATGGTTTCAAAGTCGATGTTTTTAGTTAAAATATAGCTCCTCACACTGATTTCAGTGACGGTGGCCGGTTTAATTGAAATCAGGCCAGCTACGCAGGAGTTATTTTATAGTGCCCAAGTGTGTGCGCAGTACACAAGAGCACTCTCTCTTCCTTTACTCTCGTAACCCAGTGGGACGAATAACCGACACGACTGGTGAGATATCAGGCGCAGGTCCGACTTTTTAAATGCCCATCCGACCCATGGATCATCTTTCTTGTCAGACAATCAGGTGATCAGTCTGCATTGTCCTAACCAAACTTGGAAACAAGATTTTTTGTTGTTCCAATGCGGGACTCGAACCCACGACCTCCGAGTCGAGAGCCAAGCTCTAAACCACTAGACCACGGAGGCTGTTAAAATATATACATAGTTTAAAATGATTTTTCACTCCCAAGGTATCATATGGTTTTAATAAAGCTAAAATAAAATTAATTTATGCCCAAATTTCAAAAAGATACATCTAGTGGCCAGTTAAATGCGGATATTGTAGACATCGCACCCGCAATAATCAATCGACAATAGAGTGATGATTATTATTATGTAATATCAATATGTATTTCAGTATTTTTACTAAAATACTTTTATAAATGTATAAATTAGTAAATAATTATTATAAATAAGCAGTGCGATGCTGTAAAACAAATTTTCATCAAGTTAGAAAAAAAAAAGTTTTAACTTAAGTATACCACAGTACTCTATTTCGTGTACCTGTTGTTCCCTGTTTTTACGGAATAAATCACCCAATAGAAGTGAATAAAAGTAAAGTAGGATATTTATTCACCTTATACCTAACTATTTATGTTTCGGCTGTTATTTTACTGAGATAAAAAAGAATAGTATACGACTGTAGATAAATCTGACTTTGATTTTTAAAGTACTTTTAACATATAACATATTTTCGTGACATAAATAACAACTACCATATACACGACGTATAGGAGTATTAATGTTATTATGTTAAATTATTTTATGGAAAGATCTCATAACCCTCGCCGACTTATCAGGGTGTTTGTATAATAACAGAAGTCTAAACAAGCGAATGAAACGCGATAAGAAATGTTTATGTCGATTGTACTCAGCGTCATAACCATGCCATATTAAAATTAAATTAAATTAAATTTACCAAGCCAACATTGCCGGATCTAGAAAACAAGGTTTGAAAAAATTTGGTAGTGATAGCTATCTATATAAAAAGTAAAATGCACAAAAAAGAATGAAATAAAACTTATTTTCTAAATAATTCCCCTTTTAAATTTGGCTAAAATTTAACTATTTTAAATTATGAGATTGAGTAGAGAAATAGTTGCATTTTAGCCAAATTTAAAAGGGGAGTTATTTAGAAAATGCCGAAATTTCTGTTCAGTGCTTTTGGATCCAGGGTAAACCTTGGTTCAAAATCTAATTTTTTGGTAGCATATGGTTGTGTAACTGTAGAAAAAATCAAAATAATTATATGTGTCCGTATAAATTTCGAGCAGTTCCCTCGATTCCTCATGGATCTCATCATCAGGTTTCCACTTCAGTGACGAAAGGACCAATTTCGAATTGTATCCTTAATAATTTTGCAAATAGGTCCATAAACGGCAGAGTTATGTTCAAAGATATCCGCGTCGGTGTAAAATACTATGAGAAGTACCTTTTATACCATCATAATGTGATGATGTATCATGTGACGATGGTGATGCTGATAATGATGATTTAATTGACATAGTGGCATGTGCTTGCAATTCTTTAAACAACGCCGAAATCCCCAAACATGTATCTATAAGGAGTCAGGAATTCTGTTCAGTACTTTTGGATTCAGGGTATACTTTGGAGCAAATTCTTACTTTTCGGTGGCATATATACCTATTAGTTTAATTTGAAATTTACCATTGTTACTCAGTAGTGTCTTGTTGGGTTGTGTTGTTGTAACGATTTCTAGCAGTTTGTGCGGTCTTTTATCTAGTGTATAGTTTGTAAGGGAGTTGTATGTTTAAGTATAGTCTACTATCATCATATTATATTATATATTATGTTTATGTGTGTATATATATATATATATATATGTGTAAGTATGTGTATACGTGTTTATATATTATATATTACGATGTTTGATGTTATGCTGAAAGTTGCATGATGTCCGTGGCTTACCACACTTCGCGGTTCAGTTGAAAATCGGTGTCATGTATGCGCGTGTCTTTATACGACATACGTGGCCTTTGCCGAACTGGACCCATTTTCTAAGTCACATGAAGGCACAATTTGTCCTATTTAATTTACAGCAGTAACTATGGTGTATGTCTCAATTTGTTATTCTTTTTATATCTTCATATTTTATGTCATGTTACATTTGTGTCTTTTGTGAACTGAAAATAAAAAATTTCTTTCTTTCTTTCTTTCTTTATATGCTTACTTCAGAAAAAGTTGAAATCACCATATGTTTTCTGCTTCCAAGTCATATTCTTCTTCCACGATGATAACGACTATAATTGCATTGTCACTTCCTTAGTTCTTGCCATTGTTATTGAATAGAACTAACATGACACAGACCTTGGCGTAAACTACTGCAAACGGTCACGCGCCTTTATCGCTATAAATTATTGTAATTGCACTTACAATTTAAACCAGTGGCGGATTCAGACACTTGGGGCCTCGGGGCCCCGAAATTAAATAACGTGTTATAAATATATGATTTGTGTATATTTCATCTAAACCCTATTTCTTAAAAAAAAGGCTGAAGTCACCATGGTTAAATCAAATCAAATTTTACTATTTATTTGAAGCTTAACTGCATATTTTAATACGAGGATGAATGATGGCTATGAAAAATAAATTAAAACCTTTTGTGTAACTTATTATTAATAATTGTACTATTTAGCAATTTTCAATCCACGATGCTTTACGTTAGAAATAATCATAATGTGCGTACATTCATTCTCTAAAACGAGTCGGTTAATTCGTGTAAAATTGACAATTATACATTTTAGATAGGAGACAAAGTGAAGAACCTGCAAGTCGGTGACCGGGTGGCGATCGAGCCTGGCGTGCCGTGCCGCTACTGCGAGTTCTGCAAGACGGGCCGCTACCACCTGTGCCCCGACATGACGTTCTGCGCCACGCCGCCTGTGCACGGCAACCTCGCCAGATACTACAAACACGCCGCCGACTTCTGCTACAAGTAAGTCACACTTCTATAAAAAACAGATTCGTGAAATCTGGATCTATTTCTTCTAGCCTTATTTCCAACACTCATCAAGTCAACATACTTAGTTGTACTGTAATTTTTATTTAATTGCTACTAACTCGTACATATTTTTTTCACAAATCACCGCCATTAATCATACATTTTCCAGGATCCCCGACCACATGTCGATGGAAGAAGCGGCGCTACTGGAGCCGCTGTCGGTGGGTGTGCACGCGTGCCGGCGCGGCGGCGTAACAGCGGGGCACCGGGTGCTGATCCTCGGCGCGGGGCCCATCGGGCTAGTTACGCTACTCGTAGCTAAGGGCGCCAGTGAAGTGCTCATCACAGGTATATGTAGCGAACACCTATAGGATTGAAATTTATTTATCCTCTGAGTAAATAAAAAAAATTACAATAATTTCAACCGTTTTGACCTTAATACGTCACATATTTTTGATTCATAATAATAGTGTAACTATTATTATTTTTTGCAGACATCCACGAACCCCATCTCGAGATGGCCAAGAAGTTAGGCGCGGACCACACCCTAATGGTGGGGCGCGAGGACGAGGCGGCACTGGTGCGGCGCGTGCACGAGACGCTCGGCGCACACCCCGACGTGTCCATCGACGCCAACGGCGTGCAGGCCACCGTCCGCCTCGCCATACTGGTCTGTGTTTTAGGGCATTCCCAGACGATGCGGCTTAGGCTGGGACTATATAATCTGGAATCCGGAAGGCCGTAGAAATTTCAGAGCATTGAAAATAGAACTCTGCGCTAATACAATAGAGTTGAAAATCGAACACATGAGTGTCGAGTCAAATGTCAATGTCATTTATGACAGCTCAACACTTGAAACTTCTATTTTCAACTCTATTTTATAAAGTGCAGAGTTCTATTTTCAGTGCTCTGAATTTTCACCGCCGTTTCGGATTTCGGAGCATATAGTCCAAGCCTTAAGTGTGACTTTTTTATACGAGCATACGAGTCGCCTGATGGTAAGTGATTACCACCGCCCGTGGACACTCGCAACACCAGAAGCTCCCCTAAACAAATCAAGCAAACCGATCTACCAACACTTAAACCCAAATCCAAAAAACTAACTACAGCAGAGAAGCCCGAAAGTCCAGTAACTCCAAATAGACCCAGGACTGCAGAAGGTAGGGCCTGCCTAGAGCGCGCCAAGCACTGTATTAACACCTCTAGGAATTTCAAAACTGACCTAAAAGAAGGTGCTTTGGCGGCTGTAGACAGGCTGTACCAAATAATAAAACAATTAGAGATAGAACTTACCTGTGAGAAAGCACGAACTAGCGGAGGGCTGGGAAGGGACCCTTTACATCCCCCCCAGCCACCCGTGAGCACGACGATAATGGTAGAAGACGCACCGATGTACCTGGAAAAGAAAAATAGTTTAATAGAGCAAAGTATGAATGATGGAATGAGAGAGTTGATGAAGAAGATGGATGAGGTGAAGGGATGCATGGAAGAGGGTAGAATGAGGATGGAAAAGTTGAGCTTGCTCCTGGAGGACAACACAACCGTCGCTAAACCAGCGAGCTATGCGAGCATTGTCTCGGGAGGAGTCGCTGAGCGAGTCCCCGAGACAAGGGCGCTGCATTCGGTTGTGGTGTCCTCCAGGGACACGCAGGATTCGGGAGAGGAATTGATGAAAAAGATAAGAGATACTGTAGATGCGAAGGATGGATGGGTCAAGGTTGAAAGGACTAGGAAAGTTAAAAACAGGAGGGTAGTCGTCGGCTGTGTTAGTGAGGAAGAAAGAAATAAGGTGAAGGAAAGATTGAGTAAGAATGAGGGATTAGTGGTGGAAGAGGTGAAAAATAAAAACCCCCTTCTGGCCTTCAGGGGTGTGATGAAGTACGACACCGCCGACTTCATCACCGCGTTCTCTAACCAGAACGCAAACATCCTTGGGGGCCTGAAGGGGGAGGAGAGAAAGGTATAGGTAGTGTACGTGATGAAAGCGAGGAACCCCCTACAAAACCACATCATAGCCAGAGTTAGCCCACAGGTCTGGAAGAAGTTTGTGAATGCGGGATACGCCCATATAGGTATGGGCAGAGTGAAAGTGGAGGACCATAGTCCGTTGGTGCAGTGCTTCCGCTGCCTCGGGTTCGGACACACGAAGAGGGTGTGCAGGGAGGAAGTGGACAGATGCAGTCACTGCGCAGATCCTCACATGAGGACTGTTTGCGAGAAGTGGCTGCAGAGAGAAGTGCCTCAGTGCGTTAACTGCATTAAGGCCAAGAGAGGTAGCGCGGAGCACAGCGCCCTTGACAGAGAGTGTGCAGAGACAAAGAGGTGGGACGCTCTAGCTAGGTCGGCGGTGTCGTATTGCTGAGGTCGTCCCCGGTGAGTACTTCCAGTACCGAATATTGCAGGCCAACCTTCAGCGGAGCCAAATCGCCACAAGGGAGTTATTACTCGAGGCCACCAAGCGTAAGGCTAGCGTAGCGTTGCTTCAAGAGCCCTACATAGGTGGGGCGCGGAGTATGAGGACATACAGCGGAGTTAGGGTCTACCAGAGCGATGGGGAAGAGGGCGGTGTTGTCAAGGCGTGTGTTGTGGTATTCGACGACACTCTAGACGTCGAGCTACACACACGCCTCAGCAACAACAACATAGTTGTGACCACCCTCCGAACCAAAGCCTGGGAGACGGTTGTAGTGTCCTTCTACTTCGAGCCCGATAAGCCTGTGGGGCCCTACCTGGACCATCTTATGCGGATATGGAGAGAGCTGGGATCCGATAAGATGGTCCTGGGAGGCGACGCGAACGCTAAAAGCCCGTGGTGGGGTGGCGACGCGGAAGACCCGCGAGGAAGGGATGTGTCTGCTGTACTGGAAGCAATGAGCTTACATATACTCAACACTGGAGACACCCCAACTTTCGACACCGTCAGAGGGGGAAAAAGGTACTCCAGTTACGTGGATGTGACAGCGTGCTCCGACGACCTGCTGGACCGAGTGGGCGACTGGAGAGTTGAGGAGGGACTGACGAGCTCGGACCACAACGGCATATCATTCGGCATCAGACAACAGAAATCCACAGGCACAAACATAATACGTACCACACGCATGTTTAACACACAGAAGGCAAACTGGACTCAGTTTCGTGAGAAACTGACCCAGCTGATGTCAGACAGACAATTAACTGTACAGGACATGGACACAATACACAGCACACAACAAATAGAAGACGCAATAGACAGATACACAGAAGTCATAACGCAGACATGCAGAGACACTATGCCGACCAAAAAACACACGCAGAGATTCACCTTGTCGTGGTGGAATGATGAGCTCGTGCAGATGAAGAAGGAGGTCGCCACGAGGAAACGCAGGATCCGTAACGCTGCGCCTGATCGCAGAGACCGCGTAGTTGGAAGTATTGTACCTGGAAGCGAAAGAGAAGTATGAGAAGGCAGTAAAAGATGCACAGACTGAGAGTTGGAAGGAGTTTTGCCGGAAACAGGATAGGGAGGGGGTCTGGGAGGGCATCTACAGGGTGTTGAGCAGAGTCAGAGGGAGGGAGGAGGATCTGCCCCTTACGAGGGACGGTGAAACCCTCGACGCCCGAAGCTCCGCAGAATGGCTGGCGGAGACCTTCTACCCCCGGGACCAGGAAAGTGATGAAAGTGAGGAACATCGGCGGACGCGCCGGCGGGCGGAGTCCTTGGACACCGAACCGCCGGCGGGTCCGGACGACCCTCCTTTCATCATGGAGGAGTTGAAGAGAGCCGTAAGGTCCTTCAACCCCAAAAAGGCCCCCGGGGCGGATGGACTCACGTCGGACATCTGCCAACGCGCTGTAGAATGTGACCCGGAATGGTTCCTTGCTCTGCTGAATAGGTGCCTCACAGTCGCCTGCTTCCCCAAACAGTGGAAGCGGGCGACTGTGGTGGTGCTAAGGAAGCCGGGCAAGGAATCGTACCGGGTACCAAAAGCCTATCGTCCGATCGGCCTCTTGCCTGTTCTCGGCAAAATCTTCGAAAAGATGCTGGTCGCCCGACTTAGATTCTACCTGCTGCCCAAGATTAGCCCTAACCAGTATGGCTTTATGCCCCAAAGGAGCACCGAAGACGCCCTCTATAGGTTGGTGAACCACGTCAGAAAACAGAGGGAGGAGAAGAAAATTTCTGTCGTGGTGTCACTGGACATAGAGGGGGCCTTCGACAGTGCTTGGTGGCCGGCCATAAAAGTTAGGTTAGCTGAGGTTGGGTGTCCGGGGAACCTTAGGCGGGTGATCAGCAGCTACCTGAGTGAAAGAGGAGTGAATGTAAGGTATGCTGGTATGGAAGTGAGCAGGGAGACCAACAAGGGGTGCGTGCAGGGGTCCATAGGTGGACCAATCCTGTGGGACCTCTTGTTGGACCCCCTGCTATGGATGATAGAGGAGATGGATGTTTTTTGCCAGGCTTTCGCCGACGACTTAGTTTTAGTGTTTGAGGGGGACACCGCTCTCGAGATAGAGTTACAAGCCAATGGAGTTTTGGAGAAAATAAATAAGTGGGGGGAGTTGAACAAGTTGAAGTTCGCCCCCCACAAAACATGCGCTCTACTAGTAACGCGGAAACTAAAACACGACGTGCCTCGACTCACTATGGGGGATGTTCATTTACAATATTATGACGACATTAAAATACTAGGCTTAACAATAGACACCGGCCTCACATTCAATGCACATGTCACGCAAGTATGCAAAAAGGCTATAGCACGCTATAAGCAACTTGCGAAAGCGGCTAGAGTAGGCTGGGAGCTTAACCCCCAGATAGTTAGGACTATATATATGGCCGTGATAGAGCCGACTATTCTCTATGCATCGGCAGCGTGGGCACCCACCGTGGAAAAGATGGGGGTCCAGAAAAGGCTCAACTCCGTCCAACGGGGTTTTGCCCAGAAGATCTGCAGAGCATATCGGACCGTCTCCCTGAACTCTGCAATGCTATTGGCTGGGATACTCCCTCTTGATCTCAGGATACTCGAAGCTTCTAGGCTCTATGAAATCAAGAAGGGAGTACCGCACCCGGCGTTGAAAGACAGGGAGGTGGAGCGAATGGCTCTAGCGATCGAGGACCCACATCCGGCAGAGCAGGTAGAGCTGAGGTTCGGGTTGGTAGACGAGGACTCGTATGCAGACGTGGTTAACAGCCAGGTCCATAGGATCTATACGGACGGCAGCAAGATTGAGGGTCGAGTCGGAGCCGCACTCTCCGTATGGAAGGGTGAGGTCGAGACGAAGGCCGTCAAGCTTGCGTTGCCGCCGTATTGTACCGTCTACCAAGCCGAGCTTCTAGCGCTCCAGAGAGCAGTAAGTATAGCCTGCAAGAGTGGAATGGCGAAGGTCGGTATCCTTAGCGATTCCAGATCGGCTCTCCAGGCAGTCACCCTTAGTTCCCCTCATCCCCTGGCAGTGCAAACAAGGGAGGCCCTCCGAAAAGCTGCATCGCAGAGGCGGGAGGTCTCCCTGTTTTGGATTAAGGCACACGCAGGGTTGAGAGGGAATGAGAGGGTTGACGAATTAGCCAAGCGCGGCCTGCGCTGCGATTGAAAAGGAAGCCTGACTACGATCTGTGTCCTGTTTCATTCGTCAAGCGTATCTTAAGAGAGGATACGGTTGAGGAATGGGACAGGAGATACGAAGTGGGAGGGACGGCCGGAACCACGAAGCTCTTTTTCCCAAGCGCTGCTGCTGCATACAAGATAGTAAACAAGATAGACATTACACATCACACCACACAGATTCTGACCGGACACGGCGGGTTCGCCTTCTACTTGAACAGATTCAAGTTGAAGGAGGACCCGTCGTGCTCATGTCAGCCAGGAGTTGAGGAGACGGTTCCTCACCTGTTACTCGAGTGCCCGATTTTTGCTAGCAGTAGATATGATACTGAGCAAAAATTGGGCATATCGATGACGGGTGAGAGCCTGTCTTCCATCATGGGGGGAAAAACGAGGGATATCTTCCTCGAGTTTTGTAAGAAGATTGTGGGTGTAGTTTGTAAGAAGAATTGTGATATTTTAGTGTGATTTTAGTTAGGCTCTAGATTAAGTATTATTGTGATAGTAGGTTTAAGTTGAATGTGTGCCGTTGTAATTTTTTTTTTGACATTTTGATTGAATTTTATTTGTATAATTTATTATTTAGTGATTATTTTATTTGATTATTTTTTTTTGACATTTTAAAATTTGAATTTAAACTTATTGTATATTATTTAATTGGATCTCATTATATTACTGTGTTAAATTAAGATTGTAGATTGTTGACTTTTTATAAATGTAAAATCGACAAGTGCATAGTAATTACTATGCAAAAATAATCAAATGTATATATAAAAAAGAGTAGATATAAGATTATAAAAATGTAAAAGAATCAAAAAGAAAAAGAGAAAGAATAAAAGATCAAAAACAAACCCTGATCATGTTAGGGGGACAGGAAAAAAAAAAAAAAAAAAAAACACCAGAAGCTCCTCTGGTGTAGCGCAATTACGTTCTTGGCCCTTAACGCCTCAACGCCGGTTTTGTGTGCGGTCTTGGTATTTATACTTGCCGAGAACCATTAGTTTTTCTATAACGTGTTTAAATCAAAGACATTGCTACCGCCGTATCAGCATATTAATGTCAATCTCGGCCCCGGGCTGTAGGACCCCGAACTTGTGTAACCAAAATATCGTAAAATATTATTTATAATTTACTACAGGCCGTATTACGGGTATAAAAAATTATACAAAAAAAGTGTTCAACGTGCCCTAGGAAGTTTTCACTTAATAACAACGAAAGCCAAAAAAGGATTATATTTCCCCGGGATTGGGAAAATGGCGCTTCTGACCCTTAAGGATTGTGTCATGTGTGGCTGAAATAAAATAAAATGTTTTTTTACTAAATATCGCAATCGTTCCGTTGTGACAACAAAAATAAACTGTCCCGTTATACCTATTACCAACTATTGTGGTGTTATAGGCGACGAAGTCGGGCGGTGTGGCGGTGCTGGTGGGCATGGCGTCGGGCGACCTGACGCTGCCTCTGGCGGCCGCGCTGGCGAGGGAAGTGGACATTCGCGGCATCTTCCGATATGTTAACGAGTCAGTATTGTCATTTGTGTATGTAAAACGTCTTTTACAATTACACTCGCACATGTACAACTTACACTCGCACTTCTCGAGTAGGGGGCTTAGTAGGAACTAAAAGTCAAGAAAGTCTGTCATAATTTTGACAGACTTTCAAAATACTTGCTATTTATAATACTTTCAAACTACACGGCAATTTTATCGTCCGGCAAACAAATTTTACCTTGTAATGTCCTTATTACTATATTAAAATATAAATAAGTAAAAAAAGTTTTTCTTGGAGATAGACCGCTGGCGCTGTTATGCCAGGATTTGCCTTGTCACTTTACGCTGTGATGTCGATCTCTTTTACGTCGCATATGTTAATAGCGTCGATACCTGAATGCGTCGAGCATTTTCCTTCTCACTTTCTCCTGCCCACAGGTACCCCATTGCTCTGTCGATGGTGGCTAGCGGACAAGTCAACGTCAAGCCCCTGGTCACACACCACTTCTCGCTCGAACAAACCCTGGAAGCTTACGAAGTGGCTCGGCGTGGGGACAGCGTGAAAGTCATGATACACGTGCAGCCGCGTGACGCGAACAACAAGAAGAAGTTCCAGGCAGAGTAATAAAATCCTGGGGAGCTGTCCGGAATGACCCGCGAGCTGCGATCGATGGGATCCCTCCGGATTAAGCTGAGACTATATGCTCCGAAATCTGAAAATAGAACTCTGCTCTAATACAATAGAGTTGAAAATCGGAGTGTCGAGCTGTCATGTATGACATTGACATTTCTCGCGACACTTGTGTGTTCGATTTTCAACTCTATTGTATAAGTCCAGAGTTCTATTTGAAATGCTCTGAATTTTCCACTGCCTTCCGGATTCCGGATCATATAGTCCAACCTTAGACCGCGACAATCCGAACTGCGATCCAAAGATTCGTATCTGATTAATCCGTAATCCACGCGGATCACTCCGACCTAGTTCCACGTGGATTCTC
Organism: Phengaris alcon alcon; assembly: GCA_037179445.1. NCBI lineage: Eukaryota > Metazoa > Arthropoda > Insecta > Lepidoptera > Lycaenidae > Phengaris > Phengaris alcon. The sequence continues at coordinate 246,657 of JAYRCH010000162.1, read as the reverse complement.
CGTCTTCCGTGGAGTCTCCGTTCCCTTATTAATAAAAATATTTACACGACGGATACGCTAATATAATTGCTGTCTTTGTCTGTTTAGTAGATTTTCCAACCTATCAGACAAAGACGTTAGCGTAGAAAAAATCACCCAGAATAATATATACCTACTATTTTGTATATAAGCTTTTCTCACCCGAAAAGTTTAATTGAAGCACTTACTTCTTAAAATACTTGTTCCCGGTATCTGAGGTGAATTTGTCGGTAGTTTATCTATTCAATAGCGTAAATGCGGTTGCGAATCAAAAGCCGAAATAGTCCGAATATATTTTCTGGTTTCTCTTTTGAGTAATATTTAATACACTCATACCTATTTTATATTTTTACTTGTAAGGAACATAATAAATAGTGCAGAATTTCGGAATTATATTTTTTATAACACAGGGTTTTTTTATATAAAATGTGATTTGGTTTTTTATAAAAGTTAGTCAAAATATGTGCCTATCTTGTGACGTGTGCCATTTTTTGATTGCCTAAGTACAATGTCAAGTCAAGTCATTAACAAAGTCAAGAAATAAGGAATTTACTTACACACCTATGGACAAAAACATAAAAAAGATTTTTATTAAATTAATAGATGTTTAAGCAAAATCATATTTTATAATAAACTTGTTGAATTTTTTGTTTTGTTTTTTATTAACTTTCTTCCTATAATACCAGTGGCGTAGCTAGCCTTAGGAGGGCCCCGCATAAAAAAAAATTTGGGGGTAAAAATTCACAAAATGGAAAAAAATGAGCTGATATTTTTTAGTGATTTATTGTACCGGAGAACTCGTCACTTTGAAAAAAACTGGTTATATAATCAGCAGCGGAGGTCAATTAATATAATTTTAGATTATGTCCCTATTCAAGAGTTTTCGCACATTGTTAAATATGGTACTAAAATTATCAGCAGATCGGAGCGGGCCAGATATTATTCAAAATGTTTTACCAGTTCCAATTTCATAAAACATTATACCGTTACCTACAGACAAAATAGAGTTCATATAAACAATTGCGAGCGAGCGAAGCGAGCGAGCTTAGATATTATGAAGGGCTTATTAAATTCAATCCAGCCAGAAATTCTAGTTAGTAGATTTGATAAATTAAAAAAAACAAAAGGGGGGATCAAGGTGTAACGTAGTTACATTTAATCTCCGTACAATCACCGTCACCTATGATTTGTATATTATTTGTCATTTGGAGGCTAAAGCGCCATCTATCGGCGCACGTCCTTACTAAAACGGCGTTAGCCTTGCTTTAATATTTAATTCATAGATCGATTTTACTTCCGTCTTAAATCTTAAAAAATAGTAAGTTAATTTTGATTAATAATGAAAATACAGTAGAATTGCATCATTATATTACATAATATATTGATTATTAATATAATTTCTTTTTTATTTTGGTTTCTGGATTGTTTTTCTTTACGCTTTAGTTTCATAGTTGTCAAAAGTTTGAAAAAGAGGACGGAGAAGGGTAAGGGTAGAGTAGTAAGGGTAGATAAGGTTCACGGTGAGTAGTTTTGTAAATCTGTGTTGTGAATATTTGGTAAATCACGCTTGTAATTAAAACACATTATCTTTCATACAAAATATCACCTTGGTAAAATTAGTTGTTAGAAGAAGAATTTGATTGGCCACGTGCTCAATTTGTAGTTTCATCTTTCCGATCTAGCATTGTTAAAATATTAGGATGTTTGTATCATATTAATTGTCCTTAATATCATCTTATCTTTTTATTTTTTGCCTACCCTTAATTTTTGTGATGGTCACACAGCCTGTGATTTTGATCGCTTGGGGTTAAATTCACGCTGTGTGACGGGACTCCAGGGGCACTCTCCAGGGGTCTATATACCGGGTTAAAGGCACCCTTATATAAGGACTATTGGCTATTTTCCCACAATCGGATTTCTGAGGCCGCTAGTTATTCCGGACTGGATTACTGGATTTGGAATCAGGCAGCACCGGGCCGGCACCTTGGACGATCTATCGACGACGATCGGACGTAGCGGTGACAGAGAGACGCTACCAGAAGTTGCAGCCCCAGTTCGCCCTCACCACGTGCTCCTGGACTCAGCTAAGTTCCCACGTGGTTTAAAGCCCCTTCGATACCCACAGACACCAAAGAAGCTAAACCAGATGCTTCGGCCTTCTGCCCACGCCCCTTATTTTTCTTAATATATATTGTCACGGGAAATACCTCTTTTATTTTAATTTAACCCGTAACAAAGGGTACCCAGTTTCCCATTTGTGAATACGTGAAATTTATCTGGCTACAAGAATCTATGACAGGCAACATTTTATCAGTGAAAAATACTAATTTTCCCGCTAAACTAAAGACAGTGAATAGCACCAAGTGTACTCTATATAAGGTACACTTGATCCCCTGTAGAGGCCCCCTACATATTTATTTTGAAACTTGAAACGGTTTAAAAGCGTTGATCACCCAACCTCGCTCTTAGAACTCCAGTATTCTTACTCTCTCGGCAAAACAAACTCAAGCGTTATTTCATGACGGTTTTCTGAGAGGCCGTTGTATATGTATTGTTCACTAAATCGAGCATTACAGATATGTGGACCTAATGAACAATCACCAGTTATGATTACTATATAATATGTCTTAAAAACATAGTAATGATGATGATGATCACGAATATAATTTTGGGAATAGCTCAAAGATAGCGATGTCGATGTAAAATACTACGAGAAGTGCCAATATCATCATTTAAATCTTGTTTTATTATTTACGAGGGGAGGTCCAAAAGTTCGCGGAATGAAAGGGTTGTTAATAAAATATAACAATCAATTTATTTTTCCTTTTCAATATAATCACCCTTAAGTGTAATACATTTATTTGATCTATGGATAAATTTTTCTAAACCATCGAAAAAATATTTTTTGTCTTTGGCCTCAAAATGCGCCGAAATTGCCTCCTTCACTTCGTTATCGTCGGAAAATTTCCTTCCCCTTAGCTCTTTTTTTAAATTTGGAAACAAATAAAAATCGCTAGGGGCCAGGTCTGGACTGTAGGGTGGGTGAACAAGTGGTTCGAATCCATGCGTGTGAAGAGCAGCCATGGCAACTCGGCTCTTGTGAACCGGCGCGTTGTCTTGCAAAAGCAACACACCCTTGGCCAATTTTCCACGACGTTTTTCTTTAATTGCCTCCTTTAACTTTTCCAATATTGTGGCGTAGTATTCTCCGGTTATAGTGGTACCTTTTTCTTTATAATCAATCAGTAATATTCCCTCACAATCCCAAAAAACAGTGGCCATCAACTTTCCAGCCGATTCTGACACTTTGAATTTCTTGGGAGGTGGTGTACCCTTTTTGTGCCATTGCATGGACTCCTGTTTTGATTCAGGTTCAAAGTGATGAACCCATGTTTCATCTCCAGCAACAATCCGCTCCAAAATCTGCACAGGGTTGTCTCCACACACCTCCAAAAAGTGATTAGACGCGTCGATTCGCTGCTGTTTTTGAAGCGGCGTGAGCATTCTCGGCACCCATCTTGCACTGACTTTTGTCATGCCCAAGTGGTCGTGCAGGGTCCGCAAAATGGTTGTATCTGATACTCCAACAAATGCAGATAATTGTTTTTTCTTAAAACGTGTGTCTTCCAGTACAAGTTTTTCGACTTTTTCGTCGATGTCTGATGTGGTGGCCTCAACTGGCCGCCCAGAGCGAGGTCGTCTTCAATTGAATCTCGACCATGTTTGAAAAGTCCATGCCACTTATAAACCATTGTTTTACCAGGAGACTGATCTCCATAAACGGCTTCCATTTCATTTAAAATGGTTTGAACGTTTTTTCCTTGCTTGGTAAGGAATTTTATCACAGCGCGATGTTCAATTTTCTCCATAGTTGCAGTTTGCTTCCGGATTGACTTGTTTAGCAGGCGAGTACTCGTAAACGAATGGCGCTATAGGGTTGAGATTTTATATATATACTAATTATGAGTGCTCAATTAGTATGACACTAAGCGAGCTACCCTATCCCCACTCCATCCCCTCCATTCCGCGAACTTTTGGACCTCCCCTCGTAAGTCTTACGGATACATCATTATATTATTAAAATGATGTATCGTATGATGGTGGTGAAGGTGGTGGTGCTGATGATTCTGATGCTAACTGTATGTGACATATTTCAGATTTTTAAACAATACCGAATTCTACAAACGTGTATCTTTAAAGACTGAGGAGTTCTGTTCAGTGCTTTTGGATCAAGATTCAAGGTATAGCCTAAAGTTATTTTAAAATAAGTTTACAGTTTACTAAACAAACTCTACAGTGACGTCACAAACCGGATCTAAATTTTGTATCAGTATGATCGTTTCTTCTATCTACTCTTCTAGTCTACGTATCTAGTACCAATTGTTTTCAAGATTGGACGTATATCCGGGACGTATATCCGGGACGTATATCCGGGACGTATATCCGGGACGTTTAATACTACAATAATAGTTATTTCGACATCTCTGTTTGTATGGACACTATTTAGGCAAAATAACAGCAAACGGGTATAAGGTGAATTCATTGAATTTTTTGCGTATTATTCTACTTTTTGAACTTTTCTTAAACGTCTTAAAGACATGTACCTAAGCATGTTTATGTACAGGGCCTTTAGTCAAGATGCATTCGATAATTTCGACAGCGAAATTATTCGTAATCAAAAATGTATGGGATTCGACATAATTCATCTAAGTGACATTTCGCTTGCGATGCCTTTCGCCAAATCTATTTTATTTTGGAACTTCACCGTCGAAATTATCGAATGCATCTTAACTAAAGGCCCAGTTCTCATATTAAGGCCTAATAATGACGGACCTTACCTTAGACAAACATGGCTAATGTACAGTAAGTCAAATTGGAATAAATAACGGATTACCACAGCTTCCCCTACTAAAAGTGTGTATTGTAAGCCAAATTTTTTATTAAGTATACAAAATGTTACATGGCCACAAACGCAGCAACGAAACTTTATTATTATGCACATCGGTCGATAAAGTATCGACTTCACTTATGAGTGAGCCTAATCTCAGCTCCGTCAATGTATTATTATTGATCACGTGTGGGCTGTGGCCGGCCGCATCCACTCCAGTTAAGTAAACAGTGTTTACAAATAGCACAGTGCGTAATAACAACGTTATATTTTTATTTTGACATCGCGGCAGCGGTCATCGCGGCGTGCGCGACTGTCATATTTTATCAACGTCTCAACGTTCGCATAATATCTCCATTCAACATTTATAATATAAGAATCCAGCATATATTTTTACCTGCGTTATTGAATTGAGGTTATCAATAATTGTGGTCTCAGAATAAATACGACGTTATTTCTGCTAGTAGCGGTTTTATTTCTCACACTATATTTTTACGGCAAACGTAAATACGGCTGCTGGACCCAGAGAGGCGTAAAACACGACACACCAATCCTCTTCCTCGGCAACAATGCCAAAGGCTTCCTCATGCTGAGGAGCGTCTCTAAAATCTGCAAGGAAGTCTACAGGAAGTACCCAAATGAGAAGATTGTGGGATTCTACAGGGATCCCGTATCCCGAACTGGTAATCAGGGATCTAACTCTCGTCAGGCGGATCTTAATAAACGACTTTGCTAGTTTCTACCCGCGCGGGCTTCTATCCACCCAGGTGGTAATAGAGCCGCTGTTACGGAACTTATTCTTCACGGAAGGCGACATGTGGCGGCTACTGCGCCAGCGCCTGACGCCGGCCTTTACCAGCGGCAAGCTCCGAGGCATGAGGTTCCAACTCATATCAGACCACGCGGAGCGCCTGCAAGGCAGAACCTACGACCTAGCTACCGCCGGTCGCGCCATAGACGCTAGAGACCTCATGGCGCGGTACACCATCGACTTTATAGGCGCCTGCGGTTTCAGCCTTGACACAGACTCGCTAGAGAACGAGGAATCCGCCTTAAGAAAGATGGGTACCAAGACATTCAACATCGATGTCGTCGGATTAGTCGTGAACTTACTCAAAAGTATGTTTCCGTACACGTTCAGAAATTTTAAAACCTTCGGCAAGGTGGAGGAGGAAGGTTGTTAACGAGGTACAGAGACAGAGGAACTACAGGCCATCTGGTCGGAATGATTTCATAGAACTTCTACTGAAGTGCAAGGAGAAAGGCACATACAAGACGGGTTCATAGAGCGAGTGACCCCAGAGGGCAGGCCTGAGGCTGCGACGCTGGAAATGGACGATTTGTTAATTGCGCAGGTGTTTATTTTCTTCGCAGCCGGCTTCGAAACCTCATCTTCCGCTACCAGCATAACACTCAACGAACTAGCCCACACCCCTGTCATCCAGACCAAAGTGCAGGAGGAAGTAGATCGAGTGCTCTCACTTCACGGAAACAAACTTACCTACAACGCGGTGAAAGAGATGACGTATCTCGAATGGGCTTTTAAGAAGAGGCTTAGAATATTTCCCCCGGCGGGGTTTTTGGTGCGAGAGTGTGCTCGGCCGTACACTATAGATGGTGTGGCGATAGACCGAGGTATGAAGGTGCTGGCTGGGTGTATCACTGCAGGCTATGCACAACGACCCGCAGTACTTCAATGAACCAGACCAGTTCAGACCCTAGCGCTTCGATCCGCAACTATTTGACGCTAACAAACACGTCTACATGCCTTTTGGAGCAGGGCCGAGAGCGTGCATCGGTAAGATATTGTGTTATCTATTCTGATAACGACATGAGTTTCGAAGATAGGTTAGGTTAGTTCCGGTGATGTTAGTGTCACTACTATCTCCAGAACTAAGTAACCTATGTCCTAACCATTACCTAAGCTATCTATATTACAGATTAGATAATTAATTTAGGCCTGAAAAGTGATTACGAGGTACAAAGTTTTTGATCAATTAATTAATAATAGGTCCTATGAAATTGCCGTTCTGCAGTGCTGGCCATTTCAAATCAAAAAAATTTTTTGTTTGGCTAAGAATTCTAATTTCAAATTAATTTTTTTTAAAAACATGGAATTCTTTTTCAAAAGTAGTCATTTGTTTATTGATTAGTGTTACATTTTCATCGCATTTCAATCTTTTTCGTCATCATGGATACGTTAAAAATTCGAGTAATTATTAAATATGTGTACCGTCGTGGCAGCAACGCGGCACAAGCGGCACGCAACATCAACGACGTTTACGGAGCTAACACTACAAACCAACGCACCACCTGTTATTGGTTTGCTCGCTTCCGTTCTGGAAATTTCGACCTAAAAAATGAACCTCGCGGTCGTCCGAAGACTTTGGTCGACAATGACGAATTAAAGGCGATTGTGGAAGCTGATGATACACAATCTACGGCTGAATTAGCAGCAGCTTTCGACGACGTTACGTCGACGTTAGCGTCAAAACAATATTGGTCCATTTGCGTCAAATTGGCAAGGTAAAAAAGCTTGACAAATGGGTGCCCCACGAACTCAATGATCGCCAGCGCGAAGTACGCGTCGAGACGTGCTTTGCACTGCTCGACAGACACACAAATGAAGGAATTTTGAACCGCATTGTTACCTGCGATGAAAAATGGATTCTTTTTGATAACCGCAAGCGCTCAGCAAGTTGGTTGGATCCTGGTTCAGCACCTAAATAATGCCCTAAACGAAAACTTACCCCTAGAAAAGTGATGGTCACTGTTTGGTGGTCTAGCGCCGGTGAGATTCATCACAGCTTTTTACCAAACGGGGTGAGCATTACTGCAGATGTGTACTGTGAAGAACTGAACACAATGATGGAGAAGCTGGCACATCTCCAACCAGCATTGGTCAATCGCTCGTCTCGGCTGCTCCTGCACGACAACGCGCGACCTCATACTGCACAGCAGACGGTCTCCAAGTTGCAAGAACTGGGGTTGGAAGATCTCCGTCATCCGCCCTACTCACCAGACTTTGCGCCTACAGACTACTACTTTTTCCACAATTTGGATAACTTCTTGGCGGGAAAAAAATTCAATACCCGAGAGGCAGTACAAAATGCCTTTGAAAAATTTGTTGCCTCCCGTCCAGCTGATTTCTTTAAGAAGGGCATCAATAAATTGCCACTGCGTTGGCAAAGCAGGGTATTAAATTTTTTTCATACAAAACGGCAATTTCATAGGTAAAGACGTAATATTAATAATATATGCATAATATTATGTTTACACCCCTACTGCCTACTAGTAGCACGCGTAGCATGAATTGGTTTTTTTCTACGGAAGAATAGACAAAATGGCAGATGGATAAAGGCCATGTCATTTTGTCAATACAATCTGACAGTATGTCTATTCTTGTGTAGACAAAACGCATTTCCACGGTGGTCATGCTACGCATGCTGGTTGCCTCTTATTTTCTACGCGTCAAAAATGGTAACTTCAACTCATTTTTCGAATATTATCAGTCTTGCATTTATTCACAGGAGAGCGTCTGGGGCTGCTGCAATCTCTAGCTGGTCTGGCGGCCATATTGTCGCGGTTCACCGTCCGCCCCGCGTCCTCCGCACCCCGCCGCCCAACAGTAGACGTGAAGACGTGTAGAGAGTGGTGAAGTGGGTCACCATAATAAAGAACGTTGTGCGAGTACCGCTGATGTTAGACGCATAGAGCCCGTACACAAAACTGCGTTGGATCATGCGACGTAATGGAAATTTGCAACGCGAATAGCTGGGATCCCAAAACCTTCTAAGCTAGATTTTGCCATAATATTTTCTTATGATTATTCGAAGCGCAAAACTCTTGCTACGATCCACATCAGTTTATGTAAACTTCAATATGGTTTAAAGTCTTCGAAAAAATGATAAGCAAACACGCACGCTTGCACGAAATCGCACCGCAGCAATTCGCGTCGCAGTTTTCTGCGTTGCGATTCGCAATTTTATGTACACAAGCCCATAGATATATATGAGAGGCTGTCCGCTCACAGTGATATTGACTGCCGTCATCATATTATTTATAATTATTGTAAACCTTATCGTCCTTGTAAGACGAAATCACGTAGAAGTGCGATTTTTTTCAATTTTTTTAATCCGTGCTTTACAAACCACGGAAGAAGTGATAATCTATGGAGTTAAGATGTTTTGTCACAAAATCACATGGAGCCCCCATCTCTGATTTTATGATCTAGCACAACTATCTTATCTTTAAATTTAGGAATTTTAAATAAAGTAAACTATCGTTAAATTAATTAATAAAACATCTGAACTCCAGAAGTGATCTCGTTACTTATGTTTGCATTTTCTGAGCTATCAAAGTATCTTTATCTTAAAAAATATCTTATGTATTTATACTAATACAATAAGTACTTGCTGTACCTACATATATGCACTTAATTATAATTGTATTGATGTAGCTTGCGGTTGTGTGCAAGAAAATGGCAAATAATTTCGCAGCTATCTTGTACGGGCCTTATGATTTAAGATATGTGAGTAATTTTAAGCAGTTGTGTATTAATTATTAGTATTAAGTGATGATCAAATTTTTGCTAATAACTTTATGTTATAATATTATATAAGTACGTAATTTTTAATATTAAATTAAATCAGTAAGTACGTAAATGTTCAACTTGTTTCATGAAATAAGTTTATTATTATTATTTTTTACCATAGAGGAATTTTATTAGTCTATGATATGATACCCACGTAGGTATAAGTATAATTATCATTATTTGAAATAAAAGCTATTTACGAACTCTACTTATTAAAATACATTCATTTATTTATTCCAATTTTAATCTACCTGCATCATAATATTTTAATCTCAAATAGTAAGTGAATCACGCAAAACGTAGATACCTAATACATACATACAGCTTAGCCCTACAATCATATTAAAATATTAGAATATATACAGCCCAATATCTAACCACCTCCTTCTTTTGGAAGGCGGTGAAAAATAGATTAGTCAAAACGCTAAAAACTTACTGGGTTTGTCACCCTCTAAGCTTCACTTTACGAAAACTAAAAGATGAATTGTGTCAAAAAAAAAAAGTTTAAAACGAGTGTGCTTTAGACCACACGACTGAAGTAAAACTTCTTTAGATCATCTATATGTATAATGTATGTAAGTATAATATGTATAACATTTACATCATGTTTATACATATTATACATTTTTTAATTTTCTACAAATATTTAAGTGGCGATCTTAGAGCATTAATCCAATGGGTTGGTTGGATGTCTCTAAGGTGTCGATATACCTACGAAACGTAACTCTCTCTCTTTTCATCTTCACCAACTTATATCTCCCTCTTAACAGCTTCCGTTCGCCTCGCCCGATCACACTTTTCGTAACGCTCTCGTCACGCATTCACCAGCTCACTCCCCAAGTCAAGCGCGCGTAAAGGAGTTTTACTTCAAAATTCAGTTTTGTAATTAGGTATGCAGGTACGGGAGGAGAGGCATTACTTATGGGAGACTAGATAGGTACACTTGTGGCGAACCAAGTAGCGCCTATAGAAAAGTAAATTGTCCGATTTCACTCAAAATAATTTTCCCAATGAGCATTAGCATATAAGCATGATCTATCAGCATGGAGAGCTACAATTTTCTGGCTCCTATACCTAGTTTATAAATGCCAGTGACCAACTTGTAAAGCACTTTGGAAGCTCGAAAATGGCACCTATACTTTATATGAATCCTCGCCTTTATTTAAAAATACCTATTCCTAGATACACACGATGGAGATAAGAAAAAATACATACATTACATGTATCGGGACTCGGAAGCCACCCCTAAAATAAGCGGGGCTCCCATACAACAAACGTGTTTTGCCTTTTTTGTAGGATTCGGTATAATGTATGATATAATTATTAAATTAAAAATTGTTTTAGGTCGAAGCATCAATAGAACATGACGAAACAAAAATTACAGAAAGCATAACAAATAAAACAAACAATCTGTGTATCAATGACGACGAAGTACCAGAATTAGTATCGGCGCCAATCAAAAATAGAGTAACGGGCGAAATAGAGAGGAAAGAAGCCGAGAGAGATAATGAAACAGAGAGAAACAATGAAACAGATACAGGAATAGACAAAAACTTGCAGAAATATAGATTAGTCTATGAGAAGTTATACGTCAGCCAGTACGATAGCACCGGACGTTGTGAAGCAGCAAGTCAAGAAGAATCTAGAAGTTAGACAGAAAAAGATGGAGAGAAAGAAGGCCATAGCCAAGGGCGAGGCGAGTGCTGTGACCAGAGTGAGGAGAGATAACCGGGATAATAACTATCAGGGAGAGCCACGGGCTATGGGGATGGGACGAATAATATATTGTACTTATATAAAAATATGTTTATTTTATTTTCAAATGCAACTTTTATTCCATGGCAAGATGCAGTAATCCTTGAGCAGTAAGAAAAAAAAACTGATAGAATGTTTTTATTTTATAATGTTGCTTAGTAATCATATAAAACTTTTATAAACAAAACAAATTAATCATTGTTTTTCTACTCAAATCTTGATTAAAGAAAGTAACCTTTTTTTTTTTTGTTTTGTAATTCTTGTTACTAAAATGTAACTTTCAGACAACTTTCAGAACTTATTCCGTCTATTATGCCGAATTTTCAATAAAATTAGAATTTAGGAAGAGTAGTCAGATTAATATTAAGAAAGAAAATAATTATCAATATCTTTTTTAGGCTTTCTTTTTTTTATGATTGGATTAAAAAAACAATTTTTGGCAGCAAATAGATTTTAATGGCGTAAGCAATGTTTTTTTATTACATTCGTACCTTTTAATTTTTGACTAATATATTTCAATTTACTTATTCTTTAAAAAATAGATTTTCAAGGTTTAGGGCCTTCCCACACGAAACACAACCACACCACACCGACGTGACCAAATGTGGTCAAGCTGTGAAAAACATCGCAAACAACGGAAGCACCAGCAACACCATGTATTTATAACGCAACGGTAAACATCGACTTTTTGCCGGTACCGCAATCCCATCGTAGCCACAACGTAACCACATTTTGTCTGGACGCGCGTCGGTGTGGTATCTCTAATGGGCAATAAGAAAGTTAAATACGCCCCTGACCTACGGGCCCAACACCACAGAACACTATTATGCCCTCAGTCGCAAATCGCAATGGCGGACGCCCACGGGCCACGACGCCTGACAGTTGACATCTGGCCGTGAACTGAGAAAGACGTGCAAATAGAAAATGGCCACCGACAACCTCACAGCTGTTTTGCACAAACCCAAGGATTTGCGTTTGGTTTGTAAATATTTCAAGGCTTTTAAAATGGAATATCAAAACACATTAATAATATAAATTACGATTTGATAACATTGTCATTCAGAAACATAAACGTACCTAGTTGAATATAAACTCGTTAAATAAAACGTTCCATATTAGCACATTTATAATTCTATACTTACAGTTGTTTATTAAATAAATAATCTTATTGTGACTTTTATTAGCGGTCATTAATTGTGTGCACTTATTATTTCTTTACGTAGAAAATATTTAAATACGTACCTAGGTATATCTATTAATATTTTTTTTACAGAGTACAACCGGTTTAAATAATAATATATTGAAACATGATTAAATTCGATTCCATTATTTTATATCATTATTATAATTATTATGGTTAATAAAGGAAATTGCATACTAATAAACTCAAAAGAAGGCATACAGCAAAGTCAACTATCTGTTTGCTAAATTGTTCTATTTTAGTCTTGTTAAGACACCTCTAAAATTCATTACGTAGTATCAAACGATATTACATGTAAATGAAATAATAAGTTGAAACTTGAAGCCCATTTTTTATGCCCTTTCTACCTGCTTCAGCTGGTAAAGAGAGAATACTTATAAAATACAGTAAGTAAATACATATGTGTATTTTTTTAGGAACAAACACCAATACCTGAAATATCCGATGAAAGTAAGAACTATTTTGTTACAATTATAATTTATAAGCCCTAGTAGTAGTAATAGTAGTAGCCCTTTTAAGCTAAATAGTTCTCGTTCTCCTAGATTCTAGTAGTCATACTTTGCAACTTTGGTTGGTTTGGCATAACATACTCACTATGAGTAGCAGTCAACTTTACTGACTATAGAATTTAGATCTCAATCACTATATTCAGGGTATAGCGAGCATACGGAGCCCCTGATTTAAAAAAGATTAAGTACCGCTGCCCATAGTTGCAGAAAACATCAGAGAAGCCACAAATGATCACCTATATACCTCCTTTGAGCCACCGGCCAGTAGCTTAACATAGCGGCTATTTCGCGACGGTTATCAGTAACGTCTAGTCATCATACGCGCCGAAAGCCTTCCCGCTGTGGGATATGTGGAAGCGCCAAAGGGAGATCTCCGACCGAGCGGGTGGTATGCTCGGTCAGGCCGAAGTCCACTTGTATGGTGTGATAGTAGTTTACGATCTGGATGAAAACATAGGCTACTTTTTATCCCCGAAAAAGTACAGTATTTCCGTGGGATACCTGATACTTATTTACGCGGGTGAAGCCGCGGGAAAAAGCTAAGTATTATATTATAGAGCCGAACTCTGAAAACTTCGATAGCGCGATTCGGGATAATAGCGCCAATTGGTCTGCCACACCACGGCTAAAGATATGTAACATTGCAGAGGTTCTACTTCGCATGGATTGCGTGGGGATATGCGGGTCGGATGTGCATTACTGGCAGAGCGGCGCGTGCGGGGCTTTCGTACTGCGCGCACCTATGATCATGGGGCATGAGGCTTCAGGTGTTGTTGTTAAGGTAAATCGAGTTACGAAGCTCTATTTTTATAAACTTATGTATGGTCTAAGATACGTTATAAGGAATATATAGCTTCACCTGCAAACATTTTGGGATAAGTTTTACAGCTTGGCAAAAAAGAGTATGACGCGGTGACAGCAGGAACTAATAAAGACCGCCTTTTTGTACAGTTCCTTTATTTAACGATTGTTATGTGTGTGTGTTTTTGTGCAAATAAAGAGTTTTCTATTCTATTATATGAATATGAGAACATAATATAAGTATTTTTACCGCCAACGGCCAGTTTTGAATAGATAAGCTTAGTTCGTAATACAACCTCTAATCACAATAGTATAATTATTTAATTGATATTATTCTATTAGCTGGTAATTGATTAGTATTCATTATGTAATGAAAATAATGAGAAAATAGAAATACTTCCTGCGAAATGAGTACCTAACACTGCTGTAAGTTGTAACCATCTACAAAACGAAAATATTCGACGCGTACAAATGTGCTTGGGATGAGATTTGCGATACCTATTAGAATTACACCTCTATACCTGTTGCGTAAGCTTGACCTATGTGATAAACAAACACACTGAGTGGTGTGTCTGGGCTTTTGGTACCTATCGTGTGATAAATATTCAGATTGAGCCGGTTAAATGCGAAAATTAATTTTAAGCCTGTTTTTTAAGAGGGTACTTTTTTCTGATTTTTAAAATGTCAACGGTGTTAACGTCTATAAAGTGGATAAACGAAATTACAGGCTCCAGTGATTCTAAAATATTGTACTAATTATTTAAATAAAGGTAACTACATAAAATCATTTAGATTTTATGTAGTTACCTGTGTAGATATTTAAACTATATTTTACATTCTATAATCTATACTTATCTAATGTACTTATATTTTACGAAGTACCTACTAGACTGGTTTACTTGACTGTAATTTGGCTGAAAAATTGTCATTTTCTTATATCTAGGTCGTTCAGAGATATTTTAGCTCGGTTTTTCTATGAGAGGTGATCCTTATGTTGTCGGCATAAGCTTAAGTTAGTATATTTGTTATAAGTATGCCGACAACATAAGGTAAAATAACTATGTATACGGAGCACGGACTGTGCTCACTGCGTAAAATATTCAGCTAAGATATTCAAGTCTAACAAACACCTAAAATAGTCTCATCAAGCAGCTCTCATCAAGAATACTTATGACTTTATGATAATTTAAATTTCACCTTGAACTTCTACTTCGCCACTTTCTCGATTGTACGTCAATTTGCGTTTTCGTAAACATTTCGACTTATTTAGATAAGGAATGATAATATTTAATGTTATTTTTAAATTGTGATAAAATTTAAATGGTTTCAAAGTCGATGTTTTTAGTTAAAATATAGCTCCTCACACTGATTTCAGTGACGGTGGCCGGTTTAATTGAAATCAGGCCAGCTACGCAGGAGTTATTTTATAGTGCCCAAGTGTGTGCGCAGTACACAAGAGCACTCTCTCTTCCTTTACTCTCGTAACCCAGTGGGACGAATAACCGACACGACTGGTGAGATATCAGGCGCAGGTCCGACTTTTTAAATGCCCATCCGACCCATGGATCATCTTTCTTGTCAGACAATCAGGTGATCAGTCTGCATTGTCCTAACCAAACTTGGAAACAAGATTTTTTGTTGTTCCAATGCGGGACTCGAACCCACGACCTCCGAGTCGAGAGCCAAGCTCTAAACCACTAGACCACGGAGGCTGTTAAAATATATACATAGTTTAAAATGATTTTTCACTCCCAAGGTATCATATGGTTTTAATAAAGCTAAAATAAAATTAATTTATGCCCAAATTTCAAAAAGATACATCTAGTGGCCAGTTAAATGCGGATATTGTAGACATCGCACCCGCAATAATCAATCGACAATAGAGTGATGATTATTATTATGTAATATCAATATGTATTTCAGTATTTTTACTAAAATACTTTTATAAATGTATAAATTAGTAAATAATTATTATAAATAAGCAGTGCGATGCTGTAAAACAAATTTTCATCAAGTTAGAAAAAAAAAAGTTTTAACTTAAGTATACCACAGTACTCTATTTCGTGTACCTGTTGTTCCCTGTTTTTACGGAATAAATCACCCAATAGAAGTGAATAAAAGTAAAGTAGGATATTTATTCACCTTATACCTAACTATTTATGTTTCGGCTGTTATTTTACTGAGATAAAAAAGAATAGTATACGACTGTAGATAAATCTGACTTTGATTTTTAAAGTACTTTTAACATATAACATATTTTCGTGACATAAATAACAACTACCATATACACGACGTATAGGAGTATTAATGTTATTATGTTAAATTATTTTATGGAAAGATCTCATAACCCTCGCCGACTTATCAGGGTGTTTGTATAATAACAGAAGTCTAAACAAGCGAATGAAACGCGATAAGAAATGTTTATGTCGATTGTACTCAGCGTCATAACCATGCCATATTAAAATTAAATTAAATTAAATTTACCAAGCCAACATTGCCGGATCTAGAAAACAAGGTTTGAAAAAATTTGGTAGTGATAGCTATCTATATAAAAAGTAAAAATGCACAAAAAAGAATGAAATAAAACTTATTTTCTAAATAATTCCCCTTTTAAATTTGGCTAAAATTTAACTATTTTAAATTATGAGATTGAGTAGAGAAATAGTTGCATTTTAGCCAAATTTAAAAGGGGAGTTATTTAGAAAATGCCGAAATTTCTGTTCAGTGCTTTTGGATCCAGGGTAAACCTTGGTTCAAAATCTAATTTTTTGGTAGCATATGGTTGTGTAACTGTAGAAAAAATCAAAATAATTATATGTGTCCGTATAAATTTCGAGCAGTTCCCTCGATTCCTCATGGATCTCATCATCAGGTTTCCACTTCAGTGACGAAAGGACCAATTTCGAATTGTATCCTTAATAATTTTGCAAATAGGTCCATAAACGGCAGAGTTATGTTCAAAGATATCCGCGTCGGTGTAAAATACTATGAGAAGTACCTTTTATACCATCATAATGTGATGATGTATCATGTGACGATGGTGCTGCTGATAATGATGATTTAATTGACATAGTGGCATGTGCTTGCAATTCTTTAAACAACGCCGAAATCCCCAAACATGTATCTATAAGGAGTCAGGAATTCTGTTCAGTACTTTTGGTTTCAGGGTATACTTTGGAGCAAATTCTTAATTTTCGGTGGCATATATAGGTACCTATTAGTTTAATTTGAAATTTACCATTGTTACTCAGTAGTGTCTTGTTGGGTTGTGTTGTTGTAACGATTTCTAGCAGTTTGTGCGGTCTTTTATCTAGTGTATAGTTTGTAAGGGAGTTGTATGTTTAAGTATAGTCTACTATCATCATATTATATTATATATTATGTTTATGTGTGTGTATATATGTATGTATGTATATGTATGTGTGTATGTGTATGTATATATATATATATATATATATATATATATATATATATATATATATATATATATATATATATATATTTATATGTGTAAGTATGTGTATACGTGTTTATATATTATATATTACGATGTTTGATGTTATGCTGAAAGTTGCATGATGTCCGTGGCTTACCACACTTCGCGGTTCAGTTGAAAATCGGTGTCATGTATGCACGTGTCTTTATACGACATACGTGGCCTTTGCCGAACTGGACCCATTTTCTAAGTCACATGAAGGCACAATTTGTCCTATTTAATTTACAGCAGTAACTATGGTGTATGTCTCAATTTGTTATTCTTTTTATATCTTCATATTTTATGTCATGTTACATTTGTGTCTTTTGTGAACTGAAAATAAAAAATTTCTTTCTTTCTTTCTTTCTTTATATGCTTAGACTACTTCAGAAAAAGTTGAAATCACCATATGTTTTCTGCTTCCAAGTCATATTCTTCTTCCACGATGATAACGACTATAATTGCATTGTCACTTCCTTAGTTCTTGCCATTGTTATTGAATAGAACTAACATGACACAGACCTTGGCGTAAACTACTGCAAACGGTCACGCGCCTTTATCGCTATAAATTATTGTAATTGCGCTTACAATTTAAACCAGTGGCGGATTCAGACACTTGGGGCCTCGGGGCCCCGAAATTAAATAACGTGTTATAAATATATGATTTGTGTATATTTCATCTAAACCCTATTTCTTAAAAAAAAGGCTGAAGTCACCATGGTTAAATCAAATCAAATTTTACTATTTATTTGAAGCTTAACTGCATATTTTAATAAAAAATAAATTAAAACCTTTTGTGTAACTTATTATTAATAATTGTACTATTTAGCAATTTTCAATCCACGATGCTTTACGTTAGAAATAATCATAATGTGCGTACATTCATTCTCTAAAACGAGTCGGTTAATTCGTGTAAAATTGACAATTATACATTTTAGCTAGGAGACAAAGTGAAGAACCTGCAAGTCGGCGACCGGGTGGCGATCGAGCCTGGCGTGCCGTGCCGCTACTGCGAGTTCTGCAAGACGGGCCGCTACCACCTGTGCCCCGACATGACGTTCTGCGCCACGCCGCCTGTGCACGGCAACCTCGCCAGATACTACAAACACGCCGCCGACTTCTGCTACAAGTAAGTCGCACTTCTATAAAAAACAGATTCGTGAAATCTGGATCTATTTCTTCTAGCCTTATTTCCAACACTCATCAAGTCAACATACTTAGTTGTACTGTAATTTTTATTTAATTGCTACTTACTCGTACATATTATTTGCACAAATCACCGCCAAAATCATACATTTTCCAGGATTCCCGACTACATGTCGATGGAAGAAGCGGCGCTACTGGAGCCGCTGTCGGTGGGTGTGCACGCGTGCCGGCGCGGCGGCGTAACAGCGGGGCACCGCGTGCTGATCCTCGGCGCGGGGCCCATCGGGCTAGTTACGCTACTCGTAGCTAAGGCTATGGGCGCCAGTGAAGTGCTCATCACAGGTATATGTAGCGAACACCTATAGGATTGAAATTTATTTATCCTCTGAGTAAATAAAAAAAATTACAATAATTTCAACCGTTTTGACCTTAATACGTCACATATTTTTGATTCATAATAATAGTGTAACTATTATTATTTTTTGCAGACATCCACGAACCCCATCTCGAGATGGCCAAGAAGTTAGGCGCGGACCACACCCTAATGGTGGGGCGCGAGGACGAGGCGGCACTGGTGCGGCGCGTGCACGAGACGCTCGGCGCACACCCCGACGTGTCCATCGACGCCAACGGCGTGCAGGCCACCGTCCGCCTCGCCATACAGACGATGCGGCTTAGGCTGGGACTATATAATCTGGAATCCGGAAGGCCGTAGAAATTTCAGAGCATTGAAAATAGAACTCTGCGCTAATACAATAGAGTTGAAAATCGAACACATGAGTGTCGAGTCAAATGTCAATGTCATTTATGACAGCTCAACACTTGAAACTTCTATTTTCAACTCTATTTTATAAAGTGCAGAGTTCTATTTTCAGTGCTCTGAATTTTCACCGCCGTTTCGGATTTCGGAGCATATAGTCCAAGCCTTAAGTGTGACTTTTTTATACGAGCATACGAGTCGCCTGATGGTAAGTGATTACCACCGCCCGTGGACACTCGCAACACCAGAAGCTCCCCTAAACAAATCAAGCAAACCGATCTACCAACACTTAAACCCAAATCCAAAAAACTAACTACAGCAGAGAAGCCCGAAAGTCCAGTAACTCCAAATAGACCCAGGACTGCAGAAGGTAGGGCCTGCCTAGAGCGCGCCAAGCACTGTATTAACACCTCTAGGAATTTCAAAACTGACCTAAAAGAAGGTGCTTTGGCGGCTGTAGACAGGCTGTACCAAATAATAAAACAATTAGAGATAGAACTTACCTGTGAGAAAGCACGAACTAGCGGAGGGCTGGGAAGGGACCCTTTACATCCCCCCCAGCCACCCGTGAGCACGACGATAATGGTAGAAGACGCACCGATGTACCTGGAAAAGAAAAATAGTTTAATAGAGCAAAGTATGAATGATGGAATGAGAGAGTTGATGAAGAAGATGGATGAGGTGAAGGGATGCATGGAAGAGGGTAGAATGAGGATGGAAAAGTTGAGCTTGCTCCTGGAGGACAACACAACCGTCGCTAAACCAGCGAGCTATGCGAGCATTGTCTCGGGAGGAGTCGCTGAGCGAGTCCCCGAGACAAGGGCGCTGCATTCGGTTGTGGTGTCCTCCAGGGACACGCAGGATTCGGGAGAGGAATTGATGAAAAAGATAAGAGATACTGTAGATGCGAAGGATGGATGGGTCAAGGTTGAAAGGACTAGGAAAGTTAAAAACAGGAGGGTAGTCGTCGGCTGTGTTAGTGAGGAAGAAAGAAATAAGGTGAAGGAAAGATTGAGTAAGAATGAGGGATTAGTGGTGGAAGAGGTGAAAAATAAAAACCCCCTTCTGGCCTTCAGGGGTGTGATGAAGTACGACACCGCCGACTTCATCACCGCGTTCTCTAACCAGAACGCAAACATCCTTGGGGGCCTGAAGGGGGAGGAGAGAAAGGTATAGGTAGTGTACGTGATGAAAGCGAGGAACCCCCTACAAAACCACATCATAGCCAGAGTTAGCCCACAGGTCTGGAAGAAGTTTGTGAATGCGGGATACGCCCATATAGGTATGGGCAGAGTGAAAGTGGAGGACCATAGTCCGTTGGTGCAGTGCTTCCGCTGCCTCGGGTTCGGACACACGAAGAGGGTGTGCAGGGAGGAAGTGGACAGATGCAGTCACTGCGCAGATCCTCACATGAGGACTGTTTGCGAGAAGTGGCTGCAGAGAGAAGTGCCTCAGTGCGTTAACTGCATTAAGGCCAAGAGAGGTAGCGCGGAGCACAGCGCCCTTGACAGAGAGTGTGCAGAGACAAAGAGGTGGGACGCTCTAGCTAGGTCGGCGGTGTCGTATTGCTGAGGTCGTCCCCGGTGAGTACTTCCAGTACCGAATATTGCAGGCCAACCTTCAGCGGAGCCAAATCGCCACAAGGGAGTTATTACTCGAGGCCACCAAGCGTAAGGCTAGCGTAGCGTTGCTTCAAGAGCCCTACATAGGTGGGGCGCGGAGTATGAGGACATACAGCGGAGTTAGGGTCTACCAGAGCGATGGGGAAGAGGGCGGTGTTGTCAAGGCGTGTGTTGTGGTATTCGACGACACTCTAGACGTCGAGCTACACACACGCCTCAGCAACAACAACATAGTTGTGACCACCCTCCGAACCAAAGCCTGGGAGACGGTTGTAGTGTCCTTCTACTTCGAGCCCGATAAGCCTGTGGGGCCCTACCTGGACCATCTTATGCGGATATGGAGAGAGCTGGGATCCGATAAGATGGTCCTGGGAGGCGACGCGAACGCTAAAAGCCCGTGGTGGGGTGGCGACGCGGAAGACCCGCGAGGAAGGGATGTGTCTGCTGTACTGGAAGCAATGAGCTTACATATACTCAACACTGGAGACACCCCAACTTTCGACACCGTCAGAGGGGGAAAAAGGTACTCCAGTTACGTGGATGTGACAGCGTGCTCCGACGACCTGCTGGACCGAGTGGGCGACTGGAGAGTTGAGGAGGGACTGACGAGCTCGGACCACAACGGCATATCATTCGGCATCAGACAACAGAAATCCACAGGCACAAACATAATACGTACCACACGCATGTTTAACACACAGAAGGCAAACTGGACTCAGTTTCGTGAGAAACTGACCCAGCTGATGTCAGACAGACAATTAACTGTACAGGACATGGACACAATACACAGCACACAACAAATAGAAGACGCAATAGACAGATACACAGAAGTCATAACGCAGACATGCAGAGACACTATGCCGACCAAAAAACACACGCAGAGATTCACCTTGTCGTGGTGGAATGATGAGCTCGTGCAGATGAAGAAGGAGGTCGCCACGAGGAAACGCAGGATCCGTAACGCTGCGCCTGATCGCAGAGACCGCGTAGTTGGAAGTATTGTACCTGGAAGCGAAAGAGAAGTATGAGAAGGCAGTAAAAGATGCACAGACTGAGAGTTGGAAGGAGTTTTGCCGGAAACAGGATAGGGAGGGGGTCTGGGAGGGCATCTACAGGGTGTTGAGCAGAGTCAGAGGGAGGGAGGAGGATCTGCCCCTTACGAGGGACGGTGAAACCCTCGACGCCCGAAGCTCCGCAGAATGGCTGGCGGAGACCTTCTACCCCCGGGACCAGGAAAGTGATGAAAGTGAGGAACATCGGCGGACGCGCCGGCGGGCGGAGTCCTTGGACACCGAACCGCCGGCGGGTCCGGACGACCCTCCTTTCATCATGGAGGAGTTGAAGAGAGCCGTAAGGTCCTTCAACCCCAAAAAGGCCCCCGGGGCGGATGGACTCACGTCGGACATCTGCCAACGCGCTGTAGAATGTGACCCGGAATGGTTCCTTGCTCTGCTGAATAGGTGCCTCACAGTCGCCTGCTTCCCCAAACAGTGGAAGCGGGCGACTGTGGTGGTGCTAAGGAAGCCGGGCAAGGAATCGTACCGGGTACCAAAAGCCTATCGTCCGATCGGCCTCTTGCCTGTTCTCGGCAAAATCTTCGAAAAGATGCTGGTCGCCCGACTTAGATTCTACCTGCTGCCCACTTAGATTCTACCTGCTGCCCAAGATTAGCCCTAACCAGTATGGCTTTATGCCCCAAAGGAGCACCGAAGACGCCCTCTATAGGTTGGTGAACCACGTCAGAAAACAGAGGGAGGAGAAGAAAATTTCTGTCGTGGTGTCACTGGACATAGAGGGGGCCTTCGACAGTGCTTGGTGGCCGGCCATAAAAGTTAGGTTAGCTGAGGTTGGGTGTCCGGGGAACCTTAGGCGGGTGATCAGCAGCTACCTGAGTGAAAGAGGAGTGAATGTAAGGTATGCTGGTATGGAAGTGAGCAGGGAGACCAACAAGGGGTGCGTGCAGGGGTCCATAGGTGGACCAATCCTGTGGGACCTCTTGTTGGACCCCCTGCTATGGATGATAGAGGAGATGGATGTTTTTTGCCAGGCTTTCGCCGACGACTTAGTTTTAGTGTTTGAGGGGGACACCGCTCTCGAGATAGAGTTACAAGCCAATGGAGTTTTGGAGAAAATAAATAAGTGGGGGGAGTTGAACAAGTTGAAGTTCGCCCCCCACAAAACATGCGCTCTACTAGTAACGCGGAAACTAAAACACGACGTGCCTCGACTCACTATGGGGGATGTTCATTTACAATATTATGACGACATTAAAATACTAGGCTTAACAATAGACACCGGCCTCACATTCAATGCACATGTCACGCAAGTATGCAAAAAGGCTATAGCACGCTATAAGCAACTTGCGAAAGCGGCTAGAGTAGGCTGGGAGCTTAACCCCCAGATAGTTAGGACTATATATATGGCCGTGATAGAGCCGACTATTCTCTATGCATCGGCAGCGTGGGCACCCACCGTGGAAAAGATGGGGGTCCAGAAAAGGCTCAACTCCGTCCAACGGGGTTTTGCCCAGAAGATCTGCAGAGCATATCGGACCGTCTCCCTGAACTCTGCAATGCTATTGGCTGGGATACTCCCTCTTGATCTCAGGATACTCGAAGCTTCTAGGCTCTATGAAATCAAGAAGGGAGTACCGCACCCGGCGTTGAAAGACAGGGAGGTGGAGCGAATGGCTCTAGCGATCGAGGACCCACATCCGGCAGAGCAGGTAGAGCTGAGGTTCGGGTTGGTAGACGAGGACTCGTATGCAGACGTGGTTAACAGCCAGGTCCATAGGATCTATACGGACGGCAGCAAGATTGAGGGTCGAGTCGGAGCCGCACTCTCCGTATGGAAGGGTGAGGTCGAGACGAAGGCCGTCAAGCTTGCGTTGCCGCCGTATTGTACCGTCTACCAAGCCGAGCTTCTAGCGCTCCAGAGAGCAGTAAGTATAGCCTGCAAGAGTGGAATGGCGAAGGTCGGTATCCTTAGCGATTCCAGATCGGCTCTCCAGGCAGTCACCCTTAGTTCCCCTCATCCCCTGGCAGTGCAAACAAGGGAGGCCCTCCGAAAAGCTGCATCGCAGAGGCGGGAGGTCTCCCTGTTTTGGATTAAGGCACACGCAGGGTTGAGAGGGAATGAGAGGGTTGACGAATTAGCCAAGCGCGGCCTGCGCTGCGATTGAAAAGGAAGCCTGACTACGATCTGTGTCCTGTTTCATTCGTCAAGCGTATCTTAAGAGAGGATACGGTTGAGGAATGGGACAGGAGATACGAAGTGGGAGGGACGGCCGGAACCACGAAGCTCTTTTTCCCAAGCGCTGCTGCTGCATACAAGATAGTAAACAAGATAGACATTACACATCACACCACACAGATTCTGACCGGACACGGCGGGTTCGCCTTCTACTTGAACAGATTCAAGTTGAAGGAGGACCCGTCGTGCTCATGTCAGCCAGGAGTTGAGGAGACGGTTCCTCACCTGTTACTCGAGTGCCCGATTTTTGCTAGCAGTAGATATGATACTGAGCAAAAATTGGGCATATCGATGACGGGTGAGAGCCTGTCTTCCATCATGGGGGGAAAAACGAGGGATATCTTCCTCGAGTTTTGTAAGAAGATTGTGGGTGTAGTTTGTAAGAAGAATTGTGATATTTTAGTGTGATTTTAGTTAGGCTCTAGATTAAGTATTATTGTGATAGTAGGTTTAAGTTGAATGTGTGCCGTTGTAATTTTTTTTTTGACATTTTGATTGAATTTTATTTGTATAATTTATTATTTAGTGATTATTTTATTTGATTATTTTTTTTTGACATTTTAAAATTTGAATTTAAACTTATTGTATATTATTTAATTGGATCTCATTATATTACTGTGTTAAATTAAGATTGTAGATTGTTGACTTTTTATAAATGTAAAATCGACAAGTGCATAGTAATTACTATGCAAAAATAATCAAATGTATATATAAAAAAGAGTAGATATAAGATTATAAAAATGTAAAAGAATCAAAAAGAAAAAGAGAAAGAATAAAAGATCAAAAACAAACCCTGATCATGTTAGGGGGACAGGAAAAAAAAAAAAAAAAAAAAACACCAGAAGCTCCTCTGGTGTAGCGCAATTACGTTCTTGGCCCTTAACGCCTCAACGCCGGTTTTGTGTGCGGTCTTGGTATTTATACTTGCCGAGAACCATTAGTTTTTCTATAACGTGTTTAAATCAAAGACATTGCTACCGCCGTATCAGCATATTAATGTCAATCTCGGCCCCGGGCTGTAGGACCCCGAACTTGTGTAACCAAAATATCGTAAAATATTATTTATAATTTACTACAGGCCGTATTACGGGTATAAAAAATTATACAAAAAAAGTGTTCAACGTGCCCTAGGAAGTTTTCACTTAATAACAACGAAAGCCAAAAAAGGATTATATTTCCCCGGGATTGGGAAAATGGCGCTTCTGACCCTTAAGGATTGTGTCATGTGTGGCTGAAATAAAATAAAATGTTTTTTTACTAAATATCGCAATCGTTCCGTTGTGACAACAAAAATAAACTGTCCCGTTATACCTATTACCAACTATTGTGGTGTTATAGGCGACGAAGTCGGGCGGTGTGGCGGTGCTGGTGGGCATGGCGTCGGGCGACCTGACGCTGCCTCTGGCGGCCGCGCTGGCGAGGGAAGTGGACATTCGCGGCATCTTCCGATATGTTAACGAGTCAGTATTGTCATTTGTGTATGTAAAACGTCTTTTACAATTACACTCGCACATGTACAACTTACACTCGCACTTCTCGAGTAGGGGGCTTAGTAGGAACTAAAAGTCAAGAAAGTCTGTCATAATTTTGACAGACTTTCAAAATACTTGCTATTTATAATACTTTCAAACTACACGGCAATTTTATCGTCCGGCAAACAAATTTTACCTTGTAATGTCCTTATTACTATATTAAAATATAAATAAGTAAAAAAAGTTTTTCTTGGAGATAGACCGCTGGCGCTGTTATGCCAGGATTTGCCTTGTCACTTTACGCTGTGATGTCGATCTCTTTTACGTCGCATATGTTAATAGCGTCGATACCTGAATGCGTCGAGCATTTTCCTTCTCACTTTCTCCTGCCCACAGGTACCCCATTGCTCTGTCGATGGTGGCTAGCGGACAAGTCAACGTCAAGCCCCTGGTCACACACCACTTCTCGCTCGAACAAACCCTGGAAGCTTACGAAGTGGCTCGGCGTGGGGACAGCGTGAAAGTCATGATACACGTGCAGCCGCGTGACGCGAACAACAAGAAGAAGTTCCAGGCAGAGTAATAAAATCCTGGGGAGCTGTCCGGAATGACCCGCGAGCTGCGATCGATGGGATCCCTCCGGATTAAGCTGAGACTATATGCTCCGAAATCTGAAAATAGAACTCTGCTCTAATACAATAGAGTTGAAAATCGGAGTGTCGAGCTGTCATGTATGACATTGACATTTCTCGCGACACTTGTGTGTTCGATTTTCAACTCTATTGTATAAGTCCAGAGTTCTATTTGAAATGCTCTGAATTTTCCACTGCCTTCCGGATTCCGGATCATATAGTCCAACCTTAGACCGCGACAATCCGAACTGCGATCCAAAGATTCGTATCTGATTAATCCGTAATCCACGCGGATCACTCCGACCTAGTTCCACGTGGATTCTCCGTCTTCCGTGGAGTCTCCGTTCCCTTATTAATAAAAATATTTACACGACGGATACGCTAATATAATTGCTGTCTTTGTCTGTTTAGTAGATTTTCCAACCTATCAGACAAAGACGTTAGCGTAGAAAAAATCACCCAGAATAATATATACCTACTATTTTGTATATAAGCTTTTCTCACCCGAAAAGTTTAATTGAAGCACTTACTTCTTAAAATACTTGTTCCCGGTATCTGAGGTGAATTTGTCGGTAGTTTATCTATTCAATAGCGTAAATGCGGTTGCGAATCAAAAGCCGAAATAGTCCGAATATATTTTCTGGTTTCTCTTTTGAGTAATATTTAATACACTCATACCTATTTTATATTTTTACTTGTAAGGAACATAATAAATAGTGCAGAATTTCGGAATTATATTTTTTATAACACAGGGTTTTTTTATATAAAATGTGATTTGGTTTTTTATAAAAGTTAGTCAAAATATGTGCCTATCTTGTGACGTGTGCCATTTTTTGATTGCCTAAGTACAATGTCAAGTCAAGTCATTAACAAAGTCAAGAAATAAGGAATTTACTTACACACCTATGGACAAAAACATAAAAAAGATTTTTATTAAATTAATAGATGTTTAAGCAAAATCATATTTTATAATAAACTTGTTGAATTTTTTGTTTTGTTTTTTATTAACTTTCTTCCTATAATACCAGTGGCGTAGCTAGCCTTAGGAGGGCCCCGCATAAAAAAAAATTTGGGGGTAAAAATTCACAAAATGGAAAAAAATGAGCTGATATTTTTTAGTGATTTATTGTACCGGAGAACTCGTCACTTTGAAAAAAACTGGTTATATAATCAGCAGCGGAGGTCAATTAATATAATTTTAGATTATGTCCCTATTCAAGAGTTTTCGCACATTGTTAAATATGGTACTAAAATTATCAGCAGATCGGAGCGGGCCAGATATTATTCAAAATGTTTTACCAGTTCCAATTTCATAAAACATTATACCGTTACCTACAGACAAAATAGAGTTCATATAAACAATTGCGAGCGAGCGAAGCGAGCGAGCTTAGATATTATGAAGGGCTTATTAAATTCAATCCAGCCAGAAATTCTAGTTAGTAGATTTGATAAATTAAAAAAAACAAAAGGGGGGATCAAGGTGTAACGTAGTTACATTTAATCTCCGTACAATCACCGTCACCTATGATTTGTATATTATTTGTCATTTGGAGGCTAAAGCGCCATCTATCGGCGCACGTCCTTACTAAAACGGCGTTAGCCTTGCTTTAATATTTAATTCATAGATCGATTTTACTTCCGTCTTAAATCTTAAAAAATAGTAAGTTAATTTTGATTAATAATGAAAATACAGTAGAATTGCATCATTATATTACATAATATATTGATTATTAATATAATTTCTTTTTTATTTTGGTTTCTGGATTGTTTTTCTTTACGCTTTAGTTTCATAGTTGTCAAAAGTTTAAAAAAGAGGACGGAGAAGGGTAAGGGTAGAGTAGTAAGGGTAGATAAGGTTCACGGTGAGTAGTTTTGTAAATCTGTGTTGTGAATATTTGGTAAATCACGCTTGTAATTAAAACACATTATCTTTCATACAAAATATCACCTTGGTAAAATTAGTTGTTAGAAGAAGAATTTGATTGGCCACGTGCTCAATTTGTAGTTTCATCTTTCCGATCTAGCATTGTTAAAATATTAGGATGTTTGTATCATATTAATTGTCCTTAATATCATCTTATCTTTTTATTTTTTGCCTACCCTTAATTTTTGTGATGGTCACACAGCCTGTGATTTTGATCGTTTGGGGTTAAATTCACGCTGTGTGACGGGACTCCAGGGGCACTCTCCAGGGGTCTATATACCGGGTTAAAGGCACCCTTATATAAGGACTATTGGCTATTTTCCCACAATCGGATTTCTGAGGCCGCTAGTTATTCCGGACTGGATTACTGGATTTGGAATCAGGCAGCACCGGGCCGGCACCTTGGACGATCTATCGACGACGATCGGACGTAGCGGTGACAGAGAGACGCTACCAGAAGTTGCAGCCCCAGTTCGCCCTCACCACGTGCTCCTGGACTCAGCTAAGTTCCCACGTGGTTTAAAGCCCCTTCGATACCCACAGACACCAAAGAAGCTAAACCAGATGCTTCGGCCTTCTGCCCACGCCCCTTATTTTTCTTAATATATATTGTCACGGGAAATACCTCTTTTATTTTAATTTAACCCGTAACAAAGGGTACCCAGTTTCCCATTTGTGAATACGTGAAATTTATCTGGCTACAAGAATCTATGACAGGCAACATTTTATCAGTGAAAAATACTAATTTTCCCGCTAAACTAAAGACAGTGAATAGCACCAAGTGTACTCTATATAAGGTACACTTGATCCCCTGTAGAGGCCCCCTACATATTTATTTTGAAACTTGAAACGGTTTAAAAGCGTTGATCACCCAACCTCGCTCTTAGAACTCCAGTATTCTTACTCTCTCGGCAAAACAAACTCAAGCGTTATTTCATGACGGTTTTCTGAGAGGCCGTTGTATATGTATTGTTCACTAAATCGAGCATTACAGATATGTGGACCTAATGAACAATCACCAGTTATGATTACTATATAATATGTCTTAAAAACATAGTAATGATGATGATGATCACGAATATAATTTTGGGAATAGCTCAAAGATAGCGATGTCGATGTAAAATACTACGAGAAGTGCCAATATCATCATTTAAATCTTGTTTTATTATTTACGAGGGGAGGTCCAAAAGTTCGCGGAATGAAAGGGTTGTTAATAAAATATAACAATCAATTTATTTTTCCTTTTCAATATAATCACCCTTAAGTGTAATACATTTATTTGATCTATGGATAAATTTTTCTAAACCATCGAAAAAATATTTTTTGTCTTTGGCCTCAAAATGCGCCGAAATTGCCTCCTTCACTTCGTTATCGTCGGAAAATTTCCTTCCCCTTAGCTCTTTTTTTAAATTTGGAAACAAATAAAAATCGCTAGGGGCCAGGTCTGGACTGTAGGGTGGGTGAACAAGTGGTTCGAATCCATGCGTGTGAAGAGCAGCCATGGCAACTCGGCTCTTGTGAACCGGCGCGTTGTCTTGCAAAAGCAACACACCCTTGGCCAATTTTCCACGACGTTTTTCTTTAATTGCCTCCTTTAACTTTTCCAATATTGTGGCGTAGTATTCTCCGGTTATAGTGGTACCTTTTTCTTTATAATCAATCAGTAATATTCCCTCACAATCCCAAAAAACAGTGGCCATCAACTTTCCAGCCGATTCTGACACTTTGAATTTCTTGGGAGGTGGTGTACCCTTTTTGTGCCATTGCATGGACTCCTGTTTTGATTCAGGTTCAAAGTGATGAACCCATGTTTCATCTCCAGCAACAATCCGCTCCAAAATCTGCACAGGGTTGTCTCCACACACCTCCAAAAAGTGATTAGACGCGTCGATTCGCTGCTGTTTTTGAAGCGGCGTGAGCATTCTCGGCACCCATCTTGCACTGACTTTTGTCATGCCCAAGTGGTCGTGCAGGGTCCGCAAAATGGTTGTATCTGATACTCCAACAAATGCAGATAATTGTTTTTTCTTAAAACGTGTGTCTTCCAGTACAAGTTTTTCGACTTTTTCGTCGATGTCTGATGTGGTGGCCTCAACTGGCCGCCCAGAGCGAGGTCGTCTTCAATTGAATCTCGACCATGTTTGAAAA
This sequence comes from Phengaris alcon alcon, assembly GCA_037179445.1. NCBI lineage: Eukaryota > Metazoa > Arthropoda > Insecta > Lepidoptera > Lycaenidae > Phengaris > Phengaris alcon. The sequence goes on along the minus strand of JAYRCH010000162.1, from coordinate 216,460 downwards.
GTCCATGCCACTTATAAACCATTGTTTTACCAGGAGACTGATCTCCATAAACGGCTTCCATTTCATTTAAAATGGTTTGAACGTTTTTTCCTTGCTTGGTAAGGAATTTTATCACAGCGCGATGTTCAATTTTCTCCATAGTTGCAGTTTGCTTCCGGATTGACTTGTTTAGCAGGCGAGTACTCGTAAACGAATGGCGCTATAGGGTTGAGATTTTATATATATACTAATTATGAGTGCTCAATTAGTATGACACTAAGCGAGCTACCCTATCCCCACTCCATCCCCTCCATTCCGCGAACTTTTGGACCTCCCCTCGTAAGTCTTACGGATACATCATTATATTATTAAAATGATGTATCGTATGATGGTGGTGAAGGTGGTGGTGCTGATGATTCTGATGCTAACTGTATGTGACATATTTCAGATTTTTAAACAATACCGAATTCTACAAACGTGTATCTTTAAAGACTGAGGAGTTCTGTTCAGTGCTTTTGGATCAAGATTCAAGGTATAGCCTAAAGTTATTTTAAAATAAGTTTACAGTTTACTAAACAAACTCTACAGTGACGTCACAAACCGGATCTAAATTTTGTATCAGTATGATCGTTTCTTCTATCTACTCTTCTAGTCTACGTATCTAGTACCAATTGTTTTCAAGATTGGACGTATATCCGGGACGTATATCCGGGACGTATATCCGGGACGTATATCCGGGACGTTTAATACTACAATAATAGTTATTTCGACATCTCTGTTTGTATGGACACTATTTAGGCAAAATAACAGCAAACGGGTATAAGGTGAATTCATTGAATTTTTTGCGTATTATTCTACTTTTTGAACTTTTCTTAAACGTCTTAAAGACATGTACCTAAGCATGTTTATGTACAGGGCCTTTAGTCAAGATGCATTCGATAATTTCGACAGCGAAATTCGTATTCAAAAATGTAAGGGATTCGACATAAGTCATCTAAGTGACATTTCACTTGCGATGCCTTTTGCCAAATCCATTTTATTTTGGAACTTCACCGTCGAAATTATCGAATGCATCTTAACTAAAGGCCCAGTTCTCATATTAAGGCCTAATAATAACGCACCTTACCTTAGACAAACATGGCTAATGTACAGTAAGTCAAATTGGAATAAATAACGGATTACCACAGCTTCCCCTACTAAAAGTGTGTATTGTAAGCCAAATTTTTTATTAAGTATACAAAATGTTACATGGCCAAAAACGCAGCAACGAAACTTTATTATTATGCACATCGGTCGATAAAGTATCGACTTCACTTATGAGTGAGCCTAATCTCAGCTCCGTCAATGTATTATTATTGATCACGTGTGGGCTGTGGCCGGCCGCATCCACTCCAGTTAAGTAAACAATGTTTACAGATAGCACAGTGCGTAATAACAACGTTATATTTTTATTTTGACATCGCGGCAGCGGTCATCGCGGCGTGCGCGACTGTCATAATTTATCAACGTCTCAACGTTCGCATAATATCTCCATTCAACATTTATAATATAAGAATCCAGCATATATTTTTACCTGCGTTATTGAATTGAGGTTATCAATAATTGTGGTCTTAGAATAAATACGACGTTATTTCTGCTAGTAGCGGTTTTATTCCTCACACTATATTTTTACGGCAAACGTAAACACGGCTGCTGGACCCAGAGAGGCGTAAAACAGGACACACCAATCCTCTTCCTCGGCAACAATGCCAAAGGCTTACTCATGCTGAGGAGCGTCTCTCAAATCTGCGAGGACGTCTACAGGAAGTACCCAAATGAGAAGATTGTGGGATTCTACAGGGATCCCGTATCCCGAACTGTTAATCAGGGATCTAACTCTCGCCAGGCGGATCTTAATAAACGACTTTGCTAGTTTCTACCCGCGCGGGCTTCTATCCACCCAGGTGGTAATAGAGCCGCTGTTACGGAACTTATTCTTCGCGGATGGCGACATGTGGCGGCTACTGCGCCAGCGCCTGACGCCGGCCTTTACCAGCGGCAAGCTCCGAGGCATGAGGTTCCAACTCATATCAGACCACGCGGAGCGCCTGCAGGACAGGACCTTCGACCTAGCTACCGCCGGTCGCGCCATAGACGCTAGAGACCTCATGGCGCGGTACACCACCGACTTTATAGGCGCCTGCGGTGTCGGCCTTGACTCAGACTCGCTAGAGAACGAGGAATCCGCCTTAAGAAAGATGAGTACCAAGACATTCAACATCGGTGTCGTCGGATTAGTCGTGAACTTACTCAAAATTATGTTTCCGTACACGTTCAGAAATTTTAAAACCTTCGGCAAGGTGGAGGAGGAAGGTTGTTAACGAGGTACAGAGACAGAGGAACTACAGGCCATCTGGTCGGAATGATTTCATAGAACTTCTACTGAAGTGCAAAGAGAAAGGCACATACAAGACGGGTTCATAGAGCGAGTGACACCAGAGGGCAGGCCTGAGGCTGCGACGCTGGAAATGGACGATTTGTTAATTGCGCAGGTGTTTGTTTTCTTCGCAGCCGGCTTCGAAACCTCATCCTCCGCTACCAGCATAACACTCAACGAGCTAGCCCACACCCCTGTCATCCAGACCAAAGTGCAGGAGGAAGTAGATCGAGTGCTCTCACTTCACGGAAACAAACTTACCTACAACGCGGTGAAAGAGATGACGTATCTCGAATGGGCTTTTAAGGAGGGGCTTAGAATATTTCCCCCGGCGGGGTTTTTGGTGCGAGAGTGTGCTCGGCCGTACACTATAGATGGTGTGGCGATAGACCGGGGTATGAAGGTGCGGGTATCACTGCAGGCTATGCACAACGACCCGCAGTATTTCGATGAACCAGACCAGTTCAGACCCTAGCGCTTCGATCCGCAACTATTTGACGCTAACAAACACGTCTACATGCCTTTTGGAGCAGGGCCGAGAGCGTGCATCGGTAAGGTATTGTGTTATCTATTCTGATAACGACATGAGTTTCGAAGATAGGTTAGGTTAGTTCCGGTGATGTTAGTGTCACTACTATCTCCAGAACTAAGTAACCTATGTCCTAACCATTACCTAAGCTATCTATATTACAGATTAGATAATTAATTTAAGCCTGAAAAGTGATTACGAGGTACAAAGTTTTTGATCAACTAATTAATAATAGGTCCTATGAAATTGCCGTTCTGCAGTACTGGTCATTTCAAATCAAAATAATTTTTGTTTGGCTAAGAATTCTAATTTAAAATTAATTTTTTTTTTAAACATGGAATTCTTTTTCCAAAAGTAGTCATTTGTTTATTGTTTAGTGTTACATTTTCATCGCATTTCAATCTTTTTCGTCATCATGGATACGTTAAAAATTCGAGTAATTATTAAATATGAGTACCGTCGTGGCAGCAACGCGGCACAAGCGGCACGCAACATCAACGACGTTTACGGAGCTAACACTACAAACCAACGCACCACCTGTTAGTGGTTTGCTCGCTTCCGTTCTGGAAATTTCGACCTAAAAAATGAACCTCGCGGTCGTCCGAAGACTTTGGTCGACAATGACGAATTAAAGGCGATTGTGGAAGCTGATATATACAATCTACGGCTGAATTAGCTGCAGCTTTCGACGTTAGCGTCAAAACAATATTGGTCCATTTGCGTCAAATTGGCAAGGTAAAAAAGCTTGACAAATGGGTGCCCCACGAACTAAATGATCGCCAGCGCGAAGTACGCGTCGAGACGTGCTTTGCACTGCTTGACAGACACACAAATGAAGGAATATTGAACCGCATTGTTACCTGCGATGAAAAATGGATTCTTTTTGATAACCGCAAGCGCTCAGCAAGTTGAATGCCCTAAACGAAAACTTACCCCTAGAAAAGTGATGGTCACTGTTTGCTGGTCTAGCGCCGGTGTGATTCATCACAGCTTCTTACCAAACGCGGTGAGCATTACTGCAGATGTGTACTGTGAAGAACTGAACACAATGATGGAGAAGCTGGCACATCTCCAACCAGCATTGGTCAATCGCTCGTCTCGGCTGCTCCTGCACGACAACGCGCGACCTCATACTGCACAGCAGACGGTCTCCAAGTTGCAAGAACTGGGGTTGGAAGATCTCCGTCATCCGCCCTACTCACCAGACCTTGCGCCTACAGACTACTACTTTTTCCACAATTTGAATAACTTCTTGGCGGGAAAAAAATTCAATACCCGAGAGGCAGTACAAAATGCCTTTGAAAAATTTGTTGCCTCCCGTCCAGCTGATTTCTTTAAGAAGGGCATCAATAAATTGCCACTGCGTTGGCAAAGATAGGGTATTAATTTTTTTTATACAAAACGGCAATTTCACAGGTAAAGACGTAATATTAATAATATATGCATAATATTATGTTTACACCCCTACTGCCTACTAGTAGCACGCGTAGCATGAATTGGTTTTTTTCTACGGAAGAATAGACAAAATGGCAGATGGATAAAGGCCATGTCATTTTGTCCATACAATCTGTCAGTATGTCTATTCTTGTGTAGACAAAACGCATTTCCACGGTGGTCATACTACGCATGCTGGTTGCCTCTTATTTTCTACGCGTCAAAAATGGTAACTTCAACTCATTTTTCGAATATTATCAGTCTTGCATTTATTCACAGGAGAGCGTCTAGGGCTGCTGCAATCTCTAGCTGGTCTGGCCGCCATATTGTCGCGGTTCACCGTCCGCCCCGCGTCCTCGGCACCCCGCCGCCCAACAGTAGACGTGAAGACGTTTAGAGAGTGGTGAAGTGGGTCACCATAATACAGAACGTTGTGGGAGTATCGCTGATGTTAGACGCATAGAGCCCGTACACAAAACTGCGTTGGATCATGCGATGCAATGGAAATTTGCAACGCGAATAGCTGGGATCCCAAAACCTTCTAAGCTAGATTTTGCCATAATATTTTCTTATGATTATTCGAAGCGCGAAACTCTTGCTACGATCCACATCAGTTTATGGAAAGTTCAATATGGTTTGAAGTCTTCGAAAAAATGATAAGCAAACACGCACGCTTGCACGAAATCGCACCGCAGCAATTCGCGTCGCAGTTTTCGATTGCGTTGGGATTCACAATTTTATGTACACAAGCCCTTAGATATATGAGAGGCTGTCCGCTCACAGTGATAGGGACTGCCGTCATCATATTATTTATAATTATTGTAAACCTTATCGTCCTTGTAAGACAAAATCACGTAGAAGTGCGATTTTTTCAATTTTTTAATCCGTGCTTTACAAACCACGGAAGAAGTGCTAATCTATGGAGTTAAGATGTTTCGTCACGAAATCACGTGGAGCCCCCATCTCTGATTTTATGATCTAGCACAACTATCTTATCTTTAAATTTAGGAATTTTAAATAAAGTAAACTGTCGTTAAATTAATTAATAAAACAACTGAACTCCAGAAGTGATCTCGTTACTTATGTTTGCATTTTCTGAGCTATCAAAGTATCTTTATCTTAAAAAATATCTTATATATTTACACCAATACAATAAGTACTTGGTGTACCTACATACATGTACTTAATTATAATTGTATTGATGTAGCTTGCGGTTGTGTGCAAGAAAATGGCAAATAATTTCGCAGCTATCTTGTACGGGCCTTATGATTTAAGATATGTGAGTAATTTTAAGCAATTGTGTATTAATTATTAGTATTAAGTGATGATCAAATTTTTGCTAATAACTTTATGTTATAATATTATATAAGTACGTAATTTTTAATATTAAATTAAATCAGTAAGTACGTAAATGTTCAACTTGTTTCATGAAATAAGTTTATTATTATTATTATGTACCATAGAGGAATTATATTAGTCTATGATAATCATATCATACGTAGGTAGGTATAAGTATAATTATCATTATTTGAAATAAAAGCGATTTACGAACTCTACTTATTAAAATACATTCATTTATTTATTCCAATTTTAATCGACCTACATCATAATATTTTAATCTCAATTAGTAAGTTAATCACGCAAGACGTAGATACCTAATACATACATACAGCTTAGCCCTACAATCATATTAAAAAAATAGAATATATTCAGCCGAATATTTAACCACCTCCTTCTTTTGGAAGGCGGTGAAAAATAGATTAGTCAAAACGCAAAAAACTTACTGGGTTTGTCACCGTCCAAGCTTCACTTTACGAAAACTAAAAGACTAATTGTGTCAAACGTTAACTTCCTCCCTCTTAATTTCCGTTCGCCTCGCCCGATCACACTTTTCGTAACGCTCTCGTCACGCATTCACCAGCTCACTCCCCAAGTCAAGCGCGCGTAAAGGAGTTTTACTTCAAAATTCAGTTTTGTAATTAGGTATGCAGGTACGGGAGGAGAGGCATTACTTATGGGAGACTAGATAGGTACACTAGTGGCGAACCAAGTAGCGCCTATAGAACAGTAAATTGTCCGATTTCACTCAAAATAATTTTCCCAATGAGCATAGCATATAAGCATGATCTATCAGCATGGAGAGCTACAATTTTCTGGCTCCTAGTACCTAGTTTATAAATGCCAGTGACCAACTTGTAAAGCACTTTGGAAGCTCAAAAATGGCACCTATATTTATATGAATCCTCGCCTTTATTTAAAAATACCTATTCCTAGATACACACGATGGAGATAAGAAAAAAAACATACATTACATGTGTCGGGACTCGGAAGCCACCCCTAAAATAAGCGGGGCTCCCATACAACAAACGTGTTTTGCCTTTTTTGTAGGTTTAGGTATAATGAATGATATAATTATTAAATTAAAAATTGTTTTAGGTCGAAGCATCAATAGAACATGACGAAACAAAAATTACAGACAGCATAACAAATAAAACAAACAATCTGTGTATCAATGACGACGAAGTACCAGAGTTAGTATCGGCGCCAATCAAAAATAGAGTAACGGGCGAAATAGAGAGGAAAGAAGCCGAGAGAGATAATGAAACAGAGAGAAACAATGAAACAGATAAAGGAATAGACAAAAACTCACAGAACTATAGATTAGTCTATGAGAAGTTATACGTCAGCCAGTACGATAGCACCGGACGTTGTGAAGCAGCAAGTCAAGAAGAATCTAGAAGTTAGACAAAAGAAGATGGAGAGAAAGAAGGCCATAGCCAAGGGCGAGGCGAGTGCTGTGACCAGAGTGAGGAGAGATAACCGGGATAATAACTATCAGGGAGAGCCACGGGCTATGGGGATGGGACGAATAATATATTGTACTTATATAAAAATATGTTTATTTTATTTTCAAATGCAACTTTTATTCCATGGCAAGATGCAGTAATCCTTGAGCAGTAAGAAAAAAAAACTGATAGAATGTTTTTATTTTATAATGTTGCTTAGTAATCATATAAAACTTTTATAAACAAAACAAATTAATCATTGTTTTTCTACTCAAATCTTGATTAAAGAAAGTAACCTTTTTTTTTTTGTTTTGTAATTCTTGTTACTAAAATGTAACTTTCAGACAACTTTCAGAACTTATTCCGTCTATTATGCCGAATTTTCAATAAAATTAGAATTTAGGAAGAGTAGTCAGATTAATATTAAGAAAGAAAATAATTATCTATATCTTTTTTAGGCTTTCTTTTTTTTATGATTGGATTAAAAAAACAATTTTTGGCAGCAAATAGATTTTAATGGCGTAAGCAATGTTTTTTTATTATATTCGTACCTTTTAATTTTTGACTAATATATTTCAATTTACTTATTCTTTAAAAAATAGATTTTCAAGGTTTAGGGCCTTCCCACACGAAACACAACCACACCACACCGACGTGACCAAATGTGGTCAAGCTGTGAAAAACATCGCAAACAACGGAAGCACCAGCAACACCATGTATTTATAACGCAACGGTAAACATCGACTTTTTGCCGGTACCGCAATCCCATCGTAGCCACAACGTAACCACATTTTGTCTGGACGCGCGTCGGTGTGGTATCTCTAATGGGCAATAAGAAAGTTAAATACGCCCCTGACCTACGGGCCCAACACCACAGAACACTATTATGCCCTCAGTCGCAAATCGCAATGGCGGACGCCCACGGGCCACGACGCCTGACAGTTGACATCTGGCCGTGAACTGAGAAAGACGTGCAAATAGAAAATGGCCACCGACAACCTCACAGCTGTTTTGCACAAACCCAAGGATTTGCGTTTGGTTTGTAAATATTTCAAGGCTTTTAAAATGGAATATCAAAACACATTAATAATATAAATTACGATTTGATAACATTGTCATTCAGAAACATAAACGTACCTAGTTGAATATAAACTCGTTAAATAAAACGTTCCATATTAGCACATTTATAATTCTATACTTACAGTTGTTTATTAAATAAATAATCTTATTGTGACTTTTATTAGCGGTCATTAATTGTGTGCACTTATTATTTCTTTACGTAGAAAATATTTAAATACGTACCTAGGTATATCTATTAATATTTTTTTTTACAGAGTACAACCGGTTTAAATAATAATATATTGAAACATGATTAAATTCGATTCCATTATTTTATATCATTATTATAATTATTATGGTTAATAAAGGAAATTGCATACTAATAAACTCAAAAGAAGGCATACAGCAAAGTCTGTTTGCTAAATTATTCTATTTTAGTCTTGTTAAGACACCTCTAAAATTCATTACGTAGTATCAAACGATATTACATGTAAATGAAATAATAAGTTGAAACTTGAAGCCCATTTTTTATGCCCTTTCTACCTGCTTCAGCTGGTAAAGAGAGAATACTTATAAAATACAGTAAGTACATACATATGTGTATTTTTTTAGGAACAAACACCAATACCTGAAATATCCGATGAAAGTAAGAACTATTTTGTTACAATTATAATTTATAAGCCCTAGTAGTAGTAATAGTAGTAGCCCTTTTAAGCTAAATAGTTCTCGTTCTCCTAGATTCTAGTAGTCATACTTTGCAACTTTGGTTGGTTTGGCATAACATACTCACTATGAGTAGCAGTCAACTTTACTGACTATAGAATTTAGATCTCAATCACTATATTCAGGGTATAGCGAGCATACGGAGCCCCTGATTTAAAAAAGATTAAGTACCGCTGCCCATAGTTGCAGAAAACATCAGAGAAGCCACAAATGATCACCTATATACCTCCTTTGAGCCACCGGCCAGTAGCTTAACATAGCGGCTATTTCGCGACGGTTATCAGTAACGTCTAGTCATCATACGCGCCGAAAGCCTTCCCGCTGTGGGATATGTGGAAGCGCCAAAGGGAGATCTCCGACCGAGCGGGTGGTATGCTCGGTCAGGCCGAAGTCCACTTGTATGGTGTGATAGTAGTTTACGATCTGGATGAAAACATAGGCTACTTTTTATCCCCGAAAAAGTACAGTATTTCCGTGGGATACCTGATACTTATTTACGCGGGTGAAGCCGCGGGAAAAAGCTAAGTATTATATTATAGAGCCGAACTCTGAAAACTTCGATAGCGCGATTCGGGATAATAGCGCCAATTGGTCTGCCACACCACGGCTAAAGATATGTAACATTGCAGAGGTTCTACTTCGCATGGATTGCGTGGGGATATGCGGGTCGGATGTGCATTACTGGCAGAGCGGCGCGTGCGGGGCTTTCGTACTGCGCGCACCTATGATCATGGGGCATGAGGCTTCAGGTGTTGTTGTTAAGGTAAATCGAGTTACGAAGCTCTATTTTTATAAACTTATGTATGGTCTAAGATACGTTATAAGGAATATATAGCTTCACCTGCAAACATTTTGGGATAAGTTTTACAGCTTGGCAAAAAAGAGTATGACGCGGTGACAGCAGGAACTAATAAAGACCGCCTTTTTGTACAGTTCCTTTATTTAACGATTGTTATGTGTGTGTGTTTTTGTGCAAATAAAGAGTTTTCTATTCTATTATATGAATTTGAGAACATAATATAAGTATTTTTACCGCCAACGGCCAGTTTTGAATAGATAAGCTTAGTTCGTAATACAACCTCTAATCACAATAGTATAATTATTTAATTGATATTATTCTATTAGCTGGTAATTGATTAGTATTCATTATGTAATGAAAATAATGAGAAAATAGAAATACTTCCTGCGAAATGAGTACCTAACACTGCTGTAAGTTGTAACCATCTACAAAACGAAAATATTCGACGCGTACAAATGTGCTTGGGATGAGATTTGCGATACCTATTAGAATTACACCTCTATACCTGTTGCGTAAGCTTGACCTATGTGATAAACAAACACACTGAGTGGTGTGTCTGGGCTTTTGGTACCTATCGTGTGATAAATATTCAGATTGAGCCGGTTAAATGCGAAAATTAATTTTAAGCCTGTTTTTTAAGAGGGTACTTTTTTCTGATTTTTAAAATGTCAACGGTGTTAACGTCTATAAAGTGGATAAACGAAATTACAGGCTCCAGTGATTCTAAAATATTGTACTAATTATTTAAATAAAGGTAACTACATAAAATCTAAATGATTTTATGTAGTACATAAAATCATTTAGATTTTATGTAGTTACCTGTGTAGATATTTAAACTATATTTTACATTCTATAATCTATACTTATCTAATGTACTTATATTTTACGAAGTACCTACTAGACTGGTTTACTTGACTGTAATTTGGCTGAAAAATTGTCATTTTCTTATATCTAGGTCGTTCAGAGATATTTTAGCTCGGTTTTTCTATGAGAGGTGATCCTTATGTTGTCGGCATAAGCTTAAGTTAGTATATTTGTTATAAGTATGCCGACAACATAAGGTAAAATAACTATGTATACGGAGCACGGACTGTGCTCACTGCGTAAAATATTCAGCTAAGATATTCAAGTCTAACAAACACCTAAAATAGTCTCATCAAGCAGCTCTCATCAAGAATACTTATGACTTTATGATAATTTAAATTTCACCTTGAACTTCTACTTCGCCACTTTCTCGATTGTACGTCAATTTGCGTTTTCGTAAACATTTCGACTTATTTAGATAAGGAATGATAATATTTAATGTTATTTTTAAATTGTGATAAAATTTAAATGGTTTCAAAGTCGATGTTTTTAGTTAAAATATAGCTCCTCACACTGATTTCAGTGACGGTGGCCGGTTTAATTGAAATCAGGCCAGCTACGCAGGAGTTATTTTATAGTGCCCAAGTGTGTGCGCAGTACACAAGAGCACTCTCTCTTCCTTTACTCTCGTAACCCAGTGGGACGAATAACCGACACGACTGGTGAGATATCAGGCGCAGGTCCGACTTTTTAAATGCCCATCCGACCCATGGATCATCTTTCTTGTCAGACAATCAGGTGATCAGTCTGCATTGTCCTAACCAAACTTGGAAACAAGATTTTTTGTTGTTCCAATGCGGGAATCGAACCCACGACCTCCGAGTCGAGAGCCAAGCTCTAAACCACTAGACCACGGAGGCTGTTAAAATATATACATAGTTTAAAACGATTTTTCACTCCCAAGGTATCATATGGTTTTAATAAAGCTAAAATAAAATTAATTTATGCCCAAATTTCAAAAAGATACATCTAGTGGCCAGTTAAATGCGGATATTGTAGACATCGCACCCGCAATAATCAATCGACAATAGAGTGATGATTATTATTATGTAATATCAATATGTATTTCAGTATTTTTACTAAAATACTTTTATAAATGTATAAATTAGTAAATAATTATTATAAATAAGCAGTGCGATGCTGTAAAACAAATTTTCATCAAGTTAGAAAACTAAAGTTTTAACTTAAGTATACCACAGTACTCTATTTCGTGTACCTGTTGTACACTGTTATTACTGAATAAATCACCCAATAAAAGTGAATAAAAGTAAAGTAGGATATTTATTCACCTTATACCTAACTATTTATGTTTCGGCTGTTATTTTACTGAGATAAAAAAGAATAGTATACGACTGTAGATAAATCTGACTTTGATTTTTAAAGTACTTTTAACATATAACATATTTTCGTGACATAAATAACAACTACCATACACGACGTATAGGAGTATTAATGTTATTATGTTAAATTATTTTATGGAAAGATCTCATAACCCTCGCCGACTTATCAGGGTGTTTGTATAATAACAGAAGTCTAAACAAGCGAATGAAACGCGATAAGAAATGTTTATGTCGATTGTACTCAGCGTCATAACCATGCCATATTAAAATTAAATTAAATTAAATTAAATTTACCAAGCCAACATTGCCGGATCTAGAAAACAAGGTTTGAAAAAATTTGGTAGTGATAGCTATCTATATAAAAAGTAAAATGCACAAAAAAGAATGAAATAAAACTTATTTTCTAAATAATTCCCCTTTTAAATTTGGCTAAAATTTAACTATTTTAAATTATGAGATTGAGTAGAGAAATAGTTGCATTTTAGCCAAATTTAAAAGGGGAGTTATTTAGAAAATGCCGAAATTTCTGTTCAGTGCTTTTGGATCCAGGGTAAACCTTGGTTCAAAATCTAATTTTTTGGTAGCATATGGTTGTGTAACTGTAGAAAAAATCAAAATAATTATATGTGTCCGTATAAATTTCGAGCAGTTCCCTCGATTCCTCATGGATCTCATCATCAGGTTTCCACTTCAGTGACGAAAGGACCAATTTCGAATTGTATCCTTAATAATTTTGCAAATAGGTCCATAAACGGCAGAGTTATGTTCAAAGATATCCGCGTCGGTGTAAAATACTATGAGAAGTACCTTTTATACCATCATAATGTGATGATGTATCATGTGACGATGGTGATGCTGATAATGATGATTTAATTGACATAGTGGCATGTGCTTGCAATTCTTTAAACAACGCCGAAATCCCCAAACATGTATCTATAAGGAGTCAGGAATTCTGTTCAGTACTTTTGGTTTCAGGGTATACTTTGGAGCAAATTCTTACTTTTCGGTGGCATATATACCTATTAGTTTAATTTGAAATTTACCATTGTTACTCAGTAGTGTCTTGTTGGGTTGTGTTGTTGTAACGATTTCTAGCAGTTTGTGCGGTCTTTTATCTAGTGTATAGTTTGTAAGGGAGTTGTATGTTTAAGTATAGTCTACTATCATCATATTATATTATATATTATGTTTATGTGTGTGTATATATGTATGTATGTATATGTATGTGTGTATGTGTATATATATATATATATATATATATATATATATATATATATATATATATATATATATATATATATATATATATATATATATATATATATATATATTTATATGTGTAAGTATGTGTATACGTGTTTATATATTATATATATGTTTGATGTTATGCTGAAAGTTGCATGATGTCCGTGGCTTACCACACTTCGCGGTTCAGTTGAAAATCGGTGTCATGTATGCGCGTGTCTTTATACGACATACGTGGCCTTTGCCGAACTGGACCCATTTTCTAAGTCACATGAAGGCACAATTTGTCCTATTTAATTTACAGCAGTAACTATGGTGTATGTTATCAATTTGTTATTCTTTTTATATCTTCATATTTTATGTCATGTTACATTTGTGTCTTTTGTGAACTGAAAATAAAAAATTTCTTTCTTTCTTTCTTTCTTTATATGCTTAGACTACTTCAGAAAAAGTTGAAATCACCATATGTTTTCTGCTTCCAAGTCATATTCTTCTTCCACGATGATAACGACTATAATTGCATTGTCACTTCCTTAGTTCTTGCCATTGTTATTGAATAGAACTAACATGACACAGACCTTGGCGTAAACTACTGCAAACGGTCACGCGCCTTTATCGCTATAAATTATTGTAATTGCGCTTACAATTTAAACCAGTGGCGGATTCAGACACTTGGGGCCTCGGGGCCCCGAAATTAAATAACGTGTTATAAATATATGATTTGTGTATATTTCATCTAAACCCTATTTCTTAAAAAAAAGGCTGAAGTCACCATGGTTAAATCAAATCAAATTTTACTATTTATTTGAAGCTTAACTGCATATTTTAATACGAGGATGAATGATGGCTATGAAAAATAAATTAAAACCTTTTGTGTAACTTATTATTAATAATTGTACTATTTAGCAATTTTCAATCCACGATGCTTTACGTTAGAAATAATCATAATGTGCGTACATTCATTCTCTAAAACGAGTCGGTTAATTCGTGTAAAATTGACAATTATACATTTTAGATAGGAGACAAAGTGAAGAACCTGCAAGTCGGTGACCGGGTGGCGATCGAGCCTGGCGTGCCGTGCCGCTACTGCGAGTTCTGCAAGACGGGCCGCTACCACCTGTGCCCCGACATGACGTTCTGCGCCACGCCGCCTGTGCACGGCAACCTCGCCAGATACTACAAACACGCCGCCGACTTCTGCTACAAGTAAGTCACACTTCTATAAAAAACAGATTCGTGAAATCTGGATCTATTTCTTCTAGCCTTATTTCCAACACTCATCAAGTCAACATACTTAGTTGTACTGTAATTTTTATTTAATTGCTACTAACTCGTACATATTTTTTTCACAAATCACCGCCATTAATCATACATTTTCCAGGATCCCCGACCACATGTCGATGGAAGAAGCGGCGCTACTGGAGCCGCTGTCGGTGGGTGTGCACGCGTGCCGGCGCGGCGGCGTAACAGCGGGGCACCGCGTGCTGATCCTCGGCGCGGGGCCCATCGGGCTAGTTACGCTACTCGTAGCTAAGGCTATGGGCGCCAGTGAAGTGCTCATCACAGGTTAGTGTATTTAAAAAAAAATTGCGAATACCTATAGGATTGAAATTTATTTATCCTCTGAGTAAGTAAAAAAAAATTACAATAATTTCAACCGTTTTGACATTAATACGTCACATATTTTTGATTCATAATAATAGTGTAACTATTATTATTTTTTGCAGACATCCTCGAACCCCGTCTCGAGATGGCCAAGAAGTTAGGCGCGAACCACACCCTACTGGTGGGGCGCGAGGACGAGGCGGCGCTGGTGCGGCGCGTGCACGAGACGCTCGGCGCGCACCCCGACGTGTCCATCGACGCCAACGGCGTGCAGGCCACCGTCCGCCTTGCCATACTGGTCTGTGTTTTAGGGCATGCCCAGACGATGCGGCTTAGGCTGGGACTATATAATCTGGAATCCGGAAGGCCGTAGAAATTTCAGAGCATTGAAAATAGAACTCTGCGCTAATACAATAGAGTTGAAAATCGAACACATGAGTGTCGAGTCAAATGTCAATGTCATTTATGACAGCTCAACACTTGAAACTTCTATTTTCAACTCTATTTTATATAGTGCAAAGTTCTATTTTCAGTGCTCTGAATTTTCACCGCCGTTTCGGGTTCCGGAGCATATAGTCCAAGCCTTAAGTGTGACTTTTTCATACGAGCATACGAGTCGCCTGATGGTAAGTGATTACCACCGCCCGTGGACACTCGCAACACCAGAAGCTCCTCTGTTGTAGCGCAATTGCGTTCTTGGCCCTTAACGCCCCAACGCCGGTTTTGTGTGCGGTCTTGGTATTTATACTTGCCGAGAACCATTAGTTTTTCTATAACGTGTTTAAATCAAAGACATTGCTACCGCCGTATCAGCATATTAATGTCAATCTCGGCCCCGGGCGGTAGGACCCCGAACTTGTGTAACCAAAATATCGTAAAATATTATTTATAATTTACTACAGGCCGTATTACGGGTATAAAAAATTATACAAAAAAAGTGTTCAACGTGCCCTAGGAAGTTTTCACTTAATAACAACGAAAGCCAAAATAGGATTCTATTTTTTCCGGGATTGGGAAAATGGCGCTTCTGACCATTAAGGATTTTGTCATGTGTGGCTGAAATAAAATAAAATGTTTTTTTTACTAAATATCGCAATCGTTCCGTTGTGACAACAAAAATAAACGGTCCCGTTATACCTATTACCAACTATTGTGGTGTTATAGGCGACGAAGTCGGGCGGTGTGGCGGTGCTGGTGGGCATGGCGTCGGGCGACCTGACGCTGCCTTTGGCGGCCGCGCTAGCGAGGGAAGTGGACATTCGCGGCATCTTCCGATATGTTAACGAGTCAGTATTGTCATTTGTGTATGTAAAACGTCTGTTACAATTACACTCGCACATGTACAACTTACACTCGCACATGTACAACTTACACTCGCACTTCTCGAGTAGGGGGCCTAGCAGGAACATTTGACAGCGGCGTAAACGTAACGTTAACGAATGAAATTTGTATGGGCGCTGCCATAATTTTGACAGACTTTCATACAATTGTCATTCGATAACGTTACGTTTACGCTGCTGTCAAACGTTCCTGCTAGGCCCACAGATAGAAGAATGTAAAGTACGTAAAGGGAGAGGTATCATAACCAGCTCGTCAGTATGTACTGTAGAACATGGGTAACCGAGCAAAGCTTAGAGATCTGATAAATAAGATTAAAAAAAGGAATCATAAAAATATTTATCTAACCGGGATTCGAACCCACCACATTTTGAATTTTCGAACAAAGCAAAAAATATACGCATACCAAACTGCCAATCGGACAAAAAACAAAGAAAAAACATACATAGTTTAAAAATGTGAGTTTCCCAAGGATAAGATCTAGCTAGATCGATGTTCTTCCCCAAAACTCCCCACATACTAAATTTCATGGTAATATTTGTAGCCGTTTTCGAGAAACTGATAATATATGTATACAAGATTGTCTCGTTTAAAGTATAAGACAAATAATATTTATAAGCCGTTAGCAGAAGGAGACATAATATAATATATCGTTCCTTATTCTCCTCACGACATGCTAATGGGGAAGACAGAGATGTCTAAAAGTCTGTTACAAGCCAAATTTTTCTAGGTGTTCAATGGTTTCACGGTTTTTTTTAACCTTTCCGTGCACAAGTGACATTTGTAGTGCTATCAATTTAAGATGTGGCTTATTTACAATGCAATTTGCATTATAACTCGTAATTCGTCCGTCGTATAAACATTATAACCAAAGAACAATAACCTATTGAATTTTGACGACTTTAGTGTTCCTTCCATGTAATTCTTCTTCCAAGGTAAGATCAACTCGAATGGCGCGTCACGGCTGGGGTCAATCTCCAAGAAAATTTATTTTGAACGGATAATGACGGTAGATTTCTGTAAACTACACGGCAATTTTATCGTCCGGCAAACAAATTTTACCTTGTAATGTCCTTATTACTATATTAAAATATAAATAAGTAAAAAAAGTTTTTCTTGGAGATAGACCGCTGGCGCTGTTATGCCAGGATTTGCCTTGTCACTTTACGCTGTGATGTCGATCTCTTTTACGTCGCATATGTTAATAGCGTCGATACCTGAATGCGTCGAGCATTTTCCTTCTCACTTTCTCTTTCCCACAGGTACCCCATTGCTCTGTCGATGGTGGCTAGCGGGCAAGTCAACGTCAAGCCCCTGGTCACGCACCACTTCTCGCTCGAACAAACCCTGGAAGCTTACGAGGTGGCTCGGCGTGGGGACGGCGTGAAAGTCATGATACACGTACAGCCGCGTGACGCGAACAACAAGAAGAAGTTCCAGGCAGAGTAATAAACTCCTGGGGAGCTGTCCGGAATGACCCGCGAGCTGCGACCGATGGGATCCCACCGGATTATGCTGGGACTATATGCTCCGAAATCTGAAAATAGAACTCTGCTCTAATACAATAGAGTTGAAAATCGGAGTATCGAGCTGTCATGTATGACATTGACATTTCTCTCGACACTTGTGTGTTCGATTTTCAACTCTATTGTATAAGTCCAGAGTTCTATTTGAAATTCTCTGAATTTTCCACTGCCTTCCGGATTCCGGATCATATAGTCCAACCTTAGACAGCGACCCATCGGTCCAATCCGAACTGCGATCCAAAGATTCGTATCGGATTAATCCGTAATCCACGCGGATCACTCCGACCTAGTTCCACGTGGATTCTCCGTCTTCCGTGGAGTCTCCGTTCCCTTATTAATAAAAATATTTACACGACGGATACGCTAATATAATTGCTGTCTTTGTCTGTTTAGTAGATTTTCCAACCTATCAGACAAAGACGTTAGCGTAGAAAAAATCACCCAGAATAATATATACCTACTATTTTGTATATAAGCTTTTCTCACCCGAAAAGTTTAATTGAAGCACTTACTTTTTAAAATAATTGTGCCCGGTGTCTGAGGTGAACTTGTCGGTAGTTTATCTATTCAATAGCGTAAACGCGGTTGCGAATCAAAAGCCGAAATAGTCCGAATATATTTTCTGGTTTCTCTTTTGAGTAATGTTTAATACACTCATACCTATTTTATATTTTTACTTGTAAGGAACATAATAAATAGTGCAGAATTTCAGAATTATATTTTTTATAACACAGGGTTTTTTTATATAAAATGTGATTTGGTTTTTTATAAAAGTTAGTCAAAATATGTACCTATCTTGTGACGTGTGCCATTTTTTGATTGCCTAAGTACAATGTCAAGTGAAGCCATCAAAGTCAAGAAATAAGGAATTTACTTACACACCTATGGACAAAAACATAAAAAACATTTTTATTAAATTAATAGATGTTTAAGCAAAATCATATTTTATAATAAACTTTTTGAATTTTTTGTTAGTTATTTATTAACTTTCTTCCTATAATACCAGTGGCGTAGCGAGCCTTAGGAGGGCCCCGCATCAAAAAAAAATTTGGGGGTAAAAATTCACAAAATGGAAAAAAATGAGCTGATATTTTTTAGTGATTTATTGTACCGGAGAACTCGTCACTTTGAAAAAAACTGGTTATATAATCAGCATCGGAGGTCAATTAATATAATTTTAGATTATGTCCCTATTCAAGAGTTTTCGCACATTGTTAAATATAGTACTAAAATTATCAGCAGATCGGAGCGGGCCAGATATTATTCGAAATGTTTTACCAGTTCCAATTTCATAAAACATTATACCGTTACCTACAGACAAAATAGAGTTCATATAAACAATGGCGAGCGAGCGAAGCGAGCGAGCTTAGATATTATGAAGGGCTTATTAAATTCAATCCAGCCAGAAATTCTAGTAAGTAGATTTGATAAATTAAAAAAACAAAAGGGTGGATCAAGATGTAACGTAGTTACATTTAATCTCCGTAAAATCACCGTCACCTATGATTTGTATATTATTTGTCATTTGGAGGCTAAAGCGCCATCTATCGGCGCACGTCCTTACTAAAACGGCGTTAGCCTTGCTTTAATATTTAATTCATAGATCGATTTTACTTCCGTCTTAAATCTTAAAAAATAGTAAGTTAATTTTGATTAATAATGAAAATACAGTAGAATTGCATCATTATATTACATAATATATTGATTATTAATATAATTTCTTTTTTATTTTGGTTTCTGGATTGTTTTTCTTTACGCTTTAGTTTCATAGTTGTCAAAAGTTTAAAAAAGAGGACGGAGAAGGGTAAGGGTAGAGTAGTAAGGGTAGATATGGTTCACGGTGAGTAGTTTTGTAAATCTGTGTTGTGAATATTTGGTAAATCACGCTTGTAATTAAAACACATTATCTTTCATACAAAATATCACCTTGGTAAAATTAGTTGTTAAAAGAAGAATTTGATTGGCCACGTGCTCAATTTGTAGTTTCATCTTTCCGATCTAGCATTGTTAAAATATTAGGATGTTTGTATCATATTAATTGTCCTTAATATCATCTTATCTTTTTATTTCTTGCCTACCCTTCATTTTTGTGATGGTCACACAGCCCGTGATTTTGATCGTTTGGGGTTAAAATCACGCTGTGTGACGGGACTCCTACCCACACGTTTATCATGAATTTTCCAGGGGTCTATATACCGGGTTAAAGGCACCCTTATACAAGGACTATTGGCTATTTTCCAACAATCGGATTTCTGAGGCCGCTAGTTATTCCGGACTGGATTACTGGATTTGGAATCAGGCTGCACCGCCCCCTTGGACGATCTATCGACGACGATCGGACGTAGCGGTGACAGAGAGACGCTACCAGAAGTTGCAGCCCCAGTTCGCCCTCACCACGTGCTCCTGGACTCAGCTAAGTTCCCACGTGGTTTAAAGCCCCTTCGATACCCACAGACACCAAAGAAACTAAGCCAGATACTTCGGCTTTCTGCCCACGCCCCTTATTTTTCTTAATATATATTGTCACGGGAAATACCTCTTTTATTTTAATTTAACCCGTAACAAAGGGTACCCAGTTTCCCATTTGTGAATACGTGAAATTTATCTGGCTACAAGAATCTATGACAGGCAACATTTTATCAGTGAAAAATACTAATTTTCCCGCTAAACTAAAGACAGTGAATAGCACCAAGTGTACTCTATATAAGGTACACTTGATCCCCTGTAGAGGCCCCCTACATAATTACTTTGAAACTTGAAACGGTTTAAAAGCGTTGATCACCCAACCTCGCTCTTAGAACTCCGGTATTCTTACTCTCTCGGCAAAACAAACTCAAGCGTTATTTCATGACGGTTTTCTGAGAGGCCGTTGTATATGTATTGTTCACTAAATCGAGCATTACAGATATGTGGACCTAATGAACAATCACCAGTTATGATTACTATATAATATGTCTTAAAAACATAGTAATGATTATGATGATCACGAATATAATTTTGGGAATAGCTCAAAGATAGCGATGTCGATGTAAAATACTACGAGAAGTGCCAATATCATCATTTAAATCTTGTTTTATTATTTAAGTCTTACGGATACATCATTATATTATTAAAATGATGTATCGTATGATGGTGGTGAAGGTGGTGGTGCTGATGATTCTGATGCTAACTGTATGTGACATATTTCAGATTTTTAAACAATACCGAATTTTACAAACGTGTATCTTTAAAGACTGAGGAGTTCTGTTCAGTGCTTTTGGATCAAGATTCAAGGTATAGCCTAAAGTTATTTTAAAATAAGTTTACAGTTTACTAAACAAACTCTACAGTGACGTCACAAACCGGATCTAAATTTTGTATCAGTATGATCGTTTCTTCTATCTACTCTTCTAGTCTACGTATCTAGTACCAATTGTTTTCAAGATTGGACGTATATCCGGGACGTATATCCGGGACGTATATCCGGGACGTTTAATACTACAATAATAGTTATTTCGACATCTCTGTTTGTATGGACACTATTTAGGCAAAATAACAGCAAACGGGTATAAGGTGAATTCTTACTTCGTCAACTACTTACTTTAGTCAAGATGCATTCGATAATTTCGACAGCGAAATTCGTAATCAAAAATGTATGGGATTCGACATAAGTCATCTAAGTGACATTTCGCTTGCGATGCCTTTTGCCAAATCCATTTTATTTTGGAACTTCACCGTCGAAATTATCGAATGCATCTTAACTAAAGGCCCAGTTCTCATATTAAGGCCTCATAATAACGGACCTTACCTTAGATAAACATGGCTAATGTACAGTAAGTCAAATTGGAATAAATAACGGATTACCACAGCTTCCCCTACTAAAAGTGTGTATTGTAAGCCAAATTTTTTATTAAGTATACAAAATGTTACATGGCCAAAAACGCAGCAACGAAACTTTATTATTATGCACATCGGTCGATAAAGTATCGACTTCACTTATGAGTGAGCCTAATCTCAGCTCCGTCAATGTATTATTATTGATCACGTGTGGGCTGTGGCCGGCCGCATCCACTCCAGTTAAGTAAACAGTGTTTACAAATAGCACAGTGCGTAATAACAACGTTATATTTTTATTTTGACAGCGCGGCAGCGGTCATCGCGGCGTGCGCGACTGTCATAATTTATCAACGTCTCAACGTTCGCATAACATCTCCATTCAACATTTATAATATAAGAATCCAGCATATATTTTTACCTGCGTTATTGAATTGAGGTTATCAATAATTGTGGTCTCAGAATAAATACGACGTTATTTCTGCTAGTAGCGGTTTTATTCCTCACACTATATTTTTACGGCAAACGTAAACACGGCTGCTGCACCCAGAGAGGCGTAAAACACGACACACCAATCCTCTTCCTCGGCAATAATGCCAAAGGCTTCCTCATGCTGAGGAGCGTCTCTCAAATCTGCGAGGACGTCTACAGGAAGTACCCAAATGAGAAGATTGTGGGATTCTACAGGGATCCCGTATCCCGAACTGGTAATCAGGGATCTAACTCTCATCAGGCGGATCTTAATAAACGACTTTGCTAGTTTCTACCCGCGCGGGCTTCTATCCACCCAGGTGGTAATAGAGCCGCTGTTACGGAACTTATTCTTCGCGGATGGCGACATGTGGCGGCTACTGCGCCAGCGCCTGACGCCGGCCTTTACCAGCGGCAAGCTCCGAGGCATGAGGTTCCAACTCATATCAGACCACGCGGAGCGCCTGCAAGGCAGGACCTACGACCTAGCTACCGCCGGTCGCGCCATAGACGCTAGAGACCTCATGGCGCGGTACACCATCGACTTTATAGGCGCCTGCGGTTTCGGCCTTGACACAGTCTCGCTAGAGAACGAGGAATCCGCCTTAAGAAAGATGGGTACCAGGACATTCAACATCGGTGTCGTCGGATTAGTCGTGAACTTACTCAAAATTATGTTTCCGTACACGTTCAGAAATTTTAAAACCTTCGGCAAGGTGGAGGAGGAAGGTTGTTAACGAGGTACAGAGACAGAGGAACTACAGGCCATCTGGTCGGAATGATTTCATAGAACTTCTACTGAAGTGCAAAGAGAAAGGCACATACAAGACGGGTTCATAGAGCGAGTGACCCCAGAGGGCAGGCCTGAGGCTGCGACGCTGGAAATGGACGATTTGTTAATTGCGCAGGTGTTTGTTTTCTTCGCAGCCGGCTTCGAAACCTCATCCTCCGCTACCAGCATAACACTCAACGAGCTAGCCCACACCCCTGTCATCCAGACCAAAGTGCAGGAGGAAGTAGATCGAGTGCTCTCACTTCACGGAAACAAACTTACCTACAACGCGGTGAAAGAGATGACGTATCTCGAATGGGCTTTTAAGGAGGGGCTTAGAATATTTCCCCCGGCGGGGTTTTTGGTGCGAGAGTGTGCTCGGCCGTACACTATAGATGGTGTGGCGATAGACCGAGGTATGAAGGTGCTGGTATCACTGCAGGCTATGCACAACGACCCGCAGTACTTCAATGAACCTGACCAGTTCAGACCCTAGCGCTTCGATCCGCAACTATTTGACGCTAATAAACACGTCTACATGCCTTTTGGAGCAGGGCCGAGAGCATGCATCGGTAAGATATTGTGTTATCTATTCTGATAACGACATGAGTTTCGAAGATAGGTTAGGTTAGTTCCGGTGATATTAGTGTCACTACTATCTCCAGAACTAAGTAACCTATGTCCTAACCATTACCTAAGCTATCTATATTAGAGATTAGATAATTAATTTAAGCCTGAAAAGTGATTACGAGGTACAAAGTTTTTGATCAATTAATTAATAATAGGTCCTATGAAATTGCCGCGGTCGTCCGAAGACTTTGGTCGACAATGACGAATTAAAGGCGATTGTGGAAGCTGATGATACACAATCTACGGCTGAATTAGCAGCAGTTTTCGACGACGTTACGTCTACGTTAGCGTCAAAACAATATTGGTCCATTTGCGTCAAATTGGCAAGGTAAAAAAGCTTGACAAATGGGTGCCCCACGAACTCAATGATCGCCAGCGCGAAGTACGCGTCGAGACGTGCTTTGCACTGCTCGACAGACACACAAATGAAGGAATTTTGAACCGCATTGTTACCTGCGATGAAAAATGGATTCTTTTTGATAACCGCAAGCGCTCAGCAAGTTGGTTGGATCCTGGTTCAGCACCTAAACAATGCCCTAAACGAAAACTTACCCCTAGATAAGTGATGGTCACTGTTTGCTGGTCTAGCGCCGGTGTGATTCATCACAGCTTCTTACCAAACGCGGTGAGCATTACTGCAGATATGTACTGTGAAGAACTGAACACAATGATGGAGAAGCTGGCACATCTCCAACCAGCATTGGTCAATCGCTCGTCTCGGCTGCTCCTGCACGACAACGCGCGACCTCATACTGCACAGCAGACGGTCTCCAAGTTGCAAGAACTGGGGTTGGAAGATCTCCGTCATCCGCCCTACTCACCAGACCTTGCGCCTACAGACTACTACTTTTTCCACAATTTGGATAACTTCTTGGCGGGAAAAAAATTCAATACCCGAGAGGCAGTACAAAATACCTTTGAAAAATTTGTTGCCTCCCGTCCAGCTGATTTCTTTAAGAAGGGCATCAATAAATTGCCACTGCGTTGGCAAAGATAGGGTATTAATTTTTTTTATACAAAACGGCAATTTCATAGGTAAAGACGTAATATTAATAATATATGCATAATATTATGTTTACACCCCTACTGCCTACTAGTAGCACGCGTAGCATGAATTAGTTTTTTTCTACGGAAGAATAGACAAAATGGCAGATGGATAAAGGCCATGTCATTTTGTCAATACAATCTGACAGTATGTCTATTCTTGTGTAGACAAAACGCATTTCCACGGTGGTCATGCTACGCATGCTGGTTGCCTCTTATTTTCTACGCGTCAAAAATGGTAACTTCAACTCATTTTTCGAATATTATCAGTCTTGCATTTATTCACAGGAGAGCGTCTGGGGCTGCTGCAATCTCTAGCTGGTCTGGCGGCCATATTGTCGCGGTTCACCGTCCGCCCCGCGTCCTCTGCACCCCGCCGCCCAACAGTAGACGTGAAGACGTGTAGAGAGTGGTGAAGTGGGTTACCATAATACAGAACGTTGTGGGAGTACCGCTGATGTTAGACGCATAGAGCCCGTACACAAAACTGCGTTGGAGCATGCGACGCAATGGAAATTTGCAACGCGAATAGCTGGGATCCCAAAACCTTCTAAGCTAGATTTTGCCATAATATTTTCTTATGATTATTCGAAGCGCGAAACTCTTGCTACGATCCATATCAGTTTATGTAAACTTCAATATGGTTTAAAGTCTTCGAAAAAATGATAAGCAAACACGCACGCTTGCACGAAATCGCACCGCAGCAATTCGCGTCGCAGTTTTCTGCGTTGCGATTCGCAATTTTATGTACACAAGCCCTTAGATATATGAGAGGCTGTCCGCTCACAGTGATAGGGACTGCCGTCATCATAGTATTTATAATTATTGTAAACCTTATCGTCCTTGTAAGACGAAATCACGTAGAAGTGCGATTTTTTCAATTTTTTTAATCCGTGCTTTACAAACCACGGAAGAAGTGCTAATCTATGGAGTTAAGATGTTTCGTCACAAAATCACGTGGAGCCCCCATCTCTGATTTTATGATCTAGCACAACTATCTTATCTTTAAATTTAGGAATTTTAAATAAAGTAAACTGTCGTTAAATTAATTAATAAAACAACTGAACTCCAGAAGTGATCTCGTTACTTATGTTTGCATTTTCTGAGCTATCAAAGTATCCTTATCTTAAAAAATATCTTATGTATTTACACCAATACAATAAGTACTTGGTGTACCTACATATATGTACTTAATTATAATTGTATTGATGTAGCTTGCGGTTGTGTGCAAGAAAATGGCAAATAATTTCGCAGCTATCTTGTACGGGCCTTATGATTTAAGATATGTGAGTAATTTTAAGCAATTGTGTATTAATTAAATATATATTTGTAAATAATAAATTAATAATTAGTATTTAGTGATGATCAAATTTTTGCTAATAACTTTATGTTATAATATTATATAAGTACGTAATTTTTAATATTAAATTAAATCAGTAAGTACGTAAATGTTCAACTTGTTTCATGAAATAAGTTTATTATTATTATTATGTACCATAGAGGAATTTTATTAGTCTATGATATGATACCCACGTAGGTATAAGTATAATTATCATTATTTGAAATAAAAGCGATTTACGAACTCTACTTATTAAAATACATTCATTTATTTATTCGAATTTTAATCTACCTGCATCATAATATTTTAATCTCAATTAGTAAGTGAATCACGCAAGACGTAGATACCTAATACATACATACAGCTTAGCCCTACAATCATATTAAAAAAATAGAATATATACAGCCGAATATCTAACCACCTTCTTTTGGAAGGCGGTTAAAAATAGATTAGTCAAAACGCTAAAAACTTACTGGGTTTGTCACCCTCTAAGCTTCACTTTACGAAAACTAAAAGATTAATTGTGTCAAAATAAAAAATAGTTTAAAACGAGTGTGCTTTAGACCACACGACTGAAGTAAAACTTCTTTAGATCATCTATATGTATAATGTATGTATGTATAATATGTATAACATTTACATCATGTTTTTTGTTTATGTATTATTATACATTTTTTAATTTTCTACAAATATTTAAGTGGCGATCTTAGAGCATTAATCCAATGGGTTGGTTGGATGTCTCTAAGGTGTCGATATACCTACGAAACGTAACTCTCTCTCTTATCATCTTCACCAACTTATATCTCCCTCTTAACTTCCGTTCGCCTCGCCCGATCGCACTTTTCGTAACGCTCTCGTCACGCATTCACCAGCTCACTCCCCAAGTCAAGCGCGCGTAAAGGAGTTTTACTTCAAAATTCAGTTTTGTAATTAGGTATGCAGGTAAGGGAGGAGAGGCATTACTTATGGGAGACTAGATAGGTACACTAGTGGCGAACCAAGTAGCGCCTATAGAAAAGTAAATTGTCCGATTTCACTCAAAATAATTTTCCCAATGAGCATTAGCATATAAGCATGATCTATCAGCATGGAGAGCTACAATTTTCTGGCTCCTAGTACCTAGTTTATAAATGCCAGTGACCAACTTGTAAAGCACTTTGGAAGCTCGAAAATGGCACCTATACTTTATATGAATCCTCGCCTTTATTTAAAAATACCTATTCTTACACACGATGGAGATAAGAAAAAAAAACATACATTACATGTATCGGGACTCGGAAGCCACCCCTAAAATATAACTTTTTTATTATTTGAAACTGCCAAAAGTAAAGTCTATTCGCAATCTATAAAGTGTACTAAAACTCATCAATTTATATTAATTATTACAGAAGTAATCAGGGGCGGACAGACAGCCGGACGGACAGAGCGAACTGCGAAACTAGACGAAACCCACGAGAGTTTTTTTTGTGGTCGCGACAAAAAAAAAACTGCACCGTAAATATAACTGTGTGATAATACATAAATCTGAAAATCGAAGTGTCAATTGTCACATTTGACAGCTCTACACGAATTTCCGCTCTATTGCATTAGCGCAAACCTATTTACAGTGCTGTTTTTTTTCTGTCACGACCACAAAGGTAGTAAGTAAAGTAGGTCCTTACCTACTGCCGCTGCTGGCAGAGATCTCTTTTTAGAGATAAGCACGCCTTTGTACCATCTCTTTTGTGTACTTTGTAATATTTTGTTTTATTTTGTTGTGTACATGAAGAATAAATAAATAAATAAAAAACGCTCGTGGGAACGTAGTCTTAGGGTTTC
This sequence comes from Phengaris alcon alcon, assembly GCA_037179445.1. Classification (NCBI taxonomy): domain Eukaryota; kingdom Metazoa; phylum Arthropoda; class Insecta; order Lepidoptera; family Lycaenidae; genus Phengaris; species Phengaris alcon. The sequence continues at coordinate 188,930 of JAYRCH010000162.1, read as the reverse complement.
TTGTAGTAGCCATGAAACCCAAAAATTGAAGCGAATGTGAACGTGCTTGTGAGTCTTGTGACTCGACAAACACTATTGAGTCTTTAACTTTAACTATGTAACCGTTTCTATTTTCTTTAGGTTTAGTTTTATCACTGAATTATATTAGCCACTATTTTATTGTTTGACTGTATGTAAACTGTAAACCTCGGTAAGCTCGTGATAAAATGTTATCTACGGTATAATGGCAGTAGGTATGTAAGTGAATTAATAAAATTTACGTAATACCTAATTATTAAATAGAAGGTTTTAAAATTCTGAAGGATTAAATAATGTAGCGGGCTACGACCTCTTTGTTTTACATGCCCTTCTTACGCTTGAGTGGTGATGATAATAATACAGCAACAATTCTTATATTCTCCTTTATTGGTGCTTAACACTGACTACGTATTACATATGAGATATCTCTAACACAAATACGTCTACAGTATAAACTGAGTATAGCCTTTCAGCTAACCGAAATAAACCTAAATAGGATTTACTCGTGACATCTGTCAATATGACATTGACAATTATATTTCTTAAAACTACTGTTGTTATTATGCAACAAATAACACCACGGAAAACTAGTCCCGCGGTTATGGTACCTATTATACTCCATATTCTATAGTAATTAGAATGGTACTGTACCATAACATTAACTATACCAAACTTACTAGACAGGTACTATCGAACAAGTTGCCGCTCGACCAGGAGGAAAATTAAGAGGAAAATCGCTTAACAGGCCGTGGTATCGTGCGCACGCACACATACTCACGTGTAAATACGTAGTCCAACCACGTCAGCAGTCGTTGCAGTCACTTAATTTGTCTTTAAATATTTAGAATCTGGCCGAGCAGGAACCTTGTCGATACTGTACCTAGGTTAATGTAGCATACTAGTATTCATCAAATTATTTTTTTATTTATAGGAAGAATGGCCGATGCCCGAAATCGATGACAATGGTAAGTAGGTAATTTATGTACCTACTTAATTAATTATTTCCTGGTTTCCTCTTCTATTTTTTCTATAATTAATTATTATTGTGTCCTGTTACTATTATTCCTATACCCTTGAGTCTAGTCGAGTTCTAGGCTCTCGAGTCTTGAGTCTAGGATCTATCTATACTAGGTACTGTCGATTTTCTGCATCGGCCGTTCTCAATAACCTATATATCCATAATTCTTGCTACTAAAGATAGTCAAATCTTTCCCTTTGTCTTTACTCGCGTTTCAATAACCTACTGACAGATGGCATTTCCTACCGAAGCGGCTCATCTATCGACGGGAGGACGGATAGCTTACTAGAGATAGGGACGCTCATATAAATCTTAGCTAACTGCATTTCAATTTAAGTTTCAACTCGCTCTCCGATAGGCGGAGCTTACTTTAATAACCTCATTTGCTTATCTGTCAATGTCGGTTAACAAAACAGAGAAACTACCCTGTGGAAAAACTCCGATATAAAATGTTAAGTTCCATTAGGGATCCTGATAGAACTATCTGGATCGAAAAATGCCCAGATAAAACCAGATAAATATTGTCATAATTTCTATAAAGTATTTGGAATCCCTGTTTCAAACACACAATAGTTTACAATAACTCCCCATCAATTCCCATCAATCATCGTTTTTTATCAGGAACTTTCAGCAGGGTAGTTTTGTCGAGGATATCAAGGTAAGGTCTGGAGTTAAGACTCTGGAGTCTGGAATAACACGTAGGCTACTTTTTACGGCAGTAAAATGTACGGTTCCCGCGAGATTTCTTTTATGCGTATGAAGTCGCAGGTAGCGTCTAGTATAATATATATTCTCGTACGAAATACCTAGCCACGTTTCGTGTTACAGAGGTGCTGGTGGAGATGTCGTGTGTGGGCATCTGCGGGTCTGACCTGAAGCTGTACAGCACCGGCGAGTGTGGAGCCATCAGCGTGGCGGACCACCCCATCGTGCTGGGTCATGAGGGGGCGGGGACTGTGGCACAGGTGGGTAGAACACAGGTATAAGGGGTAGGTAGCCCCATCGTGCTGGCCATGAGGGGGCGGGGACTGTGGTACAGGTGGGTAGGACCCAGGTATAAGGAGGAGGTAGCCCCAACGTGCTAGGCATGTGGGCGCGGGGACTGTGGTACAAGTGGAATGTAAACGCCTTGGTTTTTAATTATACTATTATAAGTGTGAAGGAGGATGGTTTGCGAGGATGGATGGATGGATATATGGATGTTTGTGACTCTTTCACGCAAAAATTACTGAACAAATTTAATTAAATTAAGCAGATTGAGTAGAGAAATAGTTAAAATTTATAAAGAGATTATTTAGGAAATAAGTTTTATTTCATACTTTATTGTGCATTTTTACTTTGGAAGTCGGTTTAATTTTTTTGTTTAAAAATAATTACTAATATTAGTTGGAACTTGGGACTCAGAATCTACTCTTTCGATAAGGTTGGCACGGGCCATTACGTTACGTTTTGGACGCCACCCGGATGTAACGCATCCGCTACGTAGTAACTATTGATGTAACACCTGTGGTACAGGTGGACTATGTATTGGCTGGCTTAGAAAGTTTTTAATGACATTAACCAGAAAACGAGCAGACGGATCGCCCGATGGTCATCGAGTACCGCCGCCCATGGACACTCGCAACACCAGTAACTGTACCTCTGTTGTTGCGACCAGTTTTCTGTGAGGCCGTGGTATTTCTCCGATCGACCCGTCCATTCGTGCCGAAAAGCATGGCTCTCCCACAGTTACGAGAAAATAGAATGTCGTAAAAATATCATTGTCATGTGACAGTTAAAAGTAAACAAACGTTACAACATATCTATGTAGGTACAAAATTTTAGGCACAAGACGAGTTAGACCATAGCCCATATAAGATTTATTTGTACAGCTAAGTGGTTCTTCAGCGAAGTAGGCACAACGCGAGATAGGCTAACAGCGCGTAAGCCCAATAGCTATTTGAATATGACATTTAGGCGTAACGCGAGTTAGACGTTCTGTGAATTAGGTATAGGTACCAAATGTAAAGGACACCGCGGCACCATCACTGTATGGCAGCGTCAGAGGAGCTACAAATGCATCGCCGGCTTTTATGTCCAAATATAACTTTATTTCACGCTAGTTTTATATAGGCTGTCGTATCTCTCCGGTAATACGGTCCTGTATAGTGTCTACTGCCCTTTTCATTGTACAGGTCGGTTCGTTGGTAACTAACCTGCGTGTGGGTGACCGCGTGGCGATCGAGCCGACACAGCCATGCCGTGGCTGCGAGTACTGCAAGCGCGGGCGTTACAACCTGTGCGATGAACCGCGCTACTGCTCCACGCGGGAGTGCCACGGCAACATCACCAGATACTACAAACACGTCGCTGACTTCTGCCACAAGTGAGTATAGAGAGGGACTGAGACAAATGAAGTTTCTCAGTCATAGAGCTGGCGCAGCTGAGCCAAGCGAGCGAGTTCTGCTAGCGCGATGTAGCCAGAGAACGAACTCTATTGACACAAGTAGGAACTTGGAATTTTGTATGAGGAGATCCATTGTATTGCATTAAGTGAATTGATATTTGCATTTATTTTTATCTGCCATAACAATAATATAAAATTTACGTCACATAGGTAATAAGTAAAAATACATCTTACAGTTACTACATGTTTGCACGTTTTGTAAGATTGAAATATGAGCTGCTTAGTTCATTAAAGTAGACACTATATTATTAAAATATGTTGACTTAAACAATAATAGTACCCACTTGCTACAATAATCAAACCCACATTTTTGTGTTTGACTGACAAAGCTATCTTAAAATTGTAGACCAAAAACATAACCTACGAGGGCTGCACTAAAAGTATCGGGAATGGAATATTTCCACTGTTCCTGTCATATTAAAATCTTTTTATTTTAAACTCCTTGGTTTTAAAAATCGAATACCGTTTATTTATTTAAGAAAAGATTCTCGGTCTTGTCACAAGGTCTTGTCAAACTTGTTTAGTCGTTGAGAAAATGGAATTGACTCGAGAAAATTCTAGAGCGATGATTTATTATGACTTTCGAAGTGATTTAACACAAAAACAGTGTGGTGTCAGGATGATTTCTGCATTTGGTGATGAAGCCCCATCCAAAACCACAATTTATCGCTGGTTTGCTGAATTTCAACGTGGACGGGTCAAGCTTAGTGATGATCCCCGTCAAGGTCGTCCAAAAACTGCAGTCACCCAAGAAAACGTTGATGCTGTGCGTAAGCTGATTGAGGAAGATCGACATGTGACATACCGCGAAATTCTGCCTGAATTTCGCGGTATGTCTACTATACTACTTTAGACATTGGCATGAGTCAAATACAAATAATCTTGCATGAACAATTAGGTGTAAAAAAGTTGTTTTCCCGATGGATACCGCATTTGCTCTGTGAAGAGCAAAAAGCGGCTCGCGTTACATGGTGCGTCAGAACTCACGAAAGATTCCACGCAGGATCCTCAAATGCTGTATCAGGTGACGAATCCTGGATATACGCGTACGAACCCGAAACAAAAAACCAGTCACGAGTTTGGGTGTTCGAAAATGAGTTAAAGCCAACAAAAATTGTTCGTTCACGGAGTGTTGCAAAAAAAATGGTGGCAACGTTTGTCTCCAAAACCGGCCATGTTGTGACTATTCCTCTTGAGGGACAAAGAACGGTTAATGCAGAATGGTATGCTAACATTTGTTTGCCACAGGTCGTTTCTGAACTCCGTAAAGAGAACTGCAAGCGCCGTATCATCCTCCATCACGACAATGCGAGTTCCAACACCGCGCACAGAACAAAAGAGTTTTTAGAGCAAGAAATCATAGAATTATTAGACCATCCGCCGTACAGCCCCGACCTAAGCCCTAATGATTTCTATACTTTCCCTAAAATAAAGAATAAATTGCGTGGTCAGAGATTTTCATCACCTGAAGAAGCTGTGGACGCCTACAAAACGGCCATTTTGGAGACCCCAACTTCCGAATGGAATGGTTGCTTCAATGATTGGTTCCATCGTATGGAAAAATGTGTCAAATTTCGCGGAGAATACTTCATAAAGCAATAAATACATTTTTAAATAGTAATGTTGTGTCACTTCCTTGATTCCCGAAATTTTCAGTGCCGCCCTCGTAACATAAGATTACCTACCTAGAAACGTGTGAAGAGTTAGATTCTATTTGCTTAGATTATAACGTTTTGTTAAATTAATTACAAAAAATATGGGCACAAGATTATGTAAAGACATTTTTATTATAAATACTGAAACTCGAAAAATAGTAATTAGTAAGGTAATTACTAAGTACCTACTAAGTTTTTAGTAAAACAAAGACGATTTGAAATCAGTTGTGTGACAGTATGAGATTAGTGTGAGGTTATTGGTTAATGAAACGATTTAATTTTTTTCGCGATTTTTTTCTGCTAAACGTGTACATAATAATGTGCCTAAAGTTTATGTAATTGATTTTGCGAAACGATATACAAACATACAAGAATACAGTTATAATTACCATAACCGATCTAGATTTCTAATAATAAATCTGTTTAATGTATAACGCTAGAAAATATCCGTGGATTCATCATTATACTTAGGTACATCTGATTCAGTTTACATTACTATGGTTTTTTCTTGCCATCCACGTACTTATCGCCGTCCTTAGCTTTTTTGTCACGTTTTTCTTTTAAAAAGAATGTACAAATATACAATTTACCATTGCAGGATTTGACTACTATGCGGAAATATCCCTTGTTATCTGTTGAATATACTTCGAAGACAATCAGTCGTCTAGGGTGCTTGGCATCAGCTAAATCTTTATACTCTGAAGTCTTCTTCAGTAAAATTAGTATTTTACGAATACAGCTGAAATAACTAGTGACAGACAACTTTTTACCTTGTACCTCTCTATGTTTGATGTAATGCGACACTTTCGTGTAAATCCCATAAAAATCTGGCTCCAAAGGATGGTTAGCATTATCTTCGTCTATTTCTTTTTTGAACTTATCAAACAAACCCTTGATTTTAGTCAAAATATCACTGTTATGTACTACTTTCTCCATAATTTCCTTGCGCTGCTCTTCGTCAGATATTTTATTGTTGCCAAAACTGTCTTTTGCCATTTGGTATATAAGATTGTCTAATATATATTTAGCAACGATTTCCATCATAGCCATAATGTTTGGATAAGAGACGTCTTCTGCAAAATAATCCAATTGGAATAATCTAATCACAGTTGAAAGTATGTCTTCTATATCAAGTCGCAGAATTTTAAAATCCTGCAACATTCTTAAAAAATTATCTTCGTGTGCCCGAAAATCATTGAAAAAAGACAATATTTTTTTACGTAGCACCGGCGAAGTGTTACCGAGTTCCAAGACATCTTTTAATATTTTGATGAAATCACTTAGTGGTCCATTATCTGGATCTGTCCCTTTTTCGTTATGGTTATGGTTATTATTATTATTATTATTATTATTGTTGTTATTATTATTTCTTTGGGGTTGTTGAGATTCTGAACTTGAAGATTTCGATGCGGGGTTAGTGTTATGTTTAGAAGTAGTTGCAGAAGGAGTTGGAGCACCTTGCCTACTGCTAGAAGATGGCCGGCTACTAGACCCTCGATCTTTTTGAGCGTTTTGGTTTTTATTTTGCGTTGTCTGTGGAGGATTAACTCTTAAAGTGATTGACACCTTCTGTCTCTGTGTAAAAATATTGAAAGGATTGACAGTATCTGGCTGGGGTTCATAACAACTGCAAGAGCCCGTTCTCGTAGTGTTGGGTAGTGTTTGTACAGAAGTACTACTGCTAGAAGGGTGGCTTAAAGATTCGCTTTCGTATCCGTGGTGATATTGCAATTGTTGTGGTCGATTGTATTCTGATGTATTTTCCACTTGGTTATGATACGATATATTATTATATTTTTTTATTCTACGTCTTATTTCATTTATCTGTTCTTGCCTCATTATCCAATCTATTTCATCATCATCTTCTTCTTCTTCTTCTTCTGTTCTCATAGGTTCCTTCAAATCATCATCACTTTCCTCTCTTTTCCGCGCTTTTCGGTGCCGTCTTCTTCTATCTCGTTCCTCTCTTTGTACATTTTCACACTGCTCATAGTAAAGAGCTAACGCACCAGCAGTAATAACACCTAAGATAATAATTGTTGTTACTGGATCACCCATCGTTGTTCTGTTCGCCTATTATATTTTTTTAATGATTGACAAAATAAAAAGTTTTTATTATGTTTGGGGTAAGTCTCGTTTTTCCTGTAGCAAAAAATGCTCTTGGGCCCTGTAAACAAGTTTCGTGCAGTTAAAATACCGGGGGCGGGGACAAGCCTTTTTATCTATGATATTGTGATCAGGTGTTCAATTTTTTTTCCTTAAAATAAATTTGTTTAAGTTAGTCTTTCCACCAAACATGAGAAGCTGGTAAATCCTCAGCTTCGTCGCGATCAGAAGACGGGTCGTCCGGGTCCTCTCGTCCTTTCCACTTCGAGATCAGATCGTCTAAGATCTCGATAAGCTCGTGTACATCCAAAAATAATTCGGAAAATGTCTTTCCTTGAGTTTTTGTTGGATAGTCACCGAAACCATCGATCAGAAACTGCAAAGCTGATCGTCTTCTCAAGGATTGTGTGTCTAATCTCCTTCTGTATTTGAGTGCAGTGCGTTTTATTTCAATCTCGATAGATTTCAATGAGTTTTCGAGCAGCGGGCCTATAATAGCTTTGTTTTCGTTTGAGATTTTAGTTTTCTCAGAGCCTAAATCGTATATGAGATCTAAAACTCGACCGGTTTGATAGCAGCTCGCTCGAACGTTTGCCTGCGAGTCGTACTCGGCGTTTTGCAGTTTTTTCAAGTCGTTCACCAGTAGCTCTATGTCCCCTGACATAGCAGTCGATGAGTCCAGAATATGCGTCCTGACAATCGACTGCCGGCAGCCAACTGTAAATAAAAGAAAATATTTAAAAATTGAGTAAGCAAGCAGATACCCCCCTAGCCTAATTAGATGTGCGGTAAGTATTGGTTATTGTAGAGCACGTAACACTAAACTTCTCTCTACGCTCAATATAGTATTATAATATGTTAGATACAGAAAATTGAATACAATTTATCCTTTAGAAATAGCTAATAGATTGGTACTTTAAGCTAGATTAGTAAGTCATTATTATTGAATGAAATGATAAGAGATACATAGTTGCTTATAAATGCGTCATCCTCAAATATACTGCACAGGAAATGCATATAACCAGCGGTTAACCAGAGGGCATGGCGCATGACTCATCATGTGCGATACTTGTGTAAGAAATTTTCTGTACATTTCTAGGTACTATTTATCTTTAGGGAAAACTAAGTTGTCAAGTAGAAATAGATAACTATAGATACCCCAAACCATCTGGATTAAAGGAGAGAAAATATAAGGGTTACTTACTTACTTCTAGTAGGCACTACGGAACCCTAATACAATGGCCATAATGGAAAGGATGGGAATATTACTATAATATTATAAACGCGAAAGTTTGTAAGTATGGAGATGTCTGTTACTCTTTCAGACAATAAATTTTGGTGAAATTTGGTATGGTAGTATTTTAGCCTCTGGATTAACACTTTAGCTACTTTTTATCATAGCAAAACGTACGGTTCCCGCGAGCTTTCTTTTTGCACGAACGAAGTCGCGCGCATTAGTTAGTAATGTATAAACAAAGTGAAAAGGGCAAATAAGCAAGGTATCACAATCAATGGGGAAAAATCTTTTTATACACTTTGCTAATTATATAGCTACCATAGCCGAGAACGAAGGGCGGTGAGCACCTACAGGTTACAAGACCTTCTGCAAAAATCGGGCAAGAGCGACTCGGACTCTCCCACACAATATACACAATATTATGTCTGTTATTTTTAATTTTTTATAATAAATTAAACGATATCTCGTAAAAAATATATAAAGTATGTTTTTGAATGCTTGCATCAAGCCCGGTCATAATATGAACTTACTTGTTCAAATGCTAGGTACTGCTTCAACATGAAATTTCCGCCCACACTCATACTTTTGATCCCCTATTTTTATTGTACTATCCTACTACTATTATAAATATGAAAGTTTGTGAGGATGGATGGATGGATGTTTGTTACTCTTTCACGCACAAACTACTGAACGGATTACTGATACGACTTGGTATGGTAGTAGTTATTGAGCTCTGGATTAACACATGGGCTACTTTTATCCCGAAAAAGTGCAGTGTTCCCGTGGAATACTGTATTTACGCGGGCGAAGCCGCGGCTGCCCGCCGTAGGTAAGGTAAGGTAGTTTTTTTATATAATAAAATTATATCAATCCATTTTAACCTGCGACGCAAAAAGAGGGTCGTTACAACTTATAACTCTCATGCTCAGATTATAAAATAAACTTCCATGTTTATTGTACGATTTAAATTTATCATGGAATTATTTATTCAGCTCTATTTTAATCTAAACTTAAAAAAAAAACAAAATAAATTCTAAGCAATTAACGTATTTCTTTTTTTTTAACGGTAAATAATTAACATCGTTAGCATCCTTTTGCTAAATTGTCTTTTTGTTAAGGTTTAGATGAAATAGAATCTGAACGGCGTATAAAGTAATAGTGACCTACTTATCTACTTACCGAAAAAGAGTCTTGTATTGAACACTTTGGTAGATTTTAAGGCAGCATAACTACTAAATTGGTAGTCAATAATGTTTCTTCGATAAATGCGTCACAATGAGAGTGTGAGCTGTATTTATACCCCTATACGGTAGGTATGCCCCTATAGCGTGGAAAAGAGTTGACAGACGTCTTTAGTGTGAGTAGAAAACCTATAAAAGTAGGCGGCGCTAGTTTCGCAAATGGAATGAATAAAAAAATAGCACTGACTGTTGCATTGAATGACGCGTACATTGCATTGGCCAAGTGTAAGGCTGGAACTATATTGTCCGGTATCCGTAAGGCCGGGGAAAATCAGTGCATTAAAAATAGAATCCTCCGCTAATACACTAGAGCTGAAAATCTAATAAACAAGTGTCGAGTCAAATGTCAATGTCGTATACGACAGCTCCACAATCGACACATCGATTTTCAACTCTATTGTATTAGTTCTTTTTTCAGGGCTCTGAATTTTCCCTGCCCCGCCGGATTCCTGATCATATTATAGTCCCTGCCTTAATATATTTTGATGAAGGTTATTGGCTGCAGCACTCTGCAGCGATAGCTGAATCTCTCAAGTAGCGATTTGTAGACAGTAAATCGTTTAAAGAAGAAGGTTGCTCCAATGTTCATGCTTCATGCTTTTATATTAGCCAAACCGGAACTAATGTAAGCTGGTTGACTCAGATAAACTAGATGCGCCGCGACTTTGCCCGCGTGAAATTCGGTTTGTGACTACTTATAAATTAAGATCAATAATTCAAGAAAAAAAAAATACATACAGCCGAACGTACGCCGCCGCCTCCTTTTTTTGGAAGTCGGTTAAAAACGAAAATCGCCGACGACCATTAGCAACGTGGTTTTACTGTATTTATAATATTATATTCAAAAGCATTAAATAATTCAATAACGCCATCTGTTGTAAAATTTTGGAGTGAAAATTTTCGGTACAAAGGTTATAATTATAATAAATACTAGCTTTACCTCGCGGCTCCGCCCGCGTAAATACTTTATCCCACGGGAATACTGTACTTTTTCAGGACTAAAAGTAGCCTATGTGTTCCCGAGCTTAAACTAAGTACCTACTTACTAGTTACTACCATACCTAATTTCATTGACATCCGTTCAGTAGTTTTTGCGTGAAAGAGTAATATAAACATCCATCCATCCATCCATCCATCCTTACAAAACTTCACATTTATAATAATAGTAAGACTAACGTTCCGGATAAAAGTTCCGGATAAAAAAATATTTTATCTCCGGTAAAAGTTAAAAACTTTGATATAAGTAACTACCTATATTTTATATAAACTGCTTGGCCTAAGCACCGCAAGTATTTTTAAGATTTTTTTAAACTAGGATCCCCGACAATGTGTCAATGGAAGAGGGCGCGGCGGTGCAGCCTCTAGCCATATCGATCCACGCGTGCCGGCGCGCACGCGTGTCACTCGGCGCGCGCGTGCTCATCCTGGGTGCGGGGCCCGTGGGCGTGCTGTGCGCGCTCACCGCACGGGCCATGGGTGCCGCCAAGATTATGATCACGGGTAAATCTAGTTGCTAGTCACGGAAAAGACATCGATAAGCCACTATATTCTGTTACGCATGTTCTAATGCAAATATCAAAGGGTTTAAAAAATATATTCTTTATTATAGCTCTCTTGTAAGAAGCTACCTCGAATACTAGTTCCGCTTCGAATTCGACAACCACTGTTTCTGTCCCAGCGAAAAGAAGGAATACAGAGATATTTTACAAGACCTCTCGCCTTCGCAGCGGCGTTTTACATAGAGCTCCTTTATTATCAACAGCTTGCATTTTTCGGAATGCTTTGTCTTAAGACCCGGAGAATTCTGCATGGTGCCCTACTTCTTCATAAACTAGTGAACGGCCATACTGCTTGCTGCAATTTTTTGCAATATTTTTTACTGTCGGTACTCCGTACCCTGCAAGCTGCCGTGTCGACCAATAACAAAACTAATGACGTAGGGCTAAACACGCCGATTTCCAGAATGTGTCACGAATACAGTATTGTCTACAAGCAGGTACAGTGCCCGGCACGTAAGTTGAACCCAAATTTTAGTTTTCTGCGCATGTTTTTTCACAGAAAAACATCATAGCACTAAATAATTATTAACAATACAATATCTAATGAAACACAGCAACCGTTTTGTTAAAAAAAAATTTAGTTTTGTGTCGTTTTTCTGTGAAAAAAATATGCGCAAAAAACTAAAATTTGGGTTCATGTGTTTTATATTCCGTGGGTTCAACTTACGTGCCGGGCACTGTAGTAGTTAGGTAGTAAGTAGAGTGGTCTCATCATTTATTGCATGGCAGTGCAGTCACAATCACAATACTCACCATATCAGTTTCATATCATATCATATATAGTCATAACATAGGTAATATAATATAAAGATTAAACAAATTATTACGACGGTCAACCTACTTATGAATTAAGTAGGTGCAGTTTGCAATTATTGTGATTATTTTTATAAGATTTTTTTAACGTAGGTACATGAGGACTTATATATGGATTTATATGGAATTAAGATATACATGTTGTTGATAAACAAAGTAACTATACCTAATACCGAAACGATTTAAACGAAGTTTGAATAGAACAAAATGTATGGAATTGACTTACGCTCGAAATTAATAATCAATCAATCTCATTTTAGCTATGATATCAAGATTTCAATACATTTAACGATCCTAGGAATAACTTCACGTCAATTTTTGTTTGAGAATATAATATTGAAGTCAATCCAAGATTTTAGATACGTTATTCATTTCGGGCGTTAGCGAGCATCAATGCCAAACTTTTTATTATTTTCGATCTTCGCTATCGTTACAATCGCGGATCCACGGGGGAGGAATGGCATCATAAGACACACTACGTATAATACGTCACCTATTCGAAAACGTTAAAATTACATCGACATAGGCATGCAGCAGTAATCATATATAAGTAAAAAAATAAAAATAGTCAGGACCGAGTAGAAATCACAGTGCACAATGGCTTATGCCATCTCCTCTATATATCTGCTCCATAGACATAGCACATCTTACTAAACGATCTGGAATTACTCATTTTCCTAGACATAGTCCAATCCCGGCTGGATACGGCGAAGGCGATGGCAGCGGACTACACGCTACTCACAAGCGAGCTCGCTGACGATGACGTCGTGAGCGCGGTCGTGGATACATTGGGTGACAATCCCGACGTTACCATCGACGCGTGCGGGTTCGCCGACGCGCAGCGAGTGGCGCTAATGGTGAGAATTTTTGCAGAGTTAATTGTAGATACTGTTAGCCATCACGTGTTATCCCACTCAATCAAATATGCATGTAAATAATAATCCTATCAGCTCTACAAAGGAAAAAAAAACAGTTGGTCATTACTCAGATTAATAGCTATAGCATATTCTTCCAAGGGTCAGTAACGTCTGAACAAAAGTCACAAAACTTCAAGGTATTCAGCCACCAGGCAGGTAGCATTACTCAGCCTTTTAGAGATTAAATGTAATCGTTTTATTTTTTCGCTAATAAGCCAACATAGCCATCGCTAATTATTACGATGACGAAGATAGAAAACAAAATATATAGTATTGACGTATCGCGCGCTATGTCACTTAGCGAACGTTATGTCAATCCCATAAATGTACTTAGTCTGGCCATAAATACTGTTACAATTAAAAATAAACAATATATTACATTTGAATTTGGAATCTTTCATTTTTATATGATTGTACATTGGGTATTCTCATTTTGGCGCCATTACATTGTACAATATTTTGCGATATTGAAATGGAGTGGGGTGATAAAGAGAACCGAATCGCTGTGATTGCATTACACAAAGTAGGTATGGAGCCAAATGCAATTTTTAAAACTCTCCATACGCTTGGTATTAGTAAAATGTTTGTGTACCGGGCTATTAATAGGTACAATGAGACCTCTCTTTGTGACAGAAAAAGATCAGGCCGTCCACGTAGTGTTCATACGAAAAAGGTGGTCAAAGCAGTACGGGAAAGAATTCGAAGAAATCCAGTCCGAAAGCAAAAGATTTTATCTCGGGAGATGAAGATAGCACCTAGAACCATGTCGCGTATTTTAAAAGATGACTTAGAACTTGCAGCCTATAAGAGACGTACTGGCCATTTCTTAACTGATAATTTAAAAAAGAATAGGGTGGTAAAATCGAAACAACTACTGAAGCGGTACGCAAAGAGAGGTCACAGAAAAAATTTGTTTACGGATGAGAATTTTTTTACAATTGAGCAACATTTTAACAAATAAAATGACCGTATTTATGCTCAAAGCTCTTCGGAAGCTTTCCAATTAGTCGCCAGAGTGCAACGTGGGCACTATCCGACTTCAGTGATGGTTTGGTGGGGTATTAGCTATGAAGGAGTGACTGAGCCATACTTTTGTGAAAAAGGTATCAAAACATCGGCACAAGTGTATCAAGATACCATTATTGAGAAGGTAGTGAAGCCGCTTAACAACGCCATGTTCAATAACTATATAATTTTTTTTTCTTTGTTTCAGTATTTATGGCAAGACTAGGTATTTTCGAAGATCGTCATTGTAATTAACGATGGCATTTTGGCTAAGCCCTCTGGTGGGCCTAGCAGGAACATGTGACAGCGGCGTAAACGTAACGTTATCGAATGAAATTTGTTTAACACTGTCATGATTTTGACAGATTTTCATACAATTCTCATTCTATAGCGTTACGTTTACGCCCTTGTAAATCTTCGTGTAGACCATCTGAACCTTTAGCCAAGTTGGTACCGCCAATAGGCTACTTGACACGTATTTATTTCATACACTGAAGGAGTATTTCCTTTAGTACTTGGCTTAGGCAAAACGTATTCTAACGATATCATAAATCAAAAACTTAAGATTGATAAATAAAGTTGATTTAAAAATATGTATTTTTTGTTTTTTATTTTCTACTGATGAAAACACCTCGAAGTATCTTCCGGCAAAGATGTGACGACACAAAAAAAAAACAACAAAACACAACACACTAAACACATACGTAGTAGGGAAACGGAACGGGTTTCTGTAAATAAATATTAGGTCTTTACCTATGAAATTGCCGTTCTGCGGTACTGGCCATTTCAAATCAAAATAATTTTTGTTTAGCTAAGAATTATAATTTCAAATTAATTTTATTTTAAAAACATGGAATTCTTTTTCCAAAAGTAGTCATTTGTTTATTGATTAGTGTTACATTTTCATCGCATTTCAATCTTTTTCGTCATCATGGATACGTTAAAAATTTGAGTAATTATGGAATATGAGTACCGTCGTGGCAGCAACGCGGCACAAGCGGCACGCAACATCAACGACGTTTACGGAGCTAACACTACAAACCAACGCACCACCTGTTATTGGTTTGCTCGCTTCCGTTCTGGAAATTTCGACCTGAAAAATGAACCTCGCGGTCGTCCGAAGACTCTGGTCGACAATGACGAATTAAAGGCGTCTTTACGACGACGAATTATTAGTTCATGACATCTTATAAAGTTATTTATGTCAAATCGTCAAACGGAACGTCACACCGCCATTTTACCATATTTTACGACTACGGACTATAGCACAGATTACAAATAGTACTAGTATGACGTCACAGCACAGATAATCTATCTACCAACACGGCGAATAGTGTTTTTGGCGGTTTTTAAAAAGTGTATTATTAAAATATATTTTTTTGTAGATTTTTTGGGTTTCAAAATAATGTAATAATGTTTTTTTTGTGTAATGACACAATTATGAAGCGTTTAGGACATAAATAAAAACAAGGTCAAGTAGCCTATAACGACGACGAAGTTCAAAAACAAAAATGTTTGGGATTTGACATAAGCATCGCTATGTCACTTAGTAATGCTTATGTCACATACCGATACTTATGCCAAATCCCAAAAATTTTAGTTTTCTAACTTCGTCGTCGTAATTAGCGATGGCAACTTGGGGCTTTTTACTAAACTCAAACGGTCTTGGTTTAAGGTGACCAAGACTGGCGGTACAGTGATGATTGTGGGCATTGGAGCGAGGAATGTAGAACTTCCCCTGACGGCCGCGATGCTTAGAGAGGTGGACGTGCGCGGCGCACAGCGTCTGCTCAACTCGTGAGTGCCACCCGGTTATGGAGATTGCCACAGTCCCACAGTGCATTGCAGATGTCTCCGCGCGTAAACACTAAGATGAACTAAAGAATGAACATAAAATCAAGATATCATCATATAAATATAATGCTCATTTATTGCACATTATATTTATATGGCGCTTTCAATGATGTCTCTATTTTTCTCTATCGATATTTTTATTCCTGCACGCTTAGCAAGACCACAGTATAAATGCGTTTTGTCTACGCGAGAATAGAAATACTGACATATTGTTTATGACATTATTACGACATTTATGTAGGGATAAATTGACAGATTTCTTTTTGTCAATCTGTCTATTAATCTTCCGAAGAAAGAAACCATTTCTAGGGTGGCCATACTACGCGTGCTGGTCGGGCTATAAAATATATTGTCGTAGGATAATTGGAAAATTTGCAAATTTGCAAAAATCGTAGGATTATTGCAAGGAGCCGCATTATTTGATTCTGAGATTAAATTTCGTCATCTTTCTAACAATTTTCAGGATCTTAGCAAAAAAACCCGACTGTACTAGGATAATAAAAAAAATTGATAAAAATCTCTGACGCTGTGTCGTGCGCGATTATTGGCTGTCTAAAGTCTATACATCTATACGTTGCTGATTTTGACCAATCTGAATAAAGGTGCTCCAAACGCACTCTCTGCGACAGCTAATCGGTATGTACTCAAGTTTCCTAATACAGTCGGGTTTTTTGCGAAGATCCTGAAAATTGTTAGGAAGATGGCGAAACTTTATCTTAGTATGAAATAATCCGCCTCTTTACAATAATCCTACGATTTTTGCAAAGATTCTAATTTTCCAATTATCTTGCGACATATAGAATAATGAAACGACATAACATTCCAGATACCCCGTAGCCCTAGCGGCACTGGAGAGCGGGGCTATAGACCTGAAGAAGTTCATCACCCATCACTACCCCATGGAGAGAGCTAAGGAGGCGTTCGACTGCGCTAAGAGCAGGGAAGCTATGAAGATTATCATACACATCAAGTAGATATCAGAACTTAAATATGATAATAGAACTCGTTTGCATGAAGACAAAAGAGGGGCAAATGAAGTCTACATAATATTGTCTCTGTCCCACTCTTTATGTAAACGGGTTATGATAATAAGGCGATGAATAAGGCGTTCTCTGTATTTAATAATGGAAAAATATTTTTCAAAAATTTCGTTATCTATGTATATTGTATGATCATTGATCATATTGTGATAAAATGTATGAGAATATTTTCTAAACAAGTAATTTTACAAAATAAAACTACGGGTTGTTGTAAGTTTCACGTGTCTGTCGCATGTCTGTCCGTGGCATCGTAGTTCCCAAACTTTTTTTGTTTAAAAGCTGATATAATCGAGAGTGTTCTTAGCTATAATTTATCATCATCAGATCGCTCACTGCTTGTCATTTTTTTTTTAATCAAAAGAATAACGATGCTCGGGTGCGCGGTGTCATACAACTTACAAAGTTGAGCATGTGAAATATACCTTTTAAAATTGAAGGTATTTTGAGCCCAGAAAATTTAATAAAATAAAAGCAAATTTGAAAAAATACAAACATTATATTTACATTTATACCTACAACAATATTATTTAAAGCTGTCATTTCTAGTAAATTTCTCGTAAAAGCTGTATTAGTCTAGCTTAAAACACAATGCTATGGCAGTGTATGTAATAAAACGCAATCCTATGGCAGTGTGTGTAACGAAATTCAATCAATATGAAATTTGAATAGTTATTTTATTTCGACCGACCTGCAGTTCTTAATGACGTTCAACTTTCCATTTTGTAAAAAATTATATATTATTACAATATACAATATGTTACAAAATAAATTGATCATAAATGGAAAACGATTAATAATAGTAATAGAAATTAATAATACCTAAGAATATGAAAATAATATTAACAACAATTATTTATCCATACTAAATTTCTTTATAGGAAACTCGACAGCGGCGTAAACGTCACGTTATCGAATGAGAATTGTATGAAAATCTGTCAAAATCAATACAGCGCCCATATAAATTTCATGAGATGTTACGTTTACTCCGCTGTCACATTTTCCTGCTAACCGGAAAATCCCCCCCCGATCAACTAAATAAATGTAAGGCTTTCGTATCGAAAGGACATTTTAGCAGAACGCCCTATTAGCAGATCATCCTAAAAGCAAAACGGCATATTAGCATAACGTCCTACTAGCAACATGACCTCGTAGTAAAACGTCCTAATATCAAAACGACATGGACAGTCATGTACACAAGAAGAAATGAAAGATTTTAATAAAACTGTACCGTCTAAAATTTTATTTATGGCCGATTTTTCAATGGGCTGATAGGCAATCAGATGAAGAAGCCAAAAAGTTTCTATTCTTAAATTTCTCGCAGCAAAATGTACTTGTTCGAGCTGCTAAGGGGAAAAACCTCTTTGAAGTACTGGCCACTTAAGAAAAAGATTAAAATGTGTTGACACAATGACAAATACCATTTCATTTCGATGGCTTGATAAACGTAGTGGTTAATTGTTTTATAGTATCACCCAGGTTATTTTCGTATCTCTAATTTTGTAAAAACAATATTCTTGCAATGGATAATGGCGCAGGACCGAGTAATGCCGCCTCAACAAATGAACTATATGTATATATAAAGTCACAAAAAGGAAAAGATGTTTTGTTGCACGCAGGTCACCGGTACAATTTCAAAACATTGAATAAAAAATCTGGCTCAACCAACTGGAGGTGTAGTAACAGAGATGCATGTAGCGCAAGTATTACTATCGATAAAGAAAAATCCGCGGTTTTGTATTCGTCGGCGCATACGTGCAGAACAAATTTTAATAAAAATCGAGTAGACAGCGCTATCGACGAATGCAAAAAACAAGCGTGCAGAAAGTATACCTCAATACAGAAAATTTTCGAAAAGGAATTTTCCAGAGAATGTAATTCAGATATTGAAAATATACCAGCGTTTGTAAGCAAAAAAGACACATTGTACCGCGCGAGAAGAAATTTTTTAAAATTCAAAAAACGGAATTTAAAAACCTTGATGAAGTGGAGGTACCTCATATTTTGGCTGACAAATTTTTGGTGTGTGCTGACGGAAAAAATGCCAATAAAATTTTGTTATTTGCCACCCC
This sequence comes from Phengaris alcon alcon, assembly GCA_037179445.1. Taxonomy (NCBI): domain Eukaryota; kingdom Metazoa; phylum Arthropoda; class Insecta; order Lepidoptera; family Lycaenidae; genus Phengaris; species Phengaris alcon. Next base: position 169,952 of record JAYRCH010000162.1, on the reverse strand, counting down.
AATGGGTGTTCAACAAATGAAAAACCTCAATTCAAATGTTAAACTTTTTGGAGACGCCACTTTCCATGTGCCACCCCCCTTTTACCAACTATATACCATACACATTGACGTTGATAGTTGTAACGAAATGACCAATATCGTGCCGTTATTGTATGCGCTTTTACCTGATAAGTCACAAAATACATATGAAAGATTATTCACTCTAATTAAAGACCAGTTTGGATCAGATATTCGGTATTACAAATGTGACTTTGAAGTAGCACAGATGAATGCTTTCAAAACTATTTTCCCAAAATCGCACTTGTCAGGATGCTTTTATCATATGAACAGAGCTGTATGGCGTAAAGCAGCCAAAATCAAAGTTATGAAAAATGATAAAAACATGAAGTTAACCGATATTCAGTTTGGTAGAGAAATAGTAAGACTAAGTGCTAATCTGCCTCTCCTTCCGCCCGAATCTATAAACATTGCTGGGCTAATATTAAAGAAAAAATACAGGATTCCGTCAAATATAATGAACCTTTGCGGGAATTTACAGCTTATTTTGAGAAGCAATGGATGAAGATGTCGCCAGAAGTATTAAGCTGTGCAACGGAACGTCATCGCACCAACAATGGATTAGAGGGTTGGAATCGACGATTCAATTCGAAGATTAGACCAAAATCGACATTCATATCGTTATTGAACTCTCTCCGCAAAGAGGCCAAATGGCAAGATTTTAGATTGCGTCGAGCACTTTTCAAAAGAGAGCCACGCAGAAAGAACCAACTTATTTTCGAATCAAAATTTGAAAATGAATTGCAGAAGCTGCAAGAAAATAAAATTTCTGCATTTGATTTTTTGAAAAAAGTGACTCATTTAAAAAGAATTATATTCGATGATTATTGATTGCAAATAGGTAACATTTGTATTATCGAAAAACCTGGTATTAAAGATTTAAGTTCATGAATTTATATTTGTTTGAATATTATGTATAATTTGTATTGAATTGTACTAGGCCATTCAGCTAAGGTGTCATTTTGATATTAGGACGTTTTGCTACGAGGTCATGTTGCTAGTAGGACGTTATGCTAATATGCCGTTTTGCTTTTAGGATGATCTGCTAATAGGGCGTTCTGCTAAAATGTCCTTTCGATACGAAAGCAATGTAAGTATTTTGGTAGTCCCCCATATCAGATTGTATAACTCGGTTAAATCTTTAAAGACAGGTATCGAAGCAAATGTCGTCTACATCTCTAATCACGCATTTGATTTGAATTCAAATCTAATTTTTTTTAACGCGTTATACTGTTCATAATATCTCGTATTCATGTCGTCATGGTAGTTTCATTACAAGACGTGTGATGGCACAATTGGGTTAGAAGTTGAGTTTGGAGCCGCCGAACACCCCGGGTCTAGTGTTGGCGCGCGGCACCGGCATGCTGCCCAGCCCGGCCGAACTGGCACCTGGAATATGATAGTAAACCTACATGCTTCATTTGTATATTTAAATATCTATAATTTTTATAAAAGAAACTATAGCCCGACTACGTCAATTATATAGCCTATGTAATAATAACCCGGGTAGGGTTATTATTACGAATCTATTGACACCTCATTCATTAAAATCGGGCCAGTAGTTTAGGAGCTTTGGTGGAACAAACAAACATGCATATATATATATATTGCATAGACTGCCAAAATCATATAAACGAGCAGACGGATCACCTGATTGTATAGATATAGAGGCATTATCACCGCCAATGTATATTCGCAACACCTGAGGAGTAACACCTGTAACTCCTCTGTTGCGCACTTGTATACCTGGTCCTTGAAATCCCCAACCTCCCTTGGGCCTCCGGTAACCTCACTCGGCGAAACGGAACGCAAACGTTATTTCACGCCGGTTTTCGGTGAGGCAGTGGTATTTATCCAGTTAATTTAATAATTTGGGACCGCTGTTGTCATGAATTTATAAATCCCATGCAACTCTTTATATTAATTTTAGTCATAGAATAAATCCTAGAAGTTATGGGAAATAAAAAACACGTATTTACCCCCACGATTTTTTACCATACTGTGCCGAAGCCAAAAGGAAGGGTAATGATTATGGTAGTCAATGTATGTATGTATGTATGTTGGTTTGTTCCATCGTAGCGCCTAAACTACTCATCCGATTTTAATAAATATGGTGTCAAATGATTCGTAAATCGTAATGATGGCCCGGGTAACATAGGCTATATAATTTGCGTAGTCGGATTATAGTTTTTAACTTTTGATTATTGTCGCCGCTAACAGCTAGTGTTTTTCACTTCATAATAATACCTAATAGCTCACCGATTTCGGAAATCTAGTGGGACCATCAGGTGAACAACCTGCATTGTCCTAAGCAAACTTGAAAACAACATATTTTTCAACGTTCGAATCGAATCCACGACCTTGATTGACCCCCGACTCTGTCAAGCTCTAAGCCCCTGGACCACGGAGGCGTCCAACTTACCGGCGTATCTGATAGGTCCAGGCGAGGTTTTAGCACCGCCCCGCCCGCGCCCCCGCGACGCGTTCGCCGCGCCGCGCCACGCCTTCTTCTTAGCGGACGACGTCTTGCCGCGTTTGTATCTGCAAAAAAACGTGATATGCGGCTTTAATGACCAAAAAACGAGATTTGCATAAAAATATCTTAAAGTTTATTTGTTTTTAATTACAAAATGAACTACATCTACTAAAATATAATAATCGTCTTAGAACTGTAATATAAAAGTCAGGTTTGATACTTAAATTACTTCAGTTATGCTGAACTAATTTAAATAACACACATCGTATGGCGGACTAAAATATATATCATGGCAACGTAACTCCGGCTTGAGGTACGGTTTCAGCGTGATATATTCTATCCCTGATTTTCGTTTGACTCGACACACGATGCGGGCAACAATATGTTTGTGTTAATTATTATCATATATCTCGTTACTTGTTTAAATAAACACAGGGATTAAGATAAATAAACTCTTTATATGTCAATGGAGTCGTCTTTTGTCTAAGTATTTTTATTTAAACGAGTTACAAACAAATCACTCACTTCTTCCTGACCCCCCCGCGCGAGGAGCGCCCCCGCCGCGAGGACCCCCTACTCCCCCTGCTCCCCCCGCTCGCTGCTCCCCTCGCCAGCTCCCCCCAGTCCGTGTCGGAGCCAGACCCGTCCTCGAAGTCCTGCGCTGGCGCTTCAGCCTCCAGCTCGTCTTGATACTGCATGAGTAGACCTGAAATGATAGCATGTTAAAACAAATGCGGTGCAACTTATATTGATTTTTAATCCCCACAAAAGAGGGGTGATATAAGTTTGACGCGTCTGTTTGACTGTGTGTCTGTCCGTGGCATCGGAGCTCCCAAACGAATGGACCGGTTTGAATCTAGTTTTTTTTTGTTTGAAAGGTGACGTGATCGAGAAAGTTGTTAGCTATATAGTCATAATCATCAGCTAGATCCCTGCTTGACAATTCGGGGATTACTTATTAATGTTGACACGAGTGTTACTAAAACTACTTTTATTTATTTTATCGCGGTTTATTTACATTTTAGTAATCCCGACGTTGCGGGTATTGACAGCAACAATACTGGACTGTGGTATCCGATGTATTGATGAAAATAAAATGCGAAAAAATCCGTTCATATGAGCGTGCACAATGTCCGCTTGTGTATAATTGGACGGACGTTGTTGCGCGAGTGTATACGTCCATGCGTGCGTGTGTACGTTCAAGCGTGCGTCTTCGCGTACTGTTTGCGTGCGAGAATACATTGCGATACTAGTTGCGCGTACGCATCGCACGTGTGACTTACCGCACTTCTCGAGCGCGTACGCAGAAGTTATCTTCAGTAGGTTGGCGCCATACTTGTCGTAGTTGGCGCGCGTTATGTGAGGTAGTGCGAGCAACTCGTCAGGCCGCTCGGGCAGGCGCGACGCCATGGCCCGTAGTGCGGCTTGCGGGAGCACCGCCGCTAGAGACACGCCGCGAGCCGCGCCCATCTCTCTATGGATACGTTTAATACGCGTAAGCGAGGGAGACAGCGCACGGACCGAAACAGGATTGTGACCATAAATAGTCACGAGGATTGGGCTTCAGATTAAACACCTGCTGGAGTATGCACGAAGCAGGGAGTAATATTCTTGTAATCATAAAAAATAAATGTGACTATTCACTCCAAGACGAAACCAACAAGAGTCTGCGCTCATTGGTTAATCCGCGTAACCATTTCGTATAATTTTTTTATCGCCGTTTGTTGTCCAATAACTTTATAAGTATTTCGTTGCTAAGTATGCTTGTCTTCTAAGGTTAATTATAATAAAATATTTTACTATATCAACAAAGTTCCTACGCGATCAGTTTCTACACATTTTCCTTTAGAACACCTCAAAATATTTAAAAACAAAAAGTGACCGCAGCGACGGCAGACGTGGTTGAACTACGTATTTACACGTATGTGTGCGTGCGCACGATTCGCCCGCGCTGTTAATATAGTCATATACTGCGTGCGCATGATTCAACGGCAACGTGCGCAAGTACGTACCTGCAGGCTTCAACCAAGTCCGCGTAGCAGCGGTCCTCCAACTGTTTAATAAGGCCGTTGATGGGCGTGTCGGGCGCGCGCGTCGGCGTCGCCATCTCCAATGTGGCCTTACGTTCCACCTTCATAGGGAACACGACGCGGAGACCGCCGGTCATTAGCCTGGAATGTTTAAGAACAGAGTTCAGTTACATGTAGCCTCGCTGTGCATCTTCTAACGGGGTGCGCTCCGTGGAATTGTTCCAACTTAGGCTGGGACTATATTATGATCCGGAATCCGGCGATCCCGGGAAAATTCAGAGCACTGTAAATAGAAATCTACAAAAACAAGTGTAAAATACCAGGGAATGGAGTTTGTTGTAGCTTTCAAGAGGAAGCGCTGACATTTTGAACTATATTTTTTTTTATCGAAAACTTTGCGTCACTGTGACATTGTCGACGTTGGGCCCGAGCTTGGCGTAGGCGTTGACGATGTCGTTGCTGATAACGAGCCGCACCGCGAGCAGCCCGCGCACACCATCTGACCGAGCAGACATTACGCTAAGTGTGGACTGTGACTCTGACCTGTCGACGTTGGGCCCGAGCGTGGCGTAGGCGCTGGCGATGTCGTTGCTGATGACGAGCCGCTCCGCCAGCAGCCCGCGCACCACCATCTGACGGAGCAGACGTTGCGCGTCGCCACGCGGCCACGCCTTACAACTGATAACAGAATTTTAGTATTGAAAAACATATACGTACGCGTGCACGCACTTATTTTTTGGCGATTTTTAAGTTAAATAAAAGTTTTAATTTTTTGTGATTTTTTTTTGTGTAAATAAAAAAAGATATATATACTAACGGTGTTTGTACGCACTTTTATCAGGTAAACTAATTAATTAAAGACGATGACAATTTTTATTAACGGGCGGGAAGCACGCACGCGTGCGCACGTATACGCACAAATGCAGATATTAAAATAAGAGGATGATAACATTCTCAAGGACGATTTTTCAATCGACATTTAAGCGCCGAATAACGTTTTCACTTATTTTGTAACTTTCTTACTTTGTGTCAAGTAACAGAGACAAAACATGTGAATCTTCTAACATCCAACACTTGTCTGAAGATTGCAAAATCGTTTCTTGAATTATTTATCATACCGGCCGTGTAGGGGGTCGCTCCGCAGCGCCGTCAGCCGCTGCTGCATGCTGCCTTTCAGCGCCTCGGCAATGTGCAGCAGCGTATAATTGCTACTGTTCCGTATGCACCGCACCACCAGCTTGCACTCCTCCGTCACGTCCACTGGCTGAAAAGTAGTAGATTTGTTTTAGTTATGAAACACTAGCTTTTCCCCCCGGCTCCGCCCGCGTAAATATAGTATCGGATATCCGACGGGAATGCTGTACTATTTCGTGATAAAAAGTAGCCTATGTTTTAATGCAGAGCCTAAACTACAACCATATTAAATTTCATCGAAATCTGTTCAGTAGTTTTTGCGAGAAAGAATAACAAACATCTATCCATCCATACATCTTTAAACACATTTATAAAAGTAAAAGGATAGACTGTACCCAATATTATTATAATCCACCTATAAGTCTACGGGTTCTGTACTGTGCAATTAAGGCATACCACTTCGCTCGGTTGGAGATCTCCCTTTGGGGCTGCCACCTATTCCCACATTGGTGACCCTCGACAAAGAACACGCCTCCTTCTGGACATCATCATCACTCCCCAACCCTCCGCACCACGCCAGCCAGCATTCAGCCTCATCGGGTACCTCGACAACGCACTGCGGCCTGGTCGAACCTTCATCGGCTTCAACGGGCACTCTCACTACAATGACCGGTCAGTGATACTCTCCTGATCAGCACGTAGCATCGGCTCCGCACGGCAAAATTTTTCTAACATACAATACATTGTCCAAAATGTATCGAGAAGCGACGATCAGAATTCCTATTTCTTTAAACTTTTCTCTCCGAGATTCAAAGCAGGACATTTTGTTAATCGAACGTATTGCTCGCTTCTGCAGCACAAATATTGTATTAATGTCGGCGGCATTTCCCCATAAAAGAATGTCGTAAGACATTCTACTATGAAAATAACTAAAATAAACTAGTCGCGCCGTATCTTCGTCAGAAATTTCCCTAATTTTTCTGACGGCAGCACTCCGATTCACTGGAGCCCGTGCAGCAGCTGCACAGCCCCCTTACTCCCTACACAGGAGATGATTTATGAGTTTTGATAATATATAAGAGCTGAGCTAATTTTGTTCATACAGTGTAAAGTTACTTAAAACCTTTATGCATTTGTTTACACATTTAGCCGCTAATTCATGTATTATATTTTCACTTAAAACAGGGACTGAGACAAATGAAGTCTTCGTTTGTCTCAATCTGTCTTAGAATAAACAAAGTCAATAAATAGTTATAAAAATTCGTATGTTGATGTTATATATGCACGGGTTTTCTAAACTAAACACGAATTTGTTATTGTATTAACTCCCTTTTTACAATACTTCTAATTATCTATTTATGACAAGGATTGTAGTTATTGAACGTGTTTTGTGTCCAACACTTGAGTTTCGCTGACAAATTAAATCAAATATGACTTTGTCATTTAATACAACAACAAAGATTAAACAGGAATTTCGAAACTATTATTTACTGTCACGGTTTTTTTATGCCAATAACCTTTAAAAACCTACCATTGCACAAGATTGAGGCTGATCTATTTGAATAAACATCCACAAAATGTTATTTAATGTGAAAAATATATAATTTTTCCATATTTTTATTAATCTTCGCCATAGACTACGGCACTTAGCTGTAACTTGTTTACACTGTGGACGTGACGTCAGCAACCGGATACAGCTAACGACGCTGATAAGACACGATCTCAACGCGATCTCGATTTCGATTCGATTTTGTTCGGGAGTACGCATCCGGATCGAAACTGAATCAAAAACGACATCGGATCAGACTCGTAAATGAAATCGTATCAGTTTCGGGAGTAAGGCCCCAGTTCCGACTTCCTGGCACTGGCGACTCAAGATTCGGCCTCAGGTCTTCGGAGGGTACTGATGTGACTGACCAATTCACGCCACAATCCGGAATTGAGCTAACAAATTTATCACAGTTCGGCGCTATATATTCAACATCTGAAATGGATACATTGGCTTCCGCCTGACCGAGCATACCATCTCTCTCAGTCGGAGATCTCCCTTTAGGGCTTCCATTTATACCCACATTGGGGGGCTCTCCATATTATCCCACAGTACCTTATAATCAGTGGGGGCGCGGCAGGTGTCGCAGGGCGGGGCACAGCGCTCGCGCGGGTACCGCTCGCCGAGGTACGCCAGCACCTGCGCACGCCGGCACTCCGCCACGCTCTCGCACACCTCCACCATGCGGAGTAGGTTGTCCTCGTGCACGCGCCGCGCTTCGGCCGTGCTGTTGCGCTCCACTGTAATTACGTCATAGCTATACAACGGCAGACGTTTAATTTAGTTCACACTGTCGCACAGCTGATTTCTAAATGTAAGTTTTTTGTTTAAAAAAAATTAACATCAGTTGCGTGAGTGAGAACGACAGTGTGAGGTCAATGACCTCAGTATCGCAGAATCGGTTTCATGAAATATAATTCAATTTGTATTTTTTTTTCTAGTTTCACTATTATGTACATTAATGCCTAAACATCTAAGCAATAAATCAAGTGCTCAAAACTTCCATAATTTATTATGCGAAACCTTGTATAGAAACTTACTCTCAAATAACCTTCGATATCTCACGGCGTCTCCGTAACTATAGTACAGGATACACGACGCGGGCAGCCCGTCGCGGCCCGCGCGCCCCGCCTCCTGGTAGTAGCCCTCCACGGACCGCGGCATACTGTGGTGTATCACGAACCGCACATCCGCCTTGTCTATGCCCATACCGAACGCTATCGTAGCGCAGATCTGAAATGAACCGTGCGTAGAGGTCATAAAGTGTGTAATTGCATATCACAAGTAACAATCGCTCCCTAAGGACCGCGGCATGCTGGGGTGCACCACGAACCGCACGTCCGCCTTGTCTATACCGAACGCTATCGCAGCGCAGATCTGAAATGAACCGTGCGTAGAGTACATAGAGTTCACAATTGCGTACTTAGAAGTCTGACCTGAAATTATTTAAAACTTACTCTACCTCTACAAATCTATATACACTAGTTTATGTACCTGGCTTTGTTCGCGTTATCTCCGTACAAACTTTTTCCCGAAATCTGTAAGGCCGGGGAAAATTCGGAGCACTGAAAATAGAACTCTGCGCTAATACAATACAGGTGAAAATCGAACACACAAGTGTCGAGTCTAATGTCAATATCAAAAATGACAGCTCGACACGCGGCACTTTTCAACTCTATTGTATTAGAGCAGAGTTCTATTTTCAGTGCTCTCAATTTTCCCGGGCCCGCCGGATACCGGATCATATAGTCCCAGCCTTAGTGATATATTTATTATTTTATAGCGTTTTACTGTACATTTTCAAGTGTGTGTTGACACTGACCACTCTGAACTTGTCCGCGACCCACGAGGCCTGCACCTCCTCCCTCTTGCGGTCTGTGAGGCCAGCGTGGTACGCGGCCGCGCGGATGCCCACCTTCCTCAGCTCCGCCGACAGAGCGTCGCACTCTTTACGCGAGAGGCAGTACACTATGCCCGAGTCACTGGAACAATTTTCATGAGCAAAGATCTATTATTATCATCGGCAAATCGTGCATGCGCAAAATTTCTAATATATCCGAAGTATGCTTGTTTATATTCATACTAACGATATAAACATTTTTGTATTTGATGTAAGTAACGTAATTAAGTAGGTAGGTTTGTTTACACTGACGTTCTTAAAAAAATATTCCAACTTTTTTGTAACTTTATGTAATGCTGCTAATTACAAAACTTTATTTAAAGCACATAAAATCTTAATTCTTTTTACTTCTTTTATTTGTTTCTGAAAGTTTAAAAAACTGTTTTTTTTAACATTTAATAGCTCGGTTTCGGTGACGGTGGCCGGTTTCACTGCAACCAGGCCAGCTACGCAGGAGTTATTTTATAGTGCCCAAGTGTATGCGCAGTACACAAGAGTGCTCTCTCCTCCTTTACTCTCGAAACCCAGTGGGACGGACAGACCGACACGACTGGCGAGAGATGAGTTCTAACCAAACTTGGAAACAACATATTTTTTCTGTTCACAGCCACAGCTTTAGGTACGACTTTAGTATGGATCGTTTTCACGAGACTTGCGATATTTTGTATACAAATTGCTGTACCTTTAAAAATATTGACTTTTCATATACTGTTTCTTCTGACAAGTTAATCATATTTAAGAGTACTTCTTTCATTCATTTATGCATTAAAAAAAAATTGTCTTCTAGCCTATTGTTCATACCTGAAGAACTTCTCCTTGATGAGTTTAGCGACCTCCTGGTTGATACTTTTCGGTTTCTTCTCCAATATGGTGTATGATAGGTTAGGTCGGTTGAAACTGCTCAGGAACCATTTGCATTTGGTGACCTGTTGACAAAATGGTGTATTTAATATTATGGATAAAGAGAGCCTATAATATTCTCCATTAACTTAGATTTAGAATACAACGATTAATTGATTCTTGTCTCGTTAGATTCTCACCAGTCACCAGCCAGTTTATTGTTTTGTAAGTAAAGCGTTGCGTAAACGATAAAAAATATTTTTCAGGTTAAAATTATTCTTAGATTAGTAAATTATACTTCTTATATAGGAGAATATTAAAACCTCGATGACCGAAACCATTTTCAAAGTTTTATTCAGGTCATTTAACAGGTCAGGTCACCGACTTTTGAATAAAATACAAAATAGTCAAACGGTCCAATATCGGCCATACATATGGGAGGTAGGCCAAGTAGGAGGCCAAGATAGACGTGTTTGAAATGTGCTGCTGGTACAGAATGCTCATCATTCCATGGACGACACACCGGACAAACATTTCCATACTTCAGCAGCTCAAATTTAAAACCCGCCTGTCCACTCTTTGCCTGCAAAGATCACTCGCCTTTTTCGGCGAGTGAGAGACTCGCCTTGAGAGACTCAATATTAGCGGGGCACATGGAGGGAAAAAGCAGTAGAGGCAGAGTGCCTGTACGATGGACGGATGCGATTGTTGAGGCTGCCGACTGCACGTTCCAGGAGCCATTTCACCAGGCCAATAACAAAGAGAAGTGGAGAACCCTATCCCATACAGAAAATTTTGGTGGTCACGTCCCTCAGTCATGTGGATACGACTAGAAAGAAGAAAGATATGGGAGGTACTACAAATGATTTGTCCTGACCCTTCCCCTGATCTCCATTTAACGGATTGACTATACTAGAACGTACGTACCCGCAGCTGGTGCAGTATGTCTGTGCGCACACGCGGCGTGGCGGTGGCGGTGAGGGCCATGAGCGCGGCGGCGGGGAAGCGCGCGCGCAGCACGCCCAGCCGCTTGTAGTCCGGCCGGAAGTCGTGGCCCCACTGCGACACGCAGTGAGCTTCATCTATTACGAACCTGAGGGTAATGGAGATAATTTGACTTGAAGGGTATATCAGATATACCTTGTTACCTACAAAGTGTCTTTTATAGACGTTTAAAACATGACAGAACGTCAAACCGAATAGAATTAGCATGCGCGTACGTACTTTCATGCGTGTATGTTTGCGTGCAACTTTGCGAGTATGCGTGCGTGTGTTTGCGTGCAACTTTGCGAGTACGTACTTGCGTGCGTGCATGCATGCGTGCGCGTACATAGTAGCTCGCATATATTTATTTAATATATAGGCAAGTTTAACGATACTTAACTCACCTTGCGATTTTTCCCCGCGAATACAACGTATCCAGCATTGCCTGGAACTTGGGCGATCCGCCGACTTTCTCCGGCGTGACGTACAACAGCTTGAGCAGCGGCTCGCGGGTGGATAGCTTGTGGTAGATCTCGTCCGCTTGCGCGAGACTCACGTCACCGCTGAGGTGCGCTGCCGGGATCTACAAAAAATACTATTTTTAGTTTCGATATTATTACATTCCAATAAGGTTCAAAACTGGTACGACAAATATGCAAGGAGCATATTGAAACATTTTAATATGATGAAAATTCATAAATAGCAGGCAGCGTTTACCCTGAAATAAAACGCTTATTAACTACTTACCTTATTTGAAGCATAATAAATTGAGATAGGCACCTCAGTTTTCCGCTAAATCTTACCTCCATGTCTTTCCTAAGTGTTGCTTTCTCTGGCTATCTTGGCGCCATCACCGGGGAGGAAGTGTGAAGATTCCCGCTCAACTATGATCATTGAGTCGAAATTTCACCAGGCAGGAATAAAAGTTATGCTTCAAATAAGGTAAGTATTTAATAACCGTTTTATTTCAGGGTAAAATGCTGCAATTAAACACTAGACCGTTATTTGAAGCATAATAAATTGAGACGTGTTTGTTATCGCCTGGTGTTGATGGACGCCAGCGTAACAGAATAAAAAGATTACTAATAAATAATTTCATTGCACGAGTTAATACTATTTAGTTGATATTAGAGTACAGTTTTTTCGGTCACGATCACAAAAAAAACCGCTCGTGGGAACGTAGCCTTAATGTCAGTTGTCAAATTGATAATATTACGATAAGTTCAAATTGATAAATACGAAGTGGTCAATAGCTAGTAGAAGTCAATGTGACCCGCGGCAATTAGTGAAATTAAATTTGTTAAATTGTTATTTACAATGCCTGAGGTTGATGAATTGTTATGTAGGATGAATTGTTATGTAGTTAGCAACTAATGAAACGTTTTAAGAGGCTTGGATAGGCGAGAGCGAAGGATGATATCCTTCGTTGGACATGAATAAATAGGTCCTATCTTTGATTGTGAAACGCAAGTTAAAGTTAAACAACAGATTACTGTTTAACGGGGATAGCTATCTTTCTTTAATCTTAGATATGTTATTGAAAACGGCCGTTAATTGAAATGCAGTTAGCTAAGATTTATATTAAGTCAAATTGGCGTTTTGTAAAGGAAGAACAAAGTCGATTTTTTTAAACATAATATATTTATTTAATCAAAGTATATACCATTGGTATCTATGCACTTTTGCCATCTCATAAGGTAGTTCATTGATTCCTTTACTAAAAAAATAATTCGGACAGCAATCAATAAAACTTTTGAAGGCGCTTTGGACTGCCCCATCGGAGTTGAATTTTTTCCCTTGCAAGAAGTTATCAAAATTTCGTAAAAAATGGTAATCTGTTGGAGCAAAGTCCGGGGAGTACGGTGGATGTCTTAGACGTTCCAATTGAAGCTCGTCTAATTTGGTTGCCATCTGTTGTGCAGTGTGTGGTCTAGCGTTGTCCTGAAGCAGCCGTGGCCTAGAGCGAATGACCAACCTCGGTTGTTTAGCAGCTAGCTTTTCCATCATGATTTGCAGTTGCTGGCAATAGACATCTGCCGTGATCGTCTGGCTAGATTTAAGAAAGCTTTAGCGCACAACACCGGCACTAGTCCACCAAACGCTCACAAGTAACTTTTTTTGAGTCAATTTTCGCTTGAGGCAGGCTTTGGCTACTTCGCCAGGGTTCAGCCATTGCGATGAGCATTTCCAATTATCGTACATGATCCACTTTTCATCACAGGTAATGATTCGATTTAAAATCCCTTAATTATTGTGCCGGTTGAGTAATGTAAATGTGTTTTCTTTTGCGACAGCGCCGCCTACACATCATAAATCTTTCAAGCCGTTTCTGCAGCACTGGTGCCACGGTGGTACTCGAAAATAATACGATATTTCAAGTTTTCAACTTTGTAGAGTGACGCAAAGAAAAACCAAAAGAGGAAAAAACAAATGAATTACGGTTTTCGAAACACAAATGCACGAGTAAATGGCGGTATAAATTTGAAATTGGAATTCCTAACCAAAGAAGATATATTTGAGATCAATGTGGCCAGTACGACAAAACACCATTTTCATATGTAAGGACCTAATATGAACGTCCCTATCTCTAGTAGACTATCCTCCCGCCGATAGATGAGCCGCTTCGGTTGGAAATGCCATCTGTCAGTAGGTTATTGAAACGCGGGTAAAGACAAAAGCAAAGATTTGACTATCTTTAGTAGCAAGGCGTGCACAGGATTATGACACTGGGCAAGCGGCGAAGTACTCGGTCACAAAAACTTTTTCGTTTATAGATTTTTAGCATAGCTACAGCCAAGCGACGGATCTCTAAGTCGAAACCATGCCAACAGAGCAAGTCTTAGGTGTACTACTATTCATGTACATCTTCTACGGCAACGCAGACAAAACAGCGATCGATCGTCGCGGCGGAAGAAATTCTAATAAGTAAAATAATAAGCATATTTTAAAATATTATAACTACTCACCAGTCAGCTTAAATTTTCACTTATTAACGGTTCCGGTTACTTGAGATTACTATATCCCAAAGTAAATTACTAAATAATATGCAAGGAAAACAATATAATTTAATCGTGTATACACAACCACACAGCCAGTTATACGTTTAACATAACTTTTAACATGAAATTTTCGAGTTACATTTTTTTTTTTTGCTGGTTTAATTGTTGTAATTCGGGTACACACCTACCTTTAGACAGAATTTGAATCTTTTCACTGAATGACAATTGTGAAAACTTGTTATTATTAATTTTTAATAAACACACATTTTCAACACAAACCTCACAATCAAATAACATTTAAAAAAAATCAACAAACACTAGTAAAAGCAAATCTACAATTATTATAGAAACTCAGTAATAAACTGTTAAATGTACACACTTTCAAATGTTAAAATGAAAAATCTTTTAAGAAAACTATAAATAAACTGGAGCGATTAAATTGTAAACAATGCTTATCACATGAAATATGCAATATGGCCCCCGCGAAACACAAAACGTTTCTTCTATTTAAACAAATAATACCTTACTAAACAAAAATGCATATTGTGCGTACATGATTCATTAGATTCGCGTCGCATTGTTTTTACTCGGATTATAGGCAACGAATAATTTCCAACAAGCCAGTTCGGCGGTTTTCGGAAGCGATCGGATAGCCGAACCGAAGCTCTCGGCTGGGCTCTCGGTTCGGCCATCCCGCCGCATGACTTATCGCTGTTTATTTATGTCGATATTCATGGGTGTGTGCGTTTGCGAAGTATGAAAATTACACACACATGCGATGATTTTTCCTGCAGAACTTAACGGCATTAGTTGCTATTTATAAAATATTAGGCGTTTTTAAGTTATTATATTTTTTTAATTAATTAATTTACTATTAATTAAAGTCATCTAAAACGTACGAACGTTTTATTAAAATATCTGTGAATGACAAGTAAAGCACTGCATTTCTGCCTATATGGAGGCAACGCCCCTGACGGATAGATAAGTTATTGAGAAGGGCCGTGGCAGCAAATCGACAGTACCTAGTATAGATAGATGCTAGACTCAAGACTCAAGAGCCTAGAACTTGATTAGACTCAAGGGTATAGGAATAATAGGACACAATAATAATTATAGAATATGGAAAGCAGGAAATAATTAATTAAGTAGGTACATAAATTACCTACTTACCATTGTTATTGATTTCGGGCATCGGCCATTCTTCCTAAAATAAAAAATAAATTTGATGAATGATAGTATGCTAAGTTTACCTAGGTACAGTATCGACAGGGTTCCTACTCGACCAGTTTCTAAATATTTAAAGACAAATTAAGTGACCGCAACGACTGCAGACGATGTTGAATTACGTATTTACACGTGAGTATGTGTGCGTGCGCACGATACCACGGCGCTGTTAAGCGATTTTCATCTTAAGCCTGGTCGAGCGGCAACTTGTTCGATGGTACCTGTCTAGTAAGTTTGGTATAGCTAATGTTATGGTACAGTACCATATTAATTACTATAGAATATGGAGTATAATAGGTACCATAACCGCGGAACTAGTTTGCCGTGGTGTTATTAATAACTTACTTCTATTTTATAATTAAAAACTTCTGACCATTCGTTGCTATTATGATGTTGGATGTCATTTAATATAGTCAAAAATTCTTGAGATGTTTTCGGAACGGAAGGTTCTTTAAGTTTAGTTACTATTTCGAAAACGACATTTGGTTGAAAAGAATTGCTAATGGTTGTACAGGATTCGCATATGGCTTTTTCAGGTGATTCACAGTACAATTCACCACTAACATTGTTCATAATACAACAGCCATCTGCATGACCTTGAAGAATATGTCTACTTTCGTCATAAGAATTAACTCGCTAGTTCACTAAATATATGGCTTTAGTGCCTCGATTTACATTTGCTATGCGAAGTAGATAACGATTCACTTGATGAACTACTACTACTTGACCTCGCACGTCTAGTAGGATTTTTGTTCTACCCCTATTGTACCCCTGTACCGGATATTTTTAAATTATTTGCTGGTGTCACTACCAAATTATTTTCAAAAGACCCTAAATCAGTGACTTCATCATTTTCGCTAGTCATTTTCAACAAGCAACCTTTACCTAGGAAATAAATAAAATTACACACATTCAACAAAAACGAACGATAAACATCGTTATTAAAATAGTAAAATTGTTGATAATAAAAAATAAAGCTTACGTGAATAATCACGATACTTTTACAAAAATTTCTGAGCACGACCGTGAGGTGCGGAAAAGAAGACGCCAATGATCATAGTTGAGCAGGTTTAATCTTCCCACTTCCTGCCCGGTGATGGCGCCAAGATAGACAGAGAAAGCAACACTTAGGAAAGACAAGGAGGTAAGATTTAGCGGAAAACGGTAGTGCCTGTTCAATTTATTATGCTTCAAATAACGGTCTAGTGTTTAATTAACATTTTAATATGATGAAAATTAATAAAAGTGATATCTGTATGTGCCATTCTATATGTTTACAAATTATTGTTTGGTAAATTGTAATTTTTGTAATTCACAACAAGAAGCACAATCCGAATCAGTGATGACTGATGTACAACTTACATCAAGTGAAAGAAGTTTGTTCACTTGATCCAAAATAAGAGACTTCAATGGTGATATTACTATCGTGACTCCTGGAGTTAGTATGGCTGGCAACTGGTAGCATAATGATTTACCTAAAAATATTTAATTAATAATATTTATATAACAATACACAAACATTTTTATGCAAAGCATAAGTAGTAAAGATGTCGAAGCCTTACCAGAGTCAATGCCGAATATTTACATTCAAATCCAATAAAAACTTCTGTTATAGCCGAATACAAATGCACAAACGGCCGAATACTGGAACGTTTGTTAATGTAAGTGAAGCTCAAGTCACATGCTGTCCTTGTCATTTCGGCTAGCAGAAACAGCAACAGCCTGTGAATTTTGAGTGCTCTTAATTTTGATTAGCGTTTCAGTATTCGGCCGAAAGCAGCACGCAACTAATACAATTATACATACAAAAAAGAACTTACCTCCACCAGTCGGCATAAGCACAAAACAATCATGCCCTAGCAGTGTGGCGTTAATCACTTGCAGTTGATTGGGCCGGAAGGACTTCAGACCAAACTTCTCTCTGAACATTTCCATCATGAGAGACGTGTGTGGAAAGTCGAATCCGTCAAATTCGCCTACACAAAGAGAAATGCCACAAGGGTCAATAATTGGTCCAAATCCTTTTAAAATAGTATATAACAGTAAAAATAGTTAAGATACAAAGTATTTTTTATAAAATAGCAAACTTTCATCCAATAATTTAAAGAAAATCAGTCAATTGCTGTAAATTAGCTTAAGTGAGCATTATTGAAGCAGTAATGGACCTTGCAATTTTATAAGTGTGCTGAACAGCCTTTGATTTTAAATAATAAATAAATGAGTTACAAATAATTTATTGTATTTTAATTTCATTGAATAATTTATTTATTTATTTATTTTAATAACTTTCTCACCTGTAATCCCATCATTTTGTGTGCCTGCATGGAAATCTCCAATACCTTCATATTTCGGTTCATTAGGTTCACTAACTGTTTGGTCCATTAAATTAACAACTTTAGCTTCCCTACTTTCTACATTATTTGCTTCTTTAAATACTTTATTTCCCACATTGTTAATTTCTTTTTCCACAACCGTTATACGGTCTTCAAAGTCTTGGGGATTGTATTCGGGCCACCCATCATCGTCAATTTCTATTTCTTTCTCGTGAATTTTAACTGTATTACTAGTACATGGTAATGAGTCGCTCAAGTTTATTACACTAGATTGTGAATTATTAAGCATTATGTCAGTCTCATCATCCATGTCTATAGGGACTTCATAATCATCTATATTGTCTATATCATCACTTGTTCTATCTTCAATAGGTGTTGTAATTGTGCAGGAATCATTGCTCAAGAATGAGGTTTTACTTAATTGTGGTGTTTGTAAGAGAAGTGAGCTATTCTGCAAAAATACAGTTTTAGGTTTCTCTTCTTTGCTAATAGGCTGTAACTTAAGTGATGCATTCTTTAATCTCTCTACAGTGCTTGAAGGTACATCTTGAACTGTTGGTTTATCGTCAATTGATTTAGTAGGTCTTTTGAAAACAAACTTGCCTTTGCTGCTATTTGCCTCAGATGTATTTAATTCACAATCTGTATCATTATTTGAGTTTGCAGAACTATTACAAGAAGAAAATATATTGAACGACAGTGATTTTTTGGATGTAGCCTCCAGTTGTAAGTTCTTATTGATTGGAACTATTTCTGGTGTAGATGTTTCCATCTGATTTATTCTTAACTTCTCCATTGCCATATTTGTTCTAGAACTTTTTGCTGTTAAATCAAAATCATCAAGATCACTTTCAAAATTTGGTACCAAGGACTGGCTGTCTTCACTATCTCTAGATTGATTCAGTGAATCGTTCAAACTTTTAGGTTGACTTAGTTGTTGTTTAATTATATACTTCAATTTTGCATTCAAATAATTAATTTTGCAGTACGTCTTTTTATCATATCCGGGAAATTTCTCTTTAATGCAATTGGGTATTCTTCTAAAAGCGTCACTTACTTTTTCTAATAATTCAATGTACATATCCTTGCATTCCTCAATATCATTTGAATCCAAACTTTCTTTATTCTACAAAGTAAATTAAACTAATGAAGAAATAAGTAGTGTTTTTTATTTAAATATGACCAAATCAGTATGACACATGATGCTGATTTGATAGGTAAAACATGTTACTTAAGAGATATAAGTTAAAAGTCTATGACATTATGATGACAGTTATAATTACATTAGTCTATGCACAAATTAGTGTCTTATTAAATGTAACATCGTAATATCCTTACCTTCTTGAGAATTGGACAGTTAGAAATGTTTGAAAGACATCCAGATATTGTCTGATCTAGCTTCAAATTTTTCAGTGGATCCTTATCATTCAACGGACTAATCTTTTTTGGAGATACTCTACTCCTATCAGGTTTGATTGGTGGTTTTTGTGGTGATGGGGTTTCATTTAACCTTATAGACCTATTCATGTCTTGTTTTGTTTTGGTGATTGGAGAGTTTGAGATGTTATCCTGGAAACATATTAAATAGTTCAGTCTAATTGCAATATTATCTGACATTAGCCTTTACAAAGGTTTAAGACAAAAATAAATTAAATAATACATTTATTACCACTTCCATAACATCTGAATCATTTCTATCAAAGTCAAATTCATTGCTTTTGATTTGACTGCTAATGTTATGTGCCGGTTTATTTATTTGTTTAAAGCTTAAGATACTGAGAGATTCAGAATTTGAGTTAGTACTGCAAGGCTGTGGGCAAAAAAAAAAAGTTTTTACCGATTGATACATTTTGTGAATCAATGTACAATTATTAATAATACATTTTGTAAATAAATACATTTAAAGGTCTTGAATTTATACTCACAGAATTCTGTTCACCATGTGTCACCTTCTTGAATGGTGGTGTAACTGTAAATTAAGATGGACTTTAAATTAAAGTTTTTTACTTTAACTTTAACTTTAAGTTTAATTGTATTAAAATGAGAGTGAAAAGGGAAATCTTGAAGAATAAAGGTTATAATTTTATAAGACTAGAAGAAGACTTAAAATTATTAGCAAAAATAATAATAAATAATTAATGCTTATAGTTGTTTAGTCGAAAAAAAAATTGATTTAAGCCTCCTACACAGCAAATGTTTTTTCATAATGATTTAAATGTGTAATAATGCAAACTCTGCAGTTTTATCATTGTGTGAATGGCAAATCGTAGGATATTATTGCAATGATTTGCTATACACACTATCGATAAATCTGCACAGTTCAGCTTACAGTGTTAAATAGTTACAATAAAATATTAGGTGTGTAGCAGGCATAACACTTACATGACGTCTGATTACTTGTTCTTGTCTTCCAAACAAATTTGGACTTTTTCTCAGGCTCTTTATCTTTAGTATTATTGCTGTAATGACAACTGATTAATCAAAGTTCATAAAAAAACTCAAACTTTATTAGCAAAAAGAAGTTTATATCATGGATACAATGAGGCCAAAATGGTATAAAAGCATTTCACATTACACGGAATAAATTCTAGTGTAGTTAAGATATATTGTTAGTTTATTAATTACAATTCTAGATTTTATTATGTAGGCCCAAGGTTTCAAGTTAACTTCAAGTTAATAAATAACAGGGAGAATACACCACTACTCACATTTGGGTTATTTTAATTTTCGATTTATAAATATATTTAAAAGTTTCGATTTATACATTAAGCTCACCTTGTACTTTGATTTAATAAATTACGTTTAGTTTTTTGAAGAAAACTCTCCATAGACCCTTGTTTACCAGATATTGTCGATTTCTTAGTATCCATTTTTCAGATTTTATTAAATTATTTATTTCACAGCATTCATTACTGTACCTATTTGATTATTGTATTTTATATTATTAAATCAGCTGGTGCCTTTTTATAAAAACAAAATCAGTTCTCTGCGAAATTTGAAATTATTCAATCCGTAGCATAGATAATAAGTAGTACTACTGAAGATCCGTAGGTATGAATCCGCTTTTTGAATTTTTGACTTCGCTATCTTCTTCGTCTTCTTTTTTTTTAAATATATGGCGTCGGCTTAAAATCATTTGCCAGTGTGAAGTTAAAAAGGCGGGAAATAGAATTTTCGTTTCAATTTTCAACACCGTATTCCTAAATCGTCTAGATATGCTAATGATTGTACTGTAGGTTCTTGGTGGAAATTCATGTTTCACAGTAATAACACACAGGACTTCTTGCACTATTTCCACTTTAATAAATATTTTACATTAATTTTAATATATTACCCGACCGATTTCGACAAAGTCATCATCAGGTGTAGGTAGATTAAATTTTTTTTAAATTTGTAAATATTGGGCAAAGGGTTGCCAGCATCATGAAATTTTTACAATTTTGTGCAACGTAATTTAAATTTTTATACCAACCTAAATCGTCTAGTCAAAGTCCAAATAAATAGTCAGTGGAGTTTTGCCGGGTAGTTCAATGGGTGACGTTGTGGATTTAGTATTTTCTCTTAAATTTGTGTTATTTCGGTTCTTAATGTGTAATATTGGTAGAATATTAACCATTAAATATTCGTTAAGGTGCACAAGTGTGGGCAAGTGGTACAACTTCTAAAAATGTGCTATTTTGTGTTCCGCCAAAACTCCCTAGGAACTTTCAGTAAAGCTTCTACCACTTTACTGAATCGACTGACATGACTCATGGACTGTACTGACTATTTATTTGGA
Source organism: Phengaris alcon alcon (assembly GCA_037179445.1). Lineage (NCBI taxonomy): Eukaryota > Metazoa > Arthropoda > Insecta > Lepidoptera > Lycaenidae > Phengaris > Phengaris alcon. Next base: position 148,648 of record JAYRCH010000162.1, on the reverse strand, counting down.
CTTTGACTAGACTTTAGACTTGACGATATAGGAATACGGTGTTGAAAATTGAAACGAAAGTTCTATTTCTCGCCTTATTTAACTTGACACTGGCAAATAGTTATAAGCCGATGCCATATAAATAAAAATAGTCAGTGTAGTCAATGAGTCAAGTCAGTCGATTCAGTGGTAGAAGCTTTACTGAAAGTTTCTAGGGAGTTTTGGAGGCAACACAAAATACCACGTTTTTTGAAGTTCGTCGAACTGACATGGTCATAAGTTAGAAGATTTGAGGTTGTTGAGCTCCCTTTTAGAAAACCCATGTTGTTCACGTATGAACCAGGATTTAAGTGCAGAATAAACTTGTTGATGTATAATGCTCTCAAAGAATTTGGCAAAAATACAAAGCTTAGATATTGGCCTGTAGTTCTTAATATTGACTTTATCCCCGACCTTATGTACGAGGGCTGCACTAAAAGTATCGGGAATGGAATATTTCCACTGTTCCTGTCATATTAAAATCTTTTTAATTTAAAACTCCTTGGTTTTAAAAATCGAATACCGTTTATTTATTTAAAAAAAGATTCTGGTCTTGTCACAAGGTCTTGTCAAACTTGTTTAGTCGTTGAGAAAATGGAATTGACTCGAGAAAATTCTAGAGCGATGATTTATTATGACTTTCGAAGTGGTTTAACACAAAAACAGTGTGTTGACCGGATGATTTCTGCATTTGGTGATGAAGCCCCATCCAAAACCACAATTTATCGCTGGTTTGCTGAATTTCAACGTGGACGTGTCAAGCTCAGTGATGATCCCCGTCAAGGTCGTCCAAAAACTGCAGTCACCCAAGAAAACGTTGATGCTGTGCGTAAGCTGATTGAGGAAGATCGACATGTGACATACCGCGAAATTCAGGCAACTTTAGACATTGGCATGAGTCAAATACAAATAATCTTGCATGAACAATTAGGTGTAAAAAATTTGTTTTCCCGATGGATACCGCATTTGCTCTGTGAAGAGCAAAAAGCGGCTCGCGTTGCTTGGTGCGTCAGAACTCTCGAAAGATTCCACGCAGTATACTGTATACAACATCGTATCAGGTGACGAATCCTGGATATACGCGTACGAACCCGAAACAAAAAACCAGTCACGAGTTTGGGTGTTCGAAAATGAGTTAAAGCCAACAAAAATTGTTCGTTCACGGAGTGTTGCAAAAAAAATGGTGGCCACGTTTGTCTCCAAAACCGGCCATGTTGCGACTATTCCTCTTGAGGGACAAAGAACGGTTAATGCAGAATGGTATGCTAACATTTGTTTGCCACAGGTCGTTTCTGAACTCCGTAAAGAGAACTGCAACCGCCGCATCATCCTCCATCACGACAATGCGAGTTCTCACACCGCGCACATAACAAAAGAGTTTTTAGAGCAAGAAATCATAGAACTATTAGACCATCCGTCATACAGCCCCGACCTAAGCCCTAATGATTTCTATACTTTCCCTAAAATAAAGAATAAATTGCGTGGTCAGAGATTTTCATTACAAACGGGCATTTTGGAGACCCCAACTTCCGAATGGAATGGTGATTGGTTCCATCGTATGGAAAAATGTGTCAAATTTCGCGAAGAATACTTCGAAAAGCAATAAATACATTTTTAAATAGTAATGTTGTGTCACTTCCTTGATTCCCGAAATTTTCAGTGCCGTCCTCGTACAGGTGTAATAATGCTGATTTCCAAATGCTTGGTACATATCCTTCCTTATTTGATTTTGAATATATTATAGTTAGGGGCGTAACCAAGCTAGTGGCGTAACCAAGCTAGTGGCGCACTCAACAACCAGTATAGGGGAAATATGTAAAAATAAAGCACGTGTAATTGCACATTACACATTTACCATCGGGCAGCTGCCCGATAATTTGGAAGAAGGAAGAGACGATTACCAGAGCGTAGAGGTGCGACGTTGTGACAGAGGTGAGTAAAATATATTTTTAATAAGAAGCGGTGATGAGGGTGGTGTAGAACGTGATGATATAGACGTGGGTAATATGTGTAACAAAGATAAAAATAATTTATTTCAACTTTTGTCGAAATGTTCAGATTGTTTTGCTAGTTCTGTCAAAGATTTTGGGGTTACAGATTAAGGGCAAATGGAAATAAAACTAACTAGTAATAATCCTATAAATAGAAAACGTTTAGCTCATACGGAAAGGGAAGTAGTAGCTACTAAAATTAATAAGATGCTGGAGGGAAATATTATTAGTGAATCATCATCTGAATATGCTTCGCCAATAATTTTAGTCCTAAATCAAAATGCCGATTATCGTTTGTGTGTCGATTATAGGTCATTAAACGCGATAACTGTTAAGGAACGTTTCCCTCTTCCACGTAGGTATAGATGACCAATTGTGAAAACTGGCCAATAAGAAAATCAACTTAGACAACTTAGACGTCGACCGGCTGGGAAAGGAACAATCTATCTCAAATTATAACATTCGAATAAGGTAAGTATTTAATAAGCGTTTTATTTCAGGGTAAAACAGGGTAAAACGTTTATTTGGGTACCCCAAAAGGATTATATCGGATAGGAATTTAGCCTTCACTAGTAGGGTTTTTAAGGAATTCTGGGTACAGTACAATTTTCGTCACACAGTAAATGCCATAGCGTGCCCACGTCCTAAAGGCCAAGTAGAACGGTACAACAGAACTCTGCTTGACGCTATGCGTACGCGAGTAAAAGATCCTATGTGGACTGAATGTTTACCAGATGTTGTTTGGGGAATAATATTTTTGAAATTTTATTTAGTTATCGTAGTAGACTGATGCCTAATTTGTCAGACGAACGCAATGAAGCCGCCCCTTCTGTACAAGAAAAACGAGAAACCGTCTCTCACAGGCTAAAGCATCGCAGTGAGGTTATGAAAAGAAATTATGATAGACGTCATAAGCCTGAAAGAAAGTTCGTTAAGGGCGATTTGGTCTTGTGGAAGCAGGCGCCTACTGGTGGTGAGGTAAAAAATGTCAATACAATACTACAAGCACTATACTCGGGGCCATATGTTGGGTAAAAAGTATTACCTAACGGGCGGTATGAAATTCGAAGTATCAAAGGAATGCGACGGTATAAAAAGTTTACAGGCATTGTAGATGCCGACTCTATAAGATCATATCGCAGTGCTCCACAGTGTAGCGAAACCCGGTGCGATGAGGAAATAGTTGATAGAGATGATCAGATCGATTTATTAGAGCTAATGTTTTTTTTTATGTGCCCATTGCGGCGCAATTGTGACAGGATGGTCGACTGTAACGGGAGGAGCGGAGGGGTGCGGTAGTCAGAATTTTATTTTTAAATAATAATTAAAGGCTTGTAAAAATTTGTTTTTCCCTTGTTCCTCGTCTCGGGGATAAATCTCTTGAGCTACCTGCTATTGTGTCTAAAACTTCTCAATCAATCTTTCTTCTTCTTCAATCTTTCGACTCTCTATTTATCATTAAAATTCTGATAGAAATTCTTAGTCGCATTGAAACTTTAAATACTACGTTACAGAAGATGTCTCTGCATCTGTAAAAAGCTGTCGATAATATTAATACAGGCCAAGTAGTTATATCGTAACAAAGAACTGACGAAAAATTTGAAAACGTCTGGAAATCTACTCTAAATTTGGCCCACATTTTGGAATTGGATGAACCTAAAACACCAAAAAAAACAAGTGAACCGCACGAGTTTTCTAGTCCAGCTGACTTTTATCGAAAAATGTATTTTGAAGTGTTAGATAAAGTCATAGGCTGTATTGAACAGCGCTTTACTAAAGATACTATGGCACACTTGAGCAACATGGAACTATTTCTTACTCAGCAAAATAATGATACAAGCATCAATCATGTGAAAAACTTTTATGGAGATGACTTTGATATGGATCGTTTGATTCTTCATCGAAACATGCTTTTAGATATTGCACAAACAAAAAATTACAAACTAAATAGTGTAGAGGATGTTGTTTCTTTTATAACTACTCATTGCGAATCTACCAAAGATATGATACCAGTCAAGTCCTCAAATTATTAAAAATAATTTTAACTATTCCAGTATCGAGATGCACACAAGGTCATTTTCAGCATTACGAAGAATAAAAACTTACTTGAGGACTACTATGACTCAGCAAATACTTAATAATTAGATGGTAGTGCATGTAAACAGAGAAATAGCAGATGGTAGTGCATGTAAACAGAGAAATAGCAGATGGTAGTGCATGTAAACAGAGAAATAGCAGATGGTTTAGAACTTGAAAACATTGCCGACATATTTATAAATAGAGCAGTAGTTCGACAAAATACGTTCGCATTGAAATTTGAATAAAAAATAATGTTCAAGATAAATATTTATTAACAGGTGAACAATATGTCAAACTGCTGTTATATAATAAATTATTATCTTTTCTAGATATCTTGCATTTTCTTGTGTCTATTAAATAACAAAAATACATATAAGTAGCAAGGTATGTCATTAAATAATCGGCCAAGTGCGAGTCGGGCTCGCGCACAAAGGGTTCCGTACCGTTATAGAGCAAAAGTAGGCCAAAAATTGTGTTTTATGTATGGGAGCCCTTAAATATTTATTTTTTTGTTAATTATTAAAGTACGCATATAATTGAAGATTTTGTGAAGATTTCAAGTGCCTACATGTTACCATTATGGATATCGAGCAAAAAAGGCCAAAAAAATCACGTTTGTTGTATCGAAACCCCCCTTAAATATTAATTTTATTTTTAGTATTTGTTGTTATAGCGGCAACAGAAATACACAATCTGTGAAAATTTCACAAGTCTAGCTATAGCGGTTATTGAGATACCGCCTGGAGACAGACAGACAGACAGACAGACAGACAGACAGACAGACAGACAGACAGACAGACAGACAGACAGACAGACAGACAGACAGACAGACAGACAGACAGACAGACAGACAGACAGACAGACAGACAGACAGACAGACAGACAGACAGACAGACAGACAGACAGACAGACAGACAGACAGACAGACAGACAGACAGACAGACAGACAGACAGACAGACAGACAGACAGACAGACAGACAGACAGACAGACAGACAGACAGACAGACAGACAGACAGACAGACAGACAGACAGACAGACAGACAGACAGACAGACAGACAGACAGACAGACAGACAGACAGACAGACAGACAGACAGACAGACAGACAGACAGACAGACAGACAGACAGACAGACAGACAGACAGACAGACAGACAGACAGACAGACAGACAGACAGACAGACAGACAGACAGACAGACAGACAGACAGACAGACAGACAGACAGACAGACAGACAGACAGACAGACAGACAGACAGACAGACAGACAGACAGACAGACAGACAGACAGACAGACAGACAGACAGACAGACAGACAGACAGACAGACAGACAGACAGACAGACAGACAGACAGACAGACAGACAGACAGACAGACAGACAGACAGACAGACAGACAGACAGACAGACAGACAGACAGACAGACAGACAGACAGACAGACAGACAGACAGACAGACAGACAGACAGACAGACAGACAGACAGACAGACAGACAGACAGACAGACAGACAGACAGACAGACAGACAGACAGACAGACAGACAGACAGACAGACAGACAGACAGACAGACAGACAGACAGACAGACAGACAGACAGACAGACAGACAGACAGACAGACAGACAGACAGACAGACAGACAGACAGACAGACAGACAGACAGACAGACAGACAGACAGACAGACAGACAGACAGACAGACAGACAGACAGACAGACAGACAGACAGACAGACAGACAGACAGACAGACAGACAGACAGACAGACAGACAGACAGACAGACAGACAGACATCGAAGTCTCAGTAATAGGGTCCCGTTTTTGCCCTTTGGGTACGGAACCCTAAAAAGCTGGAGCACCCACGAGAATTTTAAAAACTCGGCGCCCCTGCTTCGATGATACCCTTCCTGGGTTTTCTCTTAGCTTTAGAATCGACTTGTTGTAAACCATCTAAATCATGTTTTTGCTTTGTTTTACCGGGTAAACTACGCGGCTCGAGGCATACACTAGTTGTCCAAGAAAGCAGAAGGAGATTTTCTAACTTCTTCATATAATATATTAAACATCTTATTTGGCGGTTTCTTTTTGATAAGATTGTTTAAATATTTTGTTGTGTTGCCTACTTTATCAAAACAAAGATCATGCAATTTTTTAAAAGTAGGACAAATATTAATTCCTACTCCATATAATATTTTTGATAAATCTTTCGGCGTAAAAAGTTTTTTCCCGGCTAAGAAGCGATCCAAATATTTTTCTTTATTAAAACAAGATTTATGAAAATTTCTTAAATTCGTAGCGGCATTATTTCCTGCCAAGGATAATATATTAGATAAATCGCCTGGCCTAAGACCTGCCTTATAAAAATCATCTAAAATCTGTGTTTTGTTTCCTGTTTTATCAAAACAAACATCATGAAAATCTATTAAAGCAGAACAAATATTAGCTCCTGCTCCATGCAATATCTTAGATAAATTTTTTGGTGTAAAACCTTCTTTCTCAATTAAGAAATGATTCAAATACTTTTTTGTTTCTTCCGTGAAACAAAAATCATGAAACTTTTTTAAACTACTTGCTGCTGAGCTCAACACACCACATAAATCACGCGGTTTAAAACCTGCCTTACAGAAATCATCTAAAAATTTTGTTTTTTCTCTTTTCTCATCAAAACAAGTACTATGAAATCTTTTTAAAATAAAAGAAGCACGAGTTCCTGCTCCACATAACGTAGAGGATAAGTTACTTGGCGTAAAACCTGCCTCATAGAAATCATCTAAAAGTTCTGTTCTTTTTCCTTTGTCACTAAAACAAACACTATGAAACTTTTTAAAAGCATCTTTAGAATTAGCTCCTGCTCTACTTAGTATACCAGATAAGTTATGCATTGTAAAACTTTTTTTCCTATATTTGTCCTCAATAAAATGTTTTAAATGCTGTTTTTTATTTCCTTTTGCATCAAACCAAATATCATGTAAGTCTTTAAAAGCTTTTGCAGCATTGACTCCTGCTCCACTTAAAATACTGGACATACGACCTAGATCTATTCCTTCTTTTTCTAGAGTTTTTAAGTATTGTGTTTTACTTCCTTCTCCATCAAACCAAATATCATATAAGTCTTTCAAGACTTTTGCAGCGTTAGCCCCTGCTCCACTTAAAATACTGGACATACGAGAAAGATATATTCCTTCTTTTTCTAGGGTTTTTAAATATTGTGTTTTATTTCCTTCCACATCAAACCAAAGGTCATATAAGTCTTTAAAAACTTTTGCAGCGTTAGCTCCTGCTACGTTTAAAATACCGGACACATTAGATATATTTATTCCTTCTTTTTCTAGAGTTTTTAAATATTGTGTTTTATTTCCTTGCTCATTGAACCAAATATCATATAGGTCTTTAAAAGCTTTTGCAGCGTTAGCTCCTGCTCCACTCAAAATACTGGACATACGAGCTAGATCTATTCCTTCTTTTTCTAGGGTTTTTAAATATTGTGTTTTACTTCCTTCCACATCAAACCAAAGGTCATATAAGTCTTTAAAAGTTCTAAAAGCATTAGATCCTGCTCCACCTAAAATACTGGACATATTAGATAGATTTATTCCTTCTTTTTCTAGACTTTTTAAATATTGTGTTTTATTTCCTTGCTCATTGAACCAAATATCATATAAGTCTTTAAAAGCTATTACAGCTTTGGCTCCTGCTACATGCAAAATACTGGACATACTAGCTAGATCGATACTTTCCCTCTTTAAAACTTCTAGACACTTTATCCCTTCTCCTGTAATTAAAAAATTTAAGAACTGATTAAATGCAGGTGTTCCCTCTCTACCAACCACACTTCTAGCAAATTTTATTTCTTCACTAATGTTTTTATTTTGAATCTTCTTATAACTAGATCTATTATTTTTTATATCTCCCAAAAACTTTTCCATTATTCCTTTTGTAAGAGGGCCAAATTCATAAGATTCTGACCAACGTAATGCTATTTCATGTAATTCCTCATAATTATATGGAACATCGAATGTATCTATCTCATCTTTAACAATATTATTCAATTCTTCCCTATTAGGTTGATTAATTGCAAATATTAGTTTATCTAAAAATTTCTCTTTTATTTCTTGTTCATTCTTACTAGAAAGTCTTCTTTCTTCTTTTTCTTTTTCCAAAGAAGGTGGAAGCTTTAATAGACTTAAAAGTTTTTTTCTTGTTGCTTCTTCTTGCACAAATCGATAAAGACAATTCCCATTTATACGCGAACAATCTTCATTATCAAATTTTAAAGGATAAAAATCTTTAGATCGCCCTTCTTTTAACTTTTTTTCTTCTGTAAGATCGAGATTTGCATTAGTATAGATAATAAAGTATTCTATACTCTCTCTTAGTTCTTCAACAAAAAGAGTAAAATACTTATTAATAGAAAACATACTCTGTTGTCTAGAGGGAAATAACTGACTATAACCAATATTACCATTTGTATTGTAAGCCTTGACGTAAGTAATTTTATCTTTAAAATCAAGGGCAATGTTATTGGATATATCATGGGTTTGTCCTTCATAATTTATGGAAAATATATTTTTATACAAAAACATGTCATGCAAGAAGAGCATTAATATATTGAATTCATATAGAATTCTAGACACATGACTCTCGAGTTTTTTATCCTTTCCTGGAGCTGTTAAATCACGTAACACTCTTTCCTGTAATGCTATATAATCATCTGTGCTGTTTTTCCCTATTTCATTTTTAATGAAGCTGTTCAGCTCTTCTCTATTAGGTTGATTAACTGTAAACACTAATTTATCTAAAAATGCTTCTTTTATTTCTTTTTCAAATTCCTGAGATTTTTTTCTTTTTTTTATTACTTTCTGCATAGCAGACGAAAACTCTAACCGCCTTAAAAGTTGTTGTTTTATCTCGCGAAAATCGATAAAAACCACTCTCTTGGGTATTGTCATTTATAAACAAAAAGTCCTTTAGAATTTCAAATTCTTCTATTTCTATGCTATCAAATTTAAAAGGATAAAAATTTTTGAATTTTCCTTCTCTTAAATTCTTATCTTTTGTAAGATCAAAGCCTGAATTAGTATATACAATAAGATATTCTATATTATTTGACAAACTATCTGATTTAGAGATTAGATGTTTAACAAAACTATCAAAGTAATTATTGATTGAAAAACTTCGTTTTTCTTTAGTAAATAATCTAGCATAACTAATGCCATTCTTTACGTAATACTTGTCTACATTTTCAATTTTTATATGAATAGACTTCTTTTCATAACGAAGGACGATATCGTTAAATTTATCAATTTCGGAATCTCCAAACGCTAATGATAATAAAGGATATTTATTTTTATACATAGACTCTCTAAGTGAGCAAAGTACCGACAAGTCTAATCGATACATAGTTCCAATCAAGTGATAAGGAATGTATTGCTTAGATTGACAAGTATTATCCAATTCATCATGTCCTGTTTTATCCTGTAAATCACTAGGAAACTCTGAATCTTCATTACTAGTAACATTTACATCCAGGCGCAGCCTCTTTGATAATGTACCGTCTGTAACAGAACGTCAACGTTTTCTACTCGTTTTCATATCATAAATTCAGTATTACTTTAATCATTGAGTGGAATGGGATTTTAAATTTAAATATTAATAATTTATTAAGGGCCTGTTTGTGAAACTTCTAATAAGTGTCAGATAGCTTTACTGCATGTTTTGTCTCTGTCGCTCAGTGTAAAGTAAGCAGCGAAAACACTGCCGGATAAGCTATTCGTCACTTATTAGACGATTGAGAAACAGGCCTAAATTAAAATAATACTGTTACTCATAATAAAATGTGATGGATCAGTGTACGTTGCTACAAGCGAAGTGAAACATGCCACACAACAAAAGGTGCATTTCAAAATATTACAACTTTTTATAATACATTTATAAAACAACAAGCGTAGCAAAACTGCTGTCACGACACATAAAAAACACACTTAACTATAAATTTAAAAATTGAGAATGTGGGAGCAAACACCGAATTATCGACAAATAACTTATTTATTAAGCATTATGTTTTAATATGGGTAATAAAATATATCTATTTTCTCAATTTTGGTACAAATATATTATGGTGTCCGTAATTCGTGTTTGATTATACTCGTGTTTCGTCCTCGAGATTAGTAATGTTATTTATTGACACCATGTAGTATCGCGTAAATGATACCACTTCAGCCCCCTTACTCCCGACACAATCGAGAATCGAATCAGTTCGATCTCAATAGCTTTTGATACTCCCGACACCTACACTAACTAGCGCACGATCGTGCGGTGGCTCAATTTGTAACTAACCTGGATCGAAAGGTTCGTTAGATCGTAACTTTTCGTTCTCCCGACGAAATCAATCGACTGAGAATCGAATGGCAGAATCGAAAACAACGTCTATTTACACGATAGCTAAAGAGGTCTCATTTACAGTATCGAGCTTGCTTGTTTTAGTGTATTTGAACTAAATTACGTAATTTTTAATGTAGTATTGCAGCATTATTTAATGTTATTAAAGGAGCTAATATAATACGAGTTCGGGAAATGCAAAATTTTTTTTCGAAGATTCACCGACTTCAACACATTAGCAATGGACATGGATTGTAAGGAATTTCGATGCAATTATCGACTTAATTAAGATTTATTTTACGTATGAGACGCAGATTTAACTACTAAACACACCGGCATATTTAGCGGAACACAAAAAAAAGGTCCATAATTAAAAAAAATGGTTTTATTTTAAAATATACTTACTACACTTCTTTTGTTATTTAAAGTTTCATTTGTTTTACTTAAAATGAGATCACATTAAGAACAGATTTTGCGAGTAAAGGCTATTTGTGAAAAATGGTACATTTTTGAACTTTTCATGTAACCGGGAAAAGTGAAAATTAATATTAAAATAAAAATTAATTAAATTAGAAAAATGGTGATTAATATCGCGTATTTCCTCCACGTGCTCTCATTAAAGTTTCTACTCGTCTAGGCATACTGAGAATGATGTTATCGATGGTCTCCTGGGATAGTCTCCGCCATTCCTCAACTACGGCGATTCGCAGTTCACCCACGTTGGCAGGAGCTGGAATTCTGGACTTAACTTTTCTTTTCAGCAATTCCCAAACGTGCTCTATTGGGTTCATATCCGGTGATCTCGCCGGCCACTCCATAACAGTGATATTCATATCATTAAGATAAGCTTGAGTTACCCGAGCGGTATGCGGCCGAGCATTATCCTGCATAAAAACAAAATCGTCACCGATATATGGGGCAAACGGTACGACATTTTCTTCTGAAACTTCTCTGATATAGCGGTCTGCAGTCAGACTCCCTCTGTCAATCACTACTAAGTCTGTGCGAGCTCCCAAACAAATGCCCGCCCAAACCATTATTGATCCACCACCGTATGCAACTGTAGTTTCAAAATTTGTCTGAATGTATCGTTCTCCTTTGCGTCTGTATATTATTTGCCTGCCGTCAATTTGATTTAAGACAATTCTGCACTCATCACTTACAATACCTTACTCCATTGGTCCGCGTTCCAAAGTCGATGTTCCTGAGCAAAAGTTAACCTGTTTCTACGATGATTTACCTCGAGCCTTGGAGCCTTGGCGGGCACAAATGAACCCAAACCAGCTTCTTCTAACCTTCTCCGTACCGTACGCTCACTTACGGTTACACCCCGCATTGCTTCTAACTCATGTCGGGCTTGGTCGGCCGTCAAACAGGGGTTCCTACGTACACGAAGCCGAATGAAACGATCATCCCTACTCGAAGTGCGTCTTTTTCTGCCTTGTCCTGCTCTTCTCACATAATTACCGGTCTCCCTGAACCGTTGGATACTGCGATGGATCGTTGAAACTGGTCGACGAAGATCTCTGGATATCACTCTGTAGATTTGACCATTTCTTCGCATTTCGAGTGCCTTGGCAATCTCCGTTGGGGCTAAGTCAGCCATAATTCAGTCCTCAACTCCAAAAAGATACGCGATTAAAACAAAACTAACAAAAAAAAGTATTTCAATGAAATTTTAAATCAAACTCAGAAGGAAGAAATACTCGAAGTTCCCTCCAGATAAGGTGTTTGTACTGTACAATAGTGTGTCCACTATTTGAATAAAATTAAAACAATTGCATAAAATGTGATGTTCAGTTGTTTTCTTAATTTGAAAATATCTTTTTAAATTAAATGACGTATAAACCAGCCAGCAACCTTATATGATACTGATATCAAACCTTTATTTTATGTTCCGCTAAATATGCCGGTTTGTGTAGATATAAAGAAACCGATTCACTGAAATTATATCACCGTTCTGTGTAAAGTTATTTATTACCTTTACGCATTTGTTTACATATTTGGCCGCAAATTATTCATGTATATTTTCACTTATGACAGGGACTGAGACAAATGAAGTCTACATAATAATATGATATATATTAACGTAAAATATGAAGACTTCGTTTGTCTCAGTCTTTCTTTGAATAAACAAAGTTAATAAATAGTTATAACATTGTTACTATGCTCGATTACTATACTATGGTGACTGGGTTAAAACTGACGCTGATAATGCAAGATTATTTGCTGAACATCTATGTCGTATTTTTACATCTAACGCGTATTCTCGTATTTTTCTTGGATCGTCAAAACAGGAAGAAAACACTGCTTCATATTCATCAGCACACTGGCTCTTTTCAGCCATGCTCAACAGCAAACTCTACGAAAGAGCAACAGCAAAATCTACAAAAGAAACGAAGAAAATAGCGCCTACTTTGCTGAACGGGTTTGTTAAATTTAATTTTATAGCCTTTTATCCAAGACAAAATGGATAATAAGAGTCCATTGTTTATAAAAATGAGCCAATCTACCCGCATAATATACCTCGTCTACTGGCGGCGGCTCTGTTTGGAGTGCCGCGAGTAGGTTTGCGCAGCGTGTCTCGAGGGCGCAGGAGCCCTCGGAGCAGCAGGCCGTTGTTGGCGCGGCGCTTGGCCCGTCGGCTGCCTGCGAGCCGAGGTCCTCACCTTCCAGTTTCATTCTTTTTTGCTGGTGCAGATGTTACTTGTTTTTACTGTTCGGCTTTGACGTCGGAACTAGATTTTGAAACTGCTTTTGCAGTTTTTAACGTTTCGGCTAAAATGTCGCCAATAAGGTAACAATCAATCTTCGTAGAAGCCGGGTGGTCTTCGGGTTTCGGGTGTGTTTTCGATCGAAGATATCGATGAACTTGAGGAGCTACTTAAAAAACTAGATCTGGATAAATTTCATTGCCTATTATAGCAGTCGTGTTTTATTTATTTTTTTAATTTTCTTAACTTTTTTTAACTATAAAATCTAAATTATTCGTCACTCTGCTTTTTAGACATATTTAATACTTATGGTAGGGATAATGTTTTTTTTTTTTTAATTTATTCATGACCATGGATACAAAGTCCTTCAGTTGGGTAGGGATAACGTTTTTCTTTGTGTTGCCAGCTTTCAACTATAGTGCTGCAGTGGTATTACGGGATACATGTATTTTCAATAAATAACATTACTAATCTCTTCGGACAAAATACCCACTTCTTAAAATTATGATAGAACTTCACATATGTTTGTTTAATCATTAATTATTGTAATAATTTGCTATACACACTATCAACAAATCTGCATAGTTTAGGTCTGTTAAATAATTACAATAAAAAAATATAAGTTGTGTAGCAGGCATAACACTTACATGAAGTCTGATTACTTGTTCTTTTCTTCCCAACCAATTTGGACTTTTTCTCAGGCTCTATTACTTTGTATATTGTATGATTGCTGTAATGGCAATCAATTAATTAAAGTTCATAAAAAAACTCAAACTTTATTAGCAAAAATAAGTTTACATCATGGATACAATGAGGCCAAAATGGTTTGTTTAAAATCATTTCACATTAGATGGTCATTCCATCCATTCCATTCCTTCTCGTGTAGTTAAGTTATATTATTAATTTCTTAATTACAATTCTAGATTCTATTCTTTAGGCCCAAGGCTTCAGGTTAATAAAGAACAGAGAGAATACACCACTACTCACATTTAGGTTATTTTAATTGGTTTCGATTTATACAATAAACTCACCTTGTACTTTGATTTAATAAATTACGTTTAGTTTTTAGAAAACTCTCCATAGACCCTTGTTTACCAGATATTGTCGATTTCTTAGTATCCATTTCTTTTCAGATTTCATTAAATTATATATCTATTTCACAGCATTAATTAATATACTTGATTACTATATTTTATATTATTAACATCAGCTGCTGCCTTTTTTGACAAAATCAGAATTTTAATTTAAAGCGTTTTTTTTTTTATATTTGTAAGAAAGCTTAGATGAGTTATTTATTACCAGATATGAAATAAACACGTTACTCGTTCGCGAACGAACGAACCAAAAAACCTTGGTTCAATGGTTCACTGATCAGTCACTAGTTTGGTTCACTGATTTATGAACGAACCATAAGATCGAGCGATCTACTAATTGATTTCGGACCGGTCCAGGAGCGCGCCAAGTTTGGCTCGATTGGCTCGCTTGAATGAGTTGTTCTTGTAATAAATGTTTTAGTTTTCTAGTTAAATTGATAATTTTGTTTTATATATTATTTAAAATGTAATTTACCCAATATATAATAACAAATAGTTAGGTTTTGTCTTTTACATGCAATATAATAAAATAAAAATCACATTCCAGTATTAAACGAATTTTGGTCGAGGTAACTTATTATTGAATAGTTTTTAAGTTAATTTTCATTATGCGCGTAGGTAAATTAATTTATCACGATAAATTAATTTAGTTTACTCCGTTGTATGCAAAACTCGTAACACACAAACCGCAATGCACAATATCTATAGCTCATCTCCAAGTGAATCAATAGACCGTCGCGCGCTGAGTTTGTCTTAATTGGCTCATTTGGCTTAATGGATCACTAACGAGTTAATCAGCCTCGAAAACCATAGGACTCATGCGAACCGCGCGCTTGAACCAACAATTCGCGATTGACACGCAAGTCTTCACCTTGCTTAGATCGTTCAATTCATTGAACGGTTCGATCTAACGAGTCAATTGAACTGGTTCGTTAAACTCAATAGATCAGTACTGATTTGGTTCGCGGAAATGTAACGAACGGCACATGCTTATTATGAAATCACAATTTCTTCTTCTTTAAAATGGCCTCCCTTTTTTGTTTAAATACATGGCGTTGGGTTATAACCATTTGCAATCATCAAGTCTAAAGTCTAGTCAAAGTCCAAATAAATAGTCAGTGCAGTCAATGAGTCATGTCAGTCGATTGAGTAAAGTGGTTGAAGCTTTACTGAAAGTTCCTAGGGAGTTTTGGCGGGAAACACAAAATAGCACGTTTTTAGAAGTTGTACCACTTGCCCACACTTGTACACGTTAACGAATATTTAATGGTTAATATTCTACCAATATTACACATTAAGAACCGAAATAACACAAATTTATGAAATCATACAAAATCCACAACGTCACCCATTGAACTCCCAGACAAAACTCCTTCCTGGTATTTGAGGAGGTGGTTGTTTCTTAGTAATGAAAACTGTTTTTATAAGAGGTTTTATGAAGAGGCAATGTTTTCCGAAGGTTATTGGGATAATATTTGGAGATATCCGCATATGAACTACCTGGGCTGATTGATAACTGGCCGAAACGACGAACTTAAAAAAATGATACGCAAAAAAGGAATATTACATTATATTCTGGCATCGTTTTGAAAATAGAACGCCAAATTTGAATTTAATCGAACTGATGGAATTTGTTTGAGAGGACGTAGAACTTTCTCTGTCGTAAATTTCCTTAAAAATAAAGAATTAAAATTACGTAGGTATGTCTAGTAGCGATTAGGGTATAATTATATCCACTGCTTCTATAAACCGATAAGTAGAAAACAAAATAATATAACAATGTAAATAGTAAAATAAATAAACTAAAAAAATTACCTTGCTTAACCAGTATATCAGATTTTTCAGTTTTGGTCACAGTAAATGATGATATCTTCGGTTGTGATTTTATGTTCTTTGATGATACTGAGTGTGCTTGTGAAGAACTATGTTTCTTTATAGCGTCTTTTCCTGATGTGATGTTGATATCTTTATTACAACTCTTACAATAGGCATAGCTTTCGCCTTTACGACTATCTTGCAGCCAACCTGGAAATTCTTCTTCCCATTCTTTTCTATAATATTGTAGATATTTTTTTCTTCTTACACTCGCACTTGTGCTTGGCTCCTCGTCAGACGACATTTTAACTTAATTATCTGATTTTGTAGGGACTCTTTCGGTTAGGTACTCACGCTTCAAAGTTAAGAAAATTAATGAAAAAATAAAACCGAATTACTGTTTATATATACTAGACAGGTAAATTCCCGAGCCCCTTGTAACATCGAATTGTAGGACACAAGGGTGTCAAGGGTATTCCCCAAAATATATGAACTACATTCTGCACTAGGTCCATACTATTGAGGGCATCCCCGTAACATTAACAATGGAAAGAAACGAAATTCGTGCGGTGATAAAGTTTTACGTTTTAAAAGAGTAAACAGCAACCCAGATTAAAACCAAGCTAGACAGTGTTTTAGATAATTCTGCTCCTGCATTGAGTACAATTCACACCTGGGTAACTGATTTTAAACGTGGAGGACAGAGCTGCGAAGACGCCCACAGGTCTATCCGTCCAAATGAAATCACGAATCCGGACATGATCAAAAAAATTCACAAAATAATTGTATTGAATGATCGGCGCTTAAAGTTGCGAGAGATAGCAGAGATGGTGAGCATTTCATCTGAACGCGTTTTTAATATTTTGCACCAACATTTGGGACTGAAAAAGCTTTGCGCGCGATGGGTTTTTGCTCGTTTGCTCACTGTAGACCAAAAGCAACGTCGAGTGGACGATTCATTGGAGTGTTTGGCGCTGTTTAACCGAGATCCTAATGAGTTTTTGCGGCGTTATGTAACAGTCGATGAAACCTGGATACATCATTATACTCCCGAGACAAAAGAACAATCTAAGCAGTGGACTGAGAGCGGAAAACCTGCGCCGAAGAAAGCAAAAACGGTTTTGTCGGCCGGCAAAGTGATGGCAACTGTTTTTTGGGATGCTCGAGGGATTATTTTAGTGGATTATCTGCAAAAAGGAAAAACAATAACTGGAGAGTACTACGCAAGCTTGCTGCAAAAATTAAGTGAAGAAATCCAGAAGAAACGACCACATTTGGCCAAGAAAAAAATTTTGTTCCACCATGACAACGCACCTGCACACACGTCAATGGTTGCAGTCGCCAAACTCCATGAATTGCGGTTCGAATTGCTACCGCATCCAGCCTATTCCCCGGATCTGACCCCGTGCGACTTCCACTTATTCCCAAACCTGAAGAAATGGTTAGGTGGCCAGAGATTTTCATCAAATGAAGAAGTCGTTGTTGCCGTGGACGAGTATTTTGAGGGGTTGGAGAAAACATTTTATCAAACTGGTGTAACGGCATTGGAGAAGCGCTGGACTAAATGCATCAAGATAGAAGGAAACTACGTTGAGAAATAAATTTATTTTAAATAGATTTTTGAAGTTTTTCTTTGTCGTTTCGGAAACTTACCAATCAGCCCTCGTATATGAAGGAAGAACCACTTTATATGCCTCATCATATAATTTTTTTTTCGGCAATAATACTTTTTATTTATGTCTGCCTGATATATTCTGGGCAGCTATTATTTATAGCAAAATGACTGCCTAAACGTAACAGGCAGAGAGATTTATCTTCAGTGGTTGTGCAGCCTTCACCAGTGTGCTCTTAGCTGCATTTGTGGCAGCAAGGTTTGGATCTGCACTGGTTTTTCGTATGCCTATAACGGCAGCAATTGTAACATTGAACTGTGGGGTATTTGTAGAGTTCTGCAACTTTAAGGGCAACATAAAAACAAAAAAATGTAGTTGGAAGTGCCTGTCCGTCAAAATTCAGAATAACTGATTATGTAGGTTGCCACTCTGGGGAACCGTTATTACAAACTTTTCTGTTGATTCTGCGGGCTTTTACAATTTTGCCGCTTTCTGGTGGGACGTCTAAATGATCTAGGATTTCCTCTGGCGATCAATCTACAGGGATGTTCCTTTTTACCCCCAACCCCCATACGGGTAATGTTATATGTGTGGATTGTAGTATTATAGCCATTTTGGATGGGGGAACAGTAGAAGCATTCAAAATAAAAACATGAACTTATTTACTTAACAAATAAGCTTAAAAAAAAAACATTTAATAATTCGTATAAATGAAACTTGGCTAAAACCAGACCAACATTTCTATCTGAATGGTTTCTCTTATTATAGAGAAGACCGTCCGGATGGATATGGAGGTACAATGATTTTAGTCAATAATAAAACATCTAGTTCCATTCTTAATATTCCATATTATGATAACAGCGTTATAAATATAGTTGGGATTATTTTTATTTTTATTCCTCCCCAAACCTATCTATCCTGCCTTATCTTCTCCATGTATTTTCCTTGAATTCTCCCCCCCCCCCCACTTTTAATTTTAGGAGAATTAACGTCCTATTATAATGTGGGGCTCTGATTCCAATGACAATTTTGGCAAAGAGTTAGAACAATTAGAAGTGACATATTCGTCCTGAATAATGGGCTAGTAACAAGATTGACTCCTTCTGACCAATGGAGAAGCTGTGTAAATTTATCGATATGCTCAACCAACATGGCTAGTATACTTCAGTGGAACATAATATTGAATAGCACGTTTGGCAGTGATTACTACCCCATCACAATTGAATATCCAACCAGATGTCCTTCCCATTTTTCTCCTCCCCCATTACTAAAATATAGAATCTGGAGTGCTGATTGGGACAAATATAAAACATTATTAGAACAAAAAACCCCACTCCTTACCAAAAATAAACCCAGGAATCTTAAATGTATGCTGTACAGAATTATGTAAGGCCATATCATTTGTAGCAGATCACAGCATTCCTCTAAAAAAACACTTCCATTGGTAAACTACCCTCCCCGCCATGGTGGGGCAGAGAGTGCACTGATATTATTAAGGTTAGGAAAAATGCAGAGAAGGCGTATAGGAGAAATATGGTAGAGACTAATTTAATAACGTACTGTGGGAAGAGTGGATGCCATAATGTGATGCTAATTGGTCCGCCACAGTTCAAACATTGAAGACCCAATAACCCGATCATTTACCCTTTTTGAGCTTAGATCTGTCCTGGCGGGTGTCAGAGAATCTGCTCCGGGAGACGATGGATTCCCTTATTCCTTCCTGGAAAGAGCGGGAAAAATTTCCTTTCATATTATCTAAACATGGTTAATAACTTATTTTATCATAATTTTATACCTTCTGAATGGAAATTACAAGTAATTATCCCAATACTAAAACCAGGTAAATCACCTATCATAATAGACGACTATCGTCCAATCGCTCTTTCATCTACATTATGTAAAGTTGTTAAAAATTTAATTAAAAACCACAGACTTATAAGAGGAAGTATATATCTGTGTTAAAAACCGATTAAAATGGTTTGCGGAAAAAAATCTATATTCTTTTTATTAGCTTATCAACAACGGACAGTCCAAGTATTTTTCTCTCCGATTTGAAAATCGCTTTCTCCAACGAGGAATCCATCGTGGCTCTTTTTTGGATGTATCTGCTACATACGATAGCATCAATCTTTCGGTACTCAGGTACCGGTTACAACAGCTGAGTTTCCCGCAAAGCTTATCAACATCATGTGTAGTTAAATGGTGTAAAGAAAAGTAAAGATGCGCGTCCCAGGACAAGACATGGAAATACGCACGGTATATGTGGGACTTCCCCAGGGCTCTCCATTAAATCCTTCACTATACAATTTTTATGTAGCCAAACTACCCCTTTATCTTAACATTGATTGTCAGTTTCTTCAATACGCTATAAATATAATTGTACCACATATTGACTTAAAAGTCGGTGACCAATCCATCCCAATAAAAAACGAAGCAAAATTTCTAGGGTTCATAATTTATTCTCAACTTTCTGGGACTAGCCATATAAATTATATTTATAAAAAATCAGAGCGTAATTTTAATATAATTAAAGCGCTTTCTGGCGTCTCCTGGGGATCACACTCTTTTACTCAAAAATGTTTATATAAGTAATGCGATAATTAGGAGTTTATTTCATTTCGGCTTATTCCTACTTTCACTCTACAGTAAAAAGGCAATTCGATCATTGGATCTCCTACAATATACAGAACTTCGCACTGTTTTGGGATGCATGAGATCCACACCCATTAACGCTTTACAGGTGGACGCCGGTGAACCTCCGCTACATTAACGATCCCAATAGGCTAATTGACTCATATTTAATTTCATACATTGAAGGAGATATAGTTATAGGAAAAAACAAGATATCCAACAAGTTCCTCAGATTAGAACTCAAAAATAATACTAAAATTTCAATGTCCTGCCCAATCCTCTATCTTCACTGGAGAATGCATTGGTATATTGGAGGCCTGCCTATTTATAGAAAGCCACAATATATCAAACGCCATTATCTTCTCCGATTCAAAAAGTGCCATAGAATCAATAGCAAAAAGCTCTATTTTTGATAAATAGTTCGATAATCTTAGATATTAAACTTTCCCTTTTTAAAAGCTCCAACAAAGGACTTAATGTGACTCTTGTCTGGATACCAGGACATGCTGGCATACGGGGAAATGAAGTAGCAGATTTCCTAGCAAAACAAGCTACTTCACAACAGGTTGATCACAAACACTTTACCCACCATATTATGATGTGCCGAAAAAAGATTTATTTAAATTATGGCAAACACACTGGAAAAGGAGTAACGAAATCAAAGGTAGACACTATGGGTCAATCCAACCGATAATTCTCAACAAACTATGGTTCTGGAAGTATAAAAAAAGAAGAAAACGGTTTCAATATTATGTAGACTACGTCTAGGACATGTCTGTACTCCAATTTTTCTAAATAAATTAAGAATCAGAGATTCATATTTGTGTGAGTGTGGTTTGGATGATGGAATGGACAATGGATGGAATGGACAATATCTTCTTTTCGTGCCCTAACAATGCTACCTCCCCCTTGTATTTGCAACTACATAAATTAAATATTCCCTTGCCTACATATTTTACCTCTCTTTTATACTTTTTTCTCAAGCCAAAACTTATATTCCTGTTCTCTCTCATCATTAACATTATTATTTGATCTTATTATTATATTATCTGGTATATAAAGCCTCGTCATGACTACTCGTCAAAAAGTCAGTCCAGAGCAGTCTGGACGGGGCATAAAAGTAGTTTCACCTTACAAATTACCAACATTTTATTATTAGGTCATTAAATTGGCGTTTTGTGAAGGAGGAACATAAAAGGTTTTTTTAAACATATTATATTATATTATATTATATTATATTATATTATATTATATTATATTATATTATATTATATTATATTATATTATATTATATTATATTATATTATATTATATTATATTATATTATATTATATTATATTATATTATATTATATTATATTATATTATATTATATTATATTATATTATATTATATTATATTATATTATATTATATTATATTATATTATATTATATTATATTATATTATATTATATTATATTATATTATATATTTATTTAATCAAAGTATATACCATTGCTATCTAGGTATGCATTTTGCCATCTCATAGGTAGTTAATTTATTCCTTTACTAAAAAACCATTCGGACAAGAATCAATAAAATCTTTAAAGGCGCTTTAAACTGCCCCATCGGAGTTGAATTTTTTCCCTTGCAAGAAGTTATCCAAATTTCGAAAAAAAATGGTAATCTGTTGGAGCAAGGTCCGGGGAGTACGGATGATGTCTTAGACATTTCAATTGAAGCTCCTCTAATTTAGTAGCCGTCTCTTGTGCAGTATGTGGTCTAGCGTTGTCCTGAAGCAGCAGTGGCCTAGAGCGAACGACCAACTTTGATTGTTTAGCAGCTTTTCCATCATGATTTGCAGTTGCTAGCAATAGACATCTGCCGTAATCGTCTGGCCAGATTTAATAAAACCTGTAGTGAACGACACCGGCACTAGTCCACCAAACGCTCACAATTAACTTTTTTTGAGTCAATTTTCGCTTGGGGCAAGCTTTGGCTGGTTCGCCAGGGTTCAGCCATTGCGATGAGCGCTTCCGATTATTGTACAGGATCCACTTTTCATCACAGGTAATGATTCGATTTAAAATCCCGTAATTATTGTGCCGGTTGAGTAATGTAACGCAGCAGTTGACGCGCGTATGTCGACGATCTTAAATCTCGCCAGCCTGCAGCTAACTGGGACGTGGTTTGTGATGGATCCGCTTCCACAATAGCTTCTTAATTATCAACTTTGGTCTCCGGCCGTCCACGGGGCTTGTTCTGCAGGTCGAAATTTCCAGAACGAAAACGTTGGAGCCAAAAACGGACTGTGTTTTTATTTGCAACACCGCCGCCATACACATCATTAATTCTTCGAGCCGTTTCTGCAGCACTGGTGCCACGGTGGAACTCGTACTCGAAAATAATACGATATCTCAAGTTTTCCATTTTGTAAACAGAGTGACGAAAAGAAATAACCATAAGAATTGCGGTTTTCGAAACACAAATGCATGAGTAAATAGCGGTATAAATTTGAAATTGGAATTCATAACCAAAGAAGATATATTTGAGATCAAAGTGGCGAGTACGACAAAACGCCAGTTTCATATGTAAGGACTTAATAATTTATTTTTATTTTTATTAAAGTTGTTTATCAATGTGTTGTTCATCCTAATAATAACCTAACAGTAGAGATCGTTTAAAGGTATAATTTTTTATTGTTACTTACAGGCTATTATAAATCAAATAATTCGTTCAATGTAAAATTTTAAATAAAATCGAAAAAAAATCTTTTAATTCTCGACACTGGCAGAATGGTGCGTCTTTGAAACCGCGATTGCCATAAATAAAAGAAGAAGAAGAGAATTTGTTGTTTCATTTTAGAATGTGATTAAATGAAAAAAATATTAGAGTAAAAATGAATATGTCTCTCAGAAAATTAGTATTTCTTACTAAATCACTATGTAACCAAAGCAGTAAGCTTCATTCAAATAGTTTTATCAAACACAATGTTTCCTTACTTTCTGTCAACTCTTGCCGCTTCTATTCAACCGAGAACATAGGTTAGTTATTAGTTTTATTTTAATTAACATATTAGAAAGAAAATAAAATGTATCTTTAAGGTAGGTAGTTATATGTTTTTTAATTCAAACCAAAACATTTAAAATTTTGATTAATGTTCATTTGAAATGTACTGAATTTTGTAGGGTTATATCAATATCAGAGTGATTAAGTTGTCTACCAAGAGACCAAAAATAATTTCACTTCATTAACAAATTCCAGGTAACAAAAACAAAGACGACAAACCAATACAAAAGGTAGAAATTTTGGGCAGATTTTTCCCACAAGCTCCTCTAAGTACACCAGACATTAAAAAGGAACAGGAGAATTTCGAGCAAGAACAGAAAAAGAAGTCACAGGAAAATGAAAAGAGCTGGAGAAGAATGAAAATTGGGTAAAATACAAGCCCCTTTCTACTACAATATTTACACATTCAATGTCTTTGTCTGATATGTTGAAAAGGTCACTTGACTTGCTAATCATTTTTGTAAATATTTTTTTCATTAGTGGGGAAGATGATAATTATGTGAAAAATGTCATATACTGAATAAACAAAATAAAATGGTTTATAAATCATTTGATGTTACATGCAATTTTGTTTGCAGAGAAAGTTGAGAGACCAGTTAATTTTGCCTATGTCATTCTCCACAGTCTAATCATCTTTTTGTGAGGAAATGCCTCCCACATTAATACAATATATTTTGTGCCGCAGAAGTGAGCAATACATTGAATTTACAAAATGAGTCTTAAAACGAAGAGAAAAGTTTAAAGAAATAGGTATTCTGACTTCTCAATACATTTTAGAAAATGTATTGATTTTTTAAGAATTTATTCGAATTTAAACATTGGTTTACAATAACATAGTTAATAATGTATCTAATTATATTTATTTAACTAAGGAACACATTACCTACAATATTAAAAAAATACTGATTAAAAACCATTTAAAATAACTAAATTATTATCTAAACTATATATAAGTTATTCTCTAAATGAAAAATATTAAACTGCTATAAGTAAAAAACTGAATCTCTGAATCTAGGAGAGGCTGGCAGAATTGCCTCGCTGTATGTATGTAATGTATGTTATGTATTATATTATTAATGTATGTTATAAACAACCTATGTAATTTTAAAACGAAAAGAGACAATCACTGTAGGAAAACTAGAAATAATCACAAAATAGATATACCGGTAATCAGACTTAGTATAGTAACTAAGTAAATCTTTTAGAGGTCAATGTATAAGTCTGTACAATAAAATCCCAGAAAATGTAATCAATCTTCAAAAATCTTTCCATTCATAAATTTCAATAGTAGATACAGAATGTTTGTGTGCTAAAGCTTATTATAATGTCAATGATTTTATTAACAACAAGTGACGTGACAAATTGAACATAGTGAACTGTTAGTCTGGAAAAATTCAATAGTTTATAGGATTTTCTCTGCAATTTTTCTAATGTTTCGCACCTTTTAAACTGTTCCTGAACTTCTATAATTATTTCAAGACCAAAATTAGCCATATTGGTCCAGCCATTCTCAAGTTTTAATGAGACATTGGAAATGCAATCCATTTTTATACCAAAATTAGCCAATCCCAATGTCTAGCTAAAACTCTAGAACGGTTTAGTTTTATAGAGACATTGAAATTAACGCAATCCATTTTTGTATATTTGAGATAAGACACCTTGGGAATAAAACGGCCTGTGCAAGGCCTTATATATCTTGACTTTGGTTATATGGATATAACTTAATCCATATAACCAAAGACAACTTTCCAAAAAAAAATTTTTTTAAAGAACACTTTTCCGTCTTTTGATAAAACGCAGGCTGCAAATTTCTTACGCCGATTCTTCTCGCCGGGATAGTTCCCGAACCGGTGGTAGGTCAACAAGTAGGATAATTCTAAAAGAGTTAGTTTCTAACCTATTTTGGATTTTCTAATCTGTGTGCCAAATTTCATCAAATTTGGTTTAGTTGTTTGGAGATTGATTTATAATATTAGTATGGTTTGCAATGTCCTAATGAATGTAATATTTTAGGTTTGCAGTGTTTGGGGGAGCAATGACTGTATTCGGTGGGTGCATGGTGGTGGAAATGGGAGCACCTCGTAGGGGGGATGATGGTCAACCCATTGAGGATGAGTTCTCACATCTACCCATAGTGCTGCAATATGTTAGACGAACATGGAAGGAACTAACATTTTACGAAAAGGTTGTAATTTTTATTAAGTTTTGCTGTGTTAATTGTAAAGAGTAAAATTGTCCTGTTAAAAAAGCTGCAAATAAGAGTGAAAAATGTCTAGTATCCATCCTAGCTACTCTTTTATTATTATTGACTTTGTTAATAGAATCAGGCGTTCCATGCGGAAATGGGAATTTAGTGTTATGATACAGAGATGTAGAAGG
This sequence comes from Phengaris alcon alcon, assembly GCA_037179445.1. Classification (NCBI taxonomy): domain Eukaryota; kingdom Metazoa; phylum Arthropoda; class Insecta; order Lepidoptera; family Lycaenidae; genus Phengaris; species Phengaris alcon. The sequence goes on along the minus strand of JAYRCH010000162.1, from coordinate 122,896 downwards.
ATCATTATGTTCAGGAATAATAACATTTCATTCATTTAAAATATGTATAAGATTATTTTTATAATTTTCAGATGATCAAAGAGCCATCACGCGAGAAGTTGTTACCGGACCCTCTGCCTCCCCAGTACCAACCCACATACACACTCGTTCTGGAGTTCACGGATGTCCTGGTTCATCCCGATTGGTCATATCAAACTGGATGGAGGTAAACTATATTGAAAATGTATTTAATTTTTTAACAGCTTTTGCCCGCGGCTTCGCCTGCGTGGAATAGTGTTCTTGGAGAAGAAAACGTCTTCAGCAAATAACTCTAATCACTGCAATATAGGTACTTCAGTATACAATATTGAAAATGATTTTTAGGGTTTCGTACCCGACGTGCGAGAGCCTAGACCGTTTGATATATATTTTTCGTGCTTTAATATAAGTTTTACGATATATTTTAAATATTAGGTAAATATGGTAATTAATTATTAGGCAAAATATTACATTACCTATGAAATTGCCGTTTTGTATGAAAAAATTTAAACGAATTTTTTTCATGTATTTTTTATTTGTATTAATCGAAGTAATCAACCATGCAATCAATGCATCTTTGCCAACGCAGTGGCAGTTTATTGATGCCCTTCTTAAAGAAATCAGCTAAACGGGAGGCAATAAATTCTTCAAAGGCATTTTGTACTGCCTCTCGGTTATTGAATTTTTTTCCCGCCAAGAAGTTATCCAAATTCTGGAAAAAGTAGTAGTCTGTAGGCGCAAGGTCTGGTGAGTAGGGCGGATGACGGAGAGCTTCCAACCCCAGTTCTTGCAACTTGGAGACCGTCTGCTGTGCAGTATGAGGTCGCGCGTTTCGTGCAGGAGCAGCGGAGACGAGCGATTGACCAATGCTGGTTGGAGATGTGCCAGCTTCTCCATCATTCTGTTCAGTTCTTCACAGTACACATCTGCAGTAATGCTCACCCCGTTTGGTAAGAAGCTGTGATGAATCACACCGGCGCTAGACCACCAAACAGTGACCATCACTTTTCTAGGGGTAAATTTTCGTTTAGGGCATTGTTTAGGTGCTGAACCAGAATCCAACCAACTTGCTGAGCGCTTGCGGTTATCAAACAGAATCCATTTTTCATCGCAGGTAACAATGCGGTTCAAAATTCCTTCATTTGTGTGTCTGTTGAGCAGTGCAAGGCACGTCTCGACGCGTACTTCGCGCTGGCGATCATCGAGTTCGTGGGAGCACCCATTTGTCAAGCTTTTTACCTTGCCAATTTGACGCAAATGGAACAATATTGTTTTGACGCTAACGTCGAAAGTTGCTGCTAATTCAGCCGTGGATTGTGTATCACCAGCTTCCACAATGGCCTTTAATTCGTCATTGTCGACCAAAGTCTTCGGACGACCGCGAGGTTCATTTTTCAGGTCGAAATTTCTAGAACGGAAGCGAGCAAACCAATAACAGGTGGTGCGTTGGTTTGTAGTGTTAGCTCCGTAAACGTCGTTGATGTTGCGTGCCGCTTGTGCCGCGTTGCTGCCACGACGGTACTCATATTCCATAATTACTCGAATTTTTAACGTATCCATGATGACGAAAAAGATTGAAATGCGATGAAAATGTAACACTAATCAATAAACAAATTACTACTTTTGGAAAAAGAAATCCATGTTTTTAAAATAAAATTAATTTGAAATTAGAATTCTTAGCCAATCAAAAATTATTTTGATTTGAAATGGCCAGTACTGCAGAACGGCAATTTCATAGGTAAAGACCTATTATGAGAGGTTAATAATTTAAACTGTATGGCTTAAAGGGCTACTATAATGTGTATAAAATGCTTAAAGTCAGTAACGTATTTAATTTGATAAGGATTATACTGTATCCGTCTAAATAGCTTCTCTAGAGAGCTTCGATAAACGCGTGTGATCACTGCTAAAATATCATAATGTCGAAAAGGGCGAAGCGCGGCCTTCGACGCGCTATGACCCTGCATTTTAAATCTGTAATATCTTCGAAAATATTCATTGAAATTACATGCTGTAAAGGGCCATATTGATATATATTAAATGCACAATATATTTAAGTTACCTAATTGGATACGGATCAATGCTGTATTGCTTAAAATTACTTCGTAAATAAGCCATTATTTATCGTAAAAAGTAAAGGATACAAAATGGTTATTGTGGGTTATCCCTAAGTGATAGACATACCATCGCGGACTTTTTTGTAGATCTTTTTAAGATACACAATACTGTAGTACATTATTTTGATCTATCTCGTAGGGTTCAGCCAGCGTTTGCAATGTAAGCGCAAAAAATGCGTGCGCAAATTATCAGTGTTTCTCTACTATATTATGTCTGTTATATACATATAAACCTTCTTTTTGAATCACTCTATCTATTTAAAAAAATCCGCATCAAAATCCGTTGCGTAGTTTTAAAGATCTACATAGGGACCGACAAAAAAGCGACTATGTTTTATACTATGTAATGATGTAACTGAAGAGACTGAACATTTTACATACATTATTGTACTCTTGTTATGTAGTTTTAGTCATAACATTGTTATATATGCCTTTTTTATGTTTTTAAAAGAACAATTTTCCATCTTTTTGATAAAAGATGGCCCCGCGTGAGTTTCTTACGCCGGTTCCTCTCGCCGGGCGCCGGGCCAGCTAGTAGCTCCCGGACCGGTGGGGGGCATCATGTAGACCGACGTTCAGAAAGTGTATAAAAATACCTATTTTGAATAAAAAAATTTACTTTATTGAATAGATTATAATTGACTATTACGTTAATTTTTAACTCCCTTTTTTTAATTCTATAAAGTCCAGTTTTGGATATTTTGTTTAAATGTCATATTAATATGGGGCAAGTGAGTGTGTTGGGACCACCAAATCTAAAATAGTGTATCTCTACTATGTGTAAGTGTATCTATCTTTAGTCTGCTTAAAAAATATTGTTACATGCTTAATTTTAATTGAGGTATTTGTTTCATTTCAGGTTTAAGAAGAGACCCGGTGTTGATCAGTTCTTACAAACAGTTGCAGGCTCGGATTACGAAGTGGTGATATTCACATCTGAAAATGTTTTCATGATATGGCCAGTGTTGGACAAATTGGACCCAGAAAATAAATTAATTTCCTACCGTCTGTTCAGAGATTCCACACACTTCATTGACGGAGTCCATGTTAAGAATTTGGAGGGACTAAATAGGGATCTGTCAAAGGTAATACCTTATTTTTAGGGTTCTTTACGGTGTATCCAAAGGGTGAAAATGGGACCTTATTACTAAGACTCCGCTGTTCATTAATCTGTTTGTCACCAGGCTGGATCTCCTTAACCATTATAGCTGGACAGTTGAAATTTTAACAGATGATGTATTTCTGTTGCGGCTATAATAAGCAATACTAAAAACAGAATAAATAATAATTTCTCTCATTTAATAGGCATGATGACTCAATTTTTTTTATTGCATAAATTAATAGTAGTCTTAAATATGAGTAACTTCTCAGAAGAAACAATATATCAAAAGTCAATATTTTCAAAGGTACAGTGATTTGTATACAAAATTTCGCAAGTAACATGAAAACGCTCCATGCTAAAGTCGTACCTAGATGTGACGTCACGCCTAGGTTAAAGTGTATGAAGTAAACGGCCGCAGGAACATATTCGTGAAGTTCATACTTACCATAATGAATGTTTTTTTTATATGATGTAAGTAAACTAATGATGTAGGTTTTGTTTACTACTTTAGCAAAAAAAATGTAAACTTTTTTGTACTTTTTAAATGTATCTAATTACTAAACTACACATAAAATATTATATTTTTTTACATTTACCAAGTAGTATGCCTCAATATTTCTGAGTATATTAAAGAAACTAAATATTTTAGATATAGTCATTATCCCTATCGGTATTTTAAATCACATACCTTAGCTGATGCTGTTCAATATCTCAAAATGAGGCCATCTTAAAATATTGAAGTGATGGTTAGAAACTAAACTATGGGAAGCCCTAAAGTTTTAAAGTAACATACCTTAATTATATCTGTTACTATGGGCCTGTCGGCTGTCACACAATCTTCTAATTAGTGTCGGATAGCTTATTCTGAAGTTTTGTCGCCGCGTACTTTATATCGAGCGACAGAAACAAAACATCCTTAATTTTCTATAAAAGAAAATGTTTGGTTTCTAGGTAATAGTAGTAGATTGGAATAAGCAAGCCACAAAGTTCCACCCTGAGAATGCATTAATATTAAAGAAGTGGAAGGGAGCGGACGACGATACATCACTTCTGGATCTAGCAAATTTATTACAGGGTAAGCATATCGAAAATACTAGCTCTTGCCCGCGGCTCCATCCGCGTAAATACAGTATAAAGTAAAAAGTATAAAGTATAAAGTAAAATACCAATTTTAAATTAAAATTTTTGACTTTGACATAATACATTGTATCCATGCTAAATATCTGGGCCGGGTCGCTTGTTTAATATAAAAAACTTTATGTTAAATAAATAATAATAATCTTTTTTTTATCTTCTCATTACAGCAATCGCAATGTCCAACGTGACAGATGTAAGGGAGGTGTTAACATACTACGGACAGTTCGAGGACCCCATCGCAGCATTCCGTGAGAACCAACGGAAACTCATGGAACAGATGGAACATCAGGCCTCTACTCCTGAGCCTCCTGCGCGGTCCTGGCTGCATACGTTCACAAGACGCTAATATGTTAGTAGCAGAAGGCTATTTTGAGGAAGATATATGTTTAACCCGAAATATATCCCATAGAGGCAATTTTTAAGAAGAATTAATACTTATATCCCTAAGTTGTTTTGTTATCATTGTTGCTCGTAAGTGCGAATGTTGTATGTGAGGCCCCTATGATGTTAAGTTATTGTAAGGTGATGATTATCACCTATTTGATATGTTGTTTGTTTTCCGGCACATTAACACTATAGAAAACACCATTTCAACTAAATATGGTTTATATCTGAATGAAGATCATTAGCTTATTCTAAGTCTAATAAATATTAAATAGTACATAATATTGCAAGTGTCTATTGTGCCTAGTAGCTACAACAAATTGCATTTAAATTTTTTACACAATATTTCTAGCATAAAAACATTTCAAAACAATATAGTGAATGTAAGTATCTTTTTCCAAGTAGAATATTAAATGTTCCTTGAACCGTAATCTTCTGCTTTTTACACTCATTCCCACAGACTAAAAAAGTGGTAAAAGAGCTTTGTCAAACAAAAACTGAGTGTGTGGCTATGCACTACATACTTAAAAGCCGCACACAGCGACTTTGGAAGGCGAGGTTTTGTTACATGTGAGGCGTAGTTAGGCTATCGGCTTCATTGTGTGGTTCGCTTCACTCTTATCGAACTCTATCTTCTCTCTTATATTTAGTCTTGAGCTTATTCCTAGTTTGAGAACACTTAAATCATACTTTTAGTTAATGGTACAGAATCGATTGAACTTTATACATATTATGTATTCATAAACGCCTCTAAATGTGATTTAAAAAAAAAAAAATTGTTATGTACTACTTCCGGTACAAAAAAAATATTTGTATGTAGGTACTCCTTTTTGTATTAATTTCACCGGCATGGTTATATGAAGTTCTTATGTGACATGGTCGTATATGAGTGAATGTAATGTATTGTCTCAGTCATTAGATAGATATTATAGACTGTTAAAGAAAGTTGTATTTAATTTTATCCCCTATTTAATCATATATTCTCGAGCTTTTGTATCTTTATTAATTAACTCGCTGTTGCCCGCAGCTCCGCCCGGGTAAATACAGTATCTCATGGGAATACATATATATGTATATATTGTATATATATACATCCATCCATACTCACAAACTTTCACATCTATAATATTAGTTAAGTTATATTAAAACTTAACTATATGAACAAAAATATCACAATTATTGCTTACAATAAATTAATTTTTATGTTTCAATGTTTAATTTTCATCGTCAGAGTAAAATAAATTTAGTGCAAGCGAAGACTGATCCACAGCCTGTTCCGCACTTTTAGTCCAGACCTCCTGCAGCCCACAATCTATTTCTTCATTCTCAAAAATATCTGTTATCTCTTTTTCACTAAATTTCGTGTCTTTCCTCGACCAGCCACCTTCGATTTTATACTCTGGGGGCATTTTCTTTAATTTGCATAATACATTCGCAATATTCTGTATAGACGAGACTTCAAATTCTTTTCTCTCAGTTCTGTAACTCTGAGACCACTCGTCCAGACATTGAGCCGCATCATTCTCTAAAAACGTGTCCAAGTGCTCGGGAAATATTGTGTGACATGATACATCTCCGAGTGAGTTTAGAAGTAGGATATTATATTTCTCTCCTTGTTCTAAGGGTAGGGCGCCAGTTATGGCCGTACGTAACCTGAGATCGATTGGATTGTGTAGATCACAGCAAAGCATCTTCTCTCTCGCTTCGTTGAAGGTGTCGAGTATACTAGGTGGGCGGTATGGTATAGTCATTCCACCAGACTCTGTATCATTCAAAACTCTATCGTTATAATTAGGTATGAGACACATATCCTCACACCATTGGCTACTGAGACAGATCAAGTCTTTCGTATATTCAAAGTTGCAGTATGACAAATAAGTAGGCACAACCTCCATGCCATGCGTCCATCGCTGTACAACTTTCATTTTACCATTTTGTTGATATCTCAAATCCATCATGAAAAGATGGTGATCAGTTGCAAAATACAAATTGTGTGAGCCTTCTAAATGTCTTGCTACGCTTATCTCATTACATGTTATCTCATCCATAACATATTTTAAGTCTTTATAAACACTGACACACTTGTTAGCTCTTTTGTCGTATATTGCAATAGACTTTTTAGTCACATGAGTGTAAATTTCTCGTCCAGCTCCCATCACAGAGTTCCAATTATTGAAAAGGGAAGTCAGTTTAGTGTTTAACTGTACACTTCTCGCCTTCATTCTATCCATATTAATAATAGATAGTTTGTAATCTAATGTGGTTACATACAGTATATTTTTGTGATGGTCATCCAAATTTATACTTGTATAAGGTAATTCGGATTGTATAACACTAATTTTCTCAAGCCGAAATTCTTCATCAATTGCAACAATCTTGAGAATATATACTTTGTTTCTTGTTCTCAGCACAACAATGTTGTTGGATGAAATTGTCTCTAATATATTTTCATCCTCATCACACTGAAATGTAACTGTTGCTTCAGTTTTTATAATGACTTCATCCTTGAAGAATTGGTACAAGTCTGAAATGAAGAAAGAATACTTAAAATGAAAACCTCGATGAAAACTGTTAGGAAGGAATTATAAATATTTTCAATTCAAATACAATGATTTATTTATAAAGTGCGAAGTGTAATTTTTTAATTACAGGCTTGCAGACACATGATCATAGTGTTAAGTCCATTAAAATTATTGCCAAAATGACAAAGATAGCCAAAAAAGTGAGACCAATGGAATAATATAGTTTTTTTTACATAAAAACGAGGTAATGTTACTAATAAAAATATTTATACAATGGATAAGCAATACAATGTTTTGTCCTTGTCTGTCAAGCGACTTTTCCCACGTATCAGATAAGGACAAAACATTATATTGCTTATCCACTGTTTAAATATTTTTATTAGTAAGGCGGTTAATGTACTAATGTAACATGAACTACATCAATATTTTTAATATCAAATTTTACACATAAATTAGAAATACCAGCAACTTATATTGTCTGACATTTTTATATTGTCACTTAATTACCGTTTTGTTTTCCTGATAAAATAAATCAATAAAATAAACTTACAAACACAATTGAATTCACTATACAGTAGATAGTCTGTCCAATCTATGCACAAAAGTTGCAGGTTGCCATTGCCCGCATAGTACCAGTTGTATGTGCTATCGAAGTATGGGTCTGGTCGGCTCTCAAAATGTGCCGCCATATCTACCAAGAGCTTGGGGCATCTCACTACTTCTCCATTTAAGTCTTCAAAATTTTCAATCACATTAAATTTACCTTGAAAAATGTGTAATATTTTAAAGATACTCATATCAATATAAATTTTTTTCTAAATCAAATGCAACAACAAATAATAATAGCATTAAAATTTTTTCTATTACCTACATTAAATTGACCTGAAAACACTATGTAAATGTTTTAATTAATGTACTATCAGTAATCTTATTTTGCAGGTTGTCTTTTGTCATAATTTGTTTGTATTAATTTAAATTTATAATAAGATACCAAACTGACATGTGACTGCATGTCGTCAATAAAATACAAATAAATTATGATAATACTCCACCTGCTTATAGATTAGATTCCCCGATACCTTTTACTTTAATACCAATTTAAAACTTTGTTGCTAAAATCAACTACAACACAATGGCATAAGGCATAATGTTCAGTAATTAAATAAGATTTTACTCAAACGGAATTTAAGTACCTACTTACTAGCTGCATTTTTTAATGTCCTATACATGGTTTTCCAGTCTAGCTTCTCTTTCATATATTTCGTGACAGGATCACATTTATCTATGTGCCGCAAACTCGTAACAAACTTTGGAGGGTAACTCTTATATGGAAATCTTTCAAAATAATCAAAATTAAGCTGACCATTCCAGTCTTCACCAAAAGCATTAATGGGGTACCCAGGAACGACATGGTGAAAATTTAGTAAATACCCTTTATTTGTACGACGCTGCCGTAAATTTTGAAAGTAAAATTGATAGGCTTGCGCATTCCTCTGTTGCAAGTCGTCCAATATTTTGTGTACTGGTGCAGTGTTGTCTATCGAGTCGGCTTTGAGTTCCGTAACGTCGTGGGCCTTTCTTTTCTATAATTATAGAAAATTATATTAATTGAAATAAAAACAATATCTCAAACCTGCTCCAGTTTGGTAATTATAAAACTTTGTTACCTTGCCCGCTTTTTTTGAAGCCATTTCTTTCATGTTATGTAGTATGTTCTTTTTCACAGTTCGATTGATATTATATTATCTGATCTTCTAGCATGCATTTACAATATGCAAATATTGCAAATATACATTACAAAATAAATAAAACCAAATAAAAATTCGAGGTTTATGAAACGTCAAATGCACGTGTGCGATACTTCGAACATATGATTTTGACAGGACATAGGATGCGTTCCACTAAGCGCTCACAACGATCAAAATGCTCCTTTAATCGTTCCACATAACGACCGCGGTCGTTGTCGTCGCGACGAAAACGTCACTTAAATATGACGTCATGACTTACGCTCACGCGAAGCTCACGACGACCCATCTAAAAAGGTGGGTCGAAGTGATCGTTGAGAAAATTAGCGGCGTTTTCAAAACTCAAAGCATCAAAAATGGCGACCGTTAAGCTTACGTTATTTCATGCGGAAAGAGATATTTTAGTAGAAGTGAATGTTTCTGCAGCGGATGCTCAACGTGCCTCCACAGGTAAATATAATTATGTAAAACAAGCTTAGGAAAATTTATTGTAGTTTATAATTAATATACATGTAAGTATACATTTTTCCTTGATTTCCAATAATATAACCTAACTTTAGAAATGAAAATTAACTTAGCCTTCTTTAAATTAGTTTTTATTTGAAAAAAATATTACATAGGTACGTTTAAAATTTCACTGATGAAAATTTTATTTTTATTATAGACACAGCATTTGCGACACAACTTTTGAACAGAGCTTTAAATGAGCAACCCGGAACATCAAGGTCTGCTGATCGTGCTGATGAAAATTTTCAATTTTCTGATGATGTCACGTATCATATTATTGATGAAGAATTCCTTGTTAAACTAATATTAAATATAAAAAATTAAATTAAGTATAATTTTTTTCAATATATATCGATTTAAACAATAATTAATTAAGTTTATTTTCAAGGCTTACAGATTATAACCTAACCTCTTAAATTTTTTGCATTCTTTTTATTAACCTCCTTAATTATTATTTACCTCCACGCTCAAAACGCTCTATAATCCATTCCACTTGAGTTTACGACAGTAACGCTCACAAGCAAGTGGAACGGGCAAAACTGAGGTCGTGAGCGTGATCGTTGTGAACGCTTAGTGGAACGCACCCATAGTGTTATCCAGCGAATATTCTTTGCCAGCAATGTATTTCGTAACTGCAAATCGTAGATTTAATTATTATTATGAATACTAGATGGCGTTGAATAGTAAACAGATGGCTTTTTAAAAATACAACAACTAATAAATCGTTGTTCTTTTCACTACTAGATGTAGATGTTTTACATAATATATTATATTGTTACGGGATCATGGTCCGCTATACGGAGTGAAACGCCAGTTTCCTCGCTACGAATTTCCACACCAACACAGGTTTGATCTTCCAACATGCCGAAATGTCCAAATCACAAGCAGTCGTAATGGTAATTCGTAGCCGAAGTCGCAGAAAGTAATCGCACTATTCACTTTAGGTATCGCTCGAAATTAACTCGAAGAACACTGTAGTTAACTGAACTGACGGCGGTGTGCGGTTGCCCCTTTATATTCCGACAACAAAGTTAATACAAAGTTCTCGGTGTAGAACTTTTTAGATCTTTCTACATAGAACAATCTAGAACTTTCGAGTCGGGGTGAAAATGGGACAGTGCACGTTCGAGAACGTTCTAGTACTTTTCATACTAGAAGCTTCTAGAACACGCTACACATTTGAGCGCCGCGGCCGTAACATATAGTCCAGGAGTCAGGTACAAATTCGGTCAATTATTTCTTCTCGAGCGAAACTTCGTGAAATGCATTAGGGGTTTATACTATGAATACTCGCGACCGTTAGCTACGACTCCGTGGTTGGGGCAGGCAGCTGTGGCAGCCTCCCACGCATGGAGAAAAAAAAAGTTTTTTTTTAGTAATTTCCTCCCATTAGAAAATTTGTCAGATTTTAGTTAACCTAATATTTTGAAGGAAAAATAAAGTCATAACATGGTGGATTATACGACAGCTGCCTGCTTGAACATGAAAAAAAAAAATCTCGATGATTTCCTCTCAACTAAAAATTTACCTGGTGATCGTTTATATGCTACTATGAATGAAAATTAATGTCAGCTTGCTGTATCCCAGTGGAAAGCTTGTCAGCTGGTACCTTGAAAGCTGTAACGCAGCAGCATCTATCACCTACTGAATTTTACCAGCTGACGACTTTTTCCTTGACTTACAGCTAGCTGATTGTTTTCATTATTTACTAGAGCATGTTAACAATCCTCTTATATATTTTTATCCGGGAGGAAATCACGTTTCTTAAGTTATACTCTTTCTTTTTACAGATTGAAGTTATACATAAGCCCTTTCTATATTGCAGTGGATTGTGGATTAAAATTACCTTCTCCAGATGCTATGCTATAGCAGAGCATAGAATGCTAAAGATACACTTGGAGGGGGTAAGTTTTACACATGACTGCGTACAAAGGCCTTTTGTTTTGTATAGCACATGTAGAAGATTTTTGGTAGAATAAAAATAGGTGGGGAATATAATGCGACTCGAAGAGAAAGTGAAACTTGTTTAGTCGAACAGAGTGTTAGTCATGGAGGTAAAACAAAGAGGAGAGATAATGGGACTGTGCACTGTGATTTTTAGCTACCTATTTTTTTATCAATATGTTTGACGAGTCTTATGGTGCACTTGGCATCTATGTCATATATCCTCATAGTTTTATTCAATTTAATAAAGACATAATAATGTATTCAAGTGCGACTCTTCACAAATAAAATATAAAATTTAATTAACAAACGGGTATCCCACGAGAGGCGATGCCAAAATAATATTAATTTGTTCCCCGAACAAGTTCTTCGGGAACACCCGGCTTCTGAGGTCACGATTTCGGCCACAATCCACCAATAGGTGCATCAAGTCTTCCGTGACACCACAGTGAACACACTGAGGGGACTCCTTTTTCCCAATCATATGATTAAACTTGTTGAGTGGAACATGCCCGGATCGCAACCTCATAGCTGCAACAAAACTATTTCTAGAAATAATAACGCCTTCAACCCATGGGCTCAGACCTGGCTCATTGCTTAAATTCCTGTACCAGATACCTTTGGAGGTTGAGCAATCAGTTAAATTTTTGCGCCCCCTATCGATACAAATTCGTTTAAGCTCTGAGTAGTATGGTTGTATATGATCGGACATATCCCGACCATCACAGATTGCTTCCTTGGCCAGCTGATCGCCAATCTGGTTGCCTCTCACGCCGATATGGGAGAGTATCCATTGCAGTCTAACGCAAGATGTCTTATCAAAATCATTTAGAATTTAAAGAACTTCATATGCAATGGGTACACTTGTTGCCCCCGAGATGCAACGAGTAAGGTGCTGGAGCGCGGACATTGAGTCTGTTAAAATAACAATTTTATCTAAACTGTTAGCCTGTGCATATCGAAGTACTTTCAGTATTTCAAAAAGGTCAGCTCGCATGATAAAAATGTTTCCCCCAAGTATTAATTTGGAAGAAACATTTCTTTGCACATCAACGAAGGCGGCACCAACGCCCCCATCACTTATGGACCCATCGGTGTAAAACCTGTGGTAGCCGGGATATGTGATATCCAAATCCTTTACAGTGAGACATCTTAATACTGAAATATCAAAATTATGCTTGGAATTTATATTATATTATTAAAATGTGAAACCAGCAATCATTTTTTGGAAACTTTATTGATATAAATAAATAAAATGGACTTTAAATTTGAAAATTTTGAAAAAATAATAAATAAAACGTCCAACAACAATCAAGACAATATTATACGCGCATCAATATCGGGGTAAGTTAGAGCAACAAATACAGTCAATACCAAAAAGAAGTAAACAGTTACTAAAATATCTCGTTTTAGTGTAAGGCGTTGGTCTACAATGATTGTTCCGGTGCTATCGCTTTTAGAATTACTTTTAGTTGAATTTTCATTAATTTTCTTTTCAGAATGCAAGACTCCTGTGTTGGTTAAAGTATTAACGGTTTTATTCAGGGATGTTGATGAAGTAGACACAGTACAGTCATTAGTTACGGGTAAAAGTTGTGATGTCACATCAGTACAACGATTTATGACTTTTTCTTCTATACAGACAGATACTTTATTATTCATGAAAGTGTTTCCGAAATGTTCACTTTTATTTTTATTATTTTCATCAGGTTGTGCGAAATCACTGTTATTAGCAACAAATTTATCATTTGCAAAGTAAGAATGGACACCAGAATTGGATTCAAACTTTCTTAGCGTACTCAATTCAGAGATGGATAATGTTTTTATGCACCCTTCCGTAGCCAAATTCAAGTTTCCTTGCGGTCTAACGTTAGCGTGATATGTTGATATAGTTTTAATTTCGTTTATCAATTCGACTAAAATATCCATAGATGTATTTTTATCACAGGTTTGGGAAGTAAGAATACTATCAGTATTGGTAACACTATTTTCAAGCGAATGTTTTATTTGTAATGTAAACTCATCATAAATATTGTTCAAAGCCAAAATTGTTTCACTCGGTCTCGTGCTTTCCAATATCGATTCATTGTTATCTCCATTCTTTTCATTACCTACATTTGATACCTCATCCAAGTCATGCCAAATATCTATGTTACTTTCTGTTGGTGAAGTTTTGCGAGTTGATTCATCAGTAGAATTTTGGATACTATCTTTCAATGTATCATCAGGTTTGTAATATTGCTTGGAATGCATTACTGGAAAATGATGCAACGAAAGAGTTTCCGAGGTCCGATCGATGCTGCTTTTCGTAAAATATTGAATAGAGAGTTTAGGCATGATATTTAATGGATTCATGTTTTGTGTTAGCATAGATTTCACTATCAGTGTACCAGTATCTCCCGATTGTAAAACAAAAGTTTGTTGATAAGACCGCTTAGGAGACAAATTATTCTTAAATCTTCTTTCATCACGAATAGTTCTACCATTTACCGGGCTTGTTAGAAGTTTTTCCAATCTAGTAAGAGAACAAGAAGTGCGGCCCAGTGATTTTAAAAAGTTATGTTTTTTGTAAAGAATTCTAGAATTAACAAAAATATTTCTGGCTTGTTGTTGGCTTAAAGTATTGGCTACTGCTGTACTAATGTTCCCATCTTCAAAAACATCGATTTTATAATTCGATCCAGATATAATTTCGTCAGATTTGGATTGATTCAAATACGCTACGGTATTATTGAAAAGTGGTTTGAGAAGACTTAAAACTTCGTTAGCTTTGTTGTTGGCTATTGCAGGTGTTACATGAACCAGTGTTTTAGTTACTTCATCATTATTATTGCCTGCTGCTGTAGCTTTGGTCTTAGTTATTGGGATAGCTAAAACAAGGAAAGAAGAAAGTCTGCAATATAGGGACATCTAATATGAAGTTATTTAGCATGTTATTTAGCTATTCAATATTTTGTTTTGACGACATTATAAAGTAAGTAATCAAAATAATTAATCCCACACACACACTTTACCTAGATCATCTTGTTCTGCAAATGCCGGAATAGTAGGTTTTTGTAACTTTTTTAAATCTTTACGCTTTCCTGAGTGTAGTCGCAAATCGTCTTTTGTACGATTTTGAAGTGCCACAATACTTTTTTTCCTGAAATTATATGTTTGGAATATACTTAGTCTGGCCATAAATACTGTTACAATTAAAAATAAACAAAATATTACATTTGAATTTGGAATCTGTCATTTTTAAATGATTGTTCATTGTGTTTTCTCATTTTGGCGCCAATATATTTTACGATATTAAAATGGAGTGGGGTGATAAAGAGAACCGGTATTGCTGTGATTGCATTACACAAAGTAGGTATGAAGCCAAATGCTATTTTTAAAACTCTCCATACGCTTGGTACTAGTAAAATGTTTGTGTACCGGGCTATTAATAGGTACAATGAGACCTCCTCTGTTTGTGACAGAAAAAGGACTGGCCGTCCACGTAGTAAGCGTACGAAAAAGGTGGTTAAAGAAGTAAGGGAAAGAATTCGAAGAAATCCTGTCCGAAAGCAAAAGATTTTATCTCGGGAGATGAAGATAGCACCTAGAAACATGTCGCGTATTTTAAAAGATGACTTAGGACTTGCAGCCTATAAGAGACGTACTGGTCATTTCTTAACTGATAATTTTAAAAAGAATCGGGTGGTAAAATCGAAACAACTACTGAAGCGGTACGCAAAGGGACCTCCCTTTGCGTACCGACACACACACACAGAAAATTTTTGATAACGGATGAGATTTTTTTTACAATTGAGCAACATTTTAACAAACAAATGACCGTATTTATGCTCAAAGGTCTAAGGAAGCTTCCCAATTAGTCGCCAGAGTGCAACGTGGGCACTATCCGACTTCAGTGATGGTTTGGTGGGCTATTAGCTATGAAGGAGTTACTGAGCCATACTTTTGTGATAAAGGTATCAAAACATCAGCACAAGTGTATCAAGATACCATTCTTGAGAAGGTAGTGAAGCCCCTTAACAACACCATGTTCAATAACCAAGAATGATCCTTCCAGCAAGACTCGGTGACGGGGCATAAAGCTCGGTCTAAGCAGTCTTGCTTGGAAACGAACGTTTCGGACTTCATCAGAGCTGAAGACTGGCCGTTGTCTAGTCCCGATCTTAATCCGCTGGATTATGATTTATGGTCAGTTTTAGAGAGTACGGCTTGCTCTAAACGCCATGATTATTTGGAGTCCCTAAAACAATCCTTACGATTGGCAGTGAAGAATTTTCCCATGGAAAGAGTGCGTGCTTCTATAGATAACTGACCTCAACGTTTAAAGGACAGGCAAGGAGATGTATTACAGCTAATGAAGAAATCTTCGAATAAGCTTTTTATATTTTAAATTGTTTTATATTTAGATATTAAACTAACACACTGTAAAAATAATAAATGTTATTTGCAATAGACATTTTTTTTTCTTTGTTTCAGTATTTATGGCAAGAATAGGTATATATATATACATATTTATTTTGATATTACTATTTCATCATTCCAATAAGTCTTAAACTACATTGAAATAGAAAAATAAAATGAATGCATTTAATCTGACTTACCAAAAAAACGTGTTTTTAACATTATAACTTCTTGTTTGCGGTAAATTTTCAGATAGACGTTTTCTTTCGGGGCATTTGCTGAGTGGTCGTCTAGTTTCAGTATTTTCTGGAGCATAATATTTAAGATAAAATGTATATAATTTATGTACAAACTATAATATTAAAGTATATATATTACAATACATTAGATTATTAAAGCTCTATAATTATATCAAAGTCCTATCCTTGTAAAAGATAATTTAAATAAAATTCACCTTTACACACCTTGAGTTCTTGGGCTTGCTTGTGGAAGTCTGTTGTTTATGAAATCTGAAGTTTTATTTTGTGTACCATTTTGTGATATTATATTTTTAATTCTTTGTGGTATTAACGATGTATTCCTTTGCGGTCTAGTGGCTAATATGGTTCCAGCAGCTGCAATCGTATTAGGAATTCTGCAGTCTCCATTTTTTAAAGCAAAATGCGTCTTTCTGGGCTGTGCAAGAGCATCCAGCCTTGTTCGTCCTAGGCTTATCTTCCCGCTTGCTTCTTTTATTTCGGTACTTTTTACCCTCTTTGGGTTATCCTCTTTTTTCCTTACTTCTGGTGATTTTGATTGCAGTTTTTCAGTTTGAGTCTTTATTGTAGAGCGCATTTTCCCTTTCGATTTAAAAAATGTTATGTTAGTATTTTCTTTTATCACCTTTCCTGGTTTTGCGTTTTTGGGAGAAACTGGAAGAATAATTTTTCTTTTGGCTTCCCTTATTGTTTCACTTGTATTTCTTTTGGCTTCGCTAATTGTTTCACATTTATTTCTCTGGGTTTCTCTAATTGTTTCATATGTATTGTTATTGGCTTCTCTAACTGTTTCACATGTATTTCTTGAACTCTTAGTTGCAGTTTTATGATTCAGTTTTTGTACATTATCAAATTTATATAAAAGTTGTGAAATTGCTTTTAAAGTATTATCTGGCTGCGGATCAACATGTTTTCGACGATTTTTAACAGTTTTTTCAGAGTTTACTGTTTGTATTTTGGGCGGTATGGCTTCAACTTTCGGCATATGGGCAACTATTTCTATTTTCTTTTTGTTATTGTTGCCTGAATGTCCCGAAGGTAATTTTTCAGTGACGTACTCGTGCTGTTTAGTGATTGATATATCATATATTGTGTTATGTTTATAGGTATCACCGATCGTTGAGATAGACTCCATGCTATTCTGGATAATCTGAGTTTTTTTGCACTCTGTTATCAATTCCTTTTTTGCCACTTTTTTATCAGAATTATTTTGAATTACTAACTCTTTTATTAAACTGTTCAGTTTGTCTATACTATTTTTACACTCTTTAGAAAGTAATGACTTCGGAGGTTCGTGAGCACTTTCAGGCGGAGTGTTGACGAGGGTTGTGTTTTGCTTAAATTTCGATTGAACGCAAACATCTTCATTGTGGTTATTATTTTGATCTTGCGAATACCTAAATTAAAATATTATCTTAATTACATAATACATATACCAGTTTTACGTGTAAGTATTAAGTACTAAAATTATGAACTTACAATTCTTTGCGAATAAGTTTTGCTAGCTCGTCGTCCTCTTGTAAATCGTTTGTATATAAATTGTTTTCTTTTGCGATATCGGTATGTGTAGTGTTTGTGAAATGATTTGTCTCAATTTTAAAGTCCTGTGGACTTACTAATGGTTCTAAATATTGAGAAAAGTTGTTGATAATGATAGGACTACTCGGGTTCGAACAGAACGGCTTCATATTTTCCATATAATTCTGTGTATCCTTTACCGCAGTGAATTTGTTTTTCCGCTTCTTATTCCATTTTCTATTTTTTTTTTCTTTAGAGGAATGACTAGATTTCCCAGTAAGTAATAATTTTGTTTCACATCTCAAATCTGTATTTTCTTTATTTTTAAATAGCGTATTTCTTGTTTTTTCATGTCTTTCCCTGGTTTTCAGTATTTTTTTTCTCTTTTTTTCATCTAATACATGTGAATTATTTTCGTATGGCGATTTTATTTTAAGTGTTGTAGACGATGGTTTCTTTTTCACTTGTAGGTTTCTGCCAGTTTTAATATTTAAATATAATTTTGAATTTATTTGTTGAATTGAGCAACCCAAAGAACTCGAAGTAGAAGAATATTTTTCGACGCTATGCTTTTCAGTTAAAGGAATGCTCACGTCTGTTGAAAGGGTAGCTATTGATTCTAAACAACTCCCTAAACTGTGTTTACAGACGATAGTATTCAGCTCTGATTTAAATGAATCTTCATAATTGTCAAGAATATTATCATCACTACTATTTCTATTATCTGTGCAATCTTGAGTTTCAGCCACACAATTGTGTTCTATGTCTTTTTCTTGCTTTTCTTCGTCTGCTTCAATGACTTTAAATCCTTTTTCTTCTCTTTGATTATTTTCATTCTGTTCATATTTTATAGCAAGTAATTTGTTATTTGTTTCTGAAATATTTTTTACATTTAGTAAAGCAATCAATAGTAGATAAAATATAAGTAAAATATAAGTATAATAAATTTTGTGGATGTAGATGTTGGTGCAGGTGTAGGTGTAGAGCGTCGGATCAGCTAGTAGACTAAACTTACCGCTTTTCTCGTTGCTAAACATAACCATATTAACATTTTGAGTTGATATTGCAATATTAAAATTTTTGCAACTTAACGTAAAAATAGGATATCTGAAGTCTGGTGTAATAATCATGCGAGATATTTCGTCTCTACAAATGCGATTATCTGTTTTACCCTCTAGTATGAACTTGTCTCTAGCAAGCTCACCGAGTAATGTCAGATCGCATAGCATCTTTGGAACTTTAACAATGACTTTTTTTCCCAGTATTTTATTTAAAAGTTTTATATTTATTTCTGAACGAACAGTTATTAAGTTTCTCAAAGCATTATGCATATTTTTTTTCTTTTTATGCTGTGTACATGAAACGATAAGAGGCTGAGACAAAATATTATTACTGACTGCTTTTTCAATTTCATTTTTTTCACACTGATTGGACTCTGCTGTGGATTGAAATGGTTTTATATTTTCTACCCACTTCTCCTTGGTTTTTTCACTCAGATATTCACCATTGCTTATACGTTTCAGCTCTTCAATGGTATACTGTACATGTGATATTAGATTATCCATATAACATACGTAGTTGTTATTTTTCTGATTGGAGCACAGTATATCCATCAATGAAGTCGACAAAAGGGAACCGAAGCTACTAAAATTTAGTTGATTGAAGTAGAGGCTTTCAAACGGATGTTGTTTATAATCAGTCATGAATCCTGATGGTTTTATTTTCATTTTGTTCTGTTTATGGCACAGCCGGGTATCGACACTTGGAATGTTGTTTATAACATCAAGAGTCTCGCTATTGATTAAACATAGCTCGTCGAGATCTTCCTTTGTATAAGTTTCGCTGATCTCTGAGCATTCTGACTCACTCTCGTCCTCGTCCTCGTAGACTATCGTTTCGACGTACTGATTGGGTGGTCTAGGTTTTGGGGTGTCATCCGTTCGTGCCTCTGCATTCCTATCTACGTTACTCTCATAAAGAATAACAATGTCTCCTTCAGTATCTACTTTTGTGTCTGCAAAAAGTTATCATCCTAGGGGTGGTATTACATCTATCAAAGATCTTTATCCAATATGCATTTGATCAAATATATCGGATGACTTCACCTAAATATCTTTGTCAAATAAACAGGGAAAAGAGATACAGATACAAATGAGAGAGAAAGAGATAAGAAATTTGATCAAATATTGGATATCAAATATTTTATCCAACCTTTTTGATGAATAGTTTTAAAGGTGGGTGGTAACTACACGGCAGCGGAGCAACGCGATGCGGCAATACATTTCTAGCTATACCGCACTAGTGACACCTCAGCGACACTACGTGGCAAATTTTGCTCAGTATTTCGGCAATGTCTGAGCATGATGGAAGCTTTCCCACCAAAACAAACTTGCTATGACTTATCATGGGTGTATTCCGTAATATAGCCTAGCATACTGGCCAGTGATAATGACGTCATGAATACATACACCATACTGTTTATTCGTTCCGAAATATTGAAGTCAAGGAAAAAGCTTGATAAATTAACTTAATTAATAATTGTTGATATTGTTGAGATGACATTACTGCGACCTAATAATACAATAAAATTTTCCCAGATGCGATATTACATTACGAAATACACTGCATTTGTCAAGTTGTTGAAATGTGAAGTGTCGCTGTGCTCGCTATACGGCACTACGCGGCAGCGGAACTACGCGCCGCGGCAGTCCATTGTGGTATTATTAGTAGGGAAGTGTTGCGTCGTGTCGCTCCGCTGCCGCTTAGTGCGGTCTCACTTTAAGAATAACTTCACGGCAGCGAAGCGACGCGACACGGCACGACACCTAGCTATACCGCACTAGAGCGACACTACGCTGCAAAATTTGCTCAGTATTTCGGCAACGTCTGAGCATGGTGGAAGCTTTCTCACCACAACAAACTTGTTATGACTTGTGATAGGTGTATTTCGTAATATAACCCAACACACTGGCCAGTGCTAAGGACGTCATGAATCGTAGTTCCGCTGCCGCGTAGTGCGTTATATCTCATACAATTTCATACAAAGAATATTTGGCCGTGCCGCGTCGCATAGTCCGCTGCCACGTAGTGAGGTTTCACCTTTACGCCTAGTGCGGTCTCACCTATAAACTACGTCCAACTTCTTAGATGACATTATGTAGATACAGTTGACGGCAGATCCACTCTACCGCTTTTGAACCTTATAGCCGAGTAATAAGGTCAAAAAGTTGTACACCGGATGTGTCTTCGACTGCACATTGGGCAAACACATTTCATAGATGTAATACTACCCTTATCACATGAAAAATTTTATATTTTCTTTAATTTCAGTTAAGCTTGAACCGAACCATATTGAATGGTAATCTCTTCAACGTCTTCTCTAATCGCAATCATTCGGAAACTAAAACGCCATTTTCCCTTGTTGTGGCCGAACATTAAATGTAAGTAGTACTTACTGGTTTGGTAGTTCCCGCTCTCACCCTCCGCTTGTGTATCCCCGGCGCCCTGGTTCACCTCTCGCAACTGTTCCACCAACATACTGTACCTAATTATCGTATTTAAATTGCATTATATTAGTAAAATCGTCTAAAAAATTAATAATTTTAATATGAAAATAATCCGTCTATAAAATCGTCAATGTCAATATTGACAAGTCAATTTCGAATAGGCTACTTGACTCCTATTTAATTTCATACATTGAAGGAGTATTTCATTTAGTAATTGACTTAGGATCACGTATTCTAGCAATATAATAAATTAAAAACTTAAGATTGATAAATAAAGTTATTTATTATGTATTTTTGTTTTTTAATTTCTACTGATGAAAACACCTCGAAGCAACTTCTGGAAAGGATGTGACGACACTAACACAAAACACATAATATGTAGTAGTGAAACGGAACGTGTTTCTGTAAATAATAGTGCATGACATCTTAAAAAGTCATTATTTATGTATTTTGTTTGCTCTTATTCCATGCTACGAGGGCTGCACTAAAAGTATCGGGAATGGAATATTTATACTGTTCCTGTTATATTAAAATCTTTTTATTTTAAAACTCCTTGGTTTTAAACATCGAATACCGTTTATTTATTTAAAAACAGATTCTCGGTCTTGTCACAAGGTCTTGTCAAACTTGTTTAGTCGTTGAGAAGATGGAATTGACTCGAGAAAATTCTAGAGCGATGATTTATTATGACTTTCGAAGTGGTTTAACACAAAAACAGTGTGTTGACCGGATGATTTCTGCATTTGGTGATGAAGCCCCATCCAAAACCACAATTTATCGCTGGTTTGCTGAATTTCAAATGGACGTGTCAAGCTCAGTGATGATCCCCGTCAAGGTCGTCCATAAACTGCAGTCACCCAAGAAAACGTTGATGCTGTGCGTAAGCTGATTGAGGAAGATCGACATGTGACATACCGCGAAATTCAGGCAACTTTAGACATTGGCATGAGTCAAATACAAATAATCTTGCATGAAGAAATAGGTGTAAAAAAGTTGTTTTCCCGATGGATACCGCATTTGCTCTGTGAAGAGCAAAAAGCGGCTCGCATTACTTGGTGCTTCACAACTCTCGAAAGATTCCACGCAGGATCCTCAAATGCTGTATACAACATCGTATCAGGTGACGAATCCTGGATATACGCGTACGAACCCGAAACAAAAAACCAGTCACGAGTTTGGGTATTCGAAAATGAGTTAAAGCCAACAAAAATTGTTCGTTCACAGTGTTGCAAAAAAAACGGTGGCCACGTTTGTCTCCAAAACCGGCCATGTTGCGACTATTCCTCTTGAGGGACAAAGAACGGTTAATGCAGAATGGTATGCTAACATTTGTTTGCCACAGGTCGTTTCTGAACTCCGTAAAGAGAACTGCAACCGCCGCATCATCCTCCATCATGACAATGCGAGTTCTCACACCGCGCACAGAACGAAAGAGTTTTTAGAGCAAGAAATCATAGAATTATTAGACCATCCGCCGTACAGCCCCGACCTAAGCCCTAATAATTTCTATACTTTCCCTAAAATAAAGAATAAATTGCGTGGTCAGAGATTTTCATCACCTGAAGAAGCTGTGGACGCCTACAAAACGGCAATTTTGGAGACCCCAACTTTCGAATGGAATGGTTCCTTCAATGATTGGTTCCATCGTATGGAAAAATGTGTCAAATTTCGCGGAG
This sequence comes from Phengaris alcon alcon, assembly GCA_037179445.1. Classification (NCBI taxonomy): domain Eukaryota; kingdom Metazoa; phylum Arthropoda; class Insecta; order Lepidoptera; family Lycaenidae; genus Phengaris; species Phengaris alcon. Next base: position 100,062 of record JAYRCH010000162.1, on the reverse strand, counting down.
AATACTTCGAAAAGCAATAAATACATTTTTAAATAGTAATGTTGTGTCACTTCCTTGATTCCCGAAATTTTCAGTGCCGCCCTCGTATATTGAATAACCTCAAAATGGATTTTCTGTATATGTTTGTTTTAAGATTCTTAACTGTATATTTACTTAATTTACATTTATGTCAAAACATCAAACGGAACGTCACACCACCATTTTACTACTACGGATTAGAGCATAGATTACAAAAAGTACTAGTATGACGTCACAGCACAGATAATCTATCAAACAACATGGTGAATGTGTTTTCGGGCGGCTTTAAAAAAATGTATTTTTAATTATTTATTTGTGGGTTTTTAGGTTTCAAAATATAGTAATATTAGGTTTTTTGTGTAATAAAACAATTATGAAGCGTTTAGGACATATTTAGTTTTTTTTTTATTTAATAAAAAGTGAACAGGCGCTTAGCGCTTTAGCATGCTAGATCATTTTCACATCACATGATAACGATATTCGATACGCAGCCGATCACACCGACCGTAAAGTTTATCATAATAACACATTTTTATAACACAAAGAGTGTTATAAAAAATATGTTGTATGTTGTAGCAATACACTCGAAGTACGATCGAAACAAGAACAACATCGTTCTAATAAGAACGTACGTTCGTCCGTCGAAATAAACGACCATTCTTTTTAACGCTTTATAAAAAGCGACGTTCGTTACGAAGAAACGAGTGTCCGAATAACATTACTTATAGTTCGTGACTGAAAACATCATCATTATTGATTACAGTTTATTTTCATCTTCAAACACAGTGCAGTCCTGAAAAGGACTTTTGGAAATTCTAATGAGAATTCTTCAACAAGCAGTCTTCACTTCGCAACATTACAGAGCACACGCATTATTCACTATTTCAAATGGCAACAGTCGGAGCGGCGAGTAGCAGCAAGCCGTTATGCCTGCCGCGCTGCGCGATGTCCAATTTGTTCGAGGCTCCTTTTTTGAAGCGTTTTTCGTTTCCTTTCGACGGACTGGCGTACGTTTTTATTTGAACGACGTTGTTCTTATTTCGATTGTACTTCGAGTGTATTGCTACAATGTTTATAAAAACCAACACACAGCCAGTTGAAAAAAAAAACTAACGGAGTGTAGTAAATGTAAATAAAAGACATGTTCTCATAACAAATTATATTTCGCATAAATAAAGCATTAGGCTAAGAAAGGAATGTCAACTAGGTTATGTACATTGTTCATGCTTATTATATAAAAATCTCAATAAAAATATTAACTTAAAGTTACTTGATTACATTTATAAATTAGCACATTTCAAGTTATACTTCTTTTCCTGCGGTTGGGAAAAATGTGATTTTTTTTGTCTATTTGCGCACACACCGATAGCCAAAAAGTGACATGATAAGTTAACGATCTCTCAAGTTTTCGTGTTCACTCGTAGGTGACTTGAAAGTAGAATAAAGGGTCATACTGACCGTCCAGCCTGCAAATGCACCACCGATATTTTTAAATTTATTGCTTACTAGTCCTTTACTAGTCCACTTCAATTTGACACTAGCGACTGGCACCTGGACTTGCAGGCTGGACCGTGAGTATGGCGCTTCACTTCTTACGTGCGTACATAAGATCACAGACTCGTTATTTTTAAGTATACGGTGCTCGGAATAAGGATTCGAGAAGTTCTGGCTCGGTCAAGTCCTTCTTAAACTGCTGCGCGATCTCTTGTACCATGTGACGCCTGCGCACGTGCGGAGGCTGGTACCTGCGAACAGAAGATACTTTCAAAAAATTTTTTTTGTATACTAAAAGTAACTGTTGCATATTGACAAAAGTATGTGTCAATGTCATTTTTGACATTGACAGATGTCATGAAGTAAAGCCTATTTAGTTTATTTCAGTTGGCCAAAAGGCTATAAATAGTGTAGACGTATATTATTGTGTTAGGCATTTAACTCATATGTAATACGTAGTCAGTGTTAAGCACCAATAAAGGAGAATATAAGAATTGTTGCTGTATTATTATCATCACCACTCAGACACAAGAAGGACATACAAATCAAGAGGTCGTAGCCCTCTACAGTAACTACTAATAAAGCTTTAAACTATAGTCTATTCGCGTTAAGACATAGTTATGCCGCGCTAGTAGAAGATCCAGCTGCGCTAATTCAGATCCACAGCAGGCGTATTTGGCAAATGTACTGGCGCGAGTTGTGTCGTTACACGTCGCGTAATTGTGCTACTGGGAGCAGATGTACTCACAGGTCGGTGCGGTGCAGGCGCTTGCGGCGCGCCAGGTGTCTCGCGGCGCGTCGCAGACAGTCGAGCAGCAGGTGCGGCGCCACGAGCGCGAAGTCCGCCAGCACGCCGGCCACGAGCGGCGCGCGCACGCGCACCAGGCCGCCGCGCACGCTACTGGGGGCAGATGTACTCACAGGTCGGTGTGCACGCGCACCTGGCCACCGCGCAAGCTACTGGGGGCAGATGTACTCACAGGTCGGTGTGCAGGCGCGTGCGGTGCTCCAGGTGTTACTCGGTGCAGCGGAGACAATTGGGCAGCATGCGCGGCGCCACGAGCGCGCCGTCCGCCAGCACGCCGGATGCGGGTGGCGCGCGCACGCGCACCAGCCCGCCACGCACGCTACTGGGGGAAGATGTACTCACAGGTCGGTGTGCAGGCGCGTGCGGCGCGCCAGGTGTCTCGCGGCGCGTCGCAGACAGTCGGGTAGCAAGCGCGGCGCCACGAGCGCGCCGTCCGCCAGCACGCCGGCCGCGGGCGGCGTGCGTACGCGCACCAGCCCGCCGCGCACCGCATGCGCGCACAGCACGTGCACCTCGCCGCGCCGCCACGGCTGGCCTGTCTCGCAGTACTGCAGCAAATCGTCTGAAAAACACCCTATTTTTTAACAGCTATTTATGAAACATGGACATCGACAATGTTTATAAGTCATCTGTCAAGTTATACACGGTATTAAGATCGCTCCAGTTTTTTAATTTCATAAACATTAAGAAAAGTTAATTTCGAACATTGAACAGTGACTTAAAACGTAGTTTAGTGTTTCGCAAGCTTGGATAACTGTGGGCAAACAAGATTTCCTTGCAATATCAATGAAATTTGACCAAAACTAAAAATTCAAGTATTTTTTGCTTTGTTTGGTGTATAGGGATAAATATAATAGGTGTATAGGATAAATATAGAGGCAGCACTACTGTCGAAGTGAGCGCTCTCTGGTGTTTCATTGGTGAACATAGTGGTATCAAAACAAAATTTTTAATAACATTAACAAAAAGTTATAACAATGGAAAAAATAAGAAAATATGGATTTAAACCAATAGTCAATAATATAATACATGGCCAGAACAAATAGAAAGGCAAAAATTATTAAAATCAAATTGTTGAATAACTTAATACCTCATCTTGAAAAGTTTTATTTTACCCAATACATACAAAATTATACACCAAAGACTCAACTAAGTAACAATATATTTATGATTATCATTAGTACATTACTTTTTAGATATTAATTATAAAATGACCTAAGAATAATTTTGCATTCGACCAAATGTGCGATATTGAAAAAATGTTATAGTAGTAGTATAGTAGTATCTCTAAGACTGTTGAGATTTTAAAGTTGCCTAAAATTATTTTTATTATTAACTTAATTTTATACAAATCGTAAGAAATTATTTTTTGTGCTTATTCATTACGAAAAGTTTTATAAATGTTATCTTTGTTAAAAATATTTAATATTACAAGCAAATAATATATTATAAAATATTTATCTTTTATGAGTCTGTACTTACCTTATGTCACAGTTATTATAAAACAGAGAAATAATAAACATCAAATTTGAAATTATTTAAAAAAAAAAAACTTTCTTTTTGGTAAACAATTAATTCGTTTTTATTTAATACAATTAGAAATTTAATTCAGTTTTGACAATTATTTGAAAAAGGCTTTTTTTTCAACTTCTTTTTCTTTAAACAATGGCTTCTGTACATTTACCAAAGCACAAATAACAAAAACAATTTCATCGATATGAGGAAAAAATGAATTTGGTACTTTTGATAGAATTCTAAAGTCCTTAATTCGTTGATTTACTCGTTCTATATGTATCCTCACAGAAGCAATGTTGTATGTTTCGTGAACTTCTTCAGGGGTGAATTGATCGTTGTGGCCAAAAGGAGGCATGATAAAAATAGCATTTTTGTTTTCGACTTGAGTTTTTATCTGGGGTATTTTATCCCAGTCCTTTGGATTTTCTCTGAAATCAAAGAAAATAATTAAAATGTTAAGTCATAACTATTAGATAACTGTCACTTTGAATTGAAAGAAATTCAGAAGAAAAGAAATTCACAGAATTGAAATTTCATCAATTAAATGATAAATTTTTACATAAGTATGTCGTATTTAAATGTTATAATTTTACTGAATGGTGCAGTGCATTTTTAAATTTTTAAATTAATATTGTACTTACACGTAATTTTTCACTGCATTTATACACTGTTTACGTTTTACTATTTTCCATGAGGCTCCTAACACGCTCTCTGGAAATTTATAAAATTTCACTTCCACACTGAATCCACGTTCTCGACGTGATGTATTATTACATACAAGAATACAACAATTTATTCTCGAAGCTGGCATTATTTAAAACAAATAAATATATTTTATTTATAATTATTAAAAAGTAAATCACATGTGTTTACGTTAAATACATGATCCCAACTGTTTTGGATACTTGACACTAGTTGGCGTAACAGTCTAGAAGCACGATCCCCATTGGAGGTAGAAAAATAATAATATTCTTAGCTGTCAAGTGCCAAGATTGTATCGTCAATCGTCATAACTGTCAAATATCAAGAAACAATTGACAACTTCGTTGACATTGACATTATTAGTGTTGCCAGTGAATGAAAAAAATTATTTCTCTAATACTGCCAAAAAATACCAACAAAAGTTTATAATTTTAATTGACTTAAATATGATTTGCATTAAGTGCAACGAAGATGCTACCGACTATGTAATACCTATCTTGGAGTCCTTCATTATGCTTGCTCCGGTATATCAGAGACCAGTTACCGTAAATTAAGCAGTGAAAAAAAGCAGCATGGAGATGCATCCAGTGCCGAAGCTCTGCACAAATCGACCAGAAAGGTCAATTCTTGGAATTATTGCAAGAAGCAAAGGCACTTCGAGCGGAATTCTCGGATATGAAGACCGATAAAAAATCCACATCATCGGGTGTGCAGGCACTCAAAGACAGTTGGGGTAGCATGGAGTCTAGACTCGGCTATTTTGAACGATAGGCTAACAGAAGTAGAAAAGAAGTTGGCCCTTATAAGTCAATTGCAACAAGACCTCGATGCTGCTCAAGTAACGGTCGCAAGTCTTAAGCAAGAAAACGAAAACCGAGATGAACAGTCACGAATGAATAATGTTGAAATCTCCGGGGTACCTTTGATTAAAGGCGAGAACCTTGTCACCATACTGCATTCCATATCCAACAAGGTCGGCTTTATTATAGAACCTGTGGACATCGCTCACATACACCGTGTGCCTCGTTTTGGTAGGCCAAGCGACAATTCTACCATAGACAGTGTTGCGGATAATAGACCACCGGCAATAATAGTCAGGTTTATTCAGCGTATTCGCAAGGATGGCTTTCTAGCAGCGGTTCGCGCTCATCGCGCTCATCGTGGCGAGCCAGACAACTGAAGAAGGACATAAACTATTCTTACATATGGGTTCATGATTGTAAGATTATGATGCTGTAATTGTTGTTATTATTTTTGTTCTTACATATGTACAGGCTTTAGCTTATGTTATAAAATATTCTTTTTCATACTTGTTTGCAAAACATTAGATTTTTCATTAGTGATTTGTGATTATCATCAAGGTTTCTTTTTCGTATTCTTGACCATTTTAAAATATCAAAATAAATTAATTATTAACAATGTCAACAATAATTAATGGCTATTACCAAAATGTTAGGGGCTTACGAACAAAATCTCATACATTTCTATCTATGGTCACTCAGAGTGAATAATATGACTATTTGCATAACAGAAAGTTGGCTCACAGCTGATTTCTCTGATCGAGGATACTTTGACAGTAGTTTTGTAGTTTATCGATGCGATCGTTCCGAAGCGAGCGGGGTCTCTCGCGGTGGTGGTATGATTATCGCTATAAGATCCGCATTACGCCCTTTTAAACGTAACTGGCCTACCCCATCCCCTACCGCCTCAGAATGTATTTGGACCTCTATACCCCTCTATAACCGCAATAAATCTTCCCTCAATATTGGCTGTATTTACATTCCCCATGGTCCTGGACATCGTGATGCCCTTGGTACGTTTTTTGATATAACAAACCAACTTATAGTGGATTATCCCAATGACATTTTTCTAGCCACAGGAGATTTCAATATCTCTGATGCTGAATGGAATTGCTCATATAAAAATATTTCCTTAACCGTAAATAACAATACGTCAGTAAAACTTTTGAAAAAATTTATGGCTTTTACAAATTTAAAACAACATAATTTCGTTAAAAATATTAACGATCGAATTCTTGATCTAATATTCAGCAATACAAACTGTGAAGTAACATGTTGTGACGATCCTTTAACTTCAGAAGATGCCCATCATAAATCTCTGTTAATTACCATATCAGCAGATTTAAATGATTATCTCAAACGAAATAATAATACCGCATATAATTTTAATCTAGCAAATTTTGATAGCATAAATGATGAGCTTTTCAAAATAAATTGGAATTTATTTTTTTAAAAACTGTCCATGGAAGAATGTATTTTTAAATTTTACAACGTATTAAATAATCAATTAAATAAATTTATTCCTAAACGCGTAGTGCGATCTTCCACTAAATCCTGTCCACAACACCATGTGGTACACAAAACCTCTAAGAAAATTACTTAATTAAAAAAGGAAATTATCATAAGCGCTGGAAGCTTTACAATAACCTTTTAGATTTTGAAACTTTTAAATTATTAAGAAAACGTTCAAAATTAATGGAACTAGAAAATTATAAAAAATATATAGTTGTCTCTGAAAACATGTTTAAGACGAACCCGAAATGCCTATGGTCATATGTAAAGTCGAACTTTAATTTTGGTGAACTGCCACAAAAAATGCATTATAAGGATAAATATGTCAGTACTGGAAGAGATATATGTGACTTGTTTAATGAATACTTTCATTCAGTTTTTGAACCCCCAACAGTGAACGCTCCGCCCATAAATAATCTACAGCCGCCTAGTAATCCCCTGTTTGACATTGGAACTATTGAGATCACCGAAAACTTAGTAAATAATTTTCTAAAATCAGTTGATCCCAAAAAAGGAGCTGGAACTGATGGTGTACATCCGAGTCTCGTAAGAAATTGTGCATCTGCACTAACAACTCCTCTAACTATTTTGTATAAAAAATCTATATCAGAAGGTTGTGTTCCTTTGGCATGGAAAAGGGCCTGGATAACTCCAATTCCCAAGGGTTCTTTAAGCGATGATATAGAAAAATACAGACCCATCTCTAAGACCTGTGTATTTGTAAAGATTTTAGAAGACATTATTGCTCAACAACTATTTGCTGTTGTCCGACAATTTATTTCTCCGCAACAATACGGTTTCTATAGGGGACGTAGCGTTGAGAGTAATCTTTTATCTTTTACGGAAATTATTCGCGATGCCTTTGATAAAAAATATCTATATATATAATAATAGTAGACGCCGTGTACACCGACTTTGCAAAGGCTTTCGACAAAATTATTATTTTATTATTATTAAAACTTTGGAAACTTGGTGTACATGGCGATCTGTTTCGCCGGTTAAGTTCTTATGTAAATAACAGGTGTCAGGTTGTTGTTTTAAAAGGCTTTACTTCTAATTATAGGCAAATAACCTCTGGTGTGCCTCAAGGGTCACATTTAGCACCACTACTATTCGTTCTATACATAAATGACCTAAGTAATGTTTTAAAAAATAGCTACACCCTTCTTTATGCCGACGATACAAAAATATTTAGAGTTATCCATAATACACACCACTGTGAACTTCTTCAAAATTATATAACGATTTTTGAAAATGAATGAGTGAAAAATAACCTTTTGTAATTACTTTTAGCCTCAAACATAAACTTTTGATTTAAATATAAACTTGGTGGTAAATATTTAAAAAGAAAATCAGAGATTCGCGATCTGGGTGTCTTGATGGACTCTAAACTTACATTTGTTTGAAATTACACACACATTAATGAAATATTAGCTAAGGCCTATAAAGAAATGGGTTTTATTCTGTGTATCTCTAAGCCTTTTAAAAATTATTTTACCTACAAGATATTGTAGCTATATCCGCAGTCACTTAGAGTTCGCTAGTACGGTGTGGTCTCCGCAATACAAAAGTCATTTCTTCTTCTTCTTCTTCAAATGCTAATAATGCTTTTGTTAGAAGGTCTTGCAATATATATATATATATATATATATATATATATATATATATATATATATATATATATATATATATATATATATATATATATATATATATATATATATATATATATATATCTAGAAACATCTAGTTTATAAACAAAAGTCAACAGGTGTGGACGTGTTTTGCGCGAGTTTATAAACATGGAGGTAGTGTGGTCCAACAACAATTGGTCCAAAAACAATTTCGATGCTCATAGAGCTTTATCACCAACGTAGTATTCTTTGGGACGCCTCAAATAAAGACTATAAAGATAAATTAAAAAAAAATAGTTTCTTTTTTTTATTGATGGCCCAATCAATCCTAATAACATTTCAAAATCAGTTGGTGACGTTCTGAAATGACCCATCAAATTCGCGGAGGTCATTAAATACATAACTTCTATTCAACAAATAGTTTCGAATCCACCACATTTTCATCTTTTTTTTTTTCGATTAATGCTCTTGTGAATTATTATGTAAGCAGCAGAGAGCATCACTACCTCCTCCGGCGACATCCTGTGAACAACTGACAAGTGTGGACGGCCAAGTTTCAGAAACATGTGTTTGTTGTAAACTTGTTTAACGTTAGTCATAAACAGTTTATCAATAAATGTTTACTAATGAATACGTGGCTTAACTGTTTGTTCCTAAATAAATGAAAAAAAAATTTTTTTAATAAAACTTGCCTATTGGTAGATTCAAATGATCTTCGAAATCTTCGAGCCAAATTATGAGTATCTTTGGTGTGAAATCTCTATTCCTTCTGCCACTTCCTGCAATGTACAATTCATGAAATAAGTATGTAATTAGAAACTTTTTTATTGATCAGTCTATTTTTACCTACAAGCTTATGCCCACGGCTCCGCCCGCGTAAATATAGTATCCCACGGGAACACTACTTTTTCAGTATAAAAAGCAACCTGTGTTAATCCAGAGCTTAAACTACTACCATACCAAATTTAATCAAAGTCCGTTTAGTACTTTTGGCGTGAAAGAGTCACAAATAACCATCCATCTATCTATCCATCCATCCTCACAAACTTTCAGATTTATAATAGTAGTAGGATGTCTATGATGTCAAGCCCTGGGGGGTCCCAAAGGGGGTGTGTGGGTTTATAGTGTGGGTGTACTCACCGGTGAGCTTGTCCAGCTCGAGCGACAGCGCGCGCGACTTGTCGGCGAGCGGCGCGCGGCGGTCCGGGCGCTCGCACTCGCTGACGCTGCGCTCGTACGACGCCGCGCCCGACCCGCCGCTCGACACGTCCCAGCAGGAGCCCTTGTCACCGCTCCTGCATACACATTAAATAATAATGAATATAAAAATATGTGTTACTTGCAAGTGCATTATGTAAATACTAGCTGTTGCCCGCGGCTCCGCCCGCGTAAATACAGTTATCCCACGGGAACACTGTACTTTTTAGGGATAAAAAGTAGCCTATGTTTTAATCCAGAGCTCAAGCTCCCACAATACCAAATTTCATCAAAATCCGTTCAGTTTATGCGTGAAAGAGTTACAAGCACCCATCCATCCATTAATCCTCGTAAACTTCCACTTTTATAATATTAGTGGGATAATGAAACTCACTTGACAGAAAGACAAGAGCCGTCCACGTCCGACTTCAGACTATCGTTTTGGTCTTCCGAGTCTGTTAGCTCGTGGCCGGACGGCACCACGAAAAATATCTCGTCCGTCGAGTCCGACCAATATAGGACCTATCGAAATAAAATATTTGCATTCTAAAATACACGGATAAAGAACAGAAATCATAATTCTCGCGTCACAGTTCTCACTTAGCGTAATGAATTCATTCATTCAATAACTTTTACGTTTTACATTATTTCCCAGCGGTGTGATTCAATTTTATATGATTCTTTCGAATATAGTTGTAACCCAAGCTATGTACCCTGATTTTGTTATTGTTCTTTATTTAATTGGGTATGAGTTTTACAGACATAGATATTCATGTCAATAAGCATTACTGACCTGTTCTCGTCCATCGTAGTCGGCGGGCACGGGCGGGCGCTGAGGGCGCGGCCCGACCGCCACAGACCGCCGCATCGGGCGACCCAGGCTGTAGAAAAATACCGTTATTTTCAGTTACTAAGTTTAACGTTCTTTTGAGTCTTAGATACGCAATAAAATATGTAAATGTTTGTTTGACAAACTATGTGGCTCAGTGGTTAGCTCGCCGGCGCTCGAGCCGGAGGTAGTGGGTTCGAATCCCCCCGAAGGAACAAAAAGTTTACTGTGTTCCTGGGATATGGATGTGTATTAAATATGTGTATAATATAATAAAAATATTAAATATAAGTATAGTATAAAAGTATTAAAGATATTTCTGTTGTCTGGTACCCGTAACACAAGTTCTTCGAGAACTTACCACGGGACCAGATTGACGTGGTGTGAAAGCGTCCATAGTTATTATTATTTAAATGTTGTCTATGAAATGTGAAGGAATGATTGACAATTGTGTCAAACCTGTGATTATACATACGCATGGTAGTGTGGGTGAGGTAGTGTGTGTAACTTTATTTTTATTTTATGTATTTCTAGGCATTTCAAAAATAAATAGCTTTCTGCACACCTTCCTCCACATAAATTTAAACTGTGCCAAATTTCATACTCTCTCGTTCGCACAATTCTCGTAAAACTGCATTCAAATTTTTGCTTTATTTCTTTCCTTTGCGTATTAAAATTAAGATCCGACCGAGCTCTCGGTCTCGGCATTCTCGGCCAAAACTCGAGCCGAGATATCGGTCTCGGCTCTCGGCCAAAATGGACCGAGTTTCTTGGCCGTAGCCGAGACTAAGCAATGACTTACGAATTACGACCAGTGAATTTGAATTAACCGCGTAAGAGTGCGGCGCCCGATTCTAAGCAACCTTATTGGTTGCATCGCTCGGTTGGTGGGAACTGTAACGTTTTTACTATAGAATCGGATATGCGCCGTGTAAGGAATTGCATGTTTTTGTATATTTGGTTATTTTCGTTTAATTACTGTTTTAGGGTTCCGTAATACATAAGGAAAGCTAATAATTTCGCTCTATCCGTCCGTTTGTCTGTCTGTCTGTCTGACCGCGCTTCTAGCTTCTGTAATTATGAATATAAATGGATGAAATTTGGTATAGTATCTATAGGGTTATATATTCTGTATAGATCTCGGTTTTGGAATAATAAAATAATAATAATTTTATACTTTAGGGGTGGCTCTCCAGTCTCTATACATGTGAAGGTAAGAAAAACACGAAATTTGAACCGCGCTTCTATCTTCTGTAATAGGCTACGTGACCTTGATTTTATTTATGTCCTAAACGATTCATAATTGTTTTATTACACAAAAAAATACACTATTTTGATACCTACTAATCTACAAAAAAATATTTTAAAAATACACTTTTTAAAAACCGCCGAAAACACTATTCACCGTGTTGGTTGATAGATTATCTGTGCTGTGACGTCATACTAGTACTATTTGTAATCTGTGCTATAGTCCGTAGTAGTAAAATGGCGGTGTTACATTCCGTTTGACTTTTTGACATAAATAACTATTTAAGATGTCATGAACTATTTATTTACAGAAACGGTCCGTTTCACTACTACAAATGTGATTAGTGTGTTTGTGTCGTCACATCCTTGCCGGAAGTTACTTCGAGGTGTTTTCATCAGTAGAAATTATTAAACAAAAGTACATATTTTTAAATCAACTTTATTTATCAATATTAAGTTTTTAATTTTTGATATCGCTAGAATACGTTTTCCTAAGCCAAGTACTAAAGGAAATACTCCTTCAATGTATGAAATTAAATATGAGTCAAGTAGCCTATTATGAATATAAATGGATGAAATTTGGTATAGTTAAAGACTGTCTATAAATCTCAGTTTTGGCATCATAAAATAATAATAATTTACCGATTACCACAGATAAGTGGTACCCCGTATTTTGTACATGAGTTCTCTGCTATTCGGAGATTCATAACTTTTTATTCCCAAGTCCTAAAAAAATTAATGTATTTTTTTCATATAACTTTTTAAGCACTATAAAATCACAAAATATGTATGTTCGAAACTTGGCCGCTCTTGATGGAAAATCGGGCAGGATTCGCCAGTGTCCTTTCCATTCTGATATATCTTGCTTAATATTCTTAAGGAAAATTATTTTAAACGAAATCGGACAGTAACTTTTGAAGTTAATTGAAAAGAAACTATTACGCGTTGATAGTTACGAAACCCTCCTTAGACATGTCCTGACATGCTCTTGGTATTAATATTTATAGTCAGGATATATTTAAATGTTTACATACGTTTTTCATGGACAAATAGTTTTACTTACCCGCGCAGCATGGCTATATAGGCGGGCGGCAGGTCGACGGCGGCGGCGTTGGTGACAATATCAGCGGCTGTACGCTGACCGGCGCGCGCGCAGAACACGTGCACGGTGAGCACCGCGCGCGCACCCAGCGCGTCCAACTTTGCCAGAGCTGCGGATAATCCTGCACCGCCCTCTAGCGCGACCAGACGACCGCCACCCTGTAAGTTTTAATAAAACAATTTTAAACAACTTTCATTTCTTCACTTTCACTTCACCAAAAAGGCGTAACGGTCAATGTTGTGTCACCTATAATTGTAGCTCGAATGTCTTATACATGTACCGATAGTGACCTTTAAAAGCGCCATACCCACTGTCCAACCTGAAAATCCAAGCGGACCTGTAGACAAAAATTATAAATGATTGACACTAATAACGGCCATTAGTATCGGTGCTGGATTTGAAGGGTGGACTGAGAGTATGGCCTTTAAATAAAGTAAAAGATGTCAACTTTATATGTTATAATAGTTATTAGTTACAACTTTTTTTTTAGTCTGAGCTTTCTTTGAAGCCTTTCATGAAATGAAAATGTTTTATTTTTATCAAGCTAAACTATACACCAGCTTTTTCGTCGAGAAAAACCAGCGAAACAAACTCAGAAGTGCGAAAAAAGTGATATATCTATTGACGAGCCTTAGTAATGTATCGCAGCTTTAGCACATGGGCGATACTCTCTACAATTGACAGCTCGAGCACCGGCGAATGTCAGCCATGTTGACATTAGGGCCGCGTCACACCGAAATGGCAGCGGCCGGCAGCGGCGCGACGAGGCCGGCAGGGCCGCGGCAGGTTCGCGTCGCCATGAAATAATTTTAAACTTTATCTACATATAGACTTAAGACTCTTATAACTCGAACTTTTAAACGATACTTTTAAAATTATTTCACACTGAAAATGCCCGTCGCACCGCTGCCGGCCGCTGCCATTCCGGTTTGAATCGGCCGAAGCCTAAGGTTGAAACCGAAATATTTTCAAACGATACGTCAGGTATCATAAATATTATAAAATTATATTTTATGTCAAAGCACGAAACGAGCTTGTGAGTACTTGGTCGCGGCTAGACAAAACCCACGTCCCGCGGCCCGCGCACTCGCCTAGGCGATCTACCATCTGGGTAGCCGCGCTATGCGCCGCTAGCTGTCATTCGTGTAACTAGTTAAATAACGGTTCTTTACGTTAGTCATGTATATTTTATTTGACTTAAGGCCGCTGTGTTTGAGACGAGGCAACGGCCACACTTATTTGTGTGTAGCTTTTCAAAATCGTATACGTTCACCTTTTTATCGCCGATGTTGAGGTATCCGAAGTGTGAGAGGAACAGCCGCGCCGTCTGGAACTCCGTCACCGGCTCCGGCGGTACATACTCGTCCGGCACCTGATCACACGTGTTATAAGATATATTACGAGAATTGTGCGAACGGAGGAGTATGATACTTGTCACAGTAAAAGTTTATGTGGAGGAATGTGTGCTGAAGCCTGAAAGCCATTTTTTTTAAATAATGCTTAGAAATAGATAGAATAAAAAAAATAACAACAACACTCATCTCGGAATATTAACAAATTTCTTACGCTTGATAAAGTTTTAACTTAAGAATTATAATTTACTAGCATTAATCAATTTCCATTATCATCATCACTATCATCAATCATTAATTAATCCGTCCTTAGTGGATGATACATCAGCTTTGTCTTTTATATATATAGATAAAAGATAAATTATTATGCGCGAATTTCGACCACAGGGCGACCATTTAATTTTTTCTAGTAAAAAAATACATATCTGATTGCATATTCAATGTTGCTGTGTTTGTCTATCAAGTGACTTCTCCAACGTAAGAGCGAGATACTGCCTTACAAGCGGTTACGTGCCGGTAAGCTTGGATATCTATTAGTAGCAGTGGCAGCATCAGAGAAGTCACGCAAGCGTTGCCGGGACCTACGGTTATTGTTTTTAGCTATAGCCTATCCGCGTTAAGACAGTGAAATAACAAAAAAGATAAAATTGTGACATATTACTGGCTTCTTAACGCGAATAGACTATATTATCTTATTTTATTTTTATTTTATTTTGTTAGGAAGACCAACAGCTATCAGTAATAACAATATAAAACTATTCTAATCATTAGAAAGCCAATTACAGGTCCTCACAAGTTGAAACTGAATAGGTTAACAGGAGTTAAACATAGTGTACACACATACACGCTAATTTGACACAGTTTATAAATTATAAAGAAAGAAACAGTCACAAGTGTACAATCAACTATCAAGTGGTTAGCTTATATATAGCAATAGTACATTTAGGATAAAAGTTATAAAACTTATTTAGACCCATTTAAATTTTGAAGTACCTAAATAAAGTACAAAGATAAAGTCAGCACTACGTTACTGGAGCAAATATTGGTAAAGTAATCTCTTAGCTTTCGCGTCGCTGTGCCAGTTGTGAATAAATCTAAGTCCACAGATTTACAGATTTTATTAAAATTGTTACCTGCGCGCAAGACAAACGAGTTCTTCCGATAGTTTGTTGTGACTACTGGTAAAAAAATAAGGGGGTTAGATCTAATGATTCTTATAGGTGTATTTAAGTTGAGTTTTTCCAAAAGTTCAGGCGAATCGATTTTATTGGAAGCTATCTTAAGTAAGAAGACTAAGTCAGCAACATCACGTCGGATCCTTAACGGGACCAGGTGATGCCTTTTACATAGTTCTAAATAGTTTTCTGAGTTATTATACATTTTGAATCTATAGCAAAGATATCGAACAATTTTTTTTAAATATTTTCGATGCGATCTATGTATTCTTTGTACCCAGGATTCCAAACTTGAGAGGCATACTCCAGGTGAGGGCGCACATAGGTACAGTATAATGTTTTTATTGTTTTGATGTCCTTGAATGATGCCGCACATCTTAGAACAAAACCAAGCGCTTTGTAAGGTTTTGATACTATTTTATGTATGTGTGTGACTATTATTGCTTGGAAATTAATTTTGAATATTTGATCTGACCCCATTTACTGTATCGCTATTAGAGTAGCGTGAATTTTACATAACTGTACATGAACAACTTATACACGAAAAGTATTATATACTTTGAGAGTTTAAAACATGACTAACTAAAACTCACCACATTGTCCTCACTGTCCCGGACCTTCTTCTCTAACGTAGTCTGTTGTTCGAGCAGCTTGAACAGCGTGGGCGCCTCCGGATCGTTCAGTTTACGTAGCACTGCGTCCAGACTTGGGAAAGCTGTATCGCTGTAACAAAATTGAAAAATGGTTGGTTAAAAAACATGTTTGACGCATGCTGGTAAAAGTTACGAACATGAATCCAATAAAAATTCATGGAATTATATTTTATTGCACACGTAAATACGTACAGACGTCCGCAAATGCGCGCACATACATATACAAAAACGTGCGTACACGCGTACGCAAATGTATGTACTTACTCGCGTACGAAGGTGCGTGTGTGTGTGCGAGCGTACATGATTGCGTGGATGTGGGCATGCGTGCGTGTACTCACACGGCGCAGGGCGGTGCGGCGGGCAGCGCGCGGCAGACGGGCGGGGGACGCGGCGGCGGCTCGGACATGGGCACGGGGCGCGCGCACGCCGCACTCACGCGGGTGGCGCAGCGCGGCGCGCCGCGGCATGACATCGACCACGCGTACTGGCCCCATCCGTTGCGGATTATCACTGCATGAGAGAAATAACAGGCTAGATAACTAATTTTTTTATTGCATAAATGAATAGTAGTCTTAAATATTTAAACTTCTCAGAAGAAACAGTATATCAAAAGTCAATATTTTAAAAATGTACAGCGATTGGTATACAAAATTTCGCAAATCTCGTGAAAACGCTCCATACTAAATTCGTACCTATCTGTGACGTCAGGCCTATGTTAAATAAAGTGTATGAAGTATACGGCCGCAGGAACATATTTGTAAATATCTCAGATATTTGTGCGTTTAAGTACATACTTACGATAATTAATGTTTTTGTTTATGATGTAAGTAAACTAACGATGTAGGTTTTGTTTACTAATTTAACAAAAAAAAACTTTATTGTACTTTTTAGATGTATAGTATTGTACTTTTTTACATTTACCAAGTAGTTAATGCCTCAATATTTCTGAGTATATTAAATGAAACTAAATATTTTAGATGTAGTCGTCATCTCTATTATTATTCGCTGCATAGTTTTGACACAAATCATACGCTTGCGTTGTAACATTTTCATTAAGCCTTGTATCCACTAGGTAACAATTGATGCGCAACACGTTTAACAACGTTGCAAGATAACGCGCGACGTTACCAGCTGGTGCTCAACATGATTAGTAGCAGTTGAAAAAACAGGCAACGTTCATAAACAAAAGTTCCACGCCTTTTTAACATGTTGAGCTACATATTGCACGCCAAATAATCCCTAGTGGACACGATGTTTTATGTGGTAACAAATTCATAAATCAAGCATTATATTGCTTGATTTCTTCATCAGATCTTTATACTTTGATTTTCGATAATCCGTAATTATGTTGCTCGCAAACATAAAAAGAAAATGTATTCATATATATGATGTTTTTACGTATTGATTTGCAATATCAGTAGTATTTATATAGATTGACGGTCTTATATGTAGTGTTAGAAGTAAACCAGTAAGTTGTCTATACAGAACAGGGTTGTGACCACAGACATTTATTGACTAGACCATGCAAATGTATGTACTTCGCGTATAAAAGAGGAGTAAAAATTACTTCCTTCAGCGCCATTTCCTCTCGAATATTCTCGGTGCCAAACGTCAAACGAAAACTATTAAACGTTTGAATCGTTTACTTGGGGACGGGGGTTATCATCACTAAATCGCTCTTGTGACGTCACAGCAGGTAGAAAAATAATGGCACGCTTGGTTTCTATACAAACGATGAGACTTGCGTTATCTAGTCAATAGATGTATGTGGTTGTGACTCACCGACAATAGTCGGCTGCGGCTCCTGGCTGTTAGCCAGCGGCTCCTCAAGCAACGACAGCAGCGTGTGCCCGTCGGCGACGAAGTGCCGCAGCGCGCCGTGCCCTGCCTCCGCCAGCCAGCGCTCCGAGATGCGGCACCACGGGCCCGGCCCTTCCGTGCCCGCCTGGAAAGTTAACAAGCTATAAAAAAATTAATCAACTTCCAAAAGGAGGTTATATTTTTTTTCAATGCGAAACATGTAATGGCTGACGCAGTAAAACCGTGACGTCACTTGCCTCCGCTCTAGACTCGTTTGCGTGTGTGGGCGTGTACCTGATCCAAAATGAGCATCAACAGCGACTCGGCCGCGTCGCGGACCCTCATGGACACCGGCTTCAGTTCCTTCTCGTCTTTCATCTTGGGCGATTCTCCCGGCTTTCCTATAATGAAGATGTTGTATGAGCTTTGTTCCTACACCGACGGCTTTTTTTCTAAATCTTTATTTAAAGGCTCTTCATCATATGATTATGTCAGCCTTAATTTAACAATGGTAACAATTAACTTAAATCTAATTCCCTTAAATGTAACGAATGAATTACATAACTTAGAAATATATCACTAAATTATATTTGACGATGCAACGCCTATGTACGAAAAAAAGTTGGTACATTTAGTGTGTTGAACAAATTCACGCCTTAAACTTTCGTTCCTTAAACAGGTCCTCGTATCGGTCACAAACGGTGCAATTGGGATTATCTCTTTGGCCATGAGGAAAGTAAAATTATTTAACGGAATGTGATTGGAACGGATACGGAAGCAGAGAATTAAATCTCTCTTACTGAGGTTGGCATCTGCGAATCAAGGACGTTTAAGGTGGTTTGTCTACTAAAGTCCTATACCAAATACCCGAGTTTACAGATTTTTGTTGAAAATACTGATCCCACATAACAAAAAAAAAAATTCCAATGTATCCTAAATAGTCAATAAAATAAGGAGTTACATTAAAAGCTGTACCCTCCGATCGTGTTGCACATGCCAAAGCTTAAATAATTTTAATTCCCTGTAACACCTACATGAGAAGGCACCTACTGTAGGCGAACGTTAAACCCATACGTATTAATGACTATAAATACATTTAATAACGAGCAAAGCCTCAGTCCTACCCATGTTACATTTACTACAAGAGGTTAAATGTAACAGTCCACATTTAGAATCAGTAATGATTACAACATTTTGATAATGAGTGGTTTCTATGTATTCTAGTGCTCTAAGTATACCTATAATTTCAATTCATTCATCATTCATCATGAATGATGAATGAATGGTCATAGTAATATGAGAAAACATTTCATCTTGGGAATTATTCAAATTAAACGGTGGAGAAGAAACACTATCAGGAGGAGAGATCGGCTCGCTCTTAAGACACTTCGGAAATTCTTCTCCTTTCTGGAGCATTTAGGCTTTCCATCAGGGTTTAGGTTTGGATTTAGACAAAGGACCTCTATTAATTCGTGTAAGGGAAATGAAATTATCTGCTGCGATATTAATAATCATTAAAAAAGTTATCATAATTTTCCTAAACATTATTACTAAGTAAAAATGTGTTACATTTAGATTCAATATTTAA
Source organism: Phengaris alcon alcon (assembly GCA_037179445.1). Classification (NCBI taxonomy): domain Eukaryota; kingdom Metazoa; phylum Arthropoda; class Insecta; order Lepidoptera; family Lycaenidae; genus Phengaris; species Phengaris alcon. The sequence continues at coordinate 80,635 of JAYRCH010000162.1, read as the reverse complement.
TTTATACCCTTCCCAATCTGCTTTTATAACATTGCGTGTTGTATAATTTCCACATTGCGAGTGATTTTTAATTTTTATCTCAATAATTAAATGATCACTGCCAAGATTTTCGTTAGTAACAGCCCACGAACACGAAAGCACCAAATCAGAACTGGCAAATGTTATATCGGGAGAAGAGCAAACTATCCTATATTATGATTTTGAAATACGGCTTAGGATACCATCGTTTAAAAAGGAAAAATCTGGTATAGATTATATATAATCTCACAGACATTATCAGACTTGGAATTTGGATTGTACTTCAAATTAACAGGACACTTATTAGCCACGTGATCTTCTATTTTGCATAGGTAGCAGGTCACTGAATCGGTAGAAACGTAAATCCAATAAGAAACACCATCAAATTCTATTTGTATTCGTTCGGGTAAATTATTGATTTCTTCTGGTGGTACGTAAGCTTGTCGACGAAAACTAAGAATATGACTAAATCCAGGCTCGGTTATACCGGCGCTAATAAAAGACACCGGCGAAACTAATTTAATCTTCAATTCTGCTTACTTCGTTTCTATAAGGTTATGTGTTATTATCGGATAAACATTAGAATAATACGTTTGTTTTTCGTTATAAAAGGTCGAATAGTTCTACTTTAATATTGTTCAAAACAATACACTGATGAGCATCAGTCAACTCTTCAGACACTTCTTTCGTTGACACAAATAATCAAACTAGGTTGTTGGACATTCTGCTTAAAAACCTAATTTTTGAGGGGTCAATAATTTTTCCGAAAGCGTAGGCATAATCTTTAATTTGCATATCATCCACCGCGTCTACAACGACTGCTTGATCTTTAGTGGGAAATGAAAACGTTTGGGTAACAGACGAATAACTTTGTTTTGGTTCCATCGTCCCCGTAGTCAGAAACGATGATGAGCCAAGCGACACTCGAACCGATAAGCGCGGCGCACTCGTAAGTATCACACGCGTAATCGATACTGCAATCCATAAAAGCACGTGCAGTTTCAGCGACGTATCGAAAGCAACTGTACATCGATGGCTTTAATATTCACAATTTTAAAATCCTTCGATATGTAATATAAGACGACTATGTGTTTTTGTCAATGTTGGGTTGAGGCCCCATTAGTGCGTTGCGTTGCGTCGCGTCGTCGCCACGCAACGCACCGACGCACACTACAAAGCTTCGGCAGTTAATGCGTTAATCCGTTGCAAGGACGCAACGCACTAATGGGGCCTCGGCCTACATCACGGTTGGCATGTTTATAAGCTGTTTTTTTAAGTTCTTTACATATTATGTAGTCATCTTTTGTCCTAGTCCCATGTCTATCTAAACGATGAACAGTAGGAGACACCTTACCTTGACTCTTGGAGCCGGCCAGGCCGAGCTCGACGACCTCGAGCAGCGCGGCGAGGCAGTCGGCGTCCGCGAGCAGCGGCGCACACAGCCACGACGCCAGGCACGCGTACGCCGCTACCACGCACGAGTGCAGGTCGCGCGAGTGCGCCTGCGGCGGCCGCCCGCACTGCACGCTGATGTAGTCGCACACCCAGCGCACCGCGCGCTTCCGCTCCACCGCCTCTGTACACGCGCACACACGTACAGCCACATACACACACGCACGCAATCAATCAAGTCGCACGCACGCGCACTCGTATAACTAAATTATTGTAGGTACGGTATAGCGTTCAAAGCAACTAAGTACGTAGTATGACCAGTTAGCTGTTAGTTAATATAATATTATGTTAAAAAAATATATGTCATAAAATCAGTCTTACCTATCATGAATTCTGAGAAGCATGCATCAGAACAGTAAATATTTTAGTATAGCATGTTGAAAAGTACAAGACTTAGAAACTACAAACTACAATTCATTTTCAAATAAGTTTCCGCAGTTATTCTTTTCGATTGAACCACCAGTTCATGAGATTAGCTTGTTCAGACACTACACAGACAGTACAGCTCACCCGGCTGCGACGAGTGCAGCTTGGCCAGGCCGGACAGCAGCTCGAGCGCCGCCAGCGACACCTGCAGCTCGCCCTTCCACGACGATATGAGGCGGTGGCACACGAGGTACGTCGCGCGCACCACCAGCGCGGAGCCTAGCATATAAAAAAGGTAGTACAAATTTAGTTTAAATTACGTTATATGTCAAGCATATATTTCATTAATCCTACTACTTACTATGAATGTAAAAAATAAATTGGATGGATAGATGGATGAATAGATGGACGTTTGTAACTCTTTCACGCAAAAACTACTGAACGGTTTGTGATGAAATTTAGTATGGTATTAGTTTGAGCTCTGGATTAGCAGATATGCTTCTTTTTATACCCGAAAAAGGTAAGTATTCATGCGAGATACTGTACTTACGCGGGCGAAGCCGCGGGCAAAAGCTAGCGATGTATAAATTACAAGCAATATTACCGAACATAGGAGAGGAAGGGTCCAGATCGCGCACGTCCGCGGCGAAGTCATCTGCGTCTGCGCTGCCAGGCCCGCTGCTGCTGCCCTCCGAGCGTGCTGCAAGAAATACGTCATAAAATATTCCTGTGGTTTGTAGTATAAACTATAAACTATTGTGATATAACGAGTTTCATGTAATCGGCTACACGAATCCAAGAAAATAAGTTTTTTCTCACGCTTCGAGTGCGCGCTGCGGTCTGAGATGGGCGCGGGCGCGGGTGGCGGCGTGGGCGCGGCGTGGCGCACGCACAGATACAGCGCGGCCAGCAGCGGCACCGCCAGCGCGTCCGACCGCTCCGCCTGCACGCCCGCCACCACCGCCAGCGACAGACGCGCACGCGTGTACGTGCCGAGCGTCATCCCGCCGCTGCAACAGACGGTCAATGCTAAATAAATAATAATAGCTCCTCACATCGATTTCGGTGACTGTGGCCGGTTTCATTGAAACGAAACCAGCTACGCAGGAGTTATTTTATAGTGCCCAAGTGTGTGCGCAGTACACAAGAGTACTCACTCTTCCTTTACTCTCAAAACCCAATGGCATGGATGACCGACACGACTGGCGAGAGATCAGGCGCAGGACCGACTTTTTACATGCCCATCCGACGCATGGATCATCTTTCTTGTCAGACAATCAGGTGATCAGCCTGCATTGTCCTAACCAAACTTGGAAACAACATTACGGATGCTAATGTGCGAACGGCACAGTGATATACAACGTAGATAATGACGTACATCATTCTACGTACTTAGCGACGGTATTACCTGATCATTTCTAGCGTACTTATTAATAGCAATGTAATTCTGTCTAGTAACTATAGTGAGGCGATTGTTACACGTGTTTATTTTTGTTTAAAGTTGCAAACAATGTAAGTAGTCCCAAGCTATATTCATACGGTGGTTAATGTCCAATAGGCTAGTTTCAACTATCAATATCAAATGATATAAATTTGTTATTTATATAGTTAATTCTATCATATGAAATACGAATACAACACTATTTTGTCATATAAATATGCGATTTATTTGTAATTTCTAAAATAAAACTGTAGTTTTATTATCTGTATGTCATGTGACCGAAAACGCCAGCCGCCATTTTTTTTTTGTAAGTGACGTCATAAGAACATAATTAATCGAATAAACAACAGCGGAAGTTCAATATAAAGTTCATGCACTACACACGCACATATGACATTTATTTGTTTCTGTTCTTATGACGTCACGATAATGGTGGCTGTCGTTTTGGCGCAAACATTTGTCGTTTAAATTTTAATAATTTTTTCTATGCATAAAGAGATATTATTTCCAGGAAATAAAAATACTAATTGACTATCGAATCGACACGAACATTAAAAAATATATTTGAAAAAAATGTAGAATAGCCTATTGATTAATTAATCAAAATCCAACAGAAAAATTTTATATCTCAATGAACAAAACTGTACTCACTACTCATTGCATCCAGGGAACTCCGGTACCGGGAGGCCCTTGTAATGATAGGGAAAGGCGACCAGAGACAACAGCACACTGATGGCGGCCTTGCGCAGCTCTCGCTTGTCTATGGCCCCGCATTCTAGTTTCGGTTCGGTGTCAGAGAGAATTCTGTCTAGCGCGTTGATGAAGTCTGGCACTAGAACTAGAACGCCATCTAGGTCCAAACTGTAAATGATCAAATATTATTTTGATGACTTACCCGCATGTATTTTATATCTATTAGTTACAACAGTTTCTAATGTAAGGAAGACGTATTATATTTAAGGTAAATAAATAAACCTCTAGCAAAGCAAAACACACATCTCCTTTTTGTTACGTAAAAACGCCACATTTGCTAGAGTGGAAAGGAGTGCGTTTTTCTAAACGGCCCGCGTGCGTTTCCACTTTCGCTCTCTATCTCACTCTATAAAATGACGTTTCTAAATATTAGTGAAGGATGACACTCGTCTCACCGGAAGATATCGGCGGCGTTGAGCACGACGGCGGCGGCGGTGGCAGGGTCGCGCAGGCCCCGCTGGAGCGCGGCGTACGAGCGTGCCAGGTACGGCGCTAGCACCTGCGAGCACATTAAATTAATAAAAAAATATATTAGTTACATTTTTATATAGTGGGCGTGCCCTCGGATCTCGCTACAATATTGAAATAATCACCTGCTCGCGGCACTGCTTGGAGCACAGCACGCGGCACAGCGCGCCCAGCGCCACCGCGCGGCCGGGCTGGTAGCTCAGCATGTTGAACTTCTGCGTCGCGTCCGACGCGGCCGGCGGCGTGGGCGTGCCCTCGGATCTCTCTACAATGGTGACAAAAAAGTTACAAATTTGTAATACCGATGTATTCTCTGTTCACATCTAATTTAACCTAAACGTAAACAAAAATAATAAATTCGACCAAATTAATGTGTTTCTTTATTACACTGTAAATATGAGACATTTAAACTGATTGCATTACAGGGCGTTTGTGTTTTTGTTTACGTGTAGACTAAATTGGATCTGAACGGAGTATACTTTGATGACACGCTCGTTGCTCCTCATCGGAACAACTCTAACACATATATTATGTGCGTACGCATACGTAAAACGCGTACGGACGTATGCGTATGTATACACTTTGTGTGTTTAATATTTCGACAACAATTATAGGTTCCAATTTACGATCCATCATTTCGAACCCCTGATGTAAACAGAGGAGTGTTATAAGTTTTGGCGTATTTATCTGTGTGTCTGTGTATGTGTCTGTCCTTGGCATCGTAGCTCCCAAACGGATGAACAGGTTATTAACTAGTATTTTTCGTTTGAAAGCTAACATGGTCGAGAGTGTTCTTAGCTATAATTAATCATCATCAGCTCGCTCAATGCTTGACAATGTGGGGTAACGTAAATCTTATAATTTTATTTTTCTAATAACACTTCTAAAAACAGGAGCTCTCACCCACGAGAGTTTTTGTGTAGTCACGACAGAAAAAACTGCAACTGAAAATCGAAGTGTCAACTGTCAAGTGTCAGATTGACTGCTCTACACGATTTTCAGCTCTATTGTATTAGCGCACAGTTCTATTTCCAATGCAGTTTTTTCTATCGCGACCACTACAAACGCTCGTGGGACTGTAGCCTTACGCTGCGCAGGCTGAGCGGGCACAGTGCCAACTAGCGCGGCTTCGAACAGCCACTCGCCGAACAGGTGCAGGATCGAGTTGACTGACGGCCGCAGCGGCGTCAGCGGCAGCCGCTCCGTCTCGCCAACTGGAAACAAATGAAAACCATTACGTTAAGTGGGGACTTTGAACTTATTTTTTCATTTTTTATTGACTGCCAAACAGAGATTACATTAAACACTTTACTATAATATTATACCAGTAGCGTGGGGTTCCTATAACTCCATTCCTATCGGCTTCACTTACCACTTTCCTATTGAAGACCCTCATCCAAATCCCTACCTATTATACAGGCTAGGGTTTCCATGAAGGAGAATTTAAAGACACGGGCTGGCACACAAGATTATCGCGTGTAACGCTGACGTTTCAACTTATCATATTAGGTATGTCTTTAGTAAGATACCTTGTGAAGTGATGGAGTTAGGCGGCGTGGTTGGCACTACGCTGGAGGGGCGACTGCTAGTCAGACCGATCAACGATGAACGCGGCGTGCCTGTGAAGTTGTTACTATACTAAAAACCTGGAGAGAGAATAATTTATCTAAACAATGTTTATCTGTCATAATGAAAATAAGTCTAAATTCAAACAACCCAAAGTCGTATGTTTAATGTTACTTTCATCATTTCGTCATTTGAAACTATTAAGAGCCCTATTACAAATCTGCACTCTGCGAGATTAGGTATTAGAAGCGTTCCCGACATTTCGCATGTTGTAGTAATTTTGCGGTTGTATTTATCGTTTTTATTGAAATAGGTTAAAAAATTCATGCTTTAAAATTATAAAATCTTTATTCCTTATGAAATAACAGTTGTTCTGGTATAAATTTTGACTAATAATATTATCGTAGATAGGAGTAATTCACAGTTAACTTAAAGCGATTTTCGAAGTTTTTTTGGCTTAGAATAAGATTTTTTTCTATATTAAATCAAAGATACTTCAAAATTCTAAGGCCGCTACGAACTATACGACTATATAGGAGATAACATTCTCATTTCATTATTACATTTGCTTAGAAAAGTAGTTCAATCCAGGAGCTCAAAAAAGTGCCTTCGCGCATTTTATGAAAATAAAGATTTGATTAGATCTGCAATTTTGGGTTTAATTTAAAAGTTAAGCAAAATTTACAAAAAGCGAGGCCGCTACGAACTAGGCCAATAGCTATTCTACACTCTTCAATATGTCAAAATTGTTAATGTATCTTTGTTTCTGAGATCAAGAACGCCATAATTGGCCATTTTACGCAAAAATCACAGTCGAGATGTAATATGCCTCATAAGTAATTTTACTGGGTCGAATCATAATCTAGTCTCTTATGCATGAATTGTCAACCGTTGGTAGGGCGCCATTTTTAAGTAAATTTGATAGATTTGTCATTCAAGAGTAAGGCGAAGTGTTTTTTCAATTTGATCCAAAGGTTGCAAACCCCTAAATGATTGTTTACTTTTTATTTTGTGTTATGAACTCGACTATAGTATTAATAGTGAGTTTTTGATAAAGGGGGGTTAACAGTTTGCGTTTGACGGATTTTTACAGGTATTACTCGTTTCAATAATGGACTGGGACAAATTTAGTCTAAATTAGATTTGTTGACGTAAGGTTTACAGTCGTCATTTATCTCAGCCCCTTCTCGGTCTTTGTTTAAACGAGTCATAAACTTAGTAACGACGTTTGAATATATATCAGCAATTGTTCACAATATATTGCGACAGTTTATAACAGTGGATAAAGCAAATGTTATAAGGTCAAGGACACCATGCTAAAATCCGTTAAAAAAACATACTTACTTAATAAATAATACTTGACACAGACAAAAATTACAAGATGTAGGTATGTAGTGTTTTTATATACAGTTTACTATTAGTACTAACAGTGTTCGTTAGCTTGGTTTAAATAAAGATGACGACGAGGTTTTGTGCACGTTACTTTTGTAGAAGGCACAGGGGTCGATCGACTCTGTACTTGAGTATATTACAATGCCTTGTCAATATGGCATCTTGACGACCTCTGTGGCTCAGTGGTTAGCGCGTTGAGTCATGGGTGTGTATTTAATAAATATCTGTATAACATTATAAAAATCTTAAATATATATTTGTATAGTATTCAAGTATTAAATATACATCCCGTTGTCTGGAACCTGTAGCACAAATTATTCGGATACTTAGCACGGGGCCAGATTGACATGGTGTGAAGCGTTCATTGATATTATAATTATTATAACCATCGAAAACAAGTGAAACAGAAAACAAGTGGAAGTGCAAAGTCAGCGCGGTTCGCGTAGCACGACTAAGCGCTCTGACGCGTACTTATTTTCATTCACGATTCGACAAATTACATTTCACTTATAATACAAAACGTTACTTATAGTAAAAAAAATCTTATACATTGGTGTGAGGGCCATACTTTCATATTTATATTTGTGTGAGTTTGGCGACATCGGCTTCTATACTAACTGTGTCATATAACACTTCCACTGGTTTTGTGTTCCGTGATTAGAATTAATCTCATTTAGCTGTTGTCGGCATCTAAATATGTAATTTAGATGCCGACAAATAAACTGATTAGATATACAATGTTGCTGTCTTTGTCTCTCAAGTTACTTTTCCAACGTATCAGACAAAGACAGCAACATTGAATATAAAGTAATATTGTATAAAATATAAAGTTGGGAGTATAGTCAATAAATTGACGACTCATAAAAATACACAACCGATTAGTGTAGTTTTATGAGTATGGGAGTATAGTCAATTTATTGATTCCTTATTAAGGGAAAAGAGGTATGCCTAAGTTTTGACACTTTGCCACTGGGTCCTTTAATATAGTAGGTAAAGCTACAGTTATGGCAAAGTATCTCGGGTCTCGGGGTTCTAACTTCTAGTAATCAGTGGCATTTTAAGTTAATATAATTAAACTGTTCTACGTGTATCTACAACATACTACTAATCATAAAATCAGTATTACTTTAATCATTTACCCCCTTACTAATAAAACTGTTTACACAACGGATAACTTAAACAACGTTGCTGTCTTTGTCTGATACGTTGGAATTGTCGCTTGATAGAAAAAGATAGCAACGTTTTTTAAGATATCCGTTTATTAGTAAGAGGGTTTGTGTGATGTGATAATAAATCCTTAATATATTAACAAGCCCTTAATACATTAATAATATATTAAGGGCCTGTTTCACAATCTTCTAATAAGTATCAGATAGCATAGCTGCATGTTTTGTCTCTGTCGCCCGATATTAAGTAATCAGCGACAAAACTGCCGGATAAGCTATTCGACACTTACTAGGCGATCGTGGAACAGGGCCCAATTAAAATAATACTGGTACTCATAATAAAATGCCATCACATTTTCAGTCTACGCTGCTACAAGCAAAGTGAAACATGCAACACTACAGCAGGTGCATTTCATAATATTACAACTTATTAATACACATTTAAAAAACAACACATAGCAAAAATGTCGCTTATCCCGAAAACATAAAAAACACACACTTAATTACTATAATTTTGTAAAATGAGAATGTGGGAACAAACACCGAATTATCGACAAAAAACTTATTTACAATGTATTATTGCTTTAATATGTGGTAATAAATATCTATTTTTTCAATTTAGCCACAAATATATTGTGTCCATAATTCGTCTTTGATCAATTCTGTGTTTAGATTTGTTTCAATGTGTGTTTTATATCTTTGTTATGTTTAAAGTGTACTAAACAATGTATTTTCAGTTTCGTACCGTGTAAACTATACGTTTCATTATTCGTACGTACACGTAACTATGTGCGCGTGTATAGTTATCGGTGCGTATTAACATGGGTGTACGGTGTCCAATATCGACAAAGTTCCTGCCAGGCCTGCTGGCCAGTTTCTAAACATTTTCCTTTGCACTAGGACGCCTCGAAATATTTAAACACAAAGGAAGTGACCGCAACAACTGCAGACGTGGTTGAACTACGTATTTACACGCGGGTATGTGTGCGTGCGCACGATTCAACGGCGATTTCATCTTATGCCTGGTCGAGCAGCGACTTAATAGTACATATTCGTATCAATGTGTATTTTATGTTTGTCATTTGTATCAATCTTTGATTTATTCTAACTTACTAATAAAAATATTTACACAATGGATTATTCAATGTTGCTGTCCTTGTTCGTCAATTGACTTTTAGACAATGACAGCTGAATACCTTACATATACACCAATACACATTGAATACCTTAACCGTTGTGTTAATATTTTTACTAGTAAGGGGTTTGTAGGTAAAATTACAGTCAAAACATAAAGCTGATCACTTTTTCAACAAATTTATACTTAAATGCATATTTGAAGTGAAAAAACGACAATTTATCTAAGATTAAAAACCAGAGTAGGTATAGTGGACGTGTAAATTTACGTTTATTCGGTACAAGTATGTATGTAAGCGTGTGTGTGTGTGTGTATGTGTGTGTGTGTGTGTGTGAGGTATGAGTACGGTATGAGTACTTCTCTCGCTCTTGTCCCGCGGCCGCGCGGCGCTGAAGCTCTTGGCGAGGCGGCGGTGCGCGGGCGGCGTGTCCCCCTCCTCCCGCTCCGCGCCACCCCCCGCCGCCGCCGGCACCCACCGCTCCGTCGCGCGCCCTGTACACCGCCAGCTCAGACCCCCAGTGCACACGTGTAGATCCCCAGTGTACCCCATGTGCACACGTTTAGACCCCCAGTGTACACGTGTAGACCCACAGTGTACCCTATGTGTACACGTCTAAACACCCAGTGTAAACTTGGCTGACCCATAATATATAAGTTTAGACCCCCTCAGCCACCACATGTAGATCACCAATGTATACGTTGAGACCCCCAGTGCACTAAATCCCCAGTATCCACGTCTGGGCCTTCAGAGTACACTCGTAGACCATCAGTGTACACGTGTAGACCCCCAGTGTACACTTGTCTAGACCCCCAATGTACACACGTCTCATAATATAGACTAGACTGCTCGTAGTTCTACATACCACCACCACCATTATGGTCTCACTCATCCAGAAACGGTTTTTTTGTCTAATAATTTAAAAATCTAAGCACAATTTCAATAAGAGTGCCATTCATCTATACTCCAAAGTTTTGGATAAATGATTCAATCTTGATTGTCTCAATCTTAAAATTACCTTATTAATATTATGATTATAGGATACCTTCTTCAATTTTTTAATTCAGCTACCGTTTCTAGATCATAGTTTATAAGGCATACCGCGCTCATTCATAAATGTTCTATAAAATTGTATTATTGACACTAAAAAATCAACAATATATCAACTAAAACACCAAAACCATGTTAGTATTAGCGAAACACGCCACAACATACAGAAGCTAAAAGGTTAATGTTTTATTTCAGTAAACCACCGCTTGCTAGTAAAATCCTATGATACATTATTGCACTACATTTTGTAGAAACTGTGGACGGTGGAGAACGACTGGTTTTTTTTTTCGTACTCAAACATAAGTCAATACACATGTCATGTTATTTACAAATTCATTACCACTTTGAGATAATTACATAAGAGAAAATAATGAAAATACGATATTATGGACAGCAGAAATACACTGGCGGACACATAAACTGCATCATAGTGCAAGAACACATTCTGTAGCATAGCTACATTTTTTTAACGTATCGTTATAACTAATAACGATGCGTATAGCGTCATCTATTAGCAGTTGTCGATATTAATAATAGCTAATTTGTGCTAGACAACGCCATCTATTGGCAAATGCTTCTAACTAGAGCTTCATCTCTAATATTTCTTTATTGTGGCATTTGTATTACGCATTACCGCTAATTGTCATTTAAAAAAAAAACAACAAATGTCAGTAGGGGTATAAAAGGGTTGTCGCGACAGGACATACCCTTTTTCCCTGCCGAATTTTTGTTGTTCAACTTCTTCAAGATGTAGTCGTTTATAATAATTATAATATTATAACCCCGTGTTCACGGTGAGTAATTTGAAATATCTGTGTTGTGAATGTTTGCTAAATCACGCTTGTAATTAAAACACATTATTTTTTCCTGTGAATTAGCACCATTGTTAAATTTGTTGGCAAACCTTTTGATTGGCCACGTGCTCAATTTGTAGTTTCATTTTTCCGATCTTGCATTGTTAGATATTATTAGGATGTTTGTATCAAATTAATTGTCTTTTATATCATTTTATCTTTTATCTTTTTTTGCTTATCCCTTATTTTGTGATGGACACACAGCCCATGGTTGGATCGTTAGGGGCTAGAACCATGGCTGCTGTGGTCCACACTCTTCACACGCTGGTATGAATATTTCCAGGGAACTTTGTTACGGGCCCAAGCACTGACAGCTTTGTTACGGGCACGAGCACCGCCAGCTTTGTTACGGCCACCAGCACTGATAACTACGTTGCGGCCACAAGCACCGCCCACTTTGATACGGGCTCGAGCACCGCCAACTTCTTGCCACGTGCCAGACCCCTGGACTCAAGACCTGGATCCCTGAGCTAAGTCCCCACGTGGTTTAGACCCCCTACGATACCCTTCAGACACCAAGAGGCTAGACCAGACCGTACGGCCTTCTGCCCACGACCCCTATTTCTTTTTTTAATATATATATTGTCACGGGAAATCTATTTTTATTTTAATTTCCCCCGTAACAATTCAATCAAATTTTATTACGAAATATGCAAACTTTTTACATTTATTGGTATTGAAAAATAAAGGCTGGTTTATAAACACAAAAACAAAATCAAATTTAAATATGGAACTGTCATAAAAGAAAGAAAATATTCTATAGACGAAATCTTGTCAATTTACTAAAGATTAACTCGTTGTTACGGTAATGTTGTGATTGGTGGTTATTTTTTTGTTTATGTTACATGTTGAATTATCGTTACTAATTGTTTAATTGCTAGTCTGTTTTCATTTTAAACATGTTTTTCTCTCACGAATATGGACGTATCGTACGAAAAAGCCGCACAAATTGTTGCTCTAGTGCAGCAAGGCCTAGACCAACGAACTTTTGCTGCAGATTTAAATGTAAACCAGTCTACGATTTCCCGAGTTTACAGAAGGTTTATGGAGACAGGTTCATTCAAAAGAAGACGTGGAACCGGCAGAACTCGGGTGACAACGTCCCGTGACGACAGGTTTATTGTGACAACTTCCTTGCGAAATCGGTTTTTAACGTCTATAAGCATTAAAAATGAGCTCCACCAGGTACGTGACGTAGCAGTTAGCGCACGAACCATAAGAAGAAGGCTAAAAGAGCGTGATATCACACCTTTCCGACCCGCAAATGGACCAAAATTGCAGCTCACAGGCAAGCTCGACTAAGATTTGCTCGTGAACACTTAAATTGGACTGAAAAGCAATGGGCTTTCGTATTATTCACTGATAGTGTAGGACTTGTTTGTACGATGCTGATGACCGCAGATGGTTTAACATCTCATCGCTATATAACGGAGATATTGGACCGTCATGTGGTACCTTTTAGCGGATTTATAGGCGAAGACTTCATTCTGATGAAGGATAATGCTCGTCCGCACGCAGCTAGACAAGTTGAGCAATACTTTACTCAGGTTGAAATTCGTTCCATGGATTGGCCAGCACCCAGCCCGGACCTCAATCCGATAGAACACGTGTAGGCCAACCTAAAAAGAGCTGTATTTACAAGAAATCCGGTCCCAACAACGGTTGCGGAGCTCAGAGTTGCATTGTCACAAGAATGGGACAATACTCCGCAAGATATTTTAAAAACACTGATCAGGTCGATGCGAAACCTTGAATCAGTTATTAGGGCAAGAGGAGGTAATACACCTTATTAAAAACAAAAAAAAACTTTTTATTTTCTTAGGCCCGTATTAATAAAGCGTTCTTATCTCTAAGACCATTCTCAAGAAAGTACTTAAGACGTTGTTTTAATTAATAGACCGAAAAAAAAGATGCTATATTGATACATGATTGATAATTATTCTTCTTTTTTTTTGGTAATCGCGATTGTAAAGGTTTTGCACCATTCTGCCAGTATCGAGTATTTTTAGAAATATTTTCAATTTTATTTCAATATATTTATTTATATTAAACGAATTACCCATTTGATTTATATTAATTGACTTGATTTGACACTTGACAGCAGAACTTTTTTTCGCTGCCCAAAAAACAATCCTCATATGATCCCTCCCTCCTACAATCGCCCTATCAACCTTAAATCTGTTCTGTGTTTTGTAAATACTGCTTTTACTGAAACTTTATGTACATACTTTGGTACTGGCCCTAAAATTGTCTGTTCTAGGTTTTAGATTATTCAACAGACTTCCTCCTGTTCACCGTGCCGTTGTTTATTCATAAAACCCACTCATAAGGCAGAGTTTTCGTCAACACAACACATTGGCGAATCACTAAGGAGCCAGTTTAAAGAATAAGAAGAAGAAGAACTTTTTTAGAAGTTGTTAAAAAAATATGGATATTTTTATGCTAGACAATAATAAATATTAATATATACGTAAAAATTAATGAAAATCAGTTTTTTCAATATAAAGAATACAGACTAAACTTGTTTTGGTATTTATATTACTAAATATTACATTTTTAAAAAGAAATATTGAACGAATGTATAATCGATAAATCTTTTCTTTGTAGAAGTGTAAACGAAACGTTATTTTATTCGTTCTTTGTCGTGTAGATGACGCATGAAAGTTGAGTAAGTGATCTCAATAACGTTATCAACTGACACGGTCTTGAGATCATACTATGAATTAAAGACCGTCTTGTGAAGCTAATCGTTACTTGAGACTGTCTCAGCCAAGAAAGGTCTTGAGAACGAGTTTGAGAACGGTTTATTAATACGGGCTTTAGTATTGTAAAATTTTCATAATAAAGCCGTTTTTGTTCTATTCACTGTTTGATTCCAAAAAGCTGCAAAAGGAGTAATTTGATTCTTTTAGTGTGAAAAGTTGACCTATACACACATGAATTGATTTTTTATCAGATTAAGAACAACTTAGCATTATCATTAAAATAAATGAAAAAGTATGCACTTTCACTAATTATATTTCATTGAAAGTTATCTTGCACTATGATGCAGTTTATGTGTCCGGCAGTGTAGTTGATTATACATGTATCAACAGAAATATCAAATGAAGAACATAAAGGGAAAATTCTGATACAAAATACATTTTAATTTTGTATCGTGTATATTGTATACGATCTGGGAATTTATTTTTCAAATAAAGATTTTAATCATTTTGGGACGTTTCTTAGTAGAGAATGGTCACCCTATTTGCCATTACCATTTTGATATTGTATTTTTGACTCAAGTTATCGTAACAATGTTCACGGCGCATTATGGGGCACTGTGTTGCTTCTGTCAACTGCGGAGACAACACAATGAGACGAATGGGACGTTCCCTGTTCTTTGACTAGAGTGACAATGTTAACGGGACTCTATGGGACAACTGTGTCGACTATGGATGTGGGAACTACATACCGAGGAAGGCATCTACGTGCGCGGCCAGGCCGAGCATGGCGCGGTGGAAGATGCCGGCCAGCGCGGACAGGCACGGCGCCTGCGACGGCTCGCGGCCGTCCTCCGACGTCATGGAATACTGGACACAACATTATTTGTCACAAATATTTGTACAGGACCGATAAGACCGCCATTTATCAATTTTTACAAAATAATTTGTATTTTTCACATTTGTTTACACTTGGCCACTACAAAATAACTCCTGTGCAGTTGGTCTTGTTTCCGATGAAACCGGCCACCGGCACCAAGATCGGCGTGGGGAGCTATTATTATACCTGCAGGAACTCCGGCGTGTGGCTGATGAGGTGCGGGCGGCACAGGTCGACCGGGTTGCCAATGGTGTGCAGTATCCGGTACCACGCCTGCACCACCGCCTCCGCGCTCATGTCCGCCGGCACCAGCTGGGCGTCCTCCTCGCCTGTACACGGAAACACGCAGAGGTGAGCGGGATGGAACATACCCCAGATGCTATATCTGCCCGTCACCCTCATTTTTAATTGTACGCGGGACAGATTATACACTGAAGTAAAAACCATGAGAGCAAATAATTTTGGTAAACAATGACCATCTGTCAAATGTAATAATAAATTCAATGGGTTGTTTTCTAGAATGGAAACCGTTTCCATGTTCGTTGCATGTTCGATAGCAGAAAGTTTAAACTTCTTATAAGGAGGAAACATTTTAGTTAACCTAATTATTAAAACACGCTAAAAACCAAAAATAATTAAATAAGTATATAATTTCAGCTGCATGTAACTGAATTAAAAATATTAAGTACTTTATTTAATAACCAAAGTACCAATAGCCGTTTTGCTAAAAATAGTAATAGCAAACTCAAGTCATTTTTACCACACTTTTGAAATAAGTATGGGAGAAATTTGTCAGTGAATACAAGTAGTAGCTTAATAGTAATTATTCAACTGTTTTTTCAATACAAGACGCTATCAATGTGATATTGGTGAACTGGCCAACTATAATGGAGATTAGCATCTGGCATTATTCACTGCCACTCTGAGTGGACGTCTATTCGCGTTTGAGAATTTTGTTTCAAATCTTGTAAGGCTTGTAAAGTGTCGCTTTAATACCGTATGTCTTACACGCAAAGTGCCATAATATGAACATGGAATGAAAGAAAAATTAAGCATTCACTCTAGTGAACTGTCTGATATCACCTTCAGGCGTATGACACATGTGTCATTTGAAATTATATGGCAATTTCACTTGGTCAGATCATCTGCCACACAGAGTGTCACAGCCCGGCCGGTAATTTTAAATTTGAGTTAATGACGAAGTGACGAAACTGGTTTTTCAATTTGATCCAAAGGTTGCGAACCCTGAATATTTGTTTACGTTTTTTATTTTTTCTGGCGAACCCGACTTTAGACAAGAGCTGCGCGCGTAACACGTCCGAGGGAGCGAGAAGGAGTGTAAGATAGAAACAATTAGGAGGGAGCGGGACAGAGACTCACCGATGGGCATGGCGGGGAAGAGTGGGCCGTACATGTGGCGCAGCAGGCGGCGCGTGAGGCACAGCGACACGCGCGCCCACTGCTCCGTCAGCGGAGCGCGGTGCCGCCATCGTACGCACTGCTCGCGGAGCGTGCGCCACAGCACCGGGCTCGGGAAACATCTACATTCCGTTACACTTTTGTAATGCAGGAGTGTATTGTGACGCATCACTACATATTATGAAACAAAATCGCTTTTTTCTGTCTGTCCCTATGTATGCTTAGATCTTCAAAACAAAGCAACGGATTTTGATGCGGGTTTTTTTAATAGATAGAGTGATTCAAGAGGAAGGTTTATATGTATATAACATGCATAATATAGTAAATAAACACTGATAATTTAAGAGGTTTCTAATGTCCTGAATAAACATTTTTTGCGCTTACATTGCAAAAGCTGGCTGTACCCTACGAGATAGATCAAAATAATGTACTATAGTATTGTACACCTTGTATATCTATCTCTTAGGGAAACCCCATTTTTATCCTTTACTTTTTACGAGAAAAAATGGCTTATTTACGAAGAGTTTTTAAACAATACAGCATTAATCCTTATCCATGCATCCATAAGTACCTTAAATACATTGTGCATTTAATATAGATCAATATGACTTTTTACAGCATGTAATTTAAACGAATATTTTCGAAGATCTGAGAGAATCTGTAATAGATTTAAAATGCATACACAGTATAATCTTTATCAAATTAAATACGTTACTCACTTTAAGCATTTTATACATATTATAGGAGCCCTTTAAACCATACAGGTTAAATTAATCTTATATTTAGAAGGAATCGTAAAATTTATATTCAAGCGCGAGAAATATATATCAAGCGGTCTCACACGTCGCGTCGAGGTGATAGGGTCCCGTTTTTACCAATTGGATACGAAACCCTAAATAACATTTTCAATATTGTATACAGAAGTATATTGCAGTGAGTAGAGTTATTCGCTGAAGAAGTTTTTGCTGCAAGAATACTATTCCACGCGGAAATAGCTGCGGGCAAAAGCTAGTATATAATAAATGTTGTTATTTAATGACACAGACAAACATTGACTTTTGCAAATTAAATAGACCACGCATATACTAATAGATCCGTACGTTTTTCTATGTGCAAATATTTTTTTTTTTCAATGTAAGATAATTAAATGACTCTAGTAAGCACCTGTGACACGCCAGTATCCAGACCTCGAACAGCACGCACAGCACGCGGTCGCACAGGTGCTCGGCGTCGGCGCACAGCGGCGCGGGCGGCGCCAGCAGCGCGGACGCGGCCGCCAGCAGCAGCGCTAGCAGCGAGCGCCACTCGCGCGCGCCCAGCGAGCCGCTCTCCGCCAGTGCGCGAGCGAGACGCAGCACCCGATGGCAGAGAACCGCCTGCTTGCTCATCAGGTTGCCGCCTGGTGAGGGTATGAACAACTGAGCCAGCGGCGAGCGACAATCACGCGGTCAATGAGCCGCTCTTGGACAGCATGCAAGTGTTTGCTCTTCAGATAAGCGAGTTGTGAAGAATGAATTGTAAGCAGCAGTGCCGACAGCAAGAGCCAATCGTAATATTAGATAATAATTAATAAACATAATATTATGATGAATTTACGACATTTTTAGTGCTTTCACATACCCAGTTCCGTTTGATAGATGAATGTGAGTGCTTGCAAGAAAAATATCCAATTTATAATATTTGAAATATTATTTGAAAATATTTATTGCTACAGTAGCTGTTATATTCTCATTTCTTTCAGTTATGAGTGGTTTGTTTCTAAATATCTATAACAAATGACACATAGTGTAAAGCAACTTATCATTGACGATCATGGCTCAGTGGGATAGCGCGTCGGCATTCAAGCTGGAGGTCGCGGGTTCGAATCCAACCAAAGGAACAAAAAATTTTCTGTGTTCCTGGGTCATGGATGTGTATTAAATATGTGTATAACATAATAAAAAAATCTTAAATATATGAATAGTATAAAAGCATTAAATATATTTCTGTTGTCTGGTACCCGTAACTCAAGTTCTTCGAGAACTTACCACGGGACCAGATTGACGTGGTGTGAAAGTGTCCATAGATATTGTAAGATTAAGACAACTTTGAATAATTACTCTCATTAGGCCTCGGCACGAACAGGTTATGTAGATGATTGAGAATCTTGTTGGCGTATTTGTGCGGATCGGCCACTATGGGCGGGGGCACGGCGGGAGAGGGCGGGTGCGTGGGCGGCGGCGAGCTGGGCAGGAGGGCCCCGAGCCACGCGTAGCACACGTACACACAGTCCCGGAGAGCCTCATGCTCAGTCAGTGGCAGGGACAGACCAAAGCGGAGCACTTCTAGCACCCATTCCACCTAGGATTTTTTTTATACAGTTGTAGTGATGAGTACAATTTGCATATGGATAGAGAGGAATTTTTTTCTCTCTGCAGTGAGAAAAACTTAAATGTTCATTCATTTACTATGTAAAAACATAGTTTACTCTTGGGGATAAAGAGAAAATATTGTAGTTATTGGTACAATTATTTTGCTTATCAAATAAAGTAGGTAAATAAGACCTATATTCACTCTATAATAATAGCAAATTTTATTCATTAAGATTCTTAAATGCAGAAGAAGCCAGACAGATAAAGCAAAACTTTATAAACAAAAAGGGTTTCCTTATTGTACTACACTAAATCAACCTAAGTATAGGGGACTTTTGTATCAAAGCCTTAAATAATTATCAAAATATTATTATAAAAACATCTACTTGTTTTAAATGACCAAAGATAACAATAGAAGACATAAAGCTACCAATTTAAATGTCACTTTAAGTGCATGGTGCATCAATACTGTGTAATAAAGTTTAAGGTTTTTGTTTTGTAGACTAAATTGGCTCTCCAGGTCTAAAATGGCCACATTAAGTAAATCGTGCTATGAAACATCAACCTTTGAAGAAGTTGCTATTTTGACATTTTCAATAGAATCGGATAAAATGGTACACATTAAAAGAATTGTTTAATTTTCAATTAAGAAAATAATTATAAGTTACTGTAAGAGCAACTCTTCAAAAGTTGATGTTTCATAGCACGATTTACTTAGTGTGGCCGTTTTAGATCTACTGAACAAAGTACAACAACATTCCTTGCTACTTAACTTTTTAAAAGATAATAAAGATTTACCTCTGCATCAGTAGTCAAGGGGCTGGGCTGGTGTGCAGCGAGTTGCTTCACCACAGCCAAGACTACTTCGCGTCCGCCGACCGCCCCCAGCACGCCCGTCCCGCCACCCTCCAGCGGCAGCGAGCTCCATTCCGAGTACATTCCGTCACTCTCGCGGTTCTGTAGTCAATTAATACTGTTGTAGGGGTGTTACGTACATTATTACTTTACAAATTTAGTTTTTTTTTTAATTTATTTATTTAAAGGTCGCTTGTAACAACTATGGTCATTAGCGACCACAAGAATTTACAGTAAATACAATATTAAATCAAATAATAACAACTAATCAGTTTTAAGAATTTTACAGTATTTTCGTAATCACTTAAACAATCTTTAAGCGTTTTATGCAAATTAACAATACATCTTTCTGAAGTAAACAATGAACAATCAATTAGTAAATGTTTTATACTTAAATTACTATTACACCTTGTGCATTTATTTACAGGGGCTTTAGTGATAAGATGAATATGTGTGACATTACAGTGACCTATCCTTAACCTATTTACAACAGTTTCGTCTTTTCTATTGCTAAACTTTAATTTTCTTTTTTCAAAAACAGATTTTCTTATATTGTACAATGCACTAGTATTGTTACTAACCCAATAGTCGTTCCAAATATTTTTTACTTTAAATTTTAGGTATTTTTTAATATCAGTCATACTAGAAATTTTAAGATTACATTCATCAATGTTTGTAGCTTCTTTGGCTAGCACATCAGCTTTTTCATTTCCTGGAACGCCTTAGTGGCTGGGAATACAAATTATTTCTATGAAAAAGTTATTATTTATCAAATCAACTAAGTTTTCTTTTATATTGTTAATTAATGGATCAATATTTTGACTATTTGATAAGGCAGTTAGACATGACAAAGAATCTGAAAAAATAATGTATTTTTTGGAATTCCTAGGATAAAACTAAAGGTATTTCATCAGATTCAACAAGAATGCTATCAACTGGACTTGTTCTAAATGCTCCTAAACTTAATCTGAGACATGAATTTTGTACACTTTCTAAAATTTTTAAAATATTACTAGAAGCTGAATCGTAAATAACTGAGCCATAATCCAATTTTTTTCTTATTAATGCATTGTAGGTATTTTTAATACATTTACTATCTGAACCCCAACCTTTTGACGACAAAATTTTGATGATATTCATCCTATTACAGCATTCAGACTTAAGATTCTTTATATGTGGTACCCAATTTAGTTTAGAATCAAAGGTTAATCCTAAAATTTTTATTTTGTTCACCTCATTAAATCTACAGTTATTTATAAACAAGTTCAATTGATTTTTGTTATAATATTTCTTTCATAAAATCATAAGCTCCGTTTTAGATTCTGAAAATTTAAAACCTGTTTTTTTACTCCATTGCCATAACTTGTCCAGTGTCTTGCAAATTTTTTTCAGAAATGTTTAAATCACTGCCACTACATACAATTGTTAGATCATCTGCAAATAAGAAACCTTTAACCGGACGTTTAATAGCTTCAAGGAAATCGTTTATTAAAATTAAAAATAAAACTACACTCAATACTGAACCTTGTGGAAGACCGTTTTCAGTGGACAGTAAATTTGAGAGAATATCGTTAATTTTAACTCTTACCTGCCGATTTGATAAAAAGTTTATTACGAAAGCTAGTATGTTTCCTTTTAGATTAAACTTTTGTAAAAGCAATATTACCCTATGTTTCCAGACCATCTCGTATGCTTTTTCTATGTCAAGGGCTACTAATATTACTTTATTTTGGTTTGCAAAAGATTTTAGTATGTGATCTTCCAAAAGCATTAAATGATCTATTGTTGATTTGAACTGCCTAAACGCAAACTGAGATGATGATATAAAATTATTACGCTCTAAATACTATTTCATTCGGTTACTTATAATTTTTTCTAAAATTTTGCAGAGGTTGCATGTAAGTGAGATTGGTCTATAGCTTGAAGTCATAGTAGGCAACTTTTGAGGTTTAAGAATGGGAATAACAATTGCCTCTCGCCACAATTCAGGGAAAACTTGGTTCATCCAAATATAGTTATAAATATCCAGAAGCCGTTCTAAAGCTAAAATCGGAAGTTTTTTTATTAAAATGTTTGAAACATTATCCGGACCAGCGCTAGAATTACCTAGTTTTGGAATAATAAGTTTAATTTCATCCATAGTTATAATTTTGTTAATAGGGTTACTATTATCAAGTGTCAAAATCTGAATGGCTCTCTTCAATGTCTTTCTTAAATTGTAAAAACTCTGGGCTATAATTATTTGAGCTAGAATTTGCTGCGAAACCTTTCACTAATAATTCAGAAGTGATTATAGGATCAGAAGTTGACCCTGATTGTTTTTTAAAACTATGACTTCTTTTCTCCTTCTCATTCCGTTAATAGAATTTATTTTATTCCAAATTAATCCTGACGATGTTTGACTATTAATCGAAGAAATAAAACTTTCCCAATTTGTTTTCCTACTGTCCTTAAAAATCCTTCTAGTTTTAGCTCTCAATTTACGATACTCAATTTTTAATAATTCTTCTTTACGCCTGTCATCTTCATTAAGTTCTTGAATAATTTGTTTATTTATATTTTCTTTTTTAACTTTTATATATTTTCTATATATTCGTTTCGTTTCTTTTAAAGATTTAGAACATTGATCTTTCCACCATGGAACTTGCCTTACTCGTAACTTTCCACTAGTTTTAGGAATGTATTTTTCAGCAGAATCAATTATTATTTGGTTAAATTCATCGACAACCTTATTTATACAAATATTTGAAGTAAGATTAAGCTTTTCCAATTTTTTAATTTGATTTTCTATTTCGTTACAAAAATTAAACCAATCAGCTTTAGAGTATATCCAATGCTTGGGAACCATTTGTGATTCAGGGCTTAAGTTAATTACAGTAGATAATACTATCGGAAAGTGGTCACTGTCGTACAGGAAGTCTAATACATTCCAGTCGAAATATGCAGATATATTCCGCGAAGCAATAGACAAATCAATGTTACTCGTATGACCATTACTGCTATTGAAATGTGTAGGTAGATTTTTATTCAGCAAAATTAAATTGTCATTTGAATCTAACCACTCGGCTACTATTTTTCCCCTAGAATCACAATGACTAGAACCCCAATTAAAGTGTAAATGGCTATTAAAGTCACCTAGAATGAGAAATGGAATAGGAAGCTGATTAATTATATTGTTAAGCTCTGTGTCACAAATTAAACAACTATTAGGCAATAAATATTACAAATAGTAATCGCAAGTGGAAATTTTATTCGTACTGCAACTACTTCATAACAACTGTTGACATTTATTAGTTCTGGTTTTTTTTGAAAAATTTGTTTCTTGAACACAAAAACATATCAGATTTATCTCGTTCAAAAGTAACTTAATATTTTCATATCTAGCGTGGAAACCATTTGTATTCCACTGCAAAATTTTCATAGTAATGGATTTAAAATGTATTATATAATAAAGGTAACAAAAAAAATAAGCGAAGTGGGAAATTAAACCTTGTAAATTGAAGTATAAAAATATGAATATAAAATATTACTTATCTTTCCTAAAATTTAATTCCTGAAGCTTTCTTGCGAATCTCGAGCACCTATTTTTTAAATTTCTATTTAGTTTGGGATGCAAAAATAAACACATTTTAATCAAATCATCCGTATTATCAGTATAGTCTTGTATAACGTCTCGAATATTTTGTTTACTGCGGGTTTCGTTTAGAAGATTCCTAAATTCGTCCAAAGTTAAGGGAAACTGGGGGAGGGTATTTTTACTAGCTAATTCCATAAATTCATTTGTTACATCATTCCATACTTGTTCTTCCGATCGATTGTCCAAAGTCTTCTTTTTCTTCTTCAGCGCTTTCTTGGTAGTTACTTCTTCATCCACAGAAAAATTGCTGTCAGTATCATTTGTGAGGTCACTCAGTGGTATATTTAATTCCACATTCGTATCAACTGGGTTCCAGTCCGATTGTGAAGGTTCCGAGGTCGTATTTGAGTGTATTCTCTTTATACCCTTGTTCTGGTCCGATATAGTCGAAGGGAAATTCAATATTTGCAACTGGGGTTTTGAGGTATCTTCTAAAATGGGGATAGTGTCATCACTAATAACCTGTGTATTGTTTTGAATATTTACAGCTGCAGTTTGAGCACCTTGAGGACAAGTTTTTGCTAAATGTCCCATAGTGTTACACACAAAACACTTCATAGATTCGTTAGAAATATAAATCCAATAGTTCGTATCTTCATATTGAATTTGTAGTGATTCGGGAAGTTTTTTCTCGTCCTCTGGAGAAACATATAATTGACGTCTGAAACTCATGATGTGGGAAAACCCAGCGTCCGGGATACCAACTTTCATGAACGAAATAGGACTCAATATTTTAACATTAATTTCATTAAACTTTTCTATAAGAATCTCGTGGGGAATTATAGGGCAGACGTTGGACAAAACAATACGCTTATTTCTTGATATCAAAGGTCGAATTTCCAACACATGGTCCTTAATTTTCACTTTTTTAGTCACTTCCACGAGTTCGTCAACAGTTTCTTTAGAGTCCATGTAGACGCATATTCTCGAATTTGAAATCCTTGAAATGAAACGTATTTTCGATGACTTTGTAACTGTAGATAACGAAATAAGATAGTCTCTCAACATTAATCCATCAATGGAATCAATAACTATGGCTTTGTCCTTCTTTGGGTACATGATTTTAGAGGTTACATTGGCATAACTCACGGTAGGTGTACTAGTAATGTTCTCCATATTTAATTTGGTGCCCCTGCAGGCAGGAGCACCCGCGATAATTAGTGTGATAGGTAATTACTCTATAGGCGCGAGTTGTGCGTAGGTCGGGTAGCGATAACGCGTGGACCAGTCAGCACGGTGGTCGCGGGGTAACTGAAATTTAGTTTATCATAACTGATGGCCAAAATAGCATTAATAATTAAATTTAAGTAATAAATAGCTTGCGGTTACTAGTTTATGTCATCAGTACCTATGTAATCTATGTTACAATCCTCTCACGTACTTATTGATTAAATACTGTTAGAATATGCATGTATATTTTAGCACAATTAGAAACTTACTTTGCAGTTGACTCTGTTGAATATTCCCACATTCATAAATAATAACTATGCGTTGTTAGCGGTTCCAATAATTTTTTTTGAATACGTGTGATGTATTCACAGTAAGTACCTATAATGATCTGGAAATGTTAGATTTTGTGTTTGAGCTAAAACTTTACTTGGTGTAATATATCGTGTATGTTTGTAATGTACCTATGTATGAGACTTTTTAGTTTTTAAGTTAGTTTTTATTTGTACAAAATAAATATTCAGTGCATTTGACGTTTGAATAATTAGTGAAATATGACTTTGACATTTTCTTCTTTTTTTTATATGGCATCGGCTTATAACCATTTGTCAGTGTCAAGTTAAAAAGGAGAGATAGAACTTTGTTTCAATTTTCAACACCGTATTCCTAAATCGTCAAGTCTTAAGTCTAGTCAAAGTCCAAATAAATAGTCAGTGCAGTCAATGAGTCATGTCAGTCGATTCAGTAAAGTGGTAGAAGCTTTACTGAAAGTTTCTAGGGAGTTTTGGCGGGTTTTTAGAAGTTGTACCACTTGCCCACACTTGTGCACGTTAACGAATATTGAATGGTTAATATTCTACCAATATTACACATTGAAAACCGAAATAACACAAATTTATAAAGAAAAACAAATTCCACAACTTCACCCATTGAACTCCCCGGCAAAACTCCATTTTTTCTATTGTCTTGTAACGGAACGTTATATGACTTCGTGTTAACACATCGTGATCTAAGGATATTGCCTAGTGTGGAATATCCACATTCTACAGACGGAAGGGAATATCACATTTTTATAAATTAAATTTTAAAATTGTTGAATAATGATACATAAATGTAATGAAAGAAATAGGTATATAGGTTGACGCGATTAAAAATTATAAGCAAATAAAAAATATTGTCCATCTCTTTCTCGCAAAACGATTTGTTACATCCAAGTTGCTACCGCCAACATGTTTTAATGACAAATGTATGGCGGTTGCAACTCATGACGTCACAGGCCGATAAATCGCTCTCTTTCATAATATGTGTACGTGTGGACTGAGGGACCTGCCTGAATTTCCCCAAAAAAAAAGTATAGTACATTTTAGAAGAAGTGTAGAACAAATCTGGGAATTTGTACAAAGATAGTTAAAGATCTACAGCCCTCAAAATGTGGTCCCTCAGTTTACACACCGCTATTTTCCAGATCTCCAAAAAATATGTGGAAAATTATGGTTTTTTCACTACAGAATTTTAGTAGAACTTTTGTAAAAGTTTTTACAAATTTATAGAACACATAGCATCAGAAATAAAAAAATCTTTATCCACCGAAGTGTGGTCCTTCAGTTCACACAAAAGTGACATCTTCATTTCGCGATATATTACAGACTTTTTAAATTATTTTTTTACGTAGAATTTTTGTAGCAAATTTGTAGAATTTGTAGACAAAATTTCAGAAAAATCTATCGGCGCAATTTGAAGATATCAACCATTATGTTGGGTTCCAGTTCACACAGTGGCGTATAAGAAAAACTCAATTAACTATTATATGAGAAAAATATCAGAAAGTCTACTATACTTACTCAAATATTTGTAGAAGTTTTTTCTCTTGGATTAGCACATAAAATTTAATTTGTTGCTTCCTAGCTGAGATAATGTTAATTTTTTGATACTATGAAAATATAAAAGAAGGGTTACCACACAACAGGCAAAATAAGGACATCACCAAAGATTAGGTAAGTTTATAATATTAGGACAGTATCTAATATTTATTATATTTTTAATTATAAATATTTAATATATTACTAATTACGAATTACACACATTTATATCAATAATTATTACATGAAGTCGAGTTACTAAAAAAAGGTAAGTAGGTACTTAAGTAACTCAAAACGATTGGACAGATTTTGAAGACTTATGTCATGGATTGGGTGTCCCGGTCTTAATTGAAACAATGTTGTAAATTAAATAGCTAATTTATAATTGATTCGACCATTGAGACACTGACTCAATGGCCAAAGGATACCAGTTCCACTTTGTTGAAACCTATCTTAATATTGCCCTTTGGGGTTTTCTCCACACTAGGTCTAGCTATAATGCAAAATAAAAACCTTTGTACTAATTAATAAAAATACAAAGAACGGTCCCATATGTATTTACTGAAAAATTAATAAATAACTTTTCAGTAAATACACATGGGACCGTTCAAGTATTACGTAAGTACCATAGGGTGTGGTCTTTGCTTTTTTGATAACATATTTCGTAGATGGTGATTATGTCATTAGAAGTTATGAGGATTTACACGTTTTGATTTTCACCGTGCGACTAGTCGCTTCACAAATCGCCTTGTCATTTTTGTTGAAAAATCGCCTACCAACCGGCTTAAATAAAATAAATCAATAGATAAAAACAGATTACATTAATCGAAAATGCATATTATAATTTCAATGTTTACGTAAGCACGGGGGTGGTAAAAATTTTGGTTATTTCTGCTGACAAGGAGGACAGGGAGATAGTTGTACAGTATACTAAATCAGAGGCCTAGTTCTTATAAAAAATCTGTAAATAGTAAAGTTTCGCCACGGTAAAGAGAGAACAGTAGAACATCTTCATACAAACGTGCTGCGATCGGTTTCAATGTGTGCGTGCGCGCCGGGCGCCTATCCGCACGCAGGCACACACCTCGTATAAGGAATGATAAGGTCTCATTAGTAATACGTCTTATCATCTATGGATAAGTCAGCAAAAAATATTGTAGTGTTTATCTAGAAGCTTTTTACTAAATGAATACATTTTGAAGGTTTACTTTAAGATGATAATTCACTTATTTTCATCTGCTAACCACAAAGCGTTTCGAATATACAGATACGAGGGGAATTTTTAAATATTTTTTTTTATATAATTATTTTAACAATTTTTTTAGACTTCTACTAAAATTTGCTATACTTACTTATTTTGGGGAAATTCAGTTTCATATTTTTTAAAAAATGTGTTATTCCACACTAGGCAACATCCCTATAAAGTTAAAGCGAACATTCTACTTACTTTCGATATAATATTTCTTATTAAAAATAAGAGTTATGTAGATTGTTACCTACTATACTCCTCGAATCAAACAATAGAAACGGTCGTTATCGACTATTAAGACATTCGAAAAAAGGCCAAGAGCGAAAAGGACCATGCAATGAGGTTCCGTAGACGTGCATTTTATATTCTCTGGTTCTTTAAAATTTTCAATTTGTTTCAGTCATCATTTTTGAGATAATACACTTATTAATGTCAGGTTTTCGTACTCTAATGCTCTAAATAAGGTCCGCAAGTTGGCTACTGACGACTGCGAGTGGTCGTCACTGCTCCACTCATGGAGCAAATATATTTGTTCCATAGCTACACTACATTTAAAATGTCACCACTAGCTGTAATGCTACCGGTCACACACACTAGTGCAGTGTGGCAACTTAAATACTTGTCAACTCTGATTTACAGTACTGATAAATTAAAAACTCGTTTAGGAACTTGTTCGAAATTACTTAAAAATTGTAAGTACTTGACCTACTTCCATTACAGTATATGGCGAGGTCCTTTAAAATACCATATTAAAACATGTTACAGTAGGTATATCTATAATATGGTTATACCATGCATAAGATAATATAGAAGACATTTATTAGGTAGGTAAGCAGTTTATTAAATAATTATAATAAAACAATATTGAATACCCATCATAATATGGTTTACACTTAACTACAATAGTTTAACATGAACCCTATGAAATAAATGAAATAAATCAATATTTACACACTTTCTTAATAATTAAATGTTGCTGTAATTGTCTGATATGTTGAAAAAGTCACTTGACGGCCAAAGACAGCAACATTGAATAACTAATCAGTTGAGCAAATATTTTTATTAGGTAATACTTTTTTTACTATACATAAAATTTTAAATTATTTTACTAAAAATTAACATTTAATTTTTGAAAAGTAAAACATTCAACTCATTTTTTATTAACAAAACCAGTTTCTGTTTACAACAGCAACACACAATTTAATAACATGCGAAGTTATAAAACCAAAAGTGATATTGACATATTTTACTTGTAATTTATATAGTTTAGTTATTAATTTAGTTATTATAACTAGTTTTTAAATCGGTATTTTTGAATATTGTAATGTGAAACTTTTATGTTATTGCTTAAATAAAATTTAAATAATAACTGTAATGTGTGGGTAAACACTATTCACAATATTAAATATTTTGTTTATTAATAAAATTAATTGTTATAAAAAGGTTAGTAATACAAGTCATAACTATTTAAAAAAAAACAAACAAATACATTGCTCTTATCGCAACTTAAATGTAAGCTATTTATGTGACTATGGACAATAGTAATTCAAACACAAGTAATATTACTTGTTACAAGTTAATGGCTACATATTTATTACTTTTATAAACTCCAAGGTCCTAAGCCCAAGTGCGCACTGGAGGCCAGGCCGCGGCAGCCACCGAAATGTATGCATTGTATCATCAGTGCGCGACTTGGCCGTTGTGGCCGATGGCCCGTTGCATACATTTCGGTGGCTGCTATGGCCTGGCCGCCAGTGCGCGATTGGGCTAAAACCTATTTGAGATCAAGCACCATTTTTATTTATCACAGTCATGAACCTCTCTGTTCCATTTTAGTTATCAATTTCCCCATTTTTTATGTCTTCAATCTTGGCTCTCAACATAATTGTCTCTTCTTCTAATTCTTTAATTCTTATTTTTTGCTCCTCCAACAAGGTATTTTTTAAAGTGATTACATTTTTCAGTTCTTCATTTTCTTTTTGCAAATCCATTCCTTCTTGAATTGTGTTCGCCAGTACTGTGGTCTTGGCTAGTTTCACAGTCTCATCTGCTTTTTTTATTATCGCATCAGCCTTCAACTGTAGTTCATATTGTATGATGATCATGGTAACCAACCTTTTTATCACAAATGCTAAGAATATTGCAAATCCAGTGATGTAAAAGTTTCTTTGGGCTCTGAAAAGCTTAACATTGCCCTTCATTTCACTAGCCAGATGGATGTGACCAGGGTCTGACGAGTGGGAGTATTTTTTCATTTCTCGAACAGCGTCAAGGAGAAATAGAGCCAAAACTCCCAACAGAACATAAAAGTACATAGCTGCATGTTCTCTGAACATAGAAAACAAACGAGAGCGAAAGAAATTATACCATCGACGAGGGCTAAATATCGGTAGCATCATTATTATGACGATAGCAATTTCGAAATATAAATAGCCGGCTATAAAAGTCCATTGTATAGACATGATGTTTCTTTGTTTGGACACTCGAGAAAAACAGCCCAGCCGCGACTGCCGGGAGCGCACTTCACGCACTAATGATTTTATATAAACCAGTACCTACACTACAACTGATTTCACACAATTTTTGTTCCACAACATTAATATTGTTAATTATTGTAACACGTCACAAATTAATACTGCCCTATTACTACTCGACCACAACAGTGGTAACACGTGTCGCAATCGCAAATAGAATTATAGATTGTACCTATTGTGGGTTATATATTTCTGGACAATTTTTTAATAAAATTCAGATTTTCAGCGATTATCCGAAAACAACAAAACTTCTTCAACTGCCCAGTGCCCACACAGGGGTAAGACACTTCGTGTAAACATAGGTTCCAGACTCACACATAAGTATCGTGGAATTACCGGACTATTAATCCTTCTTTTTATTGAATTTTACCTCCTAAACAATGCCGGAAAGTTTTAGTTGGGTACGTAAAAAAAATAAAGCTCCGTCCCTGCGGACTAAATTTGATATCCTTAAACTAAGATTGCAGCAAAGAAAGGCCATGTTTCTATACAAAATGCAGTCTACACATACATACCGGAATATAGAAACAAAAATAGTGCGAATTTATAATATATTTTGGACATTTTATGGCAATACTCAGTGGTCGATTTGACCGACATCGTCGCATAAGTTCTAATACCACGTAAGTAATTTTTTTGGCGGTTTTGACTTTTTGATGCCACTCACTAGGGGATCGGAAGACGCGCTGTTTCAGCCAATCAGAAACAAGTGAATAGTAACTCCATATTAATCACCAATCGGTCGAAATCTCTCGGAAACAGTACGTAAATCAACAGGGCTATTACCTAACTTCGATGGAATTCATGTAAATGCTTGTATAATTCTGCCAGCCAATTGATGTCGGGGTATTACGCAACTATGTACTTACCTATGAAACTATGTTGGACATGAATAGTGAACTATTGTTGTATTGAAATTTGCGTTTTGTTGTGTGTATTAGCACCATGTTATCTATTTAAATTTTTTTAAATAAATTTAAAAAAATAAATTAAAAAAGAGCATTTCAAATAAATTGTATACTTTAAAACACCGCTTTAATTTCATATTTAAAACAATTTAAATAATTTTCGAAAAAGGCCATCATGTGTAATATCGAAACGAAATATTGTCACTTTACTTCAAAATTATAAACCATGCCAAACAATAACTTATCCTAAAATATGTTAAACATTTTCGCATTTAAGAATAAGTTTAATAAATTTAAATTTTATAGTAAGTAAGTTTTGATATTATTGGATTCTTTTCAATGTTCGGACCTATGAGATTCCATGATTGAATTGTTTTGTAAACTCACATGCCACAATATTTATTAGGACTGAAAAGAACGAATAAATCAAGAGACAAGAATATTTGCGATCGACGTGGCCCACAGAGGTACCTTTCTATGAAGCACAGATTATTAATTACCTAGTAAAATGAAGTCTACATAGGATAACCGCCTCCTTTTTTGGAAGTCAATTAAAAATGTCGAAGCCGGGAGCACAATAGCTTCGTTTGACAGTTCTCATTTCATGGCTTATGTAAAAATGCACTACGTTACACGATTTGATTGGTCTAAAGGGCGTTTCATTCGTTCTTTGAAGGACAAAATGGCGGACTATTTAGTTGGACATGCCTGTAAGCTTGCGCAATCTTTTTTTACATTTTGACTTTTTAAATTGTGTTTTTAAAAAGTTGTAATGACAAAATGATGACCATGACCAACCAAAGTTAAAGTTCATAATAGCCCCGCTGTTTAGTTCTCTATAGAACTAAACTGACTGATTCTGTTGACCCAACGGCCACTTGCTACTGGCAATTAATAGAAAAAAGGTAAGAAAAACTTTAAAACTGTAAAACAAAAACATATTGTTTTGTTATTTTGTAGACATTCTTACTCTTTAAATGTGACATTATTTATAATGAAATAAGTGTATTTTTGTTAGTTAATCGTATTAAAAGTGTATGCGTGACTTACGTGTTGTTGATTCTATCACACATTGGGATTTACGTAGTGTTGTAAAGTACCTAACTAGGGCATCGAAAGCCGGACATATTTTAAAAACCATTTGTTTTCGGCCTCAGTTTGAATCCAAAGCTGGATAACCCGAGTTTTTCAGATATTTCGGTTCTTTGGTAATATATAAGAATTGTTTGACTAAAGTTTAAAATTATAGAATAGGGTAAAAAAAACAGGGAATTTATGATCACGGCTATAATTTTTATCCTTTAAGCAATCGATCTTATAATAATCAAATCAATTTGTTTTTAATAATAATCAAACGCAAGATATTACCATGCTTAGATAATCCCACGCATTACTACCATAGTAGTATATTTAGTACCATAGACCACATACATATGCTGCGCCAGATTATAGAGAAAACCGAGGAGTACAATCAACCACTAGCTTGGCGATCGTTTACGATGGCCTGGCCCGTCACAGCCTCTTCAGAGATGCCGCATCGACTACCGTTACATCAAAGTGTATTAAATAATATATACATTTCAGTAGTAGTACTTATCATCTATACAACTGCCGCCTGCCCATACTAATGACTTCAATTAACAAGTGGGAAGAGTTTTTGCCGGGGAGTTCAATGGGTGCGTTGTGGAATTTGTATTTCATCATAAATTTGTGTTATTTCGTAATGTGTAATATTGGTACAATATTAACCATTAAATATTCGTTAACGTGCACAAGTGTGGGCAATTGATACAACTTCTAAAAACGTGCTATTTTGTGTTTTCCGCCAAAACTCCCTAGGAACTTTCAGTAAAGCTTCTACCACTTTACTGAATCGACTGATATGACTCATAGACTGTACTGACTACCTAATTATTTGGACTTTGACTAGACTTTAGACTTGACGATATAGGAATACGGTGTTAAAAATCGAAACGAAAGTTCTATTTCCCGCCTTTTTAACTTGACACTGGCAAATGGTTATTTTTATGCCGATGCCATATATAAATAAAAAAAAAAAAGACAAGTGGGAATGAGCTTTATTCTTAGAGTATACATTAGCATAGCTTGCTAATGTATACTCTAAGGCTTTATTTTGACGTAAGAAACTTTTTTCACAATTTAAAAAGTTAAAATGTCATATTTTATTTTTATAAATTCCTCTATAGTCTTTGGTCCTCACAGAGTGGAAATTCCATACATCCTAAAGCGCAGACTGCAGAATTATTTTACATCGGAGTTCCGTCAAACGGGGTGACAAGGGATAGCGGGGTGGCAAGGGACGTAAAGTCCGATTTTGTCTAAGCCTTTGTGGTAGAAATGTATGGCTGTGGATTCGTAGTACGAATATATTTTTTAAAATTTTGGAAGTATTTTTTCTATATACCCTGGCAACACTCAAGTATCCAAGCCACAGAAATATAAAAAAAATACTGCCAAAGTCGGACGTAAAATAGTGGCGGTTGTATTTGTAATTTTACTTTGATTTTTAAACAAAATTATTGTGTTTTGGACTAGAGGAATTTGTTGAATTGAAATTTTGTTTAAAACTAGTGGCTGTGGCTGTAAACCTTGCCCGGCGATTAGCGAATAATTTCTCTTCGATATTTTTGTGGACTGTATTTCAGGAGGTATCTGGCGTCGCCAGGTTAATATGCAGTAATAATTAGATTGAAATGGAGAGGTATAAAGGTATGATACGCTTACCGAACCAGCTTCTGTGCGGGCGTCTGCAGCTGGAGTCTAGTCACTTCCTTCTGTTCACAACACTTTAGTCTTTCCAGAATTCTTATTGCGTTCTATAGGAATATATCTCACTTTCGTGGGCGGTAATTAGTAGCGGAAAAAAGTCTAAATAATACACACGCTGTCCGCCATTGCTTGCACACACGCTCTCGACGCCTCAACTAGCAATGTACTCTTCGCGTGTCGCCGCATTTCTTCGGTATACGTCGGAGAGGAGCGGGGAGGGAGGAATACTGCTTTATCGATATTATGAGATGCCATTCATAATGGCATTCGACGCTCCCAGATGGCGCTACCATTTTCCCGCGGCCTTAAAGGGTTGCCTTTAAAGAATATAAAAATAATAATAATTTAGCTATGTCAGGTGTATCCATTATCGCATAACCTATCCATATTTTCATATATCCATCCGTAGTTAGAACCAGTACCGACCCGTACATACACGACTCCTCCGTAAGCGCGTTCACTAGCATCAGCGAAACCTATTAAGTTGACAGTGCAACCATCGACCAATCCTAGATGACGCGGTATATCAATTTGGTTGAGTAAAGGTAGCTCAACGCAAAACTGCTTCCAAGCTGCGACTATGTTATCGAGTGGTGCGTCATCCCACTCGCACTTAGATAGCCAAAGCTCTTTTATTAGGTCTTTACCTATGAAATTGCCGTTTTGTATGAAAAAATTTAAACGAATTTTTTTCATGTATTTTTTATTTGTATTAATCGAAGTAATCACCCATGCAATCAATGCATCTTTGCCAACGCAGTGGCAGTTTATTGATGCCCTTCTTAAAGAAATCAGCTGGACGGGAGGCAACAAATTCTTCAAAGGCATTTTGTACTGCCTCTCGGGTATTGAACTTTTTCTCGCCAAGAAGTTATCCAAATTCTGGAAAAAGTAGTAGTCTGTAGGCGCAAGGTCTGGTGAGTAGGGCGGATGACGGAGAGCTTCCAACCCCAGTTCTTGCAACTTGGAGACCGTCTGCTGTGCAGTATTAGGTCGCGCGTTGTCGTGCAGGAGCACCGGAGACTAGTGATTGACCAATGCTGGTTGGAGATGTGCCAGCTTCTCCATCATTGTGTTCAGTTCTTCACAGTACACATTTGCAGTAATGCTCACCCCGTTTGGTAAGAAGCTGTGATGAATCTCACCGGCGCTAGACCACCAAACAGTGACCACAAGTAAGTTTTCGTTTAGGGCATTGTTTAGGTGCTGAACCAGGATCCAACCAACTTGCTGAGCGCTTGCGGTTATCAAACAGAATCCATTTTTCATCGCAGGCAACAATGCGGTTCAAAAATTCCTTCATTTGTGTGTCTGTTGAGCAGTGCAAGGCACGTCTCGACGCGTACTTCGCGCTGGCGATCATTGAGTTCATGGGGCACCCATTTGTCAAGTTTTTTTACCTTGCCAATTTGACGCAAATGAACCAATATTGTTTTGACGCTAACGTCGAAAGCTGCTGCTAATTCAGCCGTAGATTGTATATCATCAGCTTCCACAATCGCCTTTAATTCGTCATTGTCGACCACATCTTCGGACGACCGCGAGGTTCATTTTTCAGGTCGAAATTTCCAGAACGGAAGCGAGCAAACCAATAACAGGTGGTGCGTTGGTTTGTAGTGTTAGCTCCGTAAACGTCGTTGATGTTACGTGCCGCTTGTGCCGCGTTGCTGCCACGACGGTACTCATATTTCATAATGACTCGAATTTTTAACGTATCCATGATGACGAAAAAGATTTAAATGCGATGAAAATGTAACACTAATCAATAAACAAATGACTACTATTGGAAAAAGAATTGCATGTTTTTAAAATAAAATTGATTTGAAATGAGGATTCTTAGCCAAACAAAAATTATTTTGATTTAAAATGACCAGTACTGCAGAACGGCAATTTCATAGGTAAAGACCTATTATTAAGAGCTTGACGTATAAAATGGTGGGAGCCACGAAACCCATTATGTCCCATAGTCGAGCCACTGTGGACAACCTAGTGCGTTTAGTGCACTTACCATGGTGTCGCGACGTCGAATCGAAAACTATCACAGGCTCTGTCCCAGCGTAAGTCAAGAACCTTATGTGGTAAAGACTTCTCAAACTCAATATCTGTAGAAGCCTTGTGCGACTCAGGTATTCGTGCTAGAACGTCTTGAGAGTTACTTGTCCATTTGACAAGGTCAAATTGGCCTCGCTTGAAAAGCTGAATAAGCTCTACACAAAGCGAAACTGCGAGCGGAACGTTCATGACGCTACAAACTATGTCATCCATGAATAGAGCGGAAGGAGGCGCGGTAGCGGTAGCGAGCGGCCGAGCGGTAGCGGTAGCTGGTGCGGTAGCGAGAGCGGGAGCGCGCGCGGTAGCGACAGCGGGTGCGATAGCGAGAGAGGGAACGCGCGCGGTAGCGGTAGCGGGTGCAGTAGCGAGAGCGGGAGCTCGCGCGGTAGCGGCAGCGGGTGCGATAGCGGTAGCGCTCGCGGTAGCGGTAGCGGTAGCGGTAGCAGGTGCGGTAGCGATAGCGGGAGCGCGCGCGGTAGCGGTAGCGGGAGCGGGAGCGCGCGCGGTAGCGGGAGCGGGAGCGCGCGTGATAGCGAGAGCGGTAGCGGTAGCGGGTGCGGTAGCGGGTGCGGTAGCGGGTGCGGTAGCGTGGGCGAGAGCGGGTGCGGTAGCGGGTGCGGTAGCGGCAGCGGGAGCGCGCGCGGTAGCGGTAGCGGGTGCGCGCGCGGTAGCTAGTAGGTAGGTAGTAGGTAGTAAAATTAATATTATTTTCTTGAAGCACAGAGCAACATGACATAGTATAATTAGACGTATGCGACGTAGGTACGGAACCCATAATCACAAATCCAAACACCGTCTCAATAGCGGAGGGTAAATCATATTGATAACTACGTACTATACTAGGTAATAGCAAATGCGGGAATACTGAAGCCCCAATCAGAATATCCACATCAACCGGGCGCGAAAAGTCAGTATCTGCTAGCGGGATGGCTTTCAGGTGCGTTAACAAAGACATGTCTACGTTAGCGTTCGGTAACTTATCGGTAATACGTTCCACGATAAGCGGAGAAATATTAAAACTAATATTTTTATTTAAGCGCGAGTATACGACAATATCCACGGAAACCTTACATGATTTTTCCGAACCCCCAATTCCTTTAACTATCAAATTAGTATTTTTAAATTTATTCAAAAGCCCTAGACGATTATAACATTCCGACGTAATGAAACTACTTTGTGAAGCGCTGTCTTGTAAACATCGCACGACTATGGGTTTGTCATTTACATCGTAAACAATAACCTGGGCGGTAGCTAATAAAATTGTTTGTTTGGCTGAGTCGCGCGTTGTAAAACGAGCGCGCGCGGGGTGCGGGTTCTGCCTACAATTTCTGATTGTTTGTTTACGTGCGAGCGACGTCGATCACAGCGACACTTCGCTATTATGTTCGACTCGAACACCTGTACGCTTAGGTATTCGATCGGCTTGTGGCGTCGGCATCGGACGACGAGAACTGTTATTATCAAGTTCAAGGTCACGCGTGACAGCTGACTGCGGGGTCTTATTGAAATGCATTAGCGTATGATGTCGTCGGTCACAAACGCGGCATTTAGACTTACTAAGACAAGAGTTCGATTTATGTTTTATGCTTAAGCAATTAACGCAAGCTTTCTTTCCTTTAATATATTTAAAGCGAGCCAACGGGACCAAATCCTTGAACGCGGGACATTTGTAAAGATGATCATGCACAATGTTATTATTGCACATAAATCTGAGCGGGTTATAATTATTATTACTAGAATCCGAACATGCTACATAAGACTGCGGATTAGGCGCGGTGTTATTACTTCGGTGTTTAATCCACCTTTGTTTATTAATATTACTGGACGAGCTAGATGAACTAGGCTGCGTATTTCTAAATATTTTACACTGATCTTTTATGAATGAGATAAAACTGTCCAGTGTAGGAATTTTATTATTACGTACCGTCATTTCAAAGGCGCGAATAGTTTCTGTATCGAATTGTAATGCGAAATCAATGCGAGTTGTAATAAAATAAAATCGGAAAGATTTTCTAAATTTAAGTTTTTAAGCGAATTAACTGCCGTTACGAAATTATTTATAAATGACTGAAAATTCGAAACAGATGCGGAACCATTCAATTTTAAATTTAAGGCTTGGTCAAAATATGTGGACGCGAGGATACGAGTATCTTGATACCTGTCCACCAGCGACTGAAATATTAACTGATAATTCTCAGCGCGGGGGGTGACGCCAGCGAGTACTGATTGAGCCCTAGGCGCCAACTTACCTATTAAATAATATAACTTGTCGGCATCGGTCAACGAGCTATTATCATGTACCGTTGATTTAAAACTGACATAGAATAGTGGCCAATTTTGTATGGCGCCATCAAAATTCATTATCTCGGCGTCGGCAGGCAACCTCGGCGTTCGCACAGTTGTATAAACCTCCGTTTTAACCTCGGGTTCAACAGTTTCAAGACGAGATTGAATGCGTTTAATAACGCAATATAGGTCCTCGAATGAAATATACGCTTGAAAACTAGGCGGAGTTTTCGGATTAATAGATAGCGACTTCGCGTTGTAGGCATCTAACAAGTTATAAAAATCTGTTCGAATATCACCTATTGTCATACATTGACTGAGAAATAATTCCTTATCTGCTTCGGATGACTCGGCAGTTTGTGAACATTTATATAAATTCTGAACACGTTCGAACAAAATATTACGTTTAGCTTCTACGAGGGCTAACTCTGGATTCTCCGCCATTTTGAGTTAGATTTATTATAATAATCAAAATACTATTCGAATTATATACCTAAGTATTTATAATATACGTAGGTTATGCGATATTTATGTTACACCCAAGTATCTATTTACTAATTTACAAATAGAATACCTAAGAATATATGCGGTTTAATTATTTATTCCTATAGGCAACGACTTTAAAGCGGTTTGAAAATATAATAGCGTTTGAAATATGAGATTTATAATAGAACTATGATAGTTCGAATAATAATTCCAATAAGGAATCTCTGTAGGTAGCCACGTTATATCCTGTATTATTTACGGCGATGCAGTTTCCCAAGTAGTGGATTTATAGAAGCGTAAATATGTATTACCACTGCCTAGTTAGGCACTTTTAGAAGCTACTTATGCGGGAAATTAAATAAAATCTGGATATAAATCCGTGATGGAAATGGATTAAGATCCGGACCAAATGTGGTCCGGCTCGAATGGACCAAACAATGGCCGCGCGGGCCACCTTGCCTGGGGATTAGCGAATAATTTCTCTTCGATATTTTTGTGAACTGTATTTCAGGAGGTATCTGGCGTCGCCATGTTAATATGCAGTAATAATTAGATGGAAATGGAGAGGTATAAAGGTATGATACGCTTACCGAACCAGCTTCTGCCTGCAGCTGGAGTCTAATCACTTCCTTCTGTTCACAACACTTTAGTCTTTCCAGAATTCTTATCGCGTTCTATAGGAATATAATATCTCACTTTCGTGGGCGGTAATTAGTACCGGAAACATTCTAAATAATCGCCATTGCTT
The DNA here is from genome assembly GCA_037179445.1 of Phengaris alcon alcon. NCBI lineage: Eukaryota > Metazoa > Arthropoda > Insecta > Lepidoptera > Lycaenidae > Phengaris > Phengaris alcon. The sequence continues at coordinate 41,053 of JAYRCH010000162.1, read as the reverse complement.
GCACACGCTCTCGACGCCTCGACTAGCAATGTACTCTTCGTGTATCGCCACATTTCTTCGGTATACGTCGGAGAGGAGCGGGGAGGGAGGAATACTGCTTTATCGATATTATGAGATGCCATTCATAGTGGCGTTCGACGCTCCCAGATGGCGCTACCAACTAGGTTCAAACATCGAAAAAGGTAATATTTGCCCAATTACATCGAAAATACACATTTTCAAATATTATCCTAATTTAGAATATTTTTGGGGTGAGTAGGGTTGTCTAAGGCCCGTATTAATAAAGCGTTCTTATCTCTAAGACAATTGTCAAAGACGTTGTTTTAATTAATAGACCGTACTTAAGTACAGATGTAAGTACGGCGTAACAAGTGAGTGCGAACGTATTAATAAACAAGACTCGTTACTCAAGTACGCTGTCATTGCTGTCAAACTGTTACTTGAGACGCGGTTTCGTGGGTACAGTCAAACCTTGACTTGAGAACGACTTGCTTGGGAATTGGGATACAGTACATTATTATTTGTGGTGTTTTTGGGTGTGTTACAATTATGTAAATTAAAATCTAAATATTTATGATTAAACAAACTCAGAATTTACACTACATACTCAACACAAAATAAAGTTATAAAAAAGATGCTATATTGATACATGATTGATACTTATTCTTCTTTTTTTTGGTAATTGCGGTTGCAAGGGTTTTGCACCATTCTGCCAGTGTCGAGTATTTGTAGAAATATTTTTGATTTTATTTAAATATATTTATTTATTTATTTATATTAAACGAATTACCTATTTGATTTATATTAATTGACTTGATTTGACACTTGACAGTAGAACTTTTTTTCGCTGCCCAAAAAACAATCCTCATTATATGATCCCTCCCTCCTACAATTCCTCGCCCTATCAACCTTAAATCTGTTCTGTGTTTTGTAAATACTCCTTTTACTGAAACTTTATGTACATACTTTGGTACTGGCCCTAAATTTGTCTGTTCTAGGTTTTAGATTATTCAACAGACTTCCTCCTGTACACCGTGCCCTTGTTTATTCATAAAACCCACTCATAAGGCAGAGTTTTCGTCAACACAACACATTGGCGAATCACTAAGGAGCCACTTTAAAGAATTAGAAGAAGAAGAACTTTTTTCGAATGGCAATGGCATTCCGTTTTACGTAGTTGTTAAAAAATATGGATATTATTATGCTAGACAATAATAAATATTAATATATACGTAAAAATAAATGAAAATCAGTTTTTACAATATAAAGAATACAGACTAAACATTTTTTGGTATTTATATTATTAAATATTACATTTTAAAAAAGAAATATTGAAGGAATGTATAATCAATAAATCCGTTCTTTGTAGAAGTGTAAACGAAACGTTATTTTATTCGTTCTTTGTCGTGTAGATGACGCATGAAAGTTGAGTAAGTGATCTCAATAACGTTATCGACTGAGACGGTCTTGAGATCATACTATGAATTAAACACCGTCTTGAGAATCTAATCGTTACTTGAGACTGTCTCAGCCAAGAAAGATCTTGAGAACGAGTTTGAGAACGGTTTATTAATACGGGCCTAAGTGTGTGAGTCGGAGCAGGAACGATGTGAGTTGGGACGTGAGTGGGGTTAGTTGATACGAGAATAAGGTTTCTAGGGACACTAGAGGGGTGTGTTGGGCTAATACTTCTAGGGTTGGCAATTTTCAATGAAAATATAAAATAAGGCGTCAAACATATAAAATTGATACCTATTTAATTTACTTAGAAGGTAGATGCGCCGTAGGCAGGTACGCTGTTTTAGTCACGAATATACGTTTTTTCTTTTTTTTTCTTTTATTGTTTGTTATTTTTTTCGTTTTTTTATTTAGTAGGTACCTATGTTTTGTTTTATTTACAGGATGCCGAGGGTGTATGCAGCAAAGCCGGGAGCAAAGACACGAAAAAAATATGATTTAAATAGCATAAATGAAGCACTAGAGGAACTTTCAAAATCAGACACGTCCATTGCATCAGTGGCACTAAATTTCTAAGTCAGTGCTTGGTCGTCACAAATTACGGGAAATGAAACCAAGTGGCGGCCAAACTGCACTGTCAGCGAGTGCTGAACAATATTTAGTTCAAAATTTTAACACTTGTGCGGAATGGGGATATCCATTAACTACTATGGACTTACGCTATGTGGTGAAGATGTATCTTGATTCTTATGGAATCCAATGTAGAAGATTTAAAAATAACTTTCCTTGTCCAGATTTCGCCGAAAATTTTCTCAAGCGACACAAAAACGATATTTTCAAAAGGATTTGTCAAAATATCAAGAGCGCAAGAGCAAAAGTTTCTCCGCAAACAATAAAAGAGTACCATTCGGAACTAGAAAAGTCCATTGCGAACATACCTCTGTCAAATATTATGAACTTAATATATATGTCTCTATAACGAGACAAACTTAACCGATGACCCTGGACGTAAGCAAGTTTTTGTACGAGGCTGTAAATATCCTGAAAGGGTTATGAACCATACTAAAGGGTCGGTGTCATTGATGATGGCTGCAACGGCAGTTGGAGAAGTATTGCCTCCATACGTAGTGTACAAAGCCACCCATCTTTATAATACTTGGGTTTCAAATGGACCAAAAAATGCGAGGTTTAATCGCTCTAAATCCGGTTGGTTCGACGGTGAAATTTTCGCCGATTGGATAAAGACGATGGTCATACCAATGTTAGAAAAGAAACTGGGCAAGAAAGTTCTGATTGGAGACAATTTATCATCACACCTTTCAGCAGAGCTCATTAGCCTTTGTAAAGAGAAGGATATACATTTTGTGTTCCTACCGGCCAACTCCACACATTTGACACAGCCTTTAGACGTTGCGTTCTTTAGGCCCATGAAAACAGCTTGGAGACATATACTCAATAAATGGAAGATGACCGATGGAAGGACCTTATCAACAATCCCGAAGGGCTGTTTTCCACGTTTATTAAAACTATTGGTAGAGGAACTCACTGAAAATTCAGAAAAAAAACGTAAAAGCCGGATTTAGGAAAACTGGTATTGTTCCTCTAGACATCAAAATACTTTTGGAGAGACTGCCCAAAGATGATACAGCTAACGACGAAGACAACAAGGATGCTATTGAAAATTCTTTTATAAATATTTTAAAAAGAGATGCGGTTCGGGACTATGAACATCAAGGAACCAAAAAACAAAAATAAACTAGAGGTCGTAGCTGGAAGAAGCGTAAGTGGAGAGGAAGCTGAGAAAGGTCCTGCAAAAAAAATAAAGAAATTAAATACAGATTTACAAGAAAGCTCTTCAACATCAGGAAAAGGTAAAGGAACAGGAAAAAAAAAAACAAAGCAAAATATGAAATCAAAATTAAATATTACAGAAGCAAAATTAGGAAGAAAAACTGAAAATTCGGAAGAAGCTGAAACGAAAACTGAATAATAATAGAAAAAATAATAATAGAAGAACAAAAAGAGCTGGAGATAGTAGCTGGGAAAAACGTAAGTGTAGAAAAGGCTGAGATGGGTCCTGCACTGAAAAAAAAAATTATACAGATTTACAAGAATGCTCCAATACATCAGGAAAGATAATAGGAAAAAAGCAACGCAAAACTTGTCATCATTAACTGATAACAAATTTTGCGTAGCTACCTGCAGCAATTTTGAGAAGCTAGATAATGCAACATTACCTGTAGTTTTCGAAGATGACTTCGAAAACTTCGAAGACTGGAAATGAAAACGTCGTAAAATCGCCAAAATTCAAAATAATAAGTAATGTACAATTGCCGCTGCCATTGCCTTTGCCGAAGAATAAAAAGCCGAAGTCTTCCAATAAAAAGAACTATTTTAATAAAGTTGAATATATTTTAAAGATATTAGAAGAATAATCAAAAATAAATAATAAAAAAGTCTTGAGAAGAAAAAAGATGAGAATAAAGTCTGAAAAGAAAGAAAAGTTGCTTACTTGTTTAAAATGTTGATTTATTGTAGATATTTGTTATTTGTTGTTTGTATTTAGGTACTATACTATATAGGTAGGTACTTATTTGTTTTTGAATTATTATTTTAAAAGAAGTGTTCTGTTAGTTTAGCTTTCGTTGATTTTAGTTTGTTTCAGGTTTTGTTTGTTTTTGGCCGTTTAATGTCATTTTTATAAATGTGTTTTTTTTAGATTGAGCCAATGTTATGTAGGTACCTACATGTTCATTTTATAATAATAATATGTGCAATGTTACTTTTTCTCTGTATGTATCTGTAAAACAGTTTCTTAATAAACATTTAATATTATGCTATTGGTCTGTTTTATTATTTCATTCTATATTTACTTTTTTCTATGTATTAAAATCTAAAAGTGACAACCCTAGCAAATTCCCTTCTCGCCCTTTCACTGTCCCTTATAACCCCGATAACGGGGTAAAAAGGGATCGCATATATTTTTGTGATTATTGCTTAAAATACTAACATAAACGCCAAAAGGATTTCAAAAATATAAAATATAAGCTGCCGGAACTAAATCTATTCAAATATAATGAGGTCTTCGCATGCGGAAAGTCGTTATAATCGATTAAAAAGTCTCAATTCGTCCCTACTCGACCCGTTTTACGGTTCTTATAGTTCACGTTTTTAGATATGATTACACATTGTTTCTAAAATTAAAAAATAGGTATAGTTAAATTCAATTTAACCTTAGAGAATTAAACCAAGTATGTACCGACTAAATTCAATTTAACCCCTATATGAGTGACGAGCCGGTAGGTACCCGGGTACCTTTAGCATTTTCAAATTTAAAGAAAAGTATGTTTTACGCCCTGTAAGTAGTTTTGCTTTCCTGAGAGCTCTTAACTATATAAAAATTATATATTTCTTAATGTTTTGACCCAGTCAACCACAGAACACTATTACTCCTACCGAAGCTCGAGCTGGAGTAGACAACTATTTACAATGTTTTGTGAAAACCCATAGATATAATAAATTAAAAATATGAAAACAAAAATTTATTTTAAACTCACAATAGACTTGTGACTTTGTGTTTTGTATGACAATGAAAAAAGTATTTAAAATTTCGTAAAAAATGAATAAATAAACATTTGATAAATAGTTTAATTTCTATTAAACAGAAATGACATGTACAGAGTACACGTAGCAGAAGTGAAACATCATTCATTATTTAAAATCCAAAAATACTCTCGTCGTGCTTGAAAAACAATCATTTAAAAAAAATGTTTGACTTCAAAAATTATAAAAGAAAAATAAATAAAAATATTTCGTCTGACCGAGATTCGAACCCGAGACCAATTGGTCAAAAATCCAAGTTAGCAGCCGGCGCAGTTAGCGCTACGCGTATCTGACATTAGAATTCTAAATTACTCATATCTTATTTGTATTACACGACGAAAGGAAAAACATGAAAAAACAAAATGGCGCGTAATCGAAAATCGTGACGATTTTTCTATAAAATTTCTCCCATACGAGTCTTACGTCGATAAAGTAGTGTTTCATTACAATATATAGGATTTTGCTCATTCTGAGCGCACTTTCAAAAATAAATATGTTGCGTAACGGAAAAATGTGACTTAGAAATAAAGATGGCGCGTAATAGAAAAACGTTACAATTTTTTTACATTGCTATAAAATTTCTCCCATACGTCGATAAAGAGTTTCACTTCAAAAATTACAATTCTTTGTTTATAGAAGCAGGTGTTACATGTTGGACGAGTTACTGCATGTTCATCACAAACTGCTTTTCTGCAGTTAGTGCAAGCTTTTCTAGTCCAGTCATCTTAGGCCAAATTAGGTGAATATCGACATAAAAATCTTGGAAAATCGACATACCCAGTATATTACCGTATATTACGTAAAAACTTGTATTTTGGCATCCTAAAACTGTTCTCAAAATTTACATATAATTGGATGGTCGCAAGTTTTAAAGTACACAGTTTACAAAAATCGTTTTTTTACATTTTTTGCAAATATCTCGTTTTCTATGGGTTTTACGCTATTTGTATTTATTATTAATATTGTAGCAAATTAAATTCTCTACAACTTTAGTATGTAACATTTTTTTATACCTTGAACTGTTTTCGAGATAAAGGGCTCTTTTACGGGTTATCTTCCTTTTTGTCGTTTTAGCTGAACCAAAAAGGAGATTTTTGGCTGTATTAATATCTTCTGGCTTGAAAGCCGTAGAACAGAGGCGTATTATGCTCTCCTCATCCATTATGTCACACTTATTTTGTATAAATGAAAGGACTTCATTTATCACGATATTACAACTCGCGCACTTAACAACACCTGAGGTCGATGACCCTCCAGGATTTGCCATTTTGTAAAACACGTACGTCCGCAATGAGGCGCGCGCGCAGAATTTATTATTAACTTTTACATTAAATTAATTTTTTTGGTTACTTATCTATTTTTAATTAAGTGTTAATTTATTTATATGTAACTAGCGGACCCTACAGGCGTTGTCTTGCTGGGCTGATATGTGAATCTAAACCAGGGATCCCCAAACTATTTTGGACAAGTGACCCCTTTTCCAAAATGAACTGTTATCTCAGACCCCCATGGCCAAATTACATACTTTTAAGATCAATCCCCTTATTCATAATGGTCCGCTAACTTAAAACAGCTGCTACAGAGTGTTATTTTTCATTCTGACTTAGGTCAATAGAAGAAGACAGAGTAATTAGCAATGCTTTAAGTTAGCAGACTATTATGAACAAGGTATCAACACAACACTATCTTTAGTTTTTTCCTATTGATACAAAATACCTAGGTACCAAGGTACCAACTGGAAAACTTTGCACTTGGTTAAGTGAGTAAAGTTGACTTCATTTTCTCATCAAAATTTAACAAAATAAAAAGACATACAATTCAGTAAATATCAAGTTTAATTTATGTTTCACAATGTAGGATACTGTGTTTCAATGTTGCGTTGCAACCAGAACTTCTGATAGCCTTGGTTGAACTTCTGCTTAAGCTATTCGTCTGTGCTGATGGTAATCAACTCTTCTTGCATTATCACATTGGGTTCTTCTATGACTGTGGTATTGTACGGATTTATTATCCATTGAGGAATTTGTAAATTTAAAAGATCCTCAAACCTCTCCGTAAAATCCTTGTGTAATGCGTCCAAGTGAGTGACATATAATAAAATGTCATAATCTTGAAGCATTTCTGGTAATTTTGACAAATGCGGAAATTGCGAATATTCTTTTCTGCCTAATTTTGTTTATAAAGGATTAGTTTACCCACGAAGGCCGATATTATTGATTTTGTTTTAATCAAGTTAAGATCGTCATCCTGCAGCTGCAAATTAACTTTGTTGAACATTCCAAAGATATCAGTCAAGTAATAAATATGTGTTTTACAATTGTTCAGATTTTCTTTCAAATTCGGATCTTTTTCTTGTAAAAACTCCAACACAGATTCAAAAATGGCTGAAAATATTTCTAAGCAAGAGCCTCTTGATAACCAGCGAACTTCAGTGTGCAGAAGTAATTGAGTAAAGACTTCGTCGTTTTCCTCACATAGCTGAGCAAATAACCGAGAGTTCAAAGAATTGCTTCGAATCTTGTTGATAGCATTTATTACATATTGTAAAGACTTATGCAATCTAGGACTCAGCTTTTTTTGCTACTAAATGCTGCCTGTGAATCACGCAGTGAATGACCAGTACATCAGGCAGTTGTCGCTTTAAGTGAGCTATAAAACCACGACGACGACCAACCATAGACGGTGCACCATCAGTCGCAACAGAAACAATGTTCTACCATGGAATAGATTTGTCAATAAAAAAATGTTCCACGACCTGAAAAATCGATTCTCCTCTGGTATTAGCCTCTAAATTTGTAGCAAAAAGCAGTTCTTGGCACATATTTTCATCTTTAACATACATATCTAACAACATAGCTTCATTGCTGGGTAATGTAGACTCGTCCAACTGGAGAGAGAATCGGTTGGTCTGTAAGAACTTGCATAAAATGTTTTCCACATCGCATCCCATCTCGTCTATGCGTCTCTGAACGGCGTTATTGCTCAAAGGTATTATCTTTAAAATATCATGTGCGGGCTTGTGCAACACATTTTTAAGGACCTCCGCAATAGCTGGTGACATAAGCTGCTCTCCAATTGTGTGGGGTTTCCCCGACTTCGCTATTAGTAAAGATATATTATAGGATGCTCGTAAACCATCATCGTCTTTAATAGATGATGACGCAATCATCGATCTTATGGATGGCCTTCTGTCTAGTTTTTCTTTAAGTGCTTGAAAAAATGACAAGGGCTTACTTTTTTTGTCAGCATGTACTCTTGATAAGTGGTTATCCATTTTTGAAGGCTTCATGGCATCCTTACTGAATACTTTTTCACATATGAGACACATCGGCAAGTGTTGATTTGATGGAGATGCAATAAATCCGAACTTCAAGTAGTCCAAACTGTATTTATTGTCTGCATTTTTTTTCGTTTCCGCCATCTGATAGAACTCTCAGTAATCCTGCAAATAAAAAAAATAAGAAACTACCTAAATAAAAAACAATAATAAACTGTTAAATTTGCACACTATCTTATTTTTATGACACACAGGTAATGGATGTTTGTTAGGTATTACTGACTTACTCATTGATAAACTTGAATACGTTTTATTACGGATTAGGTAGGTATGTAACTATAGTAGGTAATTAGGTATAGAAAATTTGTATTAGGTAAGTAGGTACCTATCAGCATAAGAACGAAAACCAAAGCAAACTGAACACTTCAAAGTTTAGGGACCTACCTACTTAACAACTTAAGTGTAAGTAATTTTTACAAATACTTTTATACCTACCTATTTAAAATATGTTGTGTTTACCATAGGGCAAAAAAAATTTACAATCAAATACTAAAACAAATTAAACTAGTAAATTTTTACAATTGAAACAACTGAGGCAACTGCCAGATAGCTCAACTGATCACTATCACACAGTGGGGCAATGCTGATGCGCTGTGTCGGATAAAAACTGTTTGGTACTTACCCTGTAAATTTTTCATAAACTGCAGATATTGTATGGTTACGCTATTAACTCGCGTAGGGTAGGTAGCTCAGCATTTTGTAAATTCTTTTTCAGTTACTTTACTTCACTTAATTTAGCTATGTAATAACTTTGTAATCTCTTGAAATAAATGAGTACTTATATGAGTTATTATCGTTCAAGCTCCAACGAATTTCAAAACGCGAATGAACTTTCAACCTAAGTGTAAGCTCATTAAATAGTAAAATATCAGGAACACGTTTGGACTTGTTGATCGTTCGTGTTAAATTGCGTAAGCGTCAAATAGAGAGCAAGTAAAACGCGCCTGAAAGACGTACTGTTATGGGGGACTTCCTAAATCCCTTTTTAAAAAAAGATTTATTTTATAAACTAGAAAATATATAGAAATAGAAACACAGAATTAGTAAGTTCGGCACACGACCGTCAATGAATTAGGATGGATGAAGACTGACTGGGAACTTGGGAGGATGTTTATATAAAGGGTATAGGATTGCTGATGAGGATGGAAAGATTATGGATAGGGCTTAGGTAAGGGAAAAGGCTAACAAGGATAGGATATAACACCTCCCCCGGCCAGGACTAAACTTCGGGGAGAACCGAAGTTTGGTTAGGTGAGACAGGGTCTGTGACAGGAGATTGGGAATGGATTCTGCACCTGGGAGAAGCTGTATTGAGGTTTGTATCTGGATTCACTGAGGAACCAGGGTTGGGTAAGTTAAGGGTTAAGGAAGGCGGAGTTTGAGTTTGACGGTTGTGCCCCTTTATTAAAAGATAAATTTTGAAGATAGCATAACATAAGACTGCAATGATTAGAATTAAAGTGATTATAGAGTAATGAGCCTCGTATCTGATTATTGAGTGTTTATTAATTATTTTGTCTGTTTCTTGTGCTATTGATTTTAATTTTGTTTTTGCTTCTAGGGTAAATGCGTCTAAATCTATATTTTCGAAATGGATAGGGGGCTCATCACTTTTACTTAATTTAAGGTTATCAAGCGTACAGCATGTATCATTAATTATATTAAAATCTGGTTGTATATTTACAGAATCTACTTTCACAGAATAGGAATTTGAAATAAGTTTTGTGCTTTTACAATAGGCTGTGCATCCTGTAGGCAAAAAGAAGAATCCTGTACCAATTATGTTTAATTTTACAATGGTTTGGTTAATACATTCGATATAGAGTTTATTAATTTCTGTTTGTACAAAAATCCACTTATTGTTAGTTATTTTTTTCCAGATGTCTAAATGTCCTTTGATAAAATCCGTTTTGCATTGTTGCGGTACACTATTCAAAACTTTAGTAATGAGTTCACTTTCACAATTAGGGTTTGCACTAGTAGAGAACACGGTTGTTACGTCACAGACGTAGGAGCCTTGGTCTATTGTCGCACATTTTCCGAGTGACTCTAGTACACAATATTCTGATTTGGAATTATCTATAGCTATATACTTATTACTGGGTATTATATAACTAAATACACTATGATTGACACTACTATGGGCAACAGGCAGTGGTATGTTATGGTATATATCGAATACACTGGTTGATACTAGTGGTATTCTTAGTACAAAAGTAATCCTATTATTTAAACTAAAACTTATAACACTAGATATATTGATAAACTTAAACATATTACTTAACTCTAGGTCTATCGGGAGTTTTACAGTTCCAGATAAGTATCTATGGTTATCAATCAATTCCTTGTACAACACAGATGGAGGTAAAATGGCTGGATGTATAATATTTTGACTGCTAAACATTATTGCATTCATTATATCTTCCAGTTGAAATGACAATGTTAACATGGCTGCTTCCAAACTGCTCAAAATTGAATTTATTTCAGTTCTTATGTAAAGTTCATTAACTATTGTAGATAAATTACTTACTTTAGCTGCAAAATTATCAATAGTTAGTATAAGGTTTGCTTCATTCGATTTTATTTTATGTAATGTAAAGTTAAATTCTGTTAATGTAGATGTTGTTACTAAGATATTTTCTTTCAGTAGGGAACTCATTTGTTTTTGATCATTTTGAATAGTTTGGATTGCATTGTCATATTTTACGGCATCATCTTCGTCCAAAGTTCCGAAAATAGTCTTGGAGATCATTCCAATACTACCAAGCCATGCCCCTCGCCTGGCTCTATTACTGGTCAAGTGAGATATGGATGCAAAGTCGGAAACTAACTCATTATATCTAATAGTTAAGGGTTCTAATATACTCAAGCATTTTAGGTTCATTTCATTTTGGTTTTCCAAACGATGGCATGTGAAGCGTAACGTGCCTAATACAGAATTAAGGTTTTTAATATGCGGTTGTATAAATGATATGTCACGAGGGGTCACCACATCGAGGTATCCGGTTCTTATTTTAAGTTTTCCGATTGGGTCAAAGTATATACCAGGACTTGACTTGATTTCTTTAACATATTCTTGGCTGTCCAAGGCCCATCCACTGTAATAAAATTTTAAAATAGTGTTACTATGCTAATATTTCTATGTTTACTAAACTACAAACTTATATTAATCTTCTTAACTACTAAAATTTGGGCTCGTTTGAGCTGGTACTGAGTCTTGGACTTCAGCAAGTTTGACTTCATCGTAATGGTGTCTTATGTGGCGTCTATTTATTAATAAAGACAATGTGTGGTTACCGTGTATCTTAACCACTTTGTATGGCCCTTTCCATACAGGCGAAAGAGCTTTTCTTAATCTTAAGTGATTTTTCAGGTATACGAAATCACCAACTTTATATTCTACGGATCGAGTTCGCGAATCATAGTAGTTTTTTGAACCCTGTTTTGATTTGTTAATGTGTTCTAGGGCATTTTCACGGGAGTGTTTTAAGCGATGTTGAAGCATTTTTACATATTCGGGGTAAGTTGTAGAAGAGATGTCATTATATACAGATGTTGGGATATATGGTTTGTGTCCGAATAATAATTCATAAGGCGAGTAATGTGTCGTGGAGTGAATGGCGGTATTATATGCTAGTACAGCCGTATATACATATCGTGACCAATTGTCCTGATTTTCATTAATGTAAGATTTAAGATATTCTTTTAAAGTGGAATGTGATCTTTCTAAAGCGCCTTGAGTTTGTGGATGATACGGAGATGAGAATAGGTGTTTAATTTTCAATAATTCGCAAGTCTTACTGAATAGTTCTGCGGTAAAGTTTGTACCCTGGTCTGTAAGAATTCGTTTTGGAATTCCAAACAGCGAGATACAATGTACGAGACACTCACTAGTTTCTTCGGCAGTTATGCTGCGCATAGGATAAGCTAAACTGAATTTGGTAAGATCGTCTTGCATTGTTAGAATGTATTTTAGTTTTGCGGTTCCACATTCAGGGAGAGGTCCTACTACGTCTATCGCTAGTCTCTCAAAAGGAGCTGTAGATGTAGATGTTATGACCATAGGTGCACGATTGATTTTGCGTAATGCTTTATTAGTCTGACAAGATGAACAATTTTTTACGTAGGCTTCAATGTCGCTACGCATATTCTTCCAAAAATATTTTTCTTTAATGCGGCTAAGCATTCTACTACTTCCTAGGTGTCCGGCAATAGGAATATCGTGGTTTTCTTTTAAGATTTTCGGAATTTCTGATGGAACAGGATAAATTATATTATTATGATAAACATGAATTGTGATATGTGTTCCATCAAAAATGTGACTAAGCATATTATATATTTTAACGAAAGAAAGCCTATCAAATGGATTTCGAAAATCTGTTATACTTACGTCATTAACAGATGGATAATTCAACATTATTTGGTTTCTTATGTTTTTCAGAGATCTAAAGATATCTGGATAGGTAGAGGAATCAAAGTGGTGTACTTTAGTGAAAAGGAAGATATAAGTTTTATTGTTGTTTTCGAGGGGTAAGTACTCGAAAAGGGATCTCTCTTGTTTTTCAAACGTTTCACGGACAGGCGCAGGACAATTATTAATTATTTCCTGAACGTATGGGATGGATTCATCCATATCAATTGACGTTGGGATTATTATAAGTTTCTGGGGTCCCTTAAGGGGATCCTCATTATGTTGTATTATACGTGTATCATTAGATTTATTATTTAAATTTAAGAATTTTGAATATGATTCATCGTTTTTATCTTTTTCAGGTTGGTTCGGCTGCGGAGGACTTAAGGGTGGATAATCAGGTGAAGAAGGAAGAAGCGGCGAAGGCGGATTTGAAACTTCGGGTTCATTTACAGGATTGCGGAGTACGGGAGAGGGTGAAGGAACACTTGGATTATTTGTAGTTTCAGGTTCTCGGGGGAACGATGGATTTAGGTCTAGTGGGGAAGGGGTTTGTAGGTCAGGTTCAAGAGTTTGTTGGCTCGTGCCAGGTTCTGGTTCTATTAGTTCAGTCTCATCTAGGTTAAGGTCTGCTGGCGTTATCAGCTCATCAGGATCAAAGGATGTGGGGGATATAAGTAAATCCATCAGATCTCGGTCTAAGGTATTTGGATCTATTTCTCTAGTACTGGGATTTGCAGGAGAGTCTTTCTGTGGTAAGACAGGGTTAACAGGATATCGGGAGAGTGCGTCTGCTGCGGAATTTAATTTTCCTTTTTGGTAAACAATATCGTATTCGTATTCTAGAAGTTGAAGTCGCCATCTTTGCATTTTGCTACTTGGGTCAGTGTGGTTAAACAGCCATTTTAATGGTCGATGGTCTGTTACAATAGTGAATTTGCGGCCAAATAAGTATGGTCTAAATGTTTTGCATCCCCAAACTATAGCTAACAGTTCCTTTTCTGTTGTGCTATAGTTGATTTCACTTTTGCTTAACGTTCTAGAGGAGTAAGCTATGGGATGGTCCTTACCAACAGGACCTTGAGAAAGGATGGAAGATATAGCATAATTAGAGGCATCGCAGGTTAGGTTAAAAGGTTTCGTATAATCTGGATATATGAGTACAGGAGCGGTTAGAAGTTTATTTTTTAGAGTCTCAAAGGATAATTGATGTTCGTTTGTCCAGTCAAACGGCACATCTTTTTTTAGGAGTGATGTTAGAGGTTTTGAGATTTTAGAAAAGTCAGGAATGAAGCGTCGATAATAAGATATTAGTCCCAAAAAGGATTTGATGTCTTTTTGACATTTTGGGATTGGAAATTTTTGTACACATTTGACTTTATTTGAGTCCGGTTTCAATCCGTTCTCTGAAATTATATGTCCTAGATAGCCAACCTCTTTTCTTAGGAATTCACATTTGTCTGGTTGTAACTTGAGATTAAATGAACGGAGTCTTTCGAAAATAGTGGTCATGTTTTTTATATGAGTGGATAAATCAGGAGAGTATATAACGATGTCATCGACATAAACGAAACAGCGTTCTCCTTGCAGGCCAGTGAGAACGTTATTCATTAAACGTTGGAATGTTGCTGGCGCGTTTTTAAGTCCGAACGGCATTCTAGTAAATTCGAAGTGTCCTTCGGAAACACTGAACGCTGTTTTGCATGTATCTTTTGGGGACATATTGATTTGGTGAAACCCAGACGCTAGGTCCAGGGTGGAGAAGTATTTGGAGTTGCCTAGTTGGTCAAGAATCTCTACTATATTAGGTATTGGGTATGTTTCACCGATAGTGATGTCGTTAAGCCGACGATAGTCGATCACAATTCGCCACTTTTTTTGTCCTGAGGCGTCGGTCTTTTTCGGGACTATCCAGATTGGTGAGGACCATGGAGATACAGACGGTTGGATGATCTTTTGGTCGAGCATTTTCCTAATTTGAGATTTTACCTCTTGTTTGTGTACTTCAGGAAATCTATATGACTTAACGTTTATAGGTTGATCGGAAGTGGTACGTATTTCATGTTGAATAGCGTCGGTTGTGGTAAGAGTGTCATTTGGTAAATAGAAGATGTCGGAGTATTTGGAACATGTATCATATAGGGCATTGCATTCTTCTTGATTTAGATGTGAAACACGGAATAATTCTAGGACTTCTTTGGTTCTATTTAAGCAGGGTTGTTGGCAAAAGTTAGTTTGGTAAGATGTGCTATCTATAGGATGCAAGGTAAGTAAAAGATTAGGGTTAAGATTTACTGGTTTTTCTGACATGTTAAGAACTGTTAAATTAATTCTTTTATTTTCTTTTACTTTGGCTATGCAATTGGAAACGTATAACTTTTTATTTAGGTGTTGGTCTAATACGAGTCCTTCTTTTAATTCAGGATTTTTTATAGAACATTCGATGACCATTTCAGTCCTGGGTGGTATAATGTAAGCTGGTTCAAAAAAATGTAACTGTAAGAACGTGTTATTATAATATATAAACGGTTTTCATTGTAATCTATTTTGCAGTTATTCGTATTTAACATGTCAGATCCTATTATTCCATCGTATGGTAAATTAATTTCTTTAATAACGTGGAATGTATGCAATATATGAGATTTTGGTAATTTAATTTTTAATTTAAAATGACCTTCGGTTTGTATTGACTCAACTGTTGGATCAATACCTTTTATATTGATAGTGTCTTTTTCTAATTTAGGACTCCGGGATAAACAGGAGCGTTTAATTAAGCTAACTGAGGATCCTGAATCTACGAGTAAGCTCAACGGAAGGTCAGATATGGAAGACTCTATTAGAACATGAGGTAAGAGAGTTTTTGTTGGGTCATTTGTTATTTCGAAAACATTTGATTCTTTGAATTTAGTATTTTTTTGTATATTATCAGGTTTGGTACTGAGGATTTTGGATTTATTGGTTGATTTCGAAATTTTAGTAGAATCATCGATTGTAGTATTAGATTCAGAGGATTCAGTGGATTCAGCAACTGCAACGTTGGATTTAGGAGATTCAGTGGATTCAGCGACTTTAATGTTGGATTTGGGAGATTCAGTGGATTCAGCGACTGTGATGTTGGGTTTAGGAGATTCAGTGGATTCAGCAACTGCAACGTTGGATTTAGGAGATTCAGTGGATTCAGTGACTTTAATGTTGGATTTGGGAGATTCAGTGGATTCAGCGACTGTGATGTTGGGTTTAGGAGATTCAGTGGATTCAGCGACTGTAGTATTTGATTTGGGAGATTCAGTGGATTCACGGACTGTAGTGTTGGATTTAGAAGATTTAGAATTTATTAATTTATTTTTATTAATATTATGATTTCGTTTTTTGGTGTCAGGTGTACTGTTGTGTCCCATGTGACACCGCCACGAGACAGTGTTTAGTTTTTTTGGTTGTCTACTGTATCGTAACCAGGTTCTTTTGGCATTTGGACGGTGAACGGGTTTTGTGTGTCATCGTTCACGTAATGTGTATTGAATTGAATAGGTCTAATTCTGGGATTGTTATTGTTGTTTTGTTGTTCTTGGTTTGTTCTGTACCTATTGTTATTATATTCTCGCTTTCTGCAATTTTCGATGCTATGACCTGGGTTTTTGCAATATCTGCAGAAGACAGTCTGTGGCATAGGCGGACGAATACGTTGGATTGTTGGATTTATTGGTGTTGGAATTTTCTTTTGAAGCATATTTTGAATCTTCTCTTCGCTTAACGCTAAGTTAATGGCTTCGTTCAGATTTTGAGGGTCCCTACACCTAACCATGTTTGAAATATTTGGTTTGAGTCCTAATAAAAACGTGTGTAAGGCTAGATCCTCCATGGAGGCTACTCTACCTGGGAGTTCTTTCTTTGTTTGATTTGCTAGCAATTGAAATTTCAGTTAGTAATTTTGATAGCGAGGTTTCGATTCTTAATGAATATTGATGAATTGGTTCATTAGGTAATTGTTTGCAATTTTGTAATTCTGCAAGTAAATGTGTATAATGCTTTTTTTTCTCCGAATTGGGTTTGTAAAAATTCTTTTAGTTGAGACCAGTTAGAAAATTCTTTAATGGATACTGCACTTTCAGCTTTGCTCTCTAATTGGGACTGAATAAATTTAAATACGATATTTTTTTGGTTGTCATTTCCGAGATTAATTGCATTATCGCAGTTTGTTATAAATGATTGAAGTTTTTCTCGGGACCCATCCAAGGGTTTTTATAAATTTAAAAAGGACTCCAGTAGGAATTGCATCGTGATCATCAGAAACAGCAGCACGTGAGTTTGCTGCTGTGCAACAGGGGGTTTTGTTTGCCCCTCTCTTGCCTGACCTAGTAACCGGACCAGACGGAGCAGGCGGCGGTGGACAAAGACAGTCCATTTGTGCCTCATCCTCCTCCAAGGCAATCTCGGGTTTTGGACTCGGTGCTCGACTTTCAGACATTATGTTTAAGTAAAATACTTACTACGCTAATTATAAACAAAACTAAAACTAATGCTTAGTCTAGAAATTTAACATCGATGTAAATATATCGTGGTGAATCTATGTAAGATTATTTTATATCAATGTACTAGAGACTCTTACTGCGACAGGAATGCGGCGATAAGAACGGCTCGTATAAACATCCCGTGCGTCCCGTCGACTGCTGGGCGTTCTCGGAACTCGGAGCGTTGGACTCGGCGAGATTGACGTAATCGTCAATCTATGATTGCTCGAAATTTCAGGAACCACAGACTTGTTGCACAGATTTAGGCTTTAGCACAGATTTAGGATTTAGCACAGAATTTAGGATTTAGTACTGGTTTAGAACTTGATTTGGATTTAGCACCGATTAAGTATATATTTAGGATTTAGCACAGATTTTGGTGATTTTTTTGGGTTACAACTTGGAACACTGATTTGTTTCACTGGTTTTTACTTTGAGTTTGAACACTGAGCACTGAATATAGTTCAGTTTTATTAACAGTTCAGTTCGCGAGGCGTACCTGGGACTTTTAAAAATCCCCTTTAGCTGCCACCATTAATGTTATGGGGGACTTCCTAAATCCCTTTTTAAAAAAAGATTTATTTTATAAACTAGAAAATATATAGAAATAGAAACACAGAATTAGTAAGTTCGGCACACGACCGTCAATGAATTAGGATGGATGAAGACTGACTGGGAACTTGGGAGGATGTTTATATAAAGGGTATAGGATTGCTGATGAGGATGGAAAGATTATGGATAGGGCTTAGGTAAGGGAAAAGGCTAACAAGGATAGGATATAACAGTACGCTCGAACTCATTATCTTGCACAAACTTGTCCACACTGACTTGCCGAGTTTTTCATCTTGTACGAACTTGAGACTTTACATTACTACAACAATGCTATTTTCTACAAAAATATTAATTATTCTTAGTACACGTAACTCAACATAAACTATACAGTACCTACCTATCTTGAAAGTTTTAAATAAGAACTTGTGTTAATTTAATAGGGGTCGATTTTCAAACCTTGTCGACCCCCAAAATCAGTTTTCGTTTATGTCGACCTAGTGGTCAAAATCGACCCCAAGGGGTCGATATTGACCACTTTGGGAATCCCAGCTCTAAACCATCCAGGGCGCCACCCAAACGCATACAATAAAATTCATTCAAATCTGTCCAGCCGTTTAGGAGGAGTTCAATGACATACATACAATTTTTTGTATGTATGTCATTATGTATGTCATTCGAAATTGTCGAGGAAAATACTTAAATTATATTTTAATTCTAATCTAATTTATACTAATGTCTTTCTATATAAATAAAGAAGAAAAGAAATAAATATTAATTAATGTTTTTATTAAATGTGTCAATTTATAGATTTATTATTGTCAATATTATTAAAAAATAACTATTCGTGTATTTCATTGCTTGCGTTTGAGTTCTCTGCATATGTAGCAACTCCGAGGACTGCAACAAGCCCTGTAGAATCTCGTCTAGTCTGACTTATAGAAGTTGTAGATCCAGAAGAAATCGAAAGCCTTAGTTCTTGGCCAAGCACGTCCTGCATTGCAGATCTCACATGTAATTTTGATGTCACAAAGCAATTTTTGATGTTTGTTCTATATTTTTACCACACAATGATTTCAAAATGTTTCTACTTCTGTCACTCGAGACAAATTGTGGGTTAAGCGCCATACTCACGGCCCATCCAGCAAATCCATCACCGGTACTAATAGCCGTCATTATAATGTCAACAGTGTCAATCATTTTTAATTTTAGCCTACAAGTCCGAAGCTTTGGGCTTGCTGCTGGATGGTCAGTATTTATTCTGCTAACAGCATAAATCAATGTTGTCCACTCCACTTTTAGTTTTATTATAATGTAAAATTATTTCGGGCTTGGCAGTTTCCTGTAACTGTAACTGGTGACAACTGCATTGATGACAACATTATTACTGCTTTATTATTTTTAGGTACTTAGGAACACACAGTTGCTTCTTTGCTAAAGGCGAAGTTAGAAGAATAAATCCCTCTCTTGCCTCTCGCCCTACTTGTGTGTTTGCATATTTGCAGGAAGAAACCTTTTATCTTTTCTTACCGTTCCAACTAGTAAATTCAAGGAACGAGCCAGTTGAATAGCCGTACAAAAATTATCCGTAGTTCAGTCCTCTTTTTAATATAATACATCTATGCATTCAGTCCTGAATATTAATATTCAAAGATATAGAATAACAATATTCAATCAGCATATCTTAATTGTTTACATTACGTATAAACAGAGTGCTAAGTGTAAGTTTTTTTTTTCGTATTCGATCGTGAGGGCGTTTGGCGTTTACTAGGAATTTGTATGTGATTTGTACAGCGCCACCTAATTGTAAACGCGACAACTCACATTTATCACTCTGTATGAAGGTACCCGGCTCGTCTCTCTGTTAAAGGTGTTTTATTTGTCACTCACGTAAGGATCAACTTAACGTAGCGTTGGTTTGATGCTCTAACAAAATATCAATGCAATAAATGTTTAACAATAAATTGTTACAAAAATTAATAAATTAAATAAGTGATTACAGAAATTAGAATAAACTATAAACAATAATCAAGCAATACCTAAATTTTTTTCCTATTTTCCTCTGACTTGTCCAATATGGCATGGTAAAAGGCCATAATCCCAGGGCCGTTATGAATAAAGAAAAAAAAAAATTTGGTATAGATATAGGTCGTGTATGTAGGGTCAGGTAAAATCAATTACGGATATTATTATTTCGTAATTGATTTTACCAAATTTTATCTTTGTTTCGGCATCATAAAATAATAATAATTTTATATTTCAGGGGTGGCTCTCCATACATATGAAGTGGGGATCAAAAATTTTCTTTTTCATTCTACCCAAATTCGTGGGGTATCGTTGAATAGGGCTTTTTAAATCAAGGGAAGGTTCCATACATGACTTTTTTACAAAGTCAACTATTTTTGAGTAATCGGCCTCCGAAATGGTTTGTAAAATGATCCCCCCCTGGCATTTCTAAGCTATGAGAGTTGAGACTTAGAACTTGAAATTTTCCATGCTGATAGATCATACTAAATACTCTTTAGGAAAACTATTTTGAACGAAATCGTACACTATTTTTTTAAGTAATTTGAAAAAAACCTATTACGCGTTAATAGTTAATGAACCCGCCTTAGACATGTCTTGACTTTCCTCTTGGTTATTTTAAACTCATGACATCTAACGAGAAAACCCATACGTTTTGGAGAGTATCCATGTGTTTTACAAATTACATAATTGTGGCTAATGCCATATACCTATTTTGGGTATAAATCTACCGATTTTTGCTGGCAACTCTACCAATTTCTCAATTTGACCGTAGTAGGTACATCATCTATGAATTTGACTTTCGGAACCACTATGTCACTTGTCAATTATTATAAAAATATTTTATTTGTGCAATGTCTATAATTCCCAAAATAATTACAAATTAATGACAAAGTATGGCTAGTATAGAATTAGATATATGGAGAGGAGAATGGGGTCTAGCTTCAATAGATTTAGAATGCCTGAAAGTTTTGGTAGGTTTCCCGAAAAATTGTAACTTGTAACCTTGTAACGTACTGCATTCTACCGGGTTTATTAAAGCTTGACAATTTTCAGACGTATATGAAATTTATCGGTGTACCTGTAAAAGTCCGTGAAGTCAGCAATCCATTTTTCACCCCAAAAGGTACTCTTCCTGTCATTAGAGATGGGAGAAAGGTACTAACAAATTTTGAAGAAGTTGTCGACTATCTAAAGACTTTGGTGAGTTTTATATTTTTTTTTTGGTAACGTAAATATTTCAACTATATTGAAACCGAGTACTTTTCCTTTTTCTCAGCATTACAGCACCGACCTTCATTTGAATACGAAACAAGCAGCAGAAGCCAGTGCTTTCACTCAATATTTAAAAGACAAATTGTATCCAGCTTACCAGTACTGCTGGTGGGTAGATGAAAAGAACTACGGAGATTTGACAAGGCCCACCTACGCCAAGGCCCTTCAATTGCCATTTAATTTTTACTATCCTTCAAGATATCAGAATGCAGCCAAAGATATGGTTGAAGCTTTGTTTGGTGAATTCACAGACTTAAAAGATATAGAAAGAACTGTAGGTATACTTATTTATTTTATTTGGAAAACTTACAGCTAACAAATAAGAACAATAACTTTAATTACTAGATTATTATGAATATAGAACAAAAATAGGCATTATAATATATTCTTAGAGCTGCACAAAATACACCATGTTTTGTTATTAATTTCAGGTATTCCTTGAAGCAGAAAAGTGCCTTAAAACTCTGGCAGACAGGCTCGGTGAAAGTGAATATTTCTTTGGAAACCGACCATCTTCATTTGATGCCATTGTGTTTGCGTACCTGGCACCGCTGGTAAAGGCACCATTCCCGAACCCCACACTAGCTAATCTCGTTAAAGGAATAAATAATTTGAGTAGGTTTGTGGCAAGAATTAGTCAGAAGAATTTTAGAAATGTTACAGATGGTAAGTGTGACTTTTACAATATACTAGTATTTTCATGTATTTTTTTAATTACATAAATGAAAAATACTCTGAAAAATATCTCAGTTTACAAAAGTAAAAGTATCCTAAAAATCAAAATTTTTAAAGACATTGCGGATTGTTTGAAGCACTTTTGTGAGTCTCGTGAAAATGCCCCATATAAAAGTCGTACTAGTAAGAAACGTCACACACTAGGAATGTTGCTACGAAATGTATGGCCATATGCACAAAATTTCTGATATCTCGTAATTTCGCGCGTGTATGTTGATACATCCATAGTAAATCTTTTTGTATTTGATGTAAGTATTTATATTATATAATTATGTAGGTTTTATACAGTAATGTTTTAAAAAAATATTTCACCTTTTTTGTGACTTCGAAATGCATATATTTACAAAACTACACATAAAATCCTAATTCTTTTTACTTTTATTTAGTTATTTCCTACCTCATTATTTTTTAATTTATTTAAAGAAACTAAATTTTTATATGTAGGAAAATACCCAGAATTGTTCCACAGTAAAATGCACAAAGTCCATTGAAAAAATGTATTTGTGTTTAATATTACTTTTCATTTACAGAATACAATAAACATAATGCAAAAAAAAAGTCAGTAGGCACACAGTCTGGAAGTGAGATAGCTAATTTTCCAAACCAGACCAGAAATAAAATTTTGGCTGCACTGTTTGCTGCGTTTGCCATGACTGGCTTTGCAGTTGCAAATGGAATGTTCCAAGTAAGTTTGATTGCATTGCATGCATTTACTTTAATCTAGCATGAAATTACTTAAACTATGAAAATACTGTTTTGAATGTTAAATCTTTCTAATATTAAATATAAATCACTCACAATCTTGCAAAAGAGACTGAAAATTATTGAGTGTTATGCATTTAATGACAAATAAGCTTATTGTGTAAATACATTTTATTACATTTTATTTCTTGTTTGCCTCTTAATTTGTGGCTATTTATTGCTTAAGTTTTTGCATGGTACAAATAACTCTATGTGATATGCTTTTGTTACGGAGTTGTGTTCTTACTCATTCTCACATCAAGTTTGTTTGTTCAGGACATGAAAGAATTCCAGCATTCCCAAGATTACAGCGAAATGTTTGAGAATGAAGAAGACAACAACTGACACTAGCGCGTCCAGATCACGATAGCCGCACTCTGCTGGCCTTGTGCCAATAGACAATAGTGGGAACACACCTCATCAAATTTAATTAGTGCACATTCAAAAACTTTTGATATTAAAGTGGAGTCATTATAATAGGTAACATTTGACAATTCATCAAAATTCAACAACGTAACCTTGTAACGGCGTGCATAAAATAATATATTTTTTCGTTTTGTTAGAACTGCACAATTGCTTAACTTTTTTCAATTACGATTACATATTTATTGTAATAATGACCGATACGAGTAATTTTATGATTTTCTTTCACTAATAAAGCATTCTAAACATAATAAACAATTTCTGATTAAAGAACTGAACGTCGTTACAATTTTGCGTCAGTTAACCCCTTTTCTTTTTAAACACTAGGGATGTTACTCTAAAAATCGAAAGCTGATAAGTAGAATCGAATACAATGATTACTTGTGAAGAAATATCACCATAAATTATTAACCACAAGTTGATTTAAAATAAAATATAATTGTATTTATTATTCTTTTAACTAACTATAAAAATACAAAAAATAACTAGATAGAAAGATCATTGTTGTTGATAGTTCAACTGAATAAATGCAATTTTTTTGTTAAATTATGTACTTGTCTTATTTTGTTCATTAAATTTATGAAAGAAAAAATAATAATGGGACAGGGATTCGCCTGATGATTTTTAAAATTCACATATGTTTAAAGTCCGTATCGATTAATTCACTTTAATCGATGTTTTTAAGCAGGTCATCTCACTATGAAGATAAAACTGACAGACGTCAAATGTTACCTATTGAAATGACTCCACTTTATGTACCTAGTTTATGTGGTAACGGTAATTCTATCTCTGAATTTTGGTCATGGTATATTAATATAATGTAATAAAACATTAGGCATATAAAAATTAAATTGTTTGATCTAAAGTTTAAAAATTAATAAAATATAAATTTTAAAGTATAAACTATTAGGCAGCATTGAAGTTCCTTAATATAAATCTATGTATCGAAAGTCAAATTTCAATAATTTTAAAACTTTGTCATTGTAAAGCATGTATTTTTTTACTTTGAACATTGTATTTATCATGCATTTTATGAAAAAGCATTTAAATAGTAATTTTAACGGCTAGGTGCTCAATGGGAAGTTTGTTTGCAAATGCTTGATATGTGGGTCGATTTTACACTGTGTTTGTAGGAATGGATTTGGTTTGTTTGTTGTTAGGTTAGTTAAATAAAATGTAGTTTGTTGACTTTAAATATTTTATTGTTTACCTTATCTTAAAGCTACTGAATAAATTTACTCACACTATGAATGTTGACCACGAAAACATTGTGTTTTAGGCCTGGGGCCCATGCACATGTCAGCGCATACTGTCGCAGTCATTAGAAATATAATTTTATTAATAAATGTGGTGTCAACAGAAGTGGGCTGCTTGGAGCTGGCAGAGAGTAATGCTGGTCAATCGTTACCGCATCGCCAAGAAACATTACGACAAGATTAAAAAAATAAAGGCAATGGAGGCGTGAGGGAAAGTACAATTCATTAACAAAATTTAATTTTAAAATGACGGTTGAATTAAACTAAGCATGCATAATATCATAGAATTATACAGATGCGCCACTCTAAAATTGGAACTAAGTCTTACTAAGTTTTGGAAAATCGCATGTAGATGGCGTTGTACCGTTTTAATTACTATTACTATTAAACCGTTTTAATTACTATTAAACATACCAGTAGTACTGCCTGATGATTTTTATTGAACCGAAATATCGTCAAAATATAAACATAAATTAAGTTACTAACGAGAGTCATACACAAAGTAATAGTCACCGCTTGACAGAAATACAATCCTGTCAAGACTCAAGCGGTGACCAGGTCGTTCGCTCCATATAGGCAGAAATGCAGTGCTTTACTTGTCATTCACAGATATTTTAATAAAACGTTCGTACGTTTTAGATGACTTTAATAATTAATTAATAGTAAATAAATTAATTAAAAAAATATAATAACTTAAAAACGCCTAATATTTTATAAATAGCAACTCATGCGGTTGCTTTGTGCACGACAAATCATCGCATGTATGTGTAATTTTCATACTTCGCAAACGCACACACCCATGAATATCGACATGATTATATAGCGCGAACTCCAGCGGCAGGCGATTGCTCTCGGCTTCGGTTCAGCTATCCGATCGCTTCCGAAAACCACCGAACTGGCTTGTCGGAAATTATTTGTTGCCTATAATCCGAGTAAAAAGAATAGTCGGAAATCTAATAAATCACGTATGCACATTATGGATTTTTGTTTAGTAAGGTTTTATTTGTTTAAATAGAAGAAACGTTTTGTGTTTCGCGGGGGCCATATTGTATATTTCATGTGATAAGCATTGTTTACAATTTAATCGCTCCAGTGTATTTATAGTTTTCTTAAAAGATTTTTCATTTTAACATTTGAAAGTGTGTACATTTAACAGTTTATTACTGAGTTTCTATAATAATTGTAGTGATTTGCTTTTACTAGTGAGTTAGTCGATTTTTTTAAAATGTTATTTGACTGTGAGGTTTTGAAAATGTGTGTTAATTAAAAATTAAAAATAACAAGTTCTCACAATTGTCATTCAGTGAAAAGATTCAAATTCTGTCTAAAGGTAGGTGGTGTACCCGAGTTACAACAATTAAACCAGCAAAAAAATAATGTAACTCGAAAATTTCATGTTAAAAGTTATGAAACGTATAACTGGCTGTGTGGTTGTGTACACAAGATTAAATTATATTGTTTTCCTTGCATATTATTTAGTAATTTACATCGGGATATAGTAATCTCAAGTAACCGGAACCTTAAATATGTGAAAATTGAAGCTGACTGGTGAGTAGTTATAATATTTTAAAATATGCTTATTTACTTATTAGAATTTCTTCCGCCGCGACGATCGATCGCTGTTTTGTCTGCGTTGCCGTAGAAGATGTACAT
Source organism: Phengaris alcon alcon (assembly GCA_037179445.1). Classification (NCBI taxonomy): domain Eukaryota; kingdom Metazoa; phylum Arthropoda; class Insecta; order Lepidoptera; family Lycaenidae; genus Phengaris; species Phengaris alcon. The sequence continues at coordinate 15,079 of JAYRCH010000162.1, read as the reverse complement.
GAATAGTACATCTAAGACTTGCTCTGTTGGCATGGTTTCGACTTACGAGATCCGTCACTTGGCTGTAGCTATGCTAAAAATCTATAAACGAAAAAGTTTTTGTGACCGAGTACTTCGCCGCATACCCAGTGTCATAATCCTGTGCACGCCATTGGCGGTGACTATGGCGCCCAACTGCGCGCTCTGCCGCACACTGCTATGTGTGTGGCAGCGGCCTTACGCTCTTAAACTTTTCACCACCCATTAAAGACAAAATATAATATTTTTCTTAAACTATAGATTAAAATAAAAACAAAGGTTAATTGCGTATTTATTTTATTTTAGTTTTTGAACATATTCACATTTTTCAGTCAGGTACACCTTACCAGAAATCGACATAATTTTTACACTGGGTTTTTCATTAAGGAATTTCGTTTCGTCAATTGGAATGGCACAAACGCTCTGTACAATGGCTGTACAAGCGTACCCTAAGCTCTGCACGTGAAAATTTTTCGAAAAATTTAATTACAACTACCTTCTAAATATAACATAGCTTAAATCATAATAGATGTAGACAGGGCTACTGTTACTTGTTTTATTGCGCGTTGATCGAACTGACATAAATATCGAAATCAAATTTAATTTTAGAGTTGTTAGCTATATCTAATAATATTAATATCTCTGGGTCCCGCGCTAAGTATTCGAAAGATTTGTGGTACCAGACAACGGGAAGTATATTAATTACTTTTATACTATACATATATTTCAGATTTTCATTATATTATACACATATATAATACACATCCATGACCCAGGAACACAAAACTTTTTGTTTCCTCTGCAGGATTCGAACCCGGCTTGAGCGCCAACGCGCTAACCACTGAGCCACAGAGGTCGTCATAATCTACATTATTTCACTAAACATGTCAACAATTGTCTATATATATATATATATATATATATATATATATATATATATATATATATATATATATATATATATATATATATATATATATATATATATATAAGATAATATCTTGGAGGAAAAATAAACTATTTTGTTTCTCTGTAAATACGAGTTAATTTGGCAGGTTACATTTATACTTTAATCTAATAATAAATTTAAAAGTTAACGGGGACCTAAACTAGCGTCTCTAAAAGCAGTCGAACTTTAAAATGCAAAATATTTGGATGTGAAGATAATACTTTAGTGGTATACGGTCCCCATATGCGCAAATAGTAAAATATATTTTTTTAATACTGAGAAAATAATGCTTTAATATTTGAAATCCATAGAAAACTAAAAGTAAATACACTAAGGCACCTTACTCACTGTCCAGCCTGCAAATCCAATACCACGGCCTTGAAGCGGACTTGTATGCAAAAATAATAAATTATTGACACTAATGATGGCCACTAGCACCGGTGCAGGCCGTACACCGTGGACCGTGAGAATATCGCTTAAGGATCATTAGATCCATTTCATCAAAAGATTTAAATAATATTTTTAAGATAAATTGTATTATTTTTATACTTATTTAATTTTTTATTTGGCCTGGCTGAAACATGTGACATCAACATAAAATTAAATAATGTATAAACGAAATTAAACAGTTTTATGCCTCTATATAACTATACCAATAAAAAAATATACCAATTTGTATTTTTTTTTTTGGTTTTTTAATATCTTGGAAACAAGTGATATACATTTTTATTAACATTAATAACAAAATTACAAATTTGTAGCTGCCATATTTACACAACACGATATTAGCATAATTAATTGAATAAATTAATTTTGGCTTTACTAATGGCAACACTAAGCTAGACACACATGTTACGGATTGGATTATTACACTTAAAACTAAAATAAAAACACGCTTTTACTACTAGTTTAACTACTACATATAAAAATGTAACTAGTGTTGCCATTACCGCTAATATTAATTAAAAACACAACACAATGGTAACATAATTCAATATTTAGTATTTACTTACAACTTTACATATTAAGTGTTATAAAACGACAAGGCAAATGTGCCTATGTCGATATGTATTAAATTAAAAGTAGTTCCGCAGTGCAACTGCGCCACTTATAACGTTTTACTTAATTAGTAGTTATATATTTTATTAATTCTGGAGATAAAGGAAAAAAGGGATGAAAACCGAACAAGAGCGAGTCGAACTCGCCCACTGAGAGTCCGTACAAAGTAGGAACATCATAAATAGTTCAGAAATCGAAACTCGCAGTGTATGTCGCGCTTGAAAAGGGCGATGAAAGTTTGTATATCGAGAAGTAGCAAACGGCAGTATCTTTTTTTAACGTCAACTTAGAAGTTTGATATTTTCACAGCTTCATGGAACCGCGGTAGACCTGAGTATACGGTTTTAATTTCAACTCGGTACCTCCACGCGTTCCCCAAATAAAGGGGCTTGACAGACAGACGGACGGACGGACAACAAAGTAATTATCTTATAAGGGTACCGTTTTCTCCTATTGAGGACGGAACCTTAAAAACTAACACTTTAGAATGACAAAAAGTAATTATTAGTATCAAATTTTTATTAGTCTTAGAAGATATCTTGGAAAAATCAATCGCGCCTTTGGATATCCATATTATTACTTTTAATTATAACAAGAAAATACAATATAAACTTGCATGCAGTGTGGATTTGTTCGTTGTCTTGCTTTAAGGAGATATAGATAGCAAATATATAGCTTAAATATCAGACTTTGTATCAAATTAACTTAAAACCAATAAATGTACAATAGTAGTTGATTATATCAGTGGTTATTTACTACATTACGCTGTATATTGTAGATAAAATTGAATAAACTTATGAACACGTACATTTAGCACGCTTACACACGCGCCGCAGATGCAAGCGCCGCTGCACTAGGATTTGTATGCAAAGATTTCAAAACTAAAGAATTTGACAGAACAAATATTCATGTACAAGAAAAAGTTACGTCATCTTGTTTTCACTATACCTCAAATGTGAAAATGGCCCCAAACAACTCCAAAAGTGGGGTCATTTAAGTGGGGACAGTTTTTGTCTCAACATGCCTCGTCTATAATATATACGTCCATGTTTGTATGTTATTTTTCGCCGCGGCGGTGTAACCTATACAATTAATCCGGCGGCGACGCTGGAGCTGCGGCGCGTGTGTAAAGTCGCTAACGAAACTAAAAAAAATGGAAGAAACTATTAAAAAATATGTGCATACAAAGTATTATGTGCCTCACTGTTATGTTTAAATACAGTTTAATATACTAAAATCCACGAGAGAGAATAATTTATGTAAAAAATGATCATCTGCATAAACGCTTTTAAAATGAAAATAATTCTAAATTCATATCGTAGATATTCAAACAACCCAAAGTAACATTCGTGTCGTTCTAAACTAATAAGCGATTTAACTTTGTCGGATTATAACACATGAATTGACAACCGTCGGTACGCTACATTTTTAATTAATTTGACTGATTTATTATTCAAGTCAATGACGAACGGACCCAACTGTATTTTTTTCAATTTGATCCAAAGGTTGCAAATCACTAATCAATGTATTTCTCATTTTTTGTCTCGTGGATTTGACTATAGCCTAAAGTACGACTTATAATCTCAGTTGTAAAATTACATTTGTCAGCCAGTAGTCGGACTAGGGACATAGGTGTTCCGGCTGGCATTTTCCGGCAAAAATCAGAGTATGAATATACTTATGTATATAATTATTGTGATCGTTTTAATTTAATTTTCATTTTAATTTAAAAATAATATAGTAATTTTCTAATACTCCTAAAGTCTTTGATTTAATACAGTAATTTTTCTAGTCTATAATGGAATTTTAGTTTTATATCATGCGTTTATCAATATTTTTGATTTATTTATATTTATATAATTTTATTACCATACTCATCACCTTGATAAGCGGCAGTCCTCCACTCTGCGCTTTGCCCGGAGTTTTCTGCCGCTCACAATAAAACTCTGAAATGAGCTGGCGCCAGCTGCATTAGAACCTTCAAGCCCTTAAGAAAAGACTCCTCCGGTGTTGCGGGTGTCCATGGGCGACGGTAATCGCTTTCCATCAGGTGATCCGTCTGTTCGTTTGCTCCCATTGTATTTCATAAAAAAAATCACTCAAAAGTAAAATAAATTAAATCATATTTAAAGTTAAAACCGTATATTTACAAGAGAAATTGAAGAAGAATTGAAATATTTATTAATAATACCAATTACTTCAATGTGCTATTAAAATAAAGCTGTGTGTATTAATTTTTTACATATATATTTGAAGCGTTAGCTACAATAATAATCATTATTTTAAGGCACAAAAGAAATTATACACTGTCACGTAAAGACAAATTCTTTTATCTATGTTATAATATTTACACTAAATTAACTATACAGACACATAATGAAATTACAATGTAGAGTCAGCAAAAAAGCCAAGTTTAGTTTGGCTTTAGAATTAAAAAATATTCTTGTTCTAAATTCTTTAATATTTATAAATTCAGGATGTTAAGGATTTGGCATTTCGGATCTGGATACGGATATTGAATTAAATTATTTAAGATAATCAGTTAGATTCGGATAATTTCGGTTACGGATGAATATATAAGTAAAATGCATATTACTTATTTGTATATGACAAGTTTATGTAACCATTTGACCTAAACAGCCTGTGAGTCAGCAAGCAAAAAATAAACATGTCGTATTATACTCCGTCTATATCCGAAAATAACCGTATTTTTTTATAGGATTCGGTTACGGATAGTTTTTTTTTTATTTCGGATATCGGATAGTTTCGAATACGGTCACGGAACTCCATCTCATCTCTGTTATAAATGTACTCTACACTTTATTTTTCCGCATATCTCATATTTTGGTGTCATTCATAACACATTTATTGTGCATAAAAATATTATTATGTCAACAATGCTATTATTAACATTTAAAACATGAATGCCAATTATAATATCGGCCATCAGTTGAAGAAATTTTTGACACAACGATTTTTACATTTATAAGTTCTGCAAAATTTAAAATTATTTTACAAATATGACATAGCACCACAACAAACATATTTACTAGCAATCATATACAATATATTAATACACTAAAATTTGTTCATACACAATTTTCGAATTTGTGTAGACCTAACAAGATAAGAATATACATTTTAAACTCATAATATTAATGCAATGGAGCGTCTACAGGTATATATAAGTCTCTGGTGTTCGTTCAATAAAAATATAGTATATTTATTGGGCGGTGACCCGAATGAGTAACATTACAAGGGTCACTACCAATTTGCCTCATATTTCGAGTGCGATACACGGGATATTATACAGATCGCAGCAGGACATTGAAACATCTAAAGTTACCGAAACGAAATAAATTTTGTAAACATGGAGCTTTTGTCTAAATGGGTACTACTAAAAATAATAAGTTCAATGAACTTAAATTACCATGCGTGTGGATAATCCACATATATTTTCAGCCTCGTATCCACTAGCCTCAATAGGCGCGCGACATATAGCTCAACATGTTTAAAGTTAGCGCCGAACTTTTGTTTAACAACTTTTGTCTATCTACGCCTATACTACTAATAATGTAGCGCGCCAGATGGCAACGTCGCGCGATGTTCTGCAACGTTGCCAAACATGTTGAGTATTTTTGATTTCTAACATCGTCATCATAACTAGCGATGGCGTCTTGCCTAAAAGTCCTGTTTTGTTATTAACCGACTTAAAAACGGAGGTTATCAGTTTCAATCACTGGTTCAAATTAACGACGACGTAGGAAAACTGTTTTTTATTTAGGTCCAAACATCGCGAAGGCTATACATATGTTTACAAATTTTATTTGTTCCGGTGGTTGATACTATAGCCAGGACTTACCCGGCGCTACATCATCACACAGGACGTTCTAGTCGGGCGCGTTGAGCAGCGACTGCGAGTCGAGGAGGTCGTCGGCGTCGACGGTAGCGTGCACGTCCACCGGCGCCGCGCCCGCGCCGCGACCGAACGGGTAGAACCGCGACACCGGCCACGGGGGCGCAGGCCGTGCGCTCGACAGTGATATGGTCGACAGACGAGAGCTGAGCCGTTGCATCTGTAAACGTAGTGAAGCTATCATAGCATGACCAGAAAAATAAAAAACCGCGTCGAGTTGCGGAAAATTTACGAAACTAGATTGAAAAGTCACTAATTTCAAATCTTCGACAATTAGAATATAATCACATTTTTTATTGCAGCAGCACTACGAAAAGCTTGGCCTTTGGTAGTGTTGCTGCAATAAAAAATAAAGCGACCTCAGTGCAGGTTTTTGGTTTTTCTGGTCGGGCAATTAATTAGGCATCAGGCGGGCGCCATAGTCACTGCAAGACACGTCACCGCACTCCTGTCAAGCGGTTACTATGGCGACCGCCTACGCTACGGTACCGCTACCGCCACCGCGAAATTCAAGGCAGAGGCTTTATTCATAGAGATAAATGGATGTTTGAGGTTAACTTGAAATAACGTAGACGAAACTACTCTAGTGGTTGTACACAGTCGGCGTAATACCTGCTGAGGCGTGTGGGCGCGGTAGAGGCAGTGCAGCGGGTGGTGCGGCGCGTCGAGCGGCGGCAGCCAGCGCTCGTACCGCTGCGCCCACAGCTCCACGCTCGCCAGCGCCGCGCCCGCCAGCTGCGCCGCGCTGGCGTAAGCGCCGCTCCAGTTTAGCGCTAATAACGAGCACACGTTAGGCTGGGACTATATGATCCGGAATCCGGCGGGCCGCGGAAAATTCAGAGTACTGAAAATAGAACTCTGGGCTAATACAAGAGAGTTGAAAATCGAAGTGTCGAGCTGTCGTTTATGACATTGACATTTGACTCGACACTTGTGTGTTCGATTTTCAGGTCTATAGTATTAAGCCAGAGTTCTATTTTCACTGCTCTGAATTTTCCCCGGCCTTACGGTTTCCGGATCATACAACCCATCCCAGCCTTATTAACGAATTGCAGCTAATACACATCTTAATTAATTTAGCATAGAAACAAAAATGAAAATAAGGTAGTTTGAGATTTTTAAAGACCGGAAACATACTTGTATCTTCCCTGGCTTTGAGGTTGTCTATGGGCGGCGGTAATCGCTCACTTAATTAATTCGTCTGCTGGTTTACTACTTACTGAGTCTCTGCGCCGGGCCCCTGTCGAACAGCGGGTTGTAGAAAAGCGCGATGTCCTGATCCGAGAACTGCTCCTCCCACTCCCACAGCGGCCTCTGCGCGTAGTCCTGTAGTGAGTAAACAGTTTACATAACCCTCCCTTCGGCAGTTGGGTAATTATTTATTTTATTACTTGCAAATAAAACTTGTACGAATTGTATATTTTTAATAATTATAAAAAATGAATCGTATGCGACATGCGTCATTACGCATGACATTGGATAGCCTCACCCTTCTGCGCTTCAGGAGAAATCTTTAAAAGGTTAAGTGGCAACACTGGATACGAGTTATATGTCCGGTGTTGCTATTTGTTACGCAAAGTTCTGCGATGTGTCTTGTCTACATCCTGTATGTCATTACCCTGTTGGCCACAGCGAGCTCCCGGTCCCGCGGAGAGTTGAACAGGAACGTGTCGAACAGATGGTTGTGAGCGGAGTCGGCCAGGGTGGTGAGGTAGGTCTCGGTGAACTCGCACGCGGCGGGCCACAGCCGCTGCAGCTGCCACACGCAGTCCAAGAACAGGTGGAATACTGGTGCAGCCGCCCCTGCCTCCTCGCCGCCCGGCCGTGGGAGGCCGAATCTGGGAAGATAGGAGAAAATGGTAACGTTTATCAAACTTGGGGAGACATGTGACTTTTTTTTCATCCAATATTAAAGCAGTGTTTTTATGAGCAAAACTGTATTATTATTTTGATTTTGTGTGTGCAGTAAAGTATTAAATAAATAATGCCTGAAATTAACGTGGCCCATCCTCAACACTAAGAGGGACCTGGGACCTTTCTTACACACAAAGACATGTACTGAATCAATGAGACCCATCCATCATAAATTATCTCGAGCTAGATCTCGAACATAACACACCTGTCTGTGAACGGATGTCCAAGCGCGATCCACTCCTTCTGTATGAGCGACTGGAAGCCCTCTATCGTCCGGCAGTGTTCGTCCAGCATCAGCTGTGTTAGAGATGACACCACGGCGCAGTAGTCCACGCCGTCACCTGCAAACCACAGTATAAATAATGTACAGTAGACCATCTTCATACCGCCCGAATCGGCGCACGCACACATACGCGTCATTTTCACGATCTCTAACCAAAACCTCTAATAGCAGAAGCATGGAGTGTCACGCAACGCACCGCGCCGAGAATTGGCGCTGCTTTGAACGACGAAGGGTTTTAGTTATTTGTGCCGCGACGCTTGCGCACGCTTGTCAACGCTTTTTTATAGACGTACCAGCCTTAGCACTCCACTCGGCCACGCTCAATCGTAGGTAAAAATTTCAAGGACACGGCTGAGTTCCGCTACTGTACATTATTTATATTGTGTGCAAACTGTGAGCGTACTGATCTATACAGGGTGTATACAGACCAGTCCCATTAACTTCGTGGGCTTATATTAGGCCATGAGATAGATCCATTGATACTAGTCATTTGCTTTTAATCGATTGTTTTTGTAAAAGTTAAAATTTTCAGTATCCAATGTACAACGTACACAGTACATAACCACGGGCGATCGGAGGCGGGCGCGCGAGGGGCAGGCCGCGCAAACACGTCCCCCGCGCCCGCGCGCCCGCGCAGGTGCGAATAGAGAAAATCAGCTGATACTAGCAGCTGTACCGTATGTAGTAAATAAACCACGAAAATGGCATACATTAATAACAATCTTATTTAAAGTTAGATAGCTCCGTGACCTAGTGGGTAGACCGTTTGATTCGCACTCGAGAGAGTGCAGGTTCGATTCCCAGGTTGTGCCGTGTACCAATAAGACTTTTTCAGATCTCAAGTACATTATACGGACGCTCTAACGGAGAAGGAAAACATCGTGAGGAAACCCGCACATGGTTGGCCCCAGACGTATTAACCAGTCAAACCTCTGGACTGACTGACTATGCTGTGAGAATGCCGTATGTGATTGGGCAACCATACGACATTTAAAAACCAACTGTCCCAGGCACTACAGTATTTCGATCGGAGAATACTGTATAAATCATCCAATAACGGATGACAGGCCTCAGTTTATTTAAAGTTCTAATAACATGGGCTATACTTCCGTTTAGCTCACCCCTCCGATTTAATTCAAAATTTGCACAGAGGTTCTTTAGACCATTAGAAAAAAGACCCCATATATCTTTTTTGGCGGAATTTAAAAAAAAAATAAATTTTCAATTTGTTTTTTATATTTATTTTTTATAGGTAACTTAACCTAACCTAACCTAACCTAAACTTTTTTTTTTTTTTTAAATCTAACCTAACCTAACCTTAAAAAAAAGGTTAGGTTAGGTTAGTTTAAAAAAAAAAAAAAAAGGTTAGGTTAGGAGATATATTCTGGGGGTCTGATAGTGCGTCCACGTTCGTGCCCCTGGGCAACGCTTGGGTGCGCCACCCCGTCTTTTGCGGGGTGAGGTACTCACGCGGCTGAAGGCTGGCTCTATCTTTCTTCTTCTATTTTTCACCACCTTTTTAGTTTAACTTTCTTGTTTTTGCTTTACTTTTATTTGTTTTTTCTATCTCTTCACCATCTTTCTTTCATCTCTTGCTATCTTTCACTTTTATTTAACTCTTCCGATAGGTGACCTCACACCTGAAAAAAGGCCGCGACCCGGGGTGTCGGAGTAAACAGTAGTATGGCAGATCGTATTCAAAAAAAGAATCTCCGGGTGGGTCCCGGCAGCAATGCTGGGGAATCCCACACTCTCCCGCAGGGGAGAGGTAGACCCGTGTATACGGAGGGGTCAAAGGATGCGATGAGGGTAGAGGAGGCCGTTGCTACGGCGAGTGAAGTAAAGGGAGGAGCGACTGCGCTCGCAAGTCCGAAGCCGGTGCCCCTTACCGTACCGGCGGCGGATTTACTACCGGAGAGGCTAAAAAGGGGGGAAAGGGGGCCTGTGCCGCGCGTGTACCTCGAACGCATGCCTGGCGCCCGCCCTAAACCTCCTTTCACAGATCTAGACAGCGAGGACTGTCCCTCGGACTCCAGCTGCATGTCTTCCATGTCGCTGGACTCTGAGGGGCTGCCCGCAAACCCGGACAGGACTGCCCGTAAGAGGCGAAACACCGACGAGGACATGGCGCCGCCCATCAGTAAGGGGGTGGCGTCCAAACCAAAAAGAGGACGTGGCCGGCCGCCGACGACCGGCCAGTATGTCGGCCTGGCCAAGGCCAAGGCCGACCTCAATAAGGAAAAGGGGGAGGCCCTTCGGCTCCAGGCCGAGGAGGAGGTCGCCGCAGTGGCTCGTGGGGCGAGGAATGCTGGAGCGCTCATCCGTTCCAGCCCCTCCCCCACTAGACTCCCCGCTACTTCTCCTGCGGGAGAAGAAGCGTCGGAGCGGACGAGCGCTGCGCTGGTCGGAGCAGTGCAGGCCTCGTTGGAGACCGTCTACATGGTCGCCACAAAGTCCTCCAATCTCAAAGGTACCTATCAAAGGTACCTAAAGGAGGCAGTGGTGACTATCGCGTCGGCCTTCAACGAGGTACGATGTCGCACCGCGACAGAGGAGGTGGCAAAGCTGGAGGCCCACAACAAGCGCCTCGAAGAGCAAATGGCCAATTTGCGCCAGGAGCTCGACGAGCTGCGCAAACAGGCCTCCCGCCCCAAGGACAAGGACATGCGTGAGCTGTTGGCGGAGGTCTCTAGAGCAAACATAGAGACCTTTGGCAACATGCTCAACGCGAGGCTGGCCAGCCTAGAGGAGCGTCTCCCGCCGGAGCCTCGAAGAAGGCCTCCGCTCGCAGCGGACAGTGCCCGGGAGTACTTAGCCCCGGCACCCACGCCGAGCGTCGAGGCGCCGAAGGCAAGGGAACGGCCGGAGCCGAAGAGGGCAGCGGTCAAGGAGAGGAGAGGGGCGGCGGAGGACACGGTGGCGCCTACACAGGCTCCCACTGCACCTGCACCGCCCAAGAATGGTAAGAAGAAGAGGAAGAAGAAGTCTTTGGCCGCACAGGAGGCTGAAGAGGCGAGGGGATCTACGACCGCCCCGCCTGCGACAGACGCCCCGCGGACCACAGACGTGTCACGCGGGCGCGATCAGAAGAAGAGGAAAAAGGGCGCCGCCAAAAAGGCAGCCCCCAAGAAAAGGAAGGCGAGATTGAAGGCCCCCAAAACCGCGGCAATCACCCTCACCCTCAAGGAGGGGGTGCTCGAGGAGGGGAGGGCGACATACGCCTCCATACTCATGGAGGCGAAGAGGAAAATCTGCCTGGCGGAACTCGGCATTTACAAGGTCGACTTCCGCCTGGCAGAAACCGGCGCCCGCGTTCTCGAGCTATCGGCAGAGGGGGCCCAGGAGAAGGCGGACGCCCTTGCCGCAAAGATGAGGGCGGTTCTAGACGAGGGACTGGTCAAGGTCAGTCGCCCGGCAAAGCGCGCTGAAATGTTGCTTACCGGGCTCGACGACACGACGACGGCCGCCGATGTCATTGAGGCGGCCGCCAAAGAGGGAGGCTGCTCGGCCGGCGAAATCCGGTCGGGCAAGGTCGTAGTGGGCCGAAGGGGCGAGAGGTGTCTCTGGCTGTGCGCACCGGTAGCGGCAGCCAAGAGACTGACAAGTGCAGGGCGGCTACAGGTCGGCTGGGTCTCGGCGAGGGTGGTGCTGCTGGCCGCGAGGCCAAAGCGGTGCTACCGTTGCCTTGACACCGGCCACCTAGCCGCAAAATGCCCGTCCCCGGTGAACCTCAGTGGTCGATGTTTCCACTGCGGAGCACCGGGGCACAGGGCACCGGACTGTACGGCCCCCCCGAACTGTCTCCTGTGTGAGACAATGGGGAAGCCAGAGAAGGGGCATGTGCTGGGGAGTAGTGGCTGCGTACTGGCCAAACCACCCCCCGGCACCAAGAAGGGAAAGGCTCCCCCAAAGGCTCGGCCACGAAGGCCTAGAGCCGAAGGCGCAAGGGCGGCCTCGACCGCCCCCGCCATGGACGTGGAAGCCTAGGCCCGTGGGCGGCGATCGGGGGATCACCGCCCACATTGTGGGCCCCGAGATGGACAGCTCCCCAATGCCTCGGGGAGCTCTCGGTGAGGCAGGCGACGGCACTACATCCAGCCGCCGCGATAGAAGTGGGCCGGACGCGGCACGCGCTGCGGGGTCGTGGTAGTAGTATCACGCAGTTCCCATGACCCCGCATAGGCGCAGAAGGAGGCATGGAGGGGTTTTAGTCGGTAAACCTCGGCGCTCTTCATCACCATTGCGCCGAGGGAGTCCGACATACCCCTGCTGCCACACTGCGGGCTCCAAGACGAAGATCCCGGCGCACCGTCTAAAATTTGCTCCTCGATATTTACGTCCAGTTGCCGCCCACCGCTGGAGGCACAATGAGTCTATTTTCTAACACTCGCATGCCTATGTAATGGTACGGGAGTCTGAAAGATGGCGGGCATGAGTATATCACCTTCGGTAAATCCTCAATGCCTCTGCGACATTCCCAAATGCTTCACATAAGCACATCATCATCATTCCATAGTTACGCGTGGTATACGCGTATGGCGAAGGCATTTTAGGATAAAAAATCACACACAAGTCACAAACACGAAAAACAAGTCAAAACAAACAAACAAACAGTTAATACTTATTACAAATAAAACAGTTGTTAAAACCAACGAAAGTCATAATCAAAAGTCAGTCAGCCGGAGGAATGACCGGTCAATACGTCTGGGGCCAACCATGTGCGGGTTTCCTCACGATGTTCTCCTTCACCGTTAGAGCGTCCGTATAATGTACTTAAGATTTGAAAAAGTCTTATTGGTACACGCCACAACCTGGCAATCGAACCTGCACTCTCTCGAGTGCGAATCAAACGGTCTATCCACTAGGCCACGGAGCTATCTAACTTTAAATAAGATTGTTATTAATCTATGTAATTTTCGTGGTTTATTTACTACATACGGTACAGCTGCTAGTATCAGCTGATTTTCTCTATTCGCACCTGCGCGGGCGCGGGGGCGCGGGGGACGTGTTTGCGCGGCCTGCCCCTCGCGCGCCCGCCTCCGACCGCCCGTGGTTATGTACTGTGTACGTTGTACATTGCACATTGAAAATTTTAACTTTAACAAAAACAATCGTATAAAAGCAAATCACTAGTACCAATGGATCTATCTCATGGCCTAATATAAGCCCACGAAGTTAATGGGAGTGGTCTGTATACTCCCTGTATAGTCGGTCACTATATAGCAGGGGCGTGCGCTCCATATAGGCAGAAATGCAGTGCTTTACTTGTCATTCACAGATATTTTAATAAAACGTTCGTACGTTTTAGATGACTTTAATTAATAGTAAATAAATTAATTAAAAAAATATAATAACTTTAAAACGCCTAATATTTTATAAATAGCAACTCATGCGAGTGCGTGCTGCAGGACAAATCATCGCATGTATGTGTAATTTTCATACTTCGCAAACGCACACACCCATGAATATCGACATGATTTTAAAGCGAGTAACTCATGCGGTCATGCCGCAGGCGATGGCCTTCGGCTTCGGGCGCCCGTGGCGCGAGCTTGGTACTACAACGAGTTCTATGATTGTCAGTATAATGTTATTTACTAAGAAAACTTACTAGATGGCACTTTACGTGGAAATTATAAATGACACTATTTTCAGAGAACGAACATAACCAAACATAACTAAGTATATTATTATCTACGTACTAACGTAGTATATTATTATCTCTGTGCTGTGCTGTCTGTAAGATAAATTGTTAAATAAGCGCCCATAGCGCCGCCTGCGCGTTGCGTCGTCGTTTTAACTAGGCCGCCATCTATCGTGAATTGACGATATTTAATTTGAAGAGTCCCGTAGTGCCGATGTACTTTATCAATTCAATTTTTAAAAAGAGGGCGTTGTATGAATAAAATATTGTTATAAATTCATATTTTATTCAGTAATCATTGAAAATTTTGAAGAATAAAACTAAATAAATCACTGACGTAAAACAAAACAAGTTACATGGCGGTTTAATTGTGCTTTTAATGTGATTTACTTTTGCATGGTTCACAATGCTTACTCGTAGCGACATCTTTACGTACTGAGCATGTACTTCATTTTCCAATGTATGAAACTGACCAGACATGGTTCGGCTATCCGATCGCTTCCGAAAACCGCCGAACTGGCTTGTCGGAAATTATTCGTTGCCTATAATCCGAGCAAAAATTATAAGCAGCGAATCTAATAAATCGACGTATGCATTATTTGTTTAAATAGAAGAAACGTTTTGTGTTTCGCGGGGGCCATATTGCATATTTCATGTGATAAGCATTGTTTACAATTTAATCGCTCCAGTTTATTTATAGTTTTCTTAAAAGATTTTTCATTTTAACATTTGAAAGTGTGTACATTTAACAGTTATTACTGAGTTTCTATAATAATTATAGTGATTTGCTTTATTTTTATTATAGTGAGTTAGTCGATTTTTTAAAATGTTATTTGACTGTGAGGTTTTGAAACTGTGTGTTTATTAAAATTAAAAATAACAAGTTCTCACAATTGTCATTCAGTGAAAAGGTTCAAATTCTGTCTAAAGGTAGGTGTGTACCCGAGTTACAACAATTAAACCAGCAAAAAAATAATGTAACTCGAAAATTTCATGTTAAAAGTTATGAAACGTATAACTGGCTGTGTGGTTGTGTACACACGATTAAATTATATTGTTTTCCTTGCATATTATTTAGTAATTTACATCGGGATATAGTAATCTCAAGTAACCGGAACCTTGAATATGTGAAAATTGAAGCTGACTGACTGGTGAGTAGTTATAATATTTTAAAATATGCTTATTATTTTACTTATTAGAATTTCTTCCGCCGCGACGATCGATCGCTGTTTTGTCTGCGTTGCCGTAGAAGATGTACATGAATAGTAGTACACCTAAGACTTGCTCTGTTGGCATGGT